>CM067336.1:108824000-109498000 GCA_034376525.1 Nicotiana benthamiana
AGGCTCGGATTTGTGAGTAGAGGACACTATCCCGAAGAAATTTCTCGAAAAAAATAGCCGGAACAGGTGCGCCGGCGGCGCGTGGGTGTCAGAGTTTCGCCGGAAAAATTCTTCCAGCGGCTCGTGGAGGCGCGTGGGGGTCTTTTGGCCGAGAAATTTTTGTGGATTGGTCGCCGGAGGCCGATCTACTTAATGGTGGTGTTGGTTTTTTGCACCATACTGATGAAAAGTAGTTTTTTTGTTCCGGACAGCCTGTTAAGTCGCCGGAAAATTGCACGGCAAAGAGGTCTTTCTTCCCGAAGGCCGCTGGAATGATGCACAGCGATAATTTCTCACTGACGCTCTGATACCATGTGAGAAAGCACGGGAGAAAATATGATTGATATTCTGTTAAACATGAATGAGCCCTACATATATACATAACCTATCCTACTCCTAATACATATTGGATTAGGGTTATTTTTTTTACTATTTATATATTCTAACAGTTTGGAACATAGCTTTCCAGAAGCAATGACTTTTCCCCATACAACTCAAGGATTCAGTGGCACAAGCCAATAGAACGAGTCCTGTTCATGTAAGGTTGCAACAGTGATTATTTGGCGTTCTCATGATGGGACCTTAATTTTGGGATTTTCTTGTTAAAGTTCTGCATATATACCTTTTCTTTTGCTAGAACTCCGAAATAAATTTCTGCCCTTGTTTCTTTCTGTTACTGCAGAAAAAAGTGCTTTTATCCTTGTTTTAATATAATTCAATCCATATTCAGGCAAAAATATATCAGCAACATAGATGCATCAAGCAGTACGTCCTTTCTACAAGAAAAGCAATCAACTTTTTAGCATTTAACGGTTCCAATGATGAAAAGAAAGCTCCTTTGTCACCCTTCTCCCACATCCCACACCCGCACTTGGATCCTATGAAAGGGAAAACACCTCCCTAAATTACAACAAAGAAAAACAAGCTATCAGTGAGATTGCTAGAATATAATTTCAGCTAAAAAGTCAACTTACAGTTGAAAGAAGGCAAAATTGAAGTTCTGAAACATCTCAAATTGGTAGCTCTCAGTAGAGTAAATCACATCTTTGGTTCAAACCACAACGACCGGGTACGCCTTATTAGTCCATTTCAGCTGATATAGCAGTGCAATAGTATGTTATCCCACATATACGTTTATCTTTAGAAATGCATATAAAACTACTAGTAGGAACAGCACCACATACCTCAGCAGCTAAAGGATGCTTGCTAGGTCATGCATACATGCCATCCATCTTCTATCTTCAACATGAATCTTTGGCTTTATGCTTGTATCCACACTATTTAAGATACATCAACAACTATTCTGACATCAAATAACTGCTCGGAACCTTGACATAACTATTGACACTTGATTTTGATTCTATTTGATGATACTCTCCACTTGCCCGTCGCTAATGCGGACAAGAAATTTTTCACATATAAAAAGCAGTTACAGAGTCATGGCTTGATACCTAATTGAAGAAACTATATACCGACCATTTGTCACCTTATTGAACCAAAAACAATTGGATCACTTGCCTAATTCAACACAAAGATTTTGAATTTAGACAGGACATTGAAGCTTATAACATAGCATATACATTGATTTTGAATGTGTATATATCAATGACATACATATATTTACAAACAGCCAAACATCCCAGCAGTTAAAGAAATTTTCTTCCTGCAACCTTTTATCGGGTATGGAGATTTCATAAACAAAATGCACATGAGACCATATAACTCAAGTAGTCACCATATGTAAATTCCATTTTCAGCATCCATACACGGAAAGATCACCAATTCCACTTTCAATAGAACTATTTCAATACAGCCAACAAAAGATATAAGATCATCAACTCAATTTCCGATTCAACAAAAAGATGAAAACTTTAATACAAACTAAAACTGTTTCAGTTCAGTAATTGACCATATCACACAAACACTTTTATACACTGAAAGACGCAGTTATATATACAAGCAGCTACAAATTGAAACAGTGATTATGGTATCTCATGGGTAGGAGTAGAAGCAGCAGAAACAGCGACAACAGCGCCTGAAGCAGCTACAGTACATATAGCGTGGCTGAGACCGGCGACTGCCGGTACCAGAGTTTGATGTGGAAACTGGCACATCGTTGTCCATTGGACCTTTGTGTAGATGAATTCTTATTCTAATTCTCAATTTTCGTGAGAGTATTTGACCGTACGTTTTCTGTGTCCTGCTACATTAATGTCCCACTATATATGCGCATTGTATTACATTTCCTTTTTCTAGAGCCGTAGGCAATGTTGGATGCAAAGAATATTGTATTTGTTATGAAATAATATAAAAGACAAGAACAATAACTCAAGAACAAGAGCAAATAGAGAGAGAATAGGGAGAGAGAAGTATTCTTATTAATACTTGGGGTTGTTAGGGATGATTTACAATGGTAGAGAGCACCTCTATTTATAGGGAGGGGGATGATTTATTTACCAAGAATAGAACTCTAAAATCTCTCTAATTATAGACATTCACCTTAAATAAGAGATTTCATAACACTCCCCCTTGAATGTCTATTCAACAATGTGCCTCGTTAAAACCTTAAAACCAAAACCCAATGGGAAAAATTAAAGAAAGGAAAAAGAGTACACATGTTTGAATATGCGCCTATTGGTTGCCTCGTTAAAAACCTTGCAAGGAAAACCCAGTGGGACAAAACCTTGTAAGGGAAAAAGAGTGCAACGCGCATTAACTCCCCCTAATAAGAACATCAATTTATATCCTTGAGCATTTGCATTCCAATCTTGTGCATCATCTTCAAAACGATCTTTGGTAGATGTTTGATAAATCAACCATATTGACTTGAATAAATATTCCGTACCTTGAAATCATCATTCTTGATAGATATGAACATCTTCATATAATGTCGTGGAATGACTCTTCAATATCTCCATAAATGCATTCTCAATGCCATCATGCTTATAGTTATAGCAAGATACATATGTACACAAATTGTACTTAGGATGTGGTACTTCAAGACCAAGAATTGCATATGCTTCAAGCAACTTAAATCTTTCAAGTTAAGTCATATAAGCCATATAATAGACTTTAGATGCATATCAAGTTTTCCATGTCATGCTAAACAAATAAGATATTGAAAACTGATTATACATACCTTTGACTTTATACTTTCAAGCATTTGAACTATAGGTTCAAAACTACATGTCTTTCATATGGAATCAATTCTTCTTGAATTGTATCTCTTCCATTTAGTTACTTTCTTTGGGTCAGTAAATGCGTATAGCATGCTTTGCAATATGTTGCAATTGAATTTTCCCTTTTATGAACTTCAGGTTCATATCATGATATTCGGGGATATACATATACAAATGATAATTCATCCCATGTAACCTTTTCTCAAGTGTTTATCATGTCTCCCCCTCATGTTAGTAAAGCTAACTTGTTTCCTCAACTTTGGGAAATCATCTTTGTGCATTATCATGTCAATATACACGGCACATTAATAATAAGATGAAATTATTTGGTTCCTGACCATGAACCACTTGTGAGGGGAGAATATAATATGCTCTCGTATACAACGTATATCAAACTGATATATATAACTTTGTTCTCATAAGAAACAGTTTAGCTATTAAGTGGAAGCACTCAATAATTATCTTGCTAAACCAACTTTGATATAAACCAACTTATCAAGATGAACTGTCTTGAGTAGAGAATCTGGAAATTATGCTCGAAGTTAGATTACTGAGCGATTTACCTCGCAAGCACCGGCCAGGCTGCGGGTTAATAACAATTGCGCATGTAACCATATCATAGATGCATCATATGTGGTATACATGGCAGGTGAATGGGCCCATATTCACCTTTGATATTTCCAGAATTTAGGGGCTTCAACCCGAACTCTTTAGTTGGTCAGTTCATTAATGAGAACAAGTGATACAAGAGAATTCGTAAAGAACTTTCTAGTTCTTTAATATTCACCTATGTGAATTTGCACATCATACTTAAAATGAGATGGCTAACACGAATGTCAACTGAATAAATTATCAATATTGGTAAACTTCAAATTTACACCATGACATGTGCACTTATCAATAAACTTCAGGTTTATTCTGACATGGGTTTTATACCAATAGATATCCACTTTATTGTCGCATTATTTCTTTTGTGTAGTACAAATTGGAGAACAAAGCGGGTATCTTTTCATATACAAATTACCCCGCTACAAGTTGTAGTAATAGGAGATATCAAAGCCTTCCTTTATTTATAGTCTCAATATAATCAATCGCTTTCGCGTGTACTTTGGAAACTGAATAAGTTTCTTTGAGACTTACTACAGCACAATACTCAGTTGTGTTTCTCCAACATAGTAATAATTGGCTCTTCTAGAGCTCTCAATTAATTTTGTACTACCATAGATTCATCAACATCCATGTGGTGAATATCTTTCTTAAAGAGAAAGTTATACCATTATGGTCATGTCAAACTTATATGCAAGATATGTTTCTTGCATTATCGTTGTCCTTTAATAGTCATATTTCCAAAATACTTTGGCGTACAATAGGTACGTGACCAACGATCATTCATGCCATATATCATCTCAAACCTCCATCTAGGGGTGAGTGTGGTATATTTAATACCAATTTCATCTTCATATTCTTCCAATAATGAATATGTATTCGTGAATCAGATGTTGTCACATTCACTTCGAGGATATGTGATTTTGTTATCCTTTTCAAATCTATAAATGCGTCAGGCATTTGATTTGCTATTCTTTGCAAATGGATAATATTTTGTGCCTCTTTCTCACAAATAGAGGTATGTGGATCAAGATGAGATAATGATGCATTTTTCCACAAAATTTCCCGTTTGGTTTCACCAACTTCTCCCCCTAATTTTGGGAAAAGTGTCTCATCAAATCGACAGTCTGCAAATCGTGCAGTAAACAAGTCGCCTGTCAATGTTTCGAGGTAGCGAATGATGGAGGGCGATTCAAACCCAACATATATTCCTAACCTTCTTTGCAGACCCATTTTGGTGCGGGATGGCGGTGCTAAAGGCACATATACTGCGCATCCAAAAATTCTTAAATGGGATATATTGGGTCCATGACCCGAAACCAATTGCAACGGGGAATATTTGTGTCAATTCGTCAGTCAGAGACGAACTAGCATTGCTGTATGCAAAATGGCGTGTCCCCAAACCGAAGTGGGCAGCCGACGAACTAGTATTGCTGCATGCAAAATGGCGTGAACCCAAACCAAAGTGGGCAGCCGACAAACTAGCATTGCTGCATGCAAAATGGCGTGAACCCAAACCAAAGTGGGCAGCCGACAAACTAGCATTGCTGCATGCAAAATGGCGTGAACCCAAACCAAAGTGGGCAGTCTCGTTTTCATGAAGAATTCAAGATTATTCTCATCTATTGTCTCAATATGATATCCATTTTGAATGATATCTTTAAAACTCAACAAGTTCTTCTTAGACTTGGAGGAGAATATTGCATTCTCTAAAATGGATTCTCAAAACTCAACAAGTTCCTTTTAAACTTGGAGGAGAACATTGATATCATTAAAACTCAACAAGTTCTTCTTAGGCTTGGAGGAGAATATTGCATTCTCTAAGATAAACGTCATGCCTTTGGGCAGAGTTACAGTTGCTCTTCCGGAGCCTTCAATCAATTTAATTCCCATGGTTTGATATACAAAAGAAAATATACGAACATGAGAATAAACAACTTCAATTCGTTTGTGTCACATAATATTTTCAAAATCTGCTGCTAACAGTTGACTAACAAAATCAGATATGTTATCCATAATTGATTACTTTGCAGTTTGAAAATTTTCAGCGTTTTTCATAAGACAATCGATTATTAAACACACCATCGATTGTTTGAACATAGACAATCGATTGTTAAACACACACAATCGATTATTTGTTATTTTTGAAAAACTTCAGATCACACTGTTTTAAGACAATCGATTGTTAGACAAAGACAATCGATTGTTGGCTATTTTTGAAAAATTTCAGACCTCACTGTTTCAAGACAATCGATTGTTAGACAAAGACAATCGATTGTGGATAATTTTTGAAAAATTCCAGACCTCACTGTTTCAAGACAATCGATTGTTAGTCAACGACAATCGATTGTGGATGATTTTTGAAAAATTCCAGACCTTACTGTTTCAAGACAATCGATTGTTAGACAAAGACAATCGATTGTGGATGATTTTTGAAAAATTCCAGACCTCACTGTTTCAAGACAATCGATTGTTAGACAAAGACAATCGATTGTGGATGATTTTTGAAAAATTCCAGAACATACTGTTTTAAAGACAATCGATTGTTAGTCATAGACAATCGATTGTTTTGCAGTTTTTATGCGAAATATGAGATAACCGACTAGTTTTTCAGGTTAGTCGATTACCTCTACTGGAAAATAAAAACTTTATTGATATTTGAGCATATTGAAGATATTCTAAAGAACTACTGCTAACATTGCATCATGAACTAACTAATACGAGCTAATACTAATGACTATTAGTTTATTCACTAACTAATACAAATAAGTAGAACAAAATCAAATAACTCCATCTTCTTTCATCACGAACCCATCGCCGATTAGGTGGTCTATTTTCCCCTCGGGTTGCTTAAAGAAGTCTGCCACATTCAAGTTGTCGTCAGAGACAAAATTCGTTATGGGGCGTTTACTCTTTCGAGATGCTTGGTAAAGGTCAACCATACGGCAATCCTTTGACCAGTGCCCGTTTCCACCGCAACGATAATATATAGTTTATAAACTATTTGCTTTTGGATTCTTATCGTATCGTGCTTGTGGCAGAGTGACCAACTTCATGTTGTCATCTCTCTTCTTTAAGCCTTTCCACAAGATGGGTGAATCCTTGATGTTGAGATATTCAATCTTCAAACTTTCATCAAAGTGATGGCGCAAGAAAATCAAGGCCTTCATACAGTTTCAAACCTTCATTAAGGTAATGGCGCAAGAAAATCAAGGCCTTAGCATAGTTTCAAACCTTCATCAAGGTGATGGCGCAAGAAAATCAAGGCCTTGGCATAGTTTTGGGTAGATGCACTATTTCTGTCTTTAATGGCGTCTCCAAGACCTATAGCATCTAAGTGGATTTCATCATCCAACACCCATGTCATATAGTTCTTGCCCGAAATTTCGAGGGCAACGAACTTTCTTTTCATATGACACAATTACATCAAGAGCGTGTTCATACTTACGGGCTCTATTATAGTTATCACATTCACTTCAGGGAATGGATCAAAATCATGTGCTTTACACAAGCTGCTACCACATTCTCTAAAGGGAATGGAGCAAATTCAATTGGACGGAATTCTTTGTCACGTCCACATTCATTGATACCTTCATGGTAATTAGTCTTCTTTCAGACTTATCATATACTGCTTCCACATTCTCTAAAGGGAATGGAGCAAATTCAATGGGACGGAATTCTTTGTCACGTCCACAATCATACATGAATTTAATCATGGCAGGACATAGAGATTTTACCACTTCGTGTGGTTATAATTTCTCACAAACTCCATTAGAGTTATAATCAAACTTTGTATATAAAATTTATAGAATTCCAAGAATTTGAAAAGGAAAAGTAAATTACTTACCTTTAAGGTATACCAAATATATTTTCAATATTTTCTTCCTTTCTTCCTTTCCTTTCTTTCTTTCATTTTTCCACGTTTTTCTTTCTTTTCTCTTTTTGCCGTTTTTCTTTTCGTTCCCTTTCTGTTCTTTTCTTTGTTTTCTTTCTTTCTTTTTGTTTCTGCTTCCTTCTTTTTTTTTTCTTTTTCTTTCTTCATTCTTTCTTTGAAGAAAAACCCTACACAAACAAAAGTTAAGACAATCGAAAATTAAATTAGGAAGAGGGAAATACCTTAGATTTCTCGAGAATGGTTCTTGAGACGGTAGAGTCTCGTGCTGATAACGTGTTATGAAATAATATAAAAGACAAGAACAATAACTCAAGAACAAGAGCAAATAGAGAGAGAATAGGGAGAGAGAGAAGTATTCTTATTAATACTTGGGGTTGTTAGGGATGATTTACAATGGTAGAGAGCACCTCTATTTATAGGGAGGGGGATGATTTATCTACCAAGAATAGAACTCTAGAATCTCTCTAATTATAGACATTCACCTTAAATAGGAGATTTCATAACAGTATTGTTAATAAATAGGTGAAATTTTTCATTATTTTTGGGATATGCTTAACTTAGTTCTCTAACTATAATACTAAGCACTACGGATGTGTTTGGTATAACAAAAAATATTTTTTTATGAAAAACAAGTAGTATTCTTATTCATTTTCTGGTGTTTGGTATGCAAATTAAAAAGGTGTTTTGGAAAAGATTTTTTTTTTTTTTTTGATAAGAAAAATATTTTCCTCCCCTTGAAGGAAAATGAATTGATAAGGAAAATACTTTTCAAAATATTTAAGCCAATCAAACATGAAAAATTGAAAAATATTTTCCGGAAAATGTTTTCCTTCGTACCAAACACACCATATGTGTCCTGTGAGTTTCCAAAATTTGAGCATTTTAGTCTCTAATAGAAACACCTCCTTCCATTAAAAACCTAACAGAGACATAACACATGTTTTGCTCTCTTTCACTCCAATTCAGTCTATTTCCCTGTTCTTTCAAGACCATTCCTTTTTCACTCTATTCCTTTTATCTCTACTACAATAGATATTTTATCTCTATTACAGTAGGTAAAAAAACCCTAGACTTCTTCATTACATTTTCAAGTCTTTACTATTTTGCCAATCCCACTAATGATTATTAGACTAAATAATAAAATAATGTAGGATTACTTCTTAATTTTTTCGCGAAATCTTTATTACTTTTACAATATTTTACTGGTTTCTGAAGTTCTATAATATAGTGGTACTAATCACAAATTTTATATGTCATACAAAAGGTGAATAGTAGGGGTGTTCATAAAAACCCGAAAAATCAAGCCAAATCGAAAACCAAATTAAACCGATCAAAAAAATCGATATTTTTTTGTTTGGTTTGGTTTTGGTTTTGAATTTTAAAAACCGATCAAATTTGGTTGGTTTTGGTTTTAATAAAAAAAATCAAACCAAACCAACTATAGCAATAGTTTGCACTTTTAATATAGTTCTTTACCTTTACGTTCTAGTTTGATTGGGTAAGAATCCATTTCGTGTTAAAAATAATATATTTTTAATTGAGTCCTTAAATCATTTATCACTATTTGATTCAATTATCATCAATATATTTTGATAAATAATAGATTTCTGAAAGGAATATTGATTTGATAGTGTTATATTAAAAATGTGATCGCCGGAATATGTGTTTGGCAGTGTATGTCTTATATTTAAGAAAAAACCAACAAATAACCCAAAAAACCGAAAAACCGACATAAACCGAATCGAGAAAAACCGATTTAATTGGTTTAATTTGGTTCTAATATTTGAAAAATCGATTTACATGGTTTGGTTTTTCTTTAGGGAAAAATCGACCCAAATCGAACCATAAACACTCCTAGTGAATAGTATTAAATAAGTATTGTATGTGAACTCCATTTTTTATTCCATCATTCAGCAGTCCCAATATGTACCGTTATTAAGTTGTATTTTCTGCTTTTGCATAGCCCTTATAGTTGCAGTCCTTTTTTATGCCTAAATAATAGTTAAAATTTTTTTGTTTATGTAAATACTTTATCTGAAGCAGAATATTTTACTACTAAAATAATATATGGCGGTTTAATGAATCGCCTACAAAACATTATATTGGGACAGAATGAACTTTATTAACTATGTCAATGGGGTTGAATCGATGTTGTTAGTATTCAGGTTGATGGTTGAATTGTGCGATTATAGGAACGACTCTGTTACTTTTTGGAACAAGACTGAGAGATTAGTGTTGATATCCAATTTATATTATTTTTAAAAAATGTATATATACCTCCAAATAATGCATTAGCATCAATTAATATTTGTTCATAATTTTTGTATTTTTAAGGGTTCTAATTAATTACTCCAGTATTTTATCTATGCAAACAGTTACTAATTACATCACAAATAATTTTTATAATAACTTTATGGTTTAATTTTGTCATTACATTTGCACTAAGTTTAATTATTGCCCAAATAGTCACATTTATAAATTTAGGACTACAATTGCAATTTCTTTGCAATTATGGCCCATGCATGCATTATTACTTTACTTTACCAGAAAATAGTCTTTTATATTTTTTTTAATATTAGGTAATTATTTTAAAATATTTCTAGGCATGAAAATTATTTTTATAATATGTTAATTATTTTTTAAAAAACAATTGTCAATTAAATGGGTATTTAATTAATGACCCTTTTTATTTTCGGACCTAGCCTAATTAAATAGCCCAATTTCAATCCCAATTCAATTAAATTAGCCCAAACCTACCCAGGCCCAAATTTTACCTGACCCTAACCCAATTAAACCTACCCGACCCAGCCACTCCATTTAATCGTGGTCGTTGATTTTTTAGATCAACGGTACACGATTAAATTTACCAAATTAATCCCAAATGACCCCCCCCCCCCCCCTAAACCCCTCATTTCTTTCATTTCCGCCGCCCTAAAACTCTCTCTTCTTTGATTCTCTCTGAGACCAAACTCTTACACTAATTGCTACCACCCAAAACCAATCCTAATAGTTTCGATTCCTACCCGTTGCATGGATTTCTATGGCTATTTGAGACTCTTACATGCCTTCTACTTTCCATGGTTGCTCGATTTTATGATTTCATGGAAGGATCTTGAAGAGATCTAGCCCAGATCTTGTTCAGAACTCTCCAAGAGTCTGTCTATGGTATGTGAGTGCTTTCTATCGATGTTTTACGGCTCAAATCTCTGATTCAAGACCAGATTCTCTTTACCCTTTCTTTTTTTCTTCAAAAACCTAATGTTTGGACTCGAATATATCCAGATCCTTGTAGATCTAGAGCGATTTTGATTTCATCACTGATTTTTCCTTGAGGTTACCTTATTTCTTTAATGATCAACTGATTTTTAAGCACTTTATTTATATTAAGGTTTGGTTTTCTCATTATTTGTTGGTCGAACCTCTGTGTTTGAAGTAGTTTCGAGTTTCAATGATTGTTTCTTTAAGATTCTTCTGATCTTCCTTCTATTAATCAACCCTAAGTATTTCTAAAAAATTTAGGATTTCCACTCCTGTTTTAAAAAAAAGACTTTCCTAAGATCCTTATGTTTTGTTTAATCTTTCTCATATGGTTATGTTCCTGGTTCGATTACTTGGTTGTTTGTTTAGTAACTTCAATATTCTCGTCCATTATTATTTGAATAATTGACTGATTAGCTAAATTATCTAGGGTTTCATTACTGATTTCTGCTCACTTACCTTAATCCAGAGATCCCTAATTAGCATCTCTTGCCTATTATGGGATTGACTGATTCTTGATTGGTCTCTAATTACGTATGATTGCCTTATTCGTATGATTAATTGCTTGATTTATGGGCTTTAACCCTAATTGGTCGTTAAACCCACTTATTGCCTTATTAAAACTCAATCCGAGTCATTTATGGGAATAATTCCCTGATTTTCTATCCCTTTTCAAGCTTAATTGATTATTTGATTACTTCCTTACCTTATTCTGCAATGTTAATTTGCATTGCCTTATTTACTTAGATTATTCGACTCCTATATCTACACACTATTATTCTTCCTTACATACACGAACAGTAGTTTGAAAAACACATACACAAAAACTTTCTCTCATCTCTCTTTCTGCTACTTGTGCTCCTTGCTTGTCTAGCTGGTTAAAAGCCAAGGCTAGACTGTGAATTCTGGTCACTTTACTTTTTGCTTTTTCTTCCTTTACTGGTATGTTCCTATTTCAATGTCATTCCGAAATTCAAATCTATGTGCTCCTTGTTGAATCCATGTCTCTTTCTGCACTAGTTTAATTGCTTAGGCACTTATTTATTCTTTCCTGTTTGTTGGTGTGATCAGTATGCTTTAGTTTTACCTTCTCTTATTCAGTGTTTTAATCAGTAATTCTATTCTTTTTAAGTATTCAATATGGTTTTAAATATCATGTTTACTTTTTGTGTCTTCCTTGTCCTGTAACCCCAATTAGTACGGGTACTTTGTGTGATTGAATCTTTTTGGTTCTTCCTGTATTCTTTAGCATGATTGCTTCTGTACCCAGACTTATGTCTCACTGTGTTTAGCCAACATATTGCTTGTGCTTAAGTCTTGTGTGTTCTTAAATAGCATGCTTATCACTAAGTATGATTGTAATTTAGAACTTAAATCAGTATTCCTGCCTGCTATGTGTCTCTATTAACTAACAGGACTGCCTCAACCTATCTTCTTATGTGCTCATGTTTCAAATGTCTTGTGTTCCCAACCCCTGCTCTCTTTTGTGTAATTGTTTGTACATCTAGAACTAATTGACAAAGTAAAGTTGAAACTATTACTACTCCCAAAGTATTCTCACTCCTAAAGATTTTACCTCTATATTGTTTTAAAAAATCAACTATATCAAGCACTCTCACTTCTCCTCCTAGATTACTTAAGCTTTGCCCCTCCAGTGTGTGTACTGCCTAGGGATCCATGAGATCCTACGAACTCTGGCGCACTGGGACTGGCCCTTCCACCATGCACATGACTATTCTCATATTTAAAAGGATCTTAGTGTGAGCATTGCTCGGGGTCCCCGAGGCCCTTGGGAACTATGGCATCTGGGACTGTTTGAAGGCTTGGTATTTCCAGGTTCACGTTGGGCCTATTTCAGGCAACCTATAGTATAGCTTTTATTTATTATGTAATTCATGGTTTGTAATAATAGTCCTTGTAAACAGATATTGTGGCAACTAGTAAAAAGAGATGGGATTCTTATACGATTTTTGTGAGGGAAATCGGGTAGAAATCATGCCTTTAGGTTTATTATGTTTATTTGCATTAGAAATCATGCCTTAGGTTTATTATGTTTACTTGCTTTAGAAACCATGATTTAGGATTGTTTGGCATACTAGAAACTATGTTATAGGCGCATCACCTCATTTGCTACGAAATTCTGCTTCTGTATAATCATAATCACCTAGAGATTTTGTTATTAAATTACTGCTATAATCCTATTTAACAAGACTTTCATTTGTCATGTGCATTAGAGATCCTGCTTTAGGACTGTTATTGCATTCGCTTTAAAACCATGCCTACATCGCATAAATCAGTAACTATCCTATTTAAAAGCAATTCCAACACCTAGATATCATGTTCTAGGATTAAATGTATGTAAACCAGCTCTATAATGTTTAGCACCTAGACCGGCATGCCTATAGGACTTAATAAATTCAATTTGTTTTAAATTGATTCTAGAATTCTGATTGTATTTAAACAACATTTTTATAGGGTATTAAGATCTACACCTAGGCAAGCCTATAGGTAATCAATGTCTAATAAAAACTGTGAAACTATGCTTTGCTTGTGACTGCCCAGATTCAATAGGTTTTAAAAATTCAGTACGTAAACTGGATAGGTCTATATCGCTTTGCCTTTCTGAAATAACTAAAATCTATTATTTGAGACGTACACTTACTTGCTCTAGTTGTGGAGGTAAAATGTCAGCCTTATAATTGTTCTATTCATGGTCCACTCTTATGTATTTTGCTTGTCGCCTAGAGTTTTCTCCTTTTAATTACTATAGGAGAGTCTAGATCCACCTTAACTAGAAGTCCTAAACACCTCCAGGACTATATAAGTAAAAGAACGGGTAGTGCATGCATAGGATACATCTTAAGATTTCTAAAATGCTTTAGGATATGACCAAGGGGATGGTAATTGGGTAGTAAAGGATATGATGACTTGTACGTCAATGCCACGTGTAACCCCTCTAGTTGAGGAAGGCTTACCGGGTATTGTACAAATGTGATCTTATAGGCTAACAAACCTAGGACTTCTCTCACCTTATTTACATAAGTGCGCTTAGACTGCCTATATGTTAAACCACTAATTCACATAATTGAGTTTGGCCGGGACCCACCGTTATGGACCGCGAGGGGTGCCTAACACCTTCCGCTCAAGGTAATTTTGAGCCCTTGCCCATGTCTCTGGTAATGCAAACAAGTTTCATGAGTTACTTGCTTTGGATGCCCTAACGCACCATAAGCCCGTTAGGTGGTGTGACTCTTCAAATTCAAATACCCAATTCCCAAAAGAAAAAGAGTTGTTCCTGATGAATGTCGAAACACGGACTCCGCAAGGTAAAAAGGGGTGCGACAACATGGCGACTCTGCTGGGGACATTTAGGTTCTTACCATAACGAACTTGTATTTGTGAATTAGTCTTAGGTGAAACATGTTTCTCAACCCAAAATATCATTTAAAATGTTATTTAAGTGTTAAAATAGAGTAAACATAGCCGATTTATAAGAACACTAGAATATAGCATGACTGAGTACAAGCGTAAAGTCAAAATAGTGAGGAAATATCAGCAAAAATCCCCTAAGGGTTCAAATAATTGGTGTGAGGCCCAAATATGGCATTCAACCCAAAACATGATGATAGCAGACAGTTTTCAATTAAATACATGGTAAAACAATCATTCAGGATGGACTAAGTTACAATCCCCAATAATGCACGACCCTACGCTCGTCATCTAGCGTGTGCCTCACCTTAATATAGCACAATGATGTGCAACCCAGGGTTTCATACCCTCAGGACAACATTTACAATTATTACGTACCTCTACCCAGTCCAAATCTCTAGCCCGCGATGCTTTTTCCCCTCAAATCGGCCTCCGGATGCTCCAAATCTAACCAAAATCAGTGCAAAATTATCAAAATATGCTAAGGGAACAAAGCCCACTCGAAAGAAATCAAATTACAACACAAATCCTGAAATTGATCAAACCCGACCCCCGAGCCCACGTCTCGAAATTCGATAAAATTTAAACTAATAGATTCCTTATCTCCCCACGAGTTCATACATATCTACGGCATCAAAATCTAACCACAAATGACCCTTCAAACCCCAAATTCTAGGTCTCCAATTACAATCCCCAGCTCTTCAATATTAGGCTTGAATTCCATGATTAATTAGGTAGAATCCACATTAAAATCGAGTATTAGGTCCATAAATCTTACCTCCAAGTGTTTCCCCTTGAATCCCTCTTCAATCCTCCTCAAAAAGCTCAAAAATCGCTCCAAAATGGGGGAAGTTAACCCCAAATTCGCAGACCAAATGGCTATTAAAACATTCTTCCCAGGTATCAAATCCTTCTTTGCGAACGCGGTAAAAGCCTCGCGTTCGCGAAGCACTAACTTAAGTTGACCAAATTTCCTCTTACGCGAACGCAAACAGTCCCTCGCGAATGAGATGACTCCTCAGTTCAACCTTCGTGAACGCGCTCCCTTTCTCGCGAACGCGATGAACAAAATACCTTGAACCCCATCTGCTCAAATTCCTCTACACGAATGCGGCGCAACCTCATGAAATGCGATGCACCTCGACCCCAGCCCTTCGCAAATGCGGAGCCTCCCTCGCTAACGCGAAAGCTAAATCCTCAGCCTCACCTGCTAACCCTTCACGAACGCGAGGGCCTACTCGCGAATGCAAAGGTTAATTTTTCTACAACACTCAAGCAGATTTTCTGCAATTCTCCAAGACATGAAATGGTCCGATTGACCATCGAAAACTCACCCGAGGCCTCCGGGACCTCAACCAAACATGCCAACATATCGCATAACATCATTCAAACTTGTTCCAATCTTTGGAATGCTAAAAACAACATGAAAACACCAAATTCACATCAGATTCAAGCCTAAGAATTCTAAAATCTTCTAAATTACGCTTTTGATAATAAAAGTCCAACCAAACCATGTCCGAATGATCTGAAATTTTGCACATACATCCCAAATGACACAACGGAACTATTGCAACTCCCGTAATTCCATTCCAACCCCTATATCAAAATCTCACCTATCAACCGAAGAACGCCAAAAATCCAATTTCGCCACTTCAAGCCTACATCTACTACGGACCTCCAAAACATATTCCGATTACGCTCTTAAGTCCCAAATAATCTCCCAAAGCTATCTGAACCATCAAAACTCACATCCGAGTCCTCTAAAAGATATGTTATGTTGGTACTCGATTAAGTAAGATACAGGGTACCTGTCGCGGCCCATAGCTTTGGGCCGTGACAATAAATGTAACTGAAAGAGCACTGATAGCATTTGAAAGACTCTACCAACATAAAATTGCTAGTGGATAGAATTTAATAGATATCTTTGTATGGAATAACCTGCAATATGCATGCTGCTACTGAATCTAGCCCAGAAAAAAGGATAAACTATGAGTCCAATGGATACACATTTTACTATGGTAGAGACAAAGATAATTGTGGAAGTTGAAACTAAAGAAGCTTCATGTATGGTAAAGAAGATGTTGAAGGCTAAGAAATTCCTTACTCATGCTACTATTAAGTTACAAGAGATTTTTCTTGGTTTATATTTAAAATGTCTATCAAAGGTAAAAGGGTGAATATCAAAAGATACTGTATGGGGTTGAATTCGACCCTCGATGTCTCCACGTTAGTGGGTATGACCAGAGGATGTACGATGAGCTAGGCGTGAGGATAGGAACGATGTCGTTTAAAATGGCATCCCCACTAAGGGGATATTACTTACTCTTGTACTATTTTTATTAGTTCGAGGAGGGTCTCCTACTATGTAAAGGACTCTGATGTTGTAAAGGAGCCATCATTATTCTCAGATAATACAACTCTCTCTTTCTCTCTCTATCTCTAAAAAGATATTCTCCCAATAACATCAGATCTACTTGAACAATATTATTTTCATCTCTAAGTATTTTTATATTTGATTACGATTTACCCTCATTTATTTTGATTGTTTTGTGCTTGCAAAGTATATTGATAACTTTTGAGCCAAACAATTTGGCACTGTCTGTGGGGATTTCGAGAATCAAAATCATAGTTTTGCACCAAGAGAACAACCAACCACCATCCCCTACACCACACAGAAGCGAAAGATGGCAGAAAATAACGCAAGAATGAAAGCAATAACATGCATTGCAACCAACCTCATGGGCCCTCTCAACGAGGCCGATGGGGAGGGTATTTTGAATACAACCCCTAGCATTACACCGGGTGGAGAGATCTCACCCTCTCCATCTGAGGACCTGACAATCTTGCACAAAAAGGGGCATCAACCTCTGCCGTCAAAGAAACACCACCCCGGTGGTTAAGAGGCTACCAGAGGAGTGGTTGATGAACACCCTAGGTAGATTACTCGAAAAGCCACCCCAAAGTAACATGAGAAACTCATCGGTGAAGGATATCGCCACAACCACCGATGAACCTGCTGTTGCACGAACAAATAATGCCCACATCAAAGCCACCACCAGCAAAAGAACACTTGCAATCGTTCTCAAGAAGATGGAAGAAATGGAGAATAAGAACAGGGCACTTTGTGACCAAATGAAGGAACATGAGAAAAGATTGGACAAAATCCCTGGTGCTCCCACGTTGCTGCCAAAGCACGGTGTAGAATGGTTCGTCAAAGAAGCATCCCCTCACCCCATCCTGAAAACCTTCAAGATGCCACCTTACTTAAGGATATATGACGGGACCACAGATCCCGAGGATCATCTGATCCATTATGTAACTGATGTGAAGGCCAACGATCTATCAAAAGATCAAGTACCATCTGTGTTGCAGAAAAAGTTTGGCAAGATGTTGACAGAAGGGGCTCTAACATGGTACTCTCAGCTACCAGCTAGAACGATATCAACGTTCGAGGAAATGGCAGATACGTTTGTCACTGCCCATGCAGGAGCCAAGAAAATAGAAGCCAGAGTTAACGATATTTTCGCCATCAGGTAAACCGCATGAGAAGGACTTAGGGACTTCCTACCAAGGTTAACAAAGTAAGGATGAGCCTACCGAATGTATCAGAAGGTATGGCAATCGTAGCTTTCCAAAATGGGTTGAGTAGAGATGGTTCAAGAGCGACCAAGAAGCTACTAAGCCGCCTTATGAAATATCCCCCTACAACATGGGAGGAGATCCACAATGCCTACTGTGCTGAGGTGAGAGCGAACGAGGATGACCTTAACGGGCCGACCCAACGGCTAACAACGATACATTCAGAAGCAATGAGGGATCGACGCAACGAGGGACGGTGGGAGCAGCTCCTATATTTCAACAAAGAAAGGCACCAACCTTACATCAGATCTTCCCATCCACCACCTCCAAGACACACGGATGCACTGCACCGACATGTCGCTTCACTCTGGAACGAAAGAGGTATGCCCCATTTATTATCTGCCCAAAACTTTTGTGTGTCTTTTTTAGAAATAGTGTACACACTGGAGAAGTTGGGAACCAAGGTGCAGTGGATGCAGAAGATGAAATCAGACCCTACCACAAGGAGGTCAAATGTCCTGTGTGCATTCCATCAGGACGAGGACATAAAACCGATGACTGCATAGGCCTATGGCAAGAGGTGGTCAGGATGCTGAATCAAGGATACCTGAGGGAACTACTCAATGACAAAGGGAAAGCCAATTTCGCGCGCGCGGGAACTCTTAGGTCCTCCGAAGCCACCTTCCTCGGCACGCACCATAAACATGATCGTCGGAGGCAACAACGACTCAGTAATCAATCACGTCAAGTTCACCACCACGCATAAACTGAAGCGAACAATCACCCATGAACGGTATAACGACCTCGAAGATAGCATCACCTTCGATAGGTATGATGCCGAAGGTTTGTCTTTTACTCATTATGACACTCTTGTTATAACTTTACGTGATATTCTAGACGTCAATACCACATAAGAGGGGTGATTTGTGTGGTACCCAATTTTTCGATCTAGAAGAACCTGGTTCTTCCAGGTGTTCTAACTACTATTATTTGCTGAATTAAAATACAGAAATAAAAGAACACAAGAATTTTACATGGAAAACACCTGGATCAAAAGGTAAAAAAACCACAATCTATTACCCAGTAGGGTTTTCCCAAACTTCCACTAAAATCTCTGAGCCAAAACAGCATTTACAGAACTCTTGTAAACCTAAGGATTAACTATAATTCCAGTATGGCACAGAGCCTCAACTGTTGCGATACTTTCAAGTTAACTCTAACTTGAATACTCAAAGTACCTAATACAATTGCTTCTAAATAAGATGAAAGGTACAATATAAAAACACCTACTACAATTGAACTAGAATAAGAATAAATACAGCGGAACTGGTTCTTCTATATTGTTCAAGTAGCTGCAGGTGTACACACTCAATCTCACACAAATTGCTTGCAAAATAATCTTGCTCTTTTGCTCTCAATTTTGCTCAATTTCAGCGTATGTGTATACCTGTAAAAGAGAACAAACTCAGTTATTTGAGTTAGTAATTAGAGTTTGATTGAGACTCAATTTCTGATCCTTAGACGAATTTGAGTCCTTGAACAATACAAACTCCAACCCTTATCCTTGATTAGGATTGTGTTCTCTTCTCATAAGTAGACTGTTCTCCTTATCCCAAATGCAATCTTTTTGATCGGTTCAGAAGATATTATTGCTTGATCTCAAAGGCATATCTTCCTCATGTGCATCTCATATGCAATGGTTGATAAACACTGTGTCTCACCAGATGGACCAGGTCCATCACTTAGTTCATTTGTCAATCTTCAAAATTTCAACTGAACATGGGCCAACAAATTTCCCATTTTCGATGATGACAAACTCTGTGATTTTACTGATCAGAGAACCTGCAGAACTCAGCTAAATTATCAATACTTAAAATTTTTACTCATCATTAAGGGCCAGATTTAAAATAGGTCATAAACATCATTGTTCACATAATAGAGTTTGATTAAGAACAATATCTTCCCCCTTTTGGTATCATCGAAAAGTTGTATAAATAATGTAATCCAGAATATCAATTATTACTCATGGCCACTAGGGCAACTGCAAGTGAAAGCATGCTTTAGTTAATCAAAAATCAACTTCACAAAAATAACTATTAAGATCCGAATTAACATAAAGCAAGAGAAATACAAATTATCATTGATAATAAGCAATTCCACATAACAGTCCACAAAAAGAAAGAACAAAAACTATCAACCATGAGCAAAAACAAGAAACATCCCAAATCTGGGTCGCTAGGGGGTTTCTTGACTATCCAAAGCTGGACAAGGAGACCTAAGGCTTTGGGGAGCTAGAGGGTTGGTTTTGAAGCAGATTGAACATTGTTTGAAGCATCCCTTCACTCTTTTCTTTTTCTCTTAAAGTTCAGGTCTCAACCCATTCCTCTCATTTTCCAGTTCAGTAACTCGAGCTTGAAGCCTTGCAATCTCAACATCCTTTGTCTCATAATCTTGAACCAAGGCTCTTACCTTGCTATTCACTGGAGTTTTTACTGATGAACCAGGTTCAACAGGGTCTACACTGATGAGATAACCACAAGCCTAGAGGCTCTTGATGCCAAAGTGCTCTTTACTGGAGGCCATTTCCCATTTCTTCAAAGTAACATCCAGCCTGTCCAGTATAGTTGTCAGAATGAACCCATAAGGAATGGCATGAGCTTTTGAACCAGTGAGCACTCTGTCCAACAGCTTAACAATGAAAGCAGGCTAGTTAATCTGCTTTCCCTTCACCAAGCATTCCATGAGGACCAGGTCCATGTAGCTATTGTATGCCTCCTCTCCTGCCTAGGCAGCATGCATTTGTTCACAAATTTAAACAACACTTTATGCTCTTGCCTCATCTCACTCTTTTGAATAGCCCTTGCCTCAGGCACATCCTTAGCATTTGTTTGTCACAGAAGTTCCTGGTGATTTGGAGTGCAGTAGGCAAATCATCTAGACAAGGACACCTTTGCCTGGTGTAGTCATCATAGTTTTCACTTGGAATGTCTAGAATTCTTCCCAGCTTAGGTGCATCAAATTTTACATTCACTCCTTTCACTACACTGGTTACCAGTCCATTCTTTACAGTACCATTGCCCATGAATTCAATCAATTCTCTTCTGGCTAGTCTTCCATCCATTTGAAGGACCATGTTCTTCCATCCGTGTGCATCCAGTGCAGCCACCAATCTAACCATGCCTGGCTCCTCCAGGTCTTTCAGCAATCTACCCTTCAAAAATTTTCTTTTGCCAAAGATGGAAAACCTGTCTTTGTCTTGTTCAGACTCCTCTTCTCCCTCTTATTCTTCTTCTCCACTCCACTCTTCATCCTCTTCTTCCTCAACTTGTACTTGTTTTCCCTTTACAACTGACCTAGTTCGTTTGGCTAGAGAGGATTCAGCAGGTACAGACTTGGAGGGCTTCTTTGTAGAAGACTTGGCTCCCTTTGATTTGACAAGAGAAACCTTCACAGTCGTACCCCTCTCTTAATGGACCAGTTTCATCTCTTCCTCCCCCTCTTGTTCAACAGCCTCAGAACTTTCAACCATTTTTTATTTTCCCTTTTCTTTCTTCTTTTTCTTGCTTTCTTCTAGTGCGTTTTGCAGTTCTGCTTCACTTTGCCTAACTCTACTTCTTGTAGCTCTTCCCTTAGGAACAAAAGGTGCAACTGATTTGGTAGATGAAGCTTTGCTCTTCTTAGTTGGTTTAGATGCAACATGGGTCCCTTGTGAGGCGGCCTTGCGTTTCTTGGGATCATAAATGTCCCCAACCTTCTTTAGCATATCTGCCAAAGTCTCTTCCACATATCAACCATGTTCGTCTTGTTGTTCACTCAAATTTACCAATCTCTCAGCAGCTTCACCTGACCCACTTCTCCCTGATTTCATGCCTCCCTCCTCTGCACCACCACATATGGATAAAACTTCCCCTTTCCTTTTCTTTCTCCCTCTACTAGATTTAGCCCATTCAACATTTTTAACAGAAACCACCAAAATAAACCTACTATCCTCCCTTTCTACTGTATCAGAAAATAATAAACAAGAGTTTACCTCTCTTGGGGTTTCTTGACTCTTGTCATTGTCAGAAGACCCAGGTTCTTCTCCTTCACTAGCATAGATGAATTTCTCAAATTCAGAGCTTGAGTCACTTTCTTTGGTTGTAACTTCCTTCCTTTAACTAGCCTGTAATTTTTCGTTCAAGACTCTCCTCAAAGAACTAGATGCAACCGTTTTTCTAGCTAACATTTTTTGGCGATGAAATTTGGGTTTTGGGGGTTCACTAGGAGGTATTGAAGATGAGGTACTAGGGGAGACTGGTGGGGGAGTTCTAGGGCTGTCTTGAGGATTAGTCATGGCGGAGAATTTCTAAAAGTTTTGGGAATTTTTTGGAGAAGAAAGCAGGTGATCAGAAATTAGGAAAATTAGATTGGTGATTATGAGTGATGAGAATTGTGTGGTGGGTATTTAAAGAAGGGCCATGATTAAGTCAGTAACAACAGCTTTTTTTTCATAGGTCAATTAGGAGTCTAATCAAGTTAGAATTTCAGTCTCCGTAGTGATTAATGAAAATCGCTAGTTTTTAGGAAAGAAACCCGTTATAGTTAGACTCCTAGGTTAATGAAACCGGTTCAATGCTCAAGGGATAGAATTTTTGAAAGTTTTGTGTAATTAGGACTTCTGCTCATGATTGGTAATTTTATCTTTCTAATTGTGCAAAGTATAGAAAAATACATGAACTTTCTCATGAGTATATACTGATGAACCAGGTTCTTCAAGTAAAACTTATGTTGACCATGCCTTAAATGTCAGAATAGAAAAACTTTGTAAGAGATTAAATATTCATATAAACACATGTCACAGGAGACTGAGTAAGAATTAGTCTAGATATTTACAATGAATTAAGAACTCCTGACAAAAAAAAGTTCATTTTTTGTCATTGTGCATTCTGAACTAGACCTTTTTAGCCTAATTCCAACTTGTTCCTTTCAAAGTTTTCTCTACTCAGTGCTTTAGTGAAGATGTCAGCTATTTGTTTATCAGTAGCACAAAATTCTTTGGAGATTAACACTTTCTTGTAGTTATCTCTTAAGAAGTGGTATCTAACATCTATGTGCTTGGTCCTTTTATGATGAACAGGGTTCTTTGTCATACTTATAGCACTAGTGTTATCACAATATATTGGAATACACCCCACTTCAATTCCAAAGTCTATCAGCTGTTGTCTGATCCATAGTAGTTGAGCACAAGAAGAGGCAACAACAACATACTCAGTTTCAGCAGTAGACAGGGCTAGTGAATTTTTCTTTTTGGTAGCCCATGACACCAGACATGACCCCAGGAAATGTGCCATACCTGAAGTACTCTTCCTATCCACTAAGAAGCCTGCATAATCAGCATCAGCATATCCTATCGGATCAAAATTACTACCTTTGGGATACCAAAGACACAAATCAGTAGTGCCTTTCAGATATCTTATTATTCTCTTGACAGCACTCAAATGTAACTCCTTTGGATTTTCCTGGAAACGAGCACAAAGCCCTATACTGAAAACGATGTCAGGTCTGCTGGCAGTAAGATACAAAAGTGAACCAATCATACCCCTATACAACTTTTGATCAACTGATGAACCAGGTTCATCAACATCTAATTTAGTGATAGTTGCAATAGGTGTATCTATTTCTTTGGAGTCCTCTATTTTAAACTTTTTGATTAGTTCTTTTGTATACTTCTGCTGAAGTATCATGGTCCCATTTTTACTTTGTTTGATATGCAAGCCTAGGAAGAAATTTAGTTCACCTATCATGCTCATTTCAAGCTCACTTCCCATTAATTTTGAGAAGTCCTTACTCAACCTATCAGTAGTGGCCCCAAGTATTATTTATCAATATATATTTGTACAACAATAAGGTCTTTACCTTTTTCCCATAGGAACAAAGTGTTGTCAATTTTACCTCTTTTGTACCCATGCTACAGTAGAAATTTTGATAGTCGTTCATACCAAGCTCTTGGGGCCTGTTTGAGCCCATATAGAGCTTTGTCCAGCTTGTACACATGTTCAGGATATTCCTTGCTTTCAAATCCTGGAGGTTCTTTCACAAACACTTCCTCCTTGAGGTAGCCATTTAGGAAGGCACTTTTGACATCCATCTGATGGAGAGTGAATTCCATATGTGTTGCAAAGGCAATGAGGAGTCTGATTGCCTCTAGTCTTGCAACTGGAGCAAAGGTATCATCATAGTCAATGCCTTCCTCTTTGTAGCCCTGAACCACCAGCCTAGCCTTGTTTCTTATAACACTTCCATCTTCATCAAGTTTGTCCTGAAGACCCGTTTGGTGCCAATGACTGACCTGTCCTTGGGTCTAGAAACTAGATGCCAGACTTGACTTCTTTCAAATTGATTGAGTTCCTCCTGCATAGCATCGACCCAGTATACATCCTGCAAAGCCTCAACAACATTTTTAGGTTCAATAAGAGATAGAAAATCATCAAATGCACACAAATTCTTTAATTGCGATCTAGTTTTTACTCCAGATGTTGGATAATTAATGATGTTCTCAATGGGATGAGAACTTTGATACTTGTGAGATATCACCAGAAACTGGTTTCTACTAGATAATTCTCTTGTGTTATGTTGATGAGGAACAGGTTCATGAACAGGTTCTTGTGAAGAGTTTGTTTTATTTTCTCCCTGATTAGTTCCCCCTGTCAGGTTGCCCAGACTGGAAGAACCTGTTCCATCACCTGCTCCTTCTTTAGATGATGCTTCAGTCAATTCTCTTACAAAGCCAATGGCTTCATCTTCATGTTTCTGTCTCTCAGAAAGAATGTTAGTTTCATCAAAAAACAACATGCACACTTTCTTCTACACACAGAGTTCTTTTATCAAAATACTTTATATGCTTTGCTATGTGAAGAATATCCCAAGAATACTCCCTCATCATTTCTAGGATCAAACTTACCTAGGGAGTCTTTTCCATTATTGTGTACATATCACTTGCAACCAAATTCCCTAAGGTGGGATATGTTTGGTTTTCTCCATTTAAGTAACTCATAGGGAGTTTTCTCAACAAGAGGTCTAGTCCTGCATCTATTAATTATGTAACATGCAGTCTTTACAGCCTCTGCCCAGAAGCTATGGGGTAATTTGCTAGAGAGAAGCATGGTCCTTACCATATCCTCAAGGGTCATGTTCTTTCTTTTTACTACCCCATTTTGCTGAGGAGTTCTAGGGGCAGAGAAGTTGTGATCTATACCATTTTCATCACAATATTCAGCAAATTTTACATTTTCAAATTCAGTTCCATGATCAGACCTGATGGACACAAGTTCATTTCCTAATTGTTTCTGAGTTTTTCTAGCAAAGGCAGTAAACATTTCAAATGCCTCATCTTTGGACGTTAGAAATAGTACCCAGGTAAATCTAGAATAATCATCAACAAGCACCATCACATGTTTCTTTCCACTTCTACTCGTGATTCTTATTGGACTACAAAGATCCATATGAACCAGTTCCAACGTCTTGGACGTACTTATCATTTTCTTGGATTTGAAGGATGACCTTACGTGCTTCCCCTTGCACATGCCTCACAAACTTTGTCTTCCTTGAACTTTATAACCATATCACCAAGTCCTTGCAGACTAATTTATTTAGTTGATTTAGACTGGCATGGCCAAGTCTTTTGTGCCACATGAGAGGATTATTGAGTAGAACACTTAGACAAGTGAGTTTATTTTCTGAAAGAGTTGACAAATCTACAATGTAAATATTGTTAACTCTTTTTCCCTGCAAAATAATCTTGTCAGTGGTAAGGTTAATCACAAAACATTTGGTGGAGGTGAAAGCTACAAGGTTAGCTCAGCCACACAGTTGTGATACACTGATTATGCTATATTTCAAGCCATCTATCAAGTAGACATTCTCAATGGAATGAGAGTCTGTCTTACCTACCTTTCCCACCCCAATGATCTCACCTTTCTTTCTATTTCCAAAGGAGACATTACCTTCTTTTAGGTCCTCAAGTGAAAGGATTTGGTCCTTGTTCCCAGTCATATGTTTTGAGTAGCCATTATTTATGTACCATATTTGGCTACTCCATTTCAATCGAACCTGCAAAAGAAATCATGGGTTAGTATTAGGAACCCAAACTATCTTGGGTCCCTTTCTATCGGCAAAACGGTGAATCAGATTCTTTCTTAGCCAGCTAGGCAATTTGTGTTTTTCTTGAACAAAAGCTTTGTTTCTTTGACTGGCCTTTTATTTTGCATTGCATTCATTTTTATAGTGGCTAGCCCTACCACAGTGTGTGCAGATCTTATTTTTAGGAAGAGTGAGGTACTTGTTTTTGGGTTCCCATTTTGGAGCTCGAGTCCCATAGCCAAGTCCTCTTTTATTGATACTGTGATGCTCTTGCAACCATGAGAGAGCATCAGAAGCTTTGTTCCATTTGCAAGTTCTATCTAGTTCATGTTTCACCTTTCCTAGATCTTCTTTTAGTACCTTAATCAATTCATCTTTCTTATACAATTCATCTTTCCTTTTTCCTAGATTTTCTTCTAGAGTAAGAAATGAGTGATCAACTTTCTTCTTTCCTGTTCCTAGCTTCAGTTTTATATTTTCTTACCTAAGTTCTAGAATACCTTTGTCAAGTTCAAGAACCTGGTTCTTTAACTCAGCATTTTTTGTTATCACTCTCATCAGCCCTAGATTCTAGACTTTTGCATTTTGCTTTTTGGATAGCACATTCCCTAGACAGAACTTCCTTTTCATTGTTAATTATTTCAGACTCATCAATGAAGTCTAATAATAACTCAGCCAACCTTTCTTTAGACAGAAATTTAATTTTGTCCTTGAGATGCAGAATACTTACTTCCTGCTCATCATCTGATTCTCCAATGTCCATAAGAGCTTGCTTTTCTTCAGCTTCATCTTTTGAGTCTTCATCAGAGGTTTCACCCAAGTAGCAACCATAGACTTGGTTGAACCTTTGTTTCTCTTGGGTTGAACCTGTTCCTTCTTCCTGTTTCTCCGTTTGTCCCTTTCTTTCTTCCACTCAATATCCCATTTAGGGTAATTCTTGATCATGTGGTCAGTCTTACAACATTTATAGCAGCCATCATTTGTATGTTTCTCATGAGCTCTTGTCTTGTTGAAGTTTGTACCTCTTGATGAACCATTTCCTCTCATCATGTACTTTTTGAAGTCTCTAGTGATCGTAGCCATCTATCTTCTTCTATGTCTGTACCTTCTGTAATTTTGAGAGCCAAACTTCTCTCCTTCTTGGGTGTATCCATCTTCCTGGTTTGCCTTCTCAGTTCATAGGCAGTAAGATTCCCAATTAGTTCATCCAGCCCGAGAGTGGCCATATTCTTGGATTCCTGAATGGCAGTGATTTTGCTTTCCCAATCAATTGGAAGAACTATTGTCAAGATCTTCTCAACCTTGTCTTCTTCAAGAATAACTCTTCCAAGAGACTTAAGTTCATTCGTCAGAGTAGCGAACCAAGTGTACATCTCTTGAATGGTTTCGCTATCTTTCATAGTGAAATTCTCGTATTGAGAATATAGCAATGTTCCTCTGGATCTCTTCACTTGAGGTGTTCCTTCATGAGCCGCTTGCAAAGTGTCCCATATCTCTTTTTCAGTAGTACAACTTTGGATCCTGCTGTATTTATCTAGACCAAGTCCACACACAAGCCATTTCTCGGCCTTAGCAATTTTCTCCCAGTTTTTCAAATATTCAGTAATGCTGTCAGCCCTTGTCTTTGGCACTTCCACTCCTTCCTCATTTTTCATTATAGTTGCCAAAAGACCATCAGTGACTATGTCCCAGAGTTCATAGTCTTCACCTATGATGTGATCCTTCATCCTATTCTTCCACCATGAGTAATACTATCCATTGAACAGTGAAGGCCTGGCATTAGATTGCCCTTCCCAGTTCCCAGGTGGTGCACTCATGTTGATATTTTCCTAAGGTGTTAGCCTCTTCAAGGATAACCCGCTCTGATGCCAATTGATATTCCAAACGTCAATACCACATCAGAGGGGGGGGGGTGATTTTTGTGGTACCCAATTTTTCGATCTAGAATAACCTAGTTCTTCTAGGTGTACTAACTACTATTGCTTGCGGAATAAAAATATAGAAATAAAAGAACACAAGGATTTTACGTGGAAAACACCTGGCTCAAAAGGTAAAAAACCATGACCTACTACTCAGTAGGATCTTCCCAAACTTACACTAAAATCACTGAGCCAAAATAGCATTTACAAAACTCTTGCAAACCAAAGGATTAATTCCAATCCCAGTGTGGCACACAACCTCAACTGTTGCGACACTTTCAAGTTAACTCTAACTTGAATACTCAAAGTACCTAATACAATTGCTTCTAAATAAGCTGAAATGTTCAATATAAAAATACCTACTACAATTGAACTAGAATAAGAATAAACACAATGGAACTGGTTCTTCTATCTTGTTCAAGTAGCTGCAGGCGTGCACACTCAATCTCACATAAATTGCTTGCAAAATAGCCTTGCTCTTTTGCTGTCAATTTTGTTTAACTTTAGTGTATGCCCATACCTGTAAAAGAGAATAAACTTGGTTATTTATTGAGTTAGTAATTAGAGTTTGATTGAGACTCAATTTCTGATCCTTAGACGAATTTGAGTCTTTGAACAATACAAACTCCAATCCTTATCCTTGATTAGGATTGTGTTCTCTTCTCATAAGGAGACTGTTCTCCTTATACCAAATGCAATCTTTTCGATCAGTTCAGAAGATATTGCTGCTTGATCTCTAAGGCATATCATCCTCATGTGCATCTCATATGCAATGGTTGATAAACATTGTGTCTCACCAGATGGACCGGGTCCATCACTTAGTTCATTTGTCAATCTTCAAAACCTTAACTGAACTTGGGCCAACATTACGTATTGCCGATACTGACATTAAAAGAATCATGAAGCGGTGCCTGTATCATCCACCCAAGGGTCCTCGTGCAAATGAGTCTCAAAGATAAGATAATACCATGTTGCATAACATTGACAGGTTTTAATAATGCAGTGGAACAGACCTCTGGAAAATAATGTTGCCGGTTTTGGCTGGAGGAGTCACGTTAGAGACTACATTTCACGTGATGAACCAAGAAATAGCTTACAACGCCATCATAGGACGCCCTTGGATACATGCCATGCAAGCAGTCCCCTAGAGATTTGACCAAGTGATAAATTCCCCACCCTCTGGGGAGTATTTAGCATTCGATGAGAGGCGAGGAACTGCACAAGAATGCTACCGAATAACTCAAAATTGCACCCACACCAAAAAGCTGATGGTAGCGAGTGTAGAGGCATAGCAATCAACCATGTCGGGGACTAAGGTCAACCCGAGGACAGAAGCCATCAGAGACCCCGAAGTCGTAGAAGCCTGTAAAGCGATAGTCACGGATCTCGACCTAGTCCAATTGGATGGCACCGACTATGCAAAAAATGCCTACATTGGGCACGGCCTCGACGATCCAAGTAAGTACCATCAATTCTTAACTAACCATATAGATTTATTTTCTTTCTCCCATTCAGATACGCTTGGAATTCCGAAAGACATCGCCACTCATAGTTGAACGTCGACCCTTTACACCCGCCCGTGTGGCAAGTTAGGAGAAAATTTAATGCTGCAATCAATGAGGCAGTCAGTGAAGAAGTGAACAAGTTATTGGCTAACGGCTCCATCAAATAATCAAAGTACCCCTGTGGGTCGCCAACGTTGCCATGGTCAAAAGGAAAAATGGGAAATGGAGAATGTGCATATATTTCACTGACCAAAACAAGACATGCCCAAAGGATTCATTCCACTACCCCATATTGACCAATTGATCAACGCCACCGCAGGACATTAACTACTGAGCTTCTTGGATGTCTACTCCAGTTACAATCAAATCATGATGGCCGAGGAGGACCAAGAAAAGACAACTTTCATCACCCACCAAGGGACGTATTTCTACAAGGTGATGGCCTTCAAACTTAAAAACGCAGGGGCAACGTATCAAAGACAAGTCACCAAAATGTTCAGGGAACAGCTTGGTAAGACCATGGAGATCTATATCAATGATATGTTGGTAAAGTTAGTAAAGAAAGAAGACCACATTGGTCATTTGAAGGAATCCTTCGAAATATTGAGACGATATTGTCACACCTCCTTTTTACACACCTACACCGAAGAATATGTATAAGGGAGTTTTTATATTTAAAGTGAAATTATTCGGATCGGGATTATTTATTTATTTAGAGTCTCCACTTGGGATAGGTTTGACTTTTGATGTCTCAAGTCACCAGTTTATCTTGAATCCCAATCCAAGAAAAATTTTCAACTTCCCAACTGAAGTCTGCGAACTAGAAATTCCAAGCAAGGAATTCTATTGACCCGAGGAAAGGTGATAGGCACCCCTGGATTCCGTGGTTCTAGCACAATTGCTTAAACTGTCATAAATGGCCTAATATCTGATTTTAATACATGTTTAGACTAAAAATGCAATTTAAAATACTTATCGCTTTTGAATTAGTTTTTTAAGAATTTGCAACATTGTTAAAATACGTCTCAAACCACGTCACATAAATGGACATGTGGCTTTCAACATAATCCAATGCCATAGATATTTGGATTTGGGTCACATAAAAGTGCACCCGCATTTAGGAAGGTAAAATTAATTAAAATCGCACCTACAAGCAACTGGTGTGTTATTATCTTTGGGGAAGGCCGCGAAATTCTCTAAACGGTCCCTCCCGAATTCTAAGTATTTTAATATATACATTTAAAGAGGGCCCCACAATTTATGCATTTTACTTGGCGGGGCTCACCTTATTTTATTATTTAAAGGCCAATCCTAAAGCAAGCTACAATTTTCTATTCAAGTTGTCTCTAATAATAAAAGATGAAGCCCTAATTATTTAGCCTATTTAAAAGGGCCAAATCCTTGTAAATCCATTTCAAATCAATCATGCCCAATAACTAAGTAAGTAAAGACATATCATTTCAACAACGCGTTCAAGACAGCCCAAATTATGTTCATAAAGGGCTGGACAGTTTGAGCCCATAGCAAGTCCAGAAACATGACAACGGTTTTAATTTCGAGGCCTGCCAATGCTTTATGCCTAGATAATCTTTTTAATTCAAACTGCACGCTAGTCCTTAATCAATAGACACTCGGACAATTCAATTCATTTAACAGTACACATACACGTGAACATTAATTTCATTTATAATGGGCTGGAGATGAGATGGCCTTCCAACATGCAAATCCAGCGTGTATTATTTCAGAGATGAGAGTATCTAGTGCTTTTTGAATTCAAAACAGAACAAAGTATAATCCATGTTAATATCGACTTCGTACTATTGAAATAACAAACCCGAATTGACTCACACTAATGCTGGCGTCTCTTAGCTACTTACAGCTGTTAGAGCTTAATTCCAGAACCGTGTCTAAAACTATGTGAGTTATTGATGGATTCCCTTAAGCATAGATTAAATTATGACTCACTGTCTATGAACAAGGTATCAAATGCCAAATGAACTTGAATCATACTAAAGCTATACTAAGCAGCTGTATTGACACAAATTTCCAATTACGCCAGCCAAGGACAGTCCAGGACTAACTACAAATGAATCGAAATCAGTCCGCTACTCAAATGCTTAACGATTAATTCCAAAATGCAGATCTAGATTAAATTACTTCTGTTGCTAAAGCTTTCAATTAAACTAGTCACAAAATGACATTATTAAGGCTATTAACTAACTCAAGTTCAGCATCTAGACAATCCATTAACAGTCCAAAACAATTCTAATTATACAGTATACCATCCCCACCAATACCAATAGAAACTAAGCTATACTAAGTAAATACACACCGGCAAATATCTATTTTGAACCACAAGTACAAGGTAAGCTACATGAGCACAGAGGTGGAGGCCAAGGAATGAATATTTCCATTTCATCTTTCAAGTCAAAGCTACATCAAAGCTTAATTCGAGTGTGTACCTAGAAATGTGAAAAATGAGAATGAAATATCAGCAGCAGTAACTAGCACGCCACAGTAACCAAAATTCAAGCAGCATAGGGTCATATTCGACCCTAGAACAACCTCAATGACCCAAAAGTGAAAGAAGAAGAATTAGCACCAACTAAATGCTCAAACTAGACTCGATTAAACCCCAGCAAACTTGAAATTTCACCCAGAATGACCTCTGCCAGTAAACTACCCAAAACTGTTTGACTAATACCAAAAATAGCTCGAATTCAAACCTCAGAATCAATAGGAATCAGAATGAACAATTAACTTGCAAATGATATAATATTTCAATGTAATAGTACCCTATTTTTTATTTTTTTATTGTAGTTTTATGATATTTTCCTTTTCTTTGTTCGGTTTTGAAGGTTTAGGAATTTGAAAATTAAAATCAGTTTAAAACTTGTGGAATGATTTTTGAGGGAATTTTCATATCTGGATCCTCTTCTCCAACAAGGCAGAAATGACTGCCTTTTATAGCCAAAGCTAAGGGCAAGTTCTTAAATTTCACTTACACCCCTAGTCCCTCTTTTAATTTTTCAATTTTACTTATTTTGTCCCTCATTTTATGACTTGTTACTCAAGCCACTACCACTAAAATTACTGAAATTCTACTTGTACCCCTATATAGAAGGTTCTAAAAAATTCTAGTATTGTTATCTACTTGAAGAATACCTATACTACCCTTACTTTCATTCTGCAATTACTGAAATAGCCTAACTGAAATCCCTGGCTCTTTTATTCTAAATCGAAATTATTAGCTATAACCAAACAACCTAAACTAATTAAGACCAATTACTGAATTAAAGAAATTTCTGATTAACAACACTAGACTAAACTAATTAAAGGCCTAATATGTAAAACTTAAAATAGTTAGAATTAAACTAAGCATAGAACAATTACCAGATAGAACAAGTATTGAATCAAAGATCAACAGAATAAATCTTAAAGAATTAAACTAATAATCAGACTTAAATTTTAAAAAAATCAAAATGAACTAAAATATAAACAGGTAAACAAGCAATCAGAAAGAAAACCAAATCAGAACACAAGAAGAAAAAAAAACCAGAACAGAATCAACCAAAAAAATGAAAATTAACCTAGAAATTAAGCACTACGAGAATAGAATTGATTTAAATAAGAAACGAATAATCAAAACTAACCTATTATAATTGAATGACACTTACTTAAACTAATAACTAAATTGAAAAGTAGGCTTATGTTATCCACTAATTAGGAAGCAAAATTATGAATTAATTCACAAAAGCACGAGAAAAGAAGAAAAGAAACAGAAACAAAATTGGGCTCAGAAACTCACTGTTAAGACTCAATGTTCTGCTGCCTATCAATTCAAAATTCGAGTGATTCTTGGGACATTTGAACGCCATCAATGGTAGAGGCATCATGAGGAAGGTGAGGCGGCCCTATGGTGTGAATTTGGGGTCGTTTTGAAAAACTTATGTTTTGGCAGGAATTTTCGATTTGAAATTCAAAACGATCAACTGGTATTCAAGGAAAAATGGTTGTGGATTTGGGTTGAGGGAGTTGAGAAAATTCAGGGGTGTAAGTTTGGTCGGATTTGGATGACTTTGCGTTTTGGCCAGATTTTTTTGATCTAATATTCGAGAATATGGGCTAAGAATTGAAAGAAATTTCTTTAGGGGTTGGAAAGAGGAGGGGAAGACGAGTCTATGGTGTATTTTTGGGGTCGATTGGGGCTTCGCCGCCGGTGGAAGCGATTTCCGGCCGGCGGCAGACGGCGGCGGAACAATGGAGCGCAAGTGGTACGAGGAAGATGATCTTGGTCTAGGGTTTACTAAAGATTTTCGAACATTTTTATTTAATATGGAGATTAAACCTGGGCCACTAGATTATGGAGATGGACGATTGAGATTGGTTTGTCTCTAAACGGCGCCGTTTGGTTAGTGAAGGGGCAGGCCGGGTTTGGGGGATTATTTGGGCCTGGGAATGGGGTATGGGTATGAAACTTTGGACTGGCTATTTATTTCAGAGTTGCCCCAATATTGGTGTTACTAAGACCAACCTTTCCTTTAAATATTTTATTTGCTCTTTCTTCTTCTTTTTTGTTTTTATTAACTTTCTTTTATTTGATTTAAAATTTTTGATTTTCATTAAATGCAAGGTTAAAAATATATACCCAAATTAACTCTAAAATTATACTAATTAGATTCCAAATAAACTAATCCCTATTTAAAAACAAAGTAAGGCAAATTAAAAATAGAAATGCCTAGAATCAATGTTTGTTGTTTTTTTATTTTTGTATTATTGATTTTACTAATAGTAAAAAAAAAAGCTAAAATTGGAATTTTGATGCTATTTTGTATTTTTTGAATTTTATTAATTAAAATGCACACATAAAAATGCCAAAATACAAAAATCATGCAATTAATTCCTAAAAAATTTGAACACTAAAGAAAAAGTTCTAATTTTAATGAATTTGTAGGAATAATTTAAGCGTGGCAAAAATCACATGCTCACAGCTGCCCCTCTTTGCTTGGAGACACGAAGGATTTTCGGGCAAAGATAAATGAGCAACCATGAGAGATTTTTGCCTGCTTATCACTCCATGAGAAGCATTTTTTAAAATCGTCCGACCGAACCCTGCTTCAAAGATTGCCTACATATCCTTGGCTATAAAGGAATTAGGTCAGTGTAGTTCTGGAGTGTCGGTAGCTGAGACTACCAGGAGCTGTGATTTCACTGATATTGCTGCTGCTACTGCTTGCTGACTTCCTTATTACACCAAAAGAAAATCAAAGATAAGCTAGCTATGCCTATCGACGATGAGTTACAAGATTCCTATCGATAATTTCTTGAGACTTGATCTTGAGTCTTAGCTAATTTCGTTGTGGATTCCGATCTGAATCTTGATGCTCCCAAGTGAAGGTGTTTGTTTCTTTATGCAGCATTGAGTTAAAACAGGATTGGCGGAGCTTGTGACTTCAATCATATTTTGAGCAATCCGCACTTTTGTTTGCTTCAATATTTGAGTTCATTTGTTTTTGTTCTTTTCTTCTTTTCTTTATTCTAAGTTGAGACTCATTCTTTAGGTCATCTCGGATCCTGTGCCTCAACGTCAAAACCTGCGTAAGATACCAAAACAAATAAACGAAATTTTCTGCCCCAGTTTTCACTAGAAAAATTTCAGGGGTTAGTTGTGACACATATCTAAGCGATCAAATAAGGATTATGTATCCTTGTGAATGAATCCAGGTTATGCTAGGTCGGGTTATGTTAGAAAAAGAAAAAGGGTCCTCGGGTTATGCCGAAAAGAAAAAGTTTCTTGGGTTATGCCAGGGAGATCCACGGGTTATTCCGGGATTTGGAAAGAAAAGGCTCCTTGGGTTAGCTCCTTGGATTATGCCAGGGAGATCCACGAGTTATGTCGGGATTTTAGAAAGAAAAAGCTCCTTGGGTTATGCCAGGGTGATCCACAGGTTATGCTGGGATTTTGAAAAGAAAAGCTCATTGGGTTATGCCAGGAAGATCCAAGGGTTATGTCAGGATTTAGAAAGAAAAGGCTCCTTGGGTTATGCTTGGGAGATCCACGGGTTATTTATGCTAGGTTTTGGAAAGAAAAAGCTCCTTGGTTTATGCCAGGGAAATCCACGGGTTATGCCGGGATTTAAAAAAAAAAGCTCCTTTGGTTATGCCAAGGAGATCCACGGGTTATGTCGGGATTTGAAAAGAAAAAGCTCCTTGGGTTATACCGGAGAGGTCCACGGGTTATGCCGAGATTTTGGAAAGAAAAAGCTCCTTGGGTTATGGCCGGATTTTGGAAATAAAAAGCTCATTGGGTTATGCCAGGGATATTCAGGGAACGGGGTCCTATGCTACCATGAATTTTCTTTTGGGATTTTTACTTTTACTCCTTTTCTTCTTTATTTTTTTTCTTGACTTTCATTCTTGTCTTCTTCCTTTTATTCAGTAAAATGCATGAACCTGCTGCAAAACTATTTCAATGCTTGCGTATTTCTTTTTTCTTTTGGGTTACACCTGCTTCCTGCACGGTTGCTTGGATTTTACCTTTTTCAATTTTTAAAACAAAGAAAAATTGTTAGTTTGAAACGGTGGTTAGTTTTATGGCTTTGATCATCTTCATTGCTTGATCCCGGCCTCATGTCCGTTGAGAACTTTTGTTGCTTGCTGGTTTTGAGGATGAATCCCTTTCCAACCGATAAGACTCAACTTTCAGGATTTCATAATGGCTTTCGCGTGTAGGGCTTTGGCTTTTCACTTTATTTTGCTTCCCAGACCTTTGTCTTTGACTTTCTTTCTTTTCCAATATTTTGGGCCAGCCAGGATTGGCTTAGCACATCCGCTGAGGCTGGGTCCTTTTCTTTCTCTTTTGCGAGGGAGAGCCCTGTAACAACTAGTCCTACCACCTTTTCTTTATAATAGTTTCGGAATCAGAGTTAAACCGAAAGGGATTCAAGGAAAAATGAACAGAGAGCAAGAGAATGAGTTTAAATAGAAGAATCCCTCTCAGGGGAAGAAAAGGACTTATCTAGTGTACATGCTCGCTTCAAACTGACATGACATGCTTCTTGGACTGGATGCCCGACCCATACTATCTTTCCAACTCTTCATTAAATCATTGCTTTGCTTTCAAAGCCAGGTAACCTTGCCAGGGCTCTTTCAGTAGTGGGAGATGTCTTATTTTCGGCCGACAGCGCCCTTTGCGGGTTTTCGCCAATTGACCTCTCTCATTTCTCTTCTCGCCTTCGCCCGATGGTGCTCTTTCCGAGTTTTCACCAGACGGAATCTCTCATTTCAATTTCTCTACTCCCGTCACTTTATGGAGCCCGAAGGTTTTCACCAATAAAACTTTCTATTTTTGTTTTTTTTTAATTCAAAATGTATCGGATTTCAACAATGACATTTTCAGTTTCCCCGCTTTTGATAATTAATTGGAAGGATTTGTACCAGGGTTTGGGTAAAAAGAATTTGGATAGAATTAGAACTTTGGAACCATTTGGCGGATTCATGGACGAACCATTATAACATCTGCCCTAGTTTCACTTTCGGGGAGAACTCGGATTTTTGTTTTGGTGTGACTGAACCCCAGGGAGAAGCTGCCTACGTATCCTTTCGGAATCAAGTCAGTCGTAGTTCAAGGAAGACATTTGTTTCTTTTACACTTTTCCTTTCTTTTTTCCTTCAATGGTACTTCTGGATTCCAAAGAGGGTAGCCAAGGAAAAGTAACCGCCTCAAAGTGTTTGCAAAGGGTTGATAGTGTTTGGGTAGTAGGAATGTAAGTCTTCGTCATCTTAACGGCACAAAGACATTATCGGAGCAAGCTTAGACATAATACCTTTTTACTGCGTACGCATTCACAGTTGCTTCGGGATCGTTTCCTTCGATGTCACCCAAGTATAATGCTCCTCTCGACAATATTTTTCTAATGATATAGGGACCCTTCCAGCTAGGAGCAAACTTCATGATGATGAGGAAGAATATGCCTTAACACCAATTGCCCTACTTCAAATTTCCTGAGCCGTACTTTCTTGTAATAGGCGTGGCCGTTCTTTGTTGATACAACTGTCCGTGAAAAACTGCGGCCATCCATTTTTCATCAATCAAAGTCAACTGTTCCAAATGAGTTTTGACCCATTCACTATCCTCAATATTTGCTTCAACAATTGTCCGGAGGGAAGGACTTTCACCCTCTGCCGATATCACAGCCTAATTTCTATAGACCAACAAGTATGGGGCTGCTCCTACCGATGTGCGCACTGTGGTGCGATATCCCACTAAAGCAAAAGACATTTGTTCATGCCACTGCCTAGAGCTCTGGATCGTCTTCCTCAAAATCTTTTTGATGTTCTTATTTGCTGCTTCAACAACGCTGTTGGCTTTGGGCAGATAAGGAGTGGAGTTCCTATGCGTTATTTTGAATTGTTCACATAGTTCCTCCATCAAACAACTATTCAATTTTGTAGCATTATCTGTGAAAACGACAAATAAGGTTCGAGTGTACAAAATCCACTACAGCTTTTTTAGTGATTTTTTTGAGAGTGATAGTCTCAACCCACTTCATAAAGTAATCAATAGCAACCAATGTAAATCTATGCCCATGTGAAGCTTTCGGCTCCATTATTATCCAATAATACCTGGATCGAAGGATTTTCTTTGCCAGAACATACCCGTTCATATGCGGTCCGCACACTCCTGCATGTACTTCATGCATGATTCTTCCAGATTCCTCGACGTCAACACATCTTAACAAGTTGAGATCCGGGGTTCTTTTATACAAGACCTCACCACTCAAAATAAAACCACTCGCATGCCGCCTAGTGGTTCTTTTTTAGTCTTCAGTAGCATGTTGGGTATTCTTGCATTTTCAAAAATCTCTTAATGTCATGGTACCATGGCTGGATATTTGGTCTTGCCTCGACTGCATTACAGTAACCATGTCTTTTCCTTATTTGGATTTCCAAGGGATCGATGTGGGCATTTCCTGGATAAGGCAATATCGAGGCTAAATAGCAAGTTCATCAGCTAGCTCATTGTGGCACCGAGGAATGTGCCTGAACTCTACTGACTTGAATCGTTTACCGAGATCTTCCACATGCTGCCGATAGGGAGTAAGCTTAACATCTCGGGTTTCCCATTCTCCTTGAGCTTTCCGGATAATCAAATTTGAATCCCCCATGAACAATAAATCTTCAACATCTTGGTCGATGGCCATAATCATGCCCATGATGCAGGCTTCATACTCAGTAGTGTTGTTCGTGCATAAAAATTAGAACCTGGCTGTAGCCGGATAGTGCTGAGCGGTGGGCGAGATTAAGATTGTCCCAATCCCTACACCTTTGGTGTTTACTACCCCATCGAAGAGCATTTCCCAAGCATGAGTGTCCTCAGGGAATACTTCTATTGAGTTTACCTCTTCATCTGGAAAGTATGTGCTCAATGGTTGGTATTCTTCGTCAATCGGGTTTTCAGCCAAATGATCTAGCAACGCCTGAGCTTTCATTGTCGTGCGAGTGACATAGACTATGTCAAATTCGGTGAGCAAGATTTGCCATTTTGCTAGTCTCCCAGTAGGCAACGGTTTATGGAATATGTACTTCAAAGGATCCAACATGGTTATGAGGTAGGTGGTGTGGGCTTGAAGATAATGTCTCAACTTTTGAGTGACCCATGTCAAAGCACAACACGTTCTCTTTAACAAAGTGTATTTAAATTTATAACTGGTGAACTTCTTGCTCAAGTAATAGATCGCCTGCTCTTTCTTTCCAGTTACATCGTGTTGGTCGTGTACATAGCCAAAAGAATTTTCTAAGACCGTCAGATACAAGAAAAGCAGTCTCTCTGGCTCCGGTGGGACCAAAACTAGAGGATTTGACAAATATTCCTTGATCTTGTCGAAGGCCTCTTGACACTCAACTTGTCCATTTGATTGTTGCATCTTTCTTCAATAGCTTGAATATGGGCTCACATGCGGTAGTCAGTTGAGCAATGAACCGACTGATATAGTTTAACCTGCCCAATAGACTCTTCATGTCTTTCTTAGTTCTCGGAGGAGGTAGATCTCGGATATACTTTATCTTTGTTAGATCTAACTCGATACCTTTCTTGCTAACTATGAAGCCCAGAAGTTTGCCTGATGGGACTCCGAAGGCACATTTAGCCGGATTCAGCTTCAAATCATACTTGCGCAGCCTTTCGAAAAATTTCCTCAAGTTCCGAACATGATCATCCTGGGTTCTGGACTTGATGATCACGTCGTCCACATACACATGTATCTCCTAATGCATCATATCATGAAAAATGGCAGTCATGGCTCTCATATAGATTGCCTCGGTGTTCTTCAAACCAAACGGCATAACCCGGTAACAGTAAGTACCCCAAGGTATAGTGAAAGTTATTTTCTCGGCATCTTCTTCATCCATCAACACCTGGTGATATCCTGCATAACAATCCACAAAGGACTGTATCTCGTGTTTGGCGCAGTTATCAACAAGGATGTGGATGTTGGGCAAAGGAAAATTGTCTTTGGAATGGTCCCTATTCAAATCTCGGTAGTCCACACACACACCCGGGTTTTCCCATCTTTTTCAGCACGGGAAATACGTTGGCCAGCCGCGTAATATATCGGACCATCCGGATTACCCGTGTTTTCAATTGTTTTATGATTTCTTCTTTGATCTTATCACTAATATCAATCTTGGAATTTCTCTGTTTCTACTGAGCTGGAGGACAATCAGGGTAAATTGGTAATTTGTGCACAACTAGATCAACACTCAGTCCTGGCATATCATCATACGACCAAGCAAACACATCTTTAAACTCAAACAGGAGTCGAATTATTGCATCCCGCATTTTCTCATCAGTGTGAATGCTTATATTTGTTTCTCGAATTTCTTCAGATGTTCCCAGGTTAACTGGTTCAAGTTTGGCTTAGGTTTATTCTCAAATTGTTCCAGTTCATGATTTATCTCCCTATAATCTTCTTCTTCATCATATTCTGGTTCTTGGTTCATTATTTCACAATTAGACAGCTTGCTTGGATCTGGGCGCGAAGTTTGCAAGCATGTCATGTTATTTAAAGCTGCATTATTATAACCGACAAGAAAGAGAAAAATAGAAAAATCATAAAGAATAAAGAAAACAGACGATGAAATATTGATTTGATTTCTTGGAATTGGAAAGATAACAGGGTTTACATTCAGGAATTTAAAGACATGAAACTAAAGAAAACATCTGAGTTACACCTTGGGATAACTCGTGATGCAGAAAAAGTGGCAGGACAAGTCTACCTAGACTCCCGCCTGATTGGGAATGGCGTAGCCTTCCAATTTTGATTTTGGCATCTGGCCCCATATACAACACCTCAATGGTGCTTGTTCCTTTTCCCAGCTGAACATGTGGGTTTCATAAAGCATTTTTCTCATTGCCCCACATATTTCTTTGATTTCTTAGGGTGTGAAGGACTCATCATCTTCTTTCTCATGTATTTTGGCTTGACAAAGGTCATATAAAGATGTGGAAATAGCTGTGGAAAGACCCATCCTTCTTTGTTTCTTTCATCTGCCCAATTTTCATCTTCTGGGGTAGGGTGGAAGCCTCTCCCGAAGAACCTTTCTGTTGTGGGTAAGGTTACTGGCTTCAATATTCCTTGTAGAGCTTTTTCCAATCCTTTTCCTGGCTGGGAAAGCATGTTTGATCATCTCCTTTGCCACCATGATCAAAGCACTAGATAGGAAAGGTTGGGGGAAAGGGCTCCCCTCCCCGTATTGATCCGCCACTACAACTTCAAAAGCTTGATAAACAATATGTTCACTTCCCTCCCTTGCCTCAAAACATGGGATAGATGGGTCCTGATAAATAGACTGCTCGTTTTCTCCGTGGACCACAATTTCCTGATCTTTATACACAAATTTCACCATTTGGTGGAGGGTACATCCCCCGCAGCATGGATTTAAGGCCTTACTAGAAGAAAATTGTAAGATGTATCCATGTCCAACACCTGGAAAGTCACCTCGAAATCCACTGGGCCTATGGTTAATATCATATCTATTTCGTCGATAGTATCCCTTTTAATGCCATCAAAAGCTCTTACACAGACATTATTCGGACGAATCCTGCCAGTCCTGATTTCCATTCTCTACACTGTGGAGAGTGGGAAAATGTCAACACCCGAGCCTCCATCCACCATAACTCACTTGACATTGTAACCTTCACATTTGATAGCTAGATGTAAAGCTTTATTGTGAGCCTGTGACGACCTGACCCGTAGTCTTATGTGTTACTGCTTTGTTTCCCCCTTATTGTGTTGCTTTATATTTCAATATAAGCATTAGATTCGATCGGGTGTAATTGAATTGGTTTTGGTTCAAAATAAGGCACATGGCCTCTTAAAAGGAGCTTGTTTTGGAAAGCTCAACCGGGAGTTTACTTATGAGTTAGAAGGCTCGGATGTGATTTCCGATGATTCAGTTAGCTTCAGGAGATGATTTGTGACTTAGGAGAGCGATCGAAATTGAATTTGGAGGTCCGGTGTAGAATTAGGCTTGAATTGGCGAAGTTTGAATCTTGGCGGATTCCGGTTGATAGGTGAGATTTTGATCCGAGGGTCGGAATGGAATTCTGAGAGTTGCAGTAGCTTCGTTAGGTGATTTTGGATACGCCTGAAAATTTTCAGTTCATTCGGACGTCGTTTGGTTGGGTTTTGATTGTATGTGCATTTCGGAAGTTCTTATGAAATTTAGGCTTAGATTTGAGGAATTTTGTGATTTTTGATGTTAATGATAGTGTTCTTATGGCTCGATCAAGTTTGAATAAGGTAATAGGTCATGTTGGTGCTTTTGGTTGAGGTCCCGGGGGCCTCGGGGTGATTCCAGATTGTTAAACGAGAATTTTTGGAGTTTGCTTCAGTTTGGGATTCTATCTTCTGGTATTTCTGTGTTTGCGGACAAGGGACCGCTTAGGCGGTGTCCGCTGAAGTAGAAGATGGGTGGCGGAAGCGACTAGGGGAAAAAGGCTGGGACCGCTGGAGCGGCTTGGGAACCGTATAAGCGGTTATCGCAGAAGCGGTATTTTGACCGCATAAGCGGTCCGTCTGGTTTAAGTGAGACCGCATACGCGGTCGTGGGGACGCGTAAGCGGTGTCTGCAGGAGCGGTCAGTGGACCGCGTAAGCGGAATTCGAGCAGGGCAGAAGGGTTTAAGATATCATTTTTCATATGCGAGTTTAAGTCATCTTTCCACCATAGTTGAGGATTTTTGAGAGCTTTTGGGAGCAAATGAAGAGGGTTTCGAAGGGAATCAAACGGAGGTAAGTTACTGTCCTAACTATTCAAGTTTATGGAAGAATTAACATGGAACCTTGGTTGAATTCATTAAAAATGGGCTTGAGTTAGGGCTTGAGTTTTGATATTTCAAATTGGACTTTAATAGGTCATTTGATCTCGGATTTGGGAGTTCTTGGTATTTACGAACTCGTGGCGAGACGAGGAGTCCGGAAATGTAAGTTCCATAAATTTTTGAGAAGCGGGACCGGGGCTCAGGTTTTGCTAGTTTCAAGATTTTTTGTTATATTCCTATTGTTTTCGATTGAGTGTTGTCCCATTTTCATATTGTGATGTATTCGCTCAATTTTTGGCTAGATTCGACGCGCGTGGAGGCCTATATGAGGGGCAAAGGCATCGCAAGCTTGAGATTTTGCCGGTTCGAGGTGATTAATACTTGAGAATGATATCCTGAGGGTTTGAAACCCCGGATTTGCACATCTTAGTGCTGTGTTGTGGTGACTTGCACGCTGGACCTGAGCGTGGGGTAGAGCACCGTTGGGGATTGTGACTCGGTCCGTCCACGTTGTTGGTTTTTACCGCGAAATTGAAAATAACTTATTGTTATCATTATGACTTGGTCTAATTGTCGTACTTGGGGCTTATTGTCGATTATTTGAACTCTTTATCATCACAGTTTTCCTCTCTACTTGAAAGATTACTTGAACTCAGTCCATGTGATTTATACTGTTTCATGAACTCAGCTATATTTTTCTCAAACTTGGAGATTTAACTGATATTTGAACAATTGTTGGGCTGAGTATTATTGTTTTACGGATGCCCGAAGGGCTTTCAACTATTTTGGACTGCTTGAGGCTAAAGGCCATATGTGAGGGCTTGAAGATACAGTAAAGATGCTTTCATGCCTCGAGTGTTGTGTGAGCATGTGTATATACATGCATGGATCGGACTGCACGCCGCAGTAGCATATTGCATGTATTGGGCTGCACGCCGCAATAGCATATTGCATGGATTGGACTACACGCCGCAGTAGCATATTGCAAGGATCGGACTGCACGCCACAGTAGCATATTGCATGGATCGGGCTGCGCGCCACATCATTATATATATTATATTGGATCGGGCTGCACGCTGCAGCATTATACATATTTGATAGGGCTGCACACCGCAGCATTTTTGCGCTTGGGCTGAAAGAGCCCCTCCGGAGTCTGTACACATCCCTAGTGAGCGCAGGGTACCCATCGATCGGGCTACGCGTCGTAGCGGTCATGTGCATTGCATTGCATTCACGCATTCACTCCTGTTTATGCTACGTGGCACGACATTTAGCACTCATATATCATTGGCATACATACTATTACTTGCATTGTTGACCAGATACCCTGGTGTTATATGTTAAGGAGTGCTGAGCCCGAGAGGCTGATGTTATATGTTGTGAGTCGGGAGTGAGCCCGCGAAGCTGATACTATACTGAGAGGTTGATGCTGAGCCCGAGGGGCAGGTTTATGATTACTTCCTACTTGTTGAAATTATCTTTGCAACAGTTGAAAAAGCATATTTTCAAAAGAGATTTGAACTGATCTTGAGATTTTCTAAAGGGATTTTCACGGTATTTCAGTTTTTCTCAAAAAGGGTTGTTCTGTCTGTTATAGCAGTTTGGTGTGCTCATATGTGTTTTCTTATTTGTCAGATATGATTCTCTCTTATTGCCACTGAGTTGGAAGTACTCACTTTACTCTCTGCACCTCGCGTGCAGTTGCAGGTACTGATCACCCGGTAGCGGGTTGTTAGCAGGACCGAAGGCCATATTTTTGGTAGTTTAGCAAGGTGACCGCCAGCGTTCGCGGCACCGTATTCCGACTTTGAGTTCCAGTTTTGCCTTGTATGTATATTTTATTGGCCCAATAGTAGTGTCCCTACTCATTAAATGCTCGTGACTTGTGACACCCCGGTCAGGTTGTATTTGAATGAAATTTCATAGTTAAATGCCATTCAATAGTATTTCCATTCATTTATGTATGACAGCTACTTAAAGAGGATTTGGGGTTGTTGGCTGGCCTCGTCTTCACGAGAGGTGCCATCACGACCGGGTATGGAATTTGGGTCGTGACAAAGCCGCTCCCTCTCGAGGAAAGTCATTTTTACTAAAGAAGATTTGATTGACAGTGAAGAACCTTTCTGCCATTCTTTCGAGTTGTTCGACCAAAGTCTCAGCCAGCACGTATGCCTCATTCAGAGTTTTCAGTAAGATCTTCTGATGTTCGGAAGACTTCATTAACAAGGACAGCACGGACACCTGTTCAGGATACTTTCGCAACTGATCAACCAATTCGTAATCAGGCATCTTCATTTTTTGAAAGAAAGCCCCTGCTTCCTCAGCACTCACAGGTTTCTTGGATGGAAAGCACTTTCACGTGGCATTGTTTACCTCCTGTACATTTGAATATTTTTCAGCAAAGGTATCTCCTGGAAGTTCTCCCGTGATTTCTTTACCCTTGTATGTAACCATTGTCCGCTGATAGTTCCAAGGCACCACAGTAGGGTGTGTCATTGGCTTATGTGGCATGCGTCCAATAACAACTGGCTCATTCAGCCGAAGCGGTTTAATTGTCCCCCGGACCACATAAGCTCCTTTTGGTACATACATTGGTGTTCCCTTTTTCACTTCAAATTTCTTTGGAGCACTCACGATCAATGGAATTTCTTGGCGACCTCGCGGAACATAGAGAATTTCATTTTTAGGAGTCGTCGTCTCTGCTTTTGTTTTGACCTTCTTCTCAGGTTCAGTCTTAATGATTTTATTCTTCTTGTCCCCTTTTTCTTGCTTTGGGGCTGCCTTGGACTTCCTTTCTGCATCAGCGATAGCAATTATAGCTTTTGAAGCTAGATCAAGCTCCATGTCCTCACAGATCATACCGATCATCGGCCCATTATTGTGAGCGGGTAACAGATTGTTGGTCACATTTGGGACTTCTTTATCCCTCAGCACTACCTTCCCCTGTTCTATTAAATCCCCCACGGCTTTCTTCAATGTCCAAAAGTTGTCTGTACTATGTCCCTCAGCTTCTGAGTGATAAACACATCGAACGCCCACCTGATCGGATGGCAATTCCGGGTTTTGCCTGTTCTGGGGTATGGGTTGCAGTAAATTCATCTGGACAAGATTAGGGAACAGGATGGAGTAGGGTTCACCAATTGGTGTAAAGTTTGGTCTCCTGAGTGGTTCCCAGGGACGGAAGTTATTTTGGGAAGGTCGAGGATTATAGTGGTTCTGGTGAGGAGGCTGATTTCTTTTGAATGGAGGTTGATTTCGGTTGGCCTGTGGTTGTGGTCGGGAAAAGAATTGAGCATTCATGACCGCATAAGGTGGGGGAGCATAGACCATATCGGAATGGAGATAGTAGTGTTGAGGGGTTATTTTGGAAAGCACAGGTCTAGGAGCCTGGTATCGTCTTCCCTGTGATGCTGCCATAACCGTTTCCTCTTTCTTTTACTTTTGGACATTCATCTAGACCCGCTTTGGATGCCTTGGGAGGTTGCTCGGATGCCTGACTGACTCAGAATCCTACCCGTTTTCAAACCGTTCTCTACCATTTCACCAATTTTGATGGCATCTGCAAAAGGCTTACCCATGGCCGGCACCATATTTTCGGTGTAATCGGGTTCTTGGGCCTGAAGGAAGACAATGACCATTTCTAATTCATCCATAGGAGGTTTCACTCTCAATGCCTGTTTACGTCATTTAATAGCATATTCTCTGAAGCTTTCTGAGGGTTTCTTCTTCAAATTTGACAAGGAATTGCGGTCTGGTGCGATGCAATGTTGTATTGAATCTGCCTTACAAAATCTCTGGCAAGATTGTCCCAAATGTGCCACCGTGAGACGTCTTGATCCATATACGATTCTGAAGCGATGCCCACTAAAATCTCTCCGAATTAAGCCATCAACAACTCTCCGTTTTCGTCGGCCCCACGCAGCTGATTGCATTACTTTTTCAAGTGAGCAATGGGATCGCCATGCCTATCATATTTTTTGAACTTTGGCATTTTAAAACCCGAGGGTAAGTGCACATAGGGAACATGCACAAATCTGTATAAGACACACTTTTTTGCCTACTCAACCCTTGCATATTCTTTAAACTCTTCTCAAGACTCCTCATTCTTTTCGACGTCTCATCCTGCTCAGCGGCATTGTGATTTTGATCTTTCTCTGGTGTAAGCTCATATGGTGGTGGTTGAGGGTAAGCGTATGTGGGGTATTGCGGAGGTTCCGACTGGTAAGTAGGTATTTGATAAGTGAAGGCCGATAGATCAAACAATAGTCTCGGTACTATTGGTTGTGTTGTAGCATAGGATGGTGGAACTGTGAAGATAGGAGTTGTCACGTGCATGAATGCCTTGGGGCGAACCTCAGAAGTTTCTCCCACAAAATGAGCGGATACGGTAGGTTGTCCCATATGACTGATGGAAACGTTAGAGGTACCCGTTGGTCTTCGGAATAATTCGAAAAATCTAGGGATGACACTCGGGAGTTCTTTTCCGTTTGTCCATGCGTCCCACATCTCCATTACCCTCAGATGTAAGATTCTATTCTTTTCAGCCGCTGCAGACTCTGAGGCTGGGACGCCCGAGAGTGGGCTGTCTTCCGAAATAGGTATTGTTGGCACGGTCATTTCTGACAACATCTCTATACTATCTTTGGATCTGGTAATGTAATAGTGCGATGCCAGTTTACCACAAAACTAACCACCTGTTTCTATAAACCTGACTGGAAATGACAGCATCGAACGGTTAGTTTGAGACAAATAATAGATAGGTAATCGCACATTGGGGTGTGATGCACCTACACACTTAAATAAGGTTCTACATGCTTTGCAATGGTTGCATACGTCATCCCGGCTTTCCTTTATTTAATTCTCCCATTTTCTCTTCTTTTCACATTTCGTTTTTTTTCCATTCATTTTGACTTTTCGCCATGATTTTTCTTGGTTTTCCCGTTTTCTTCCCGCTCTTTTGCTTCTTTTGTTTTTCTTTTATTTTCTTTCCTCTCTTTTGCTTTTCTCTTAGGGTTACGGTCGAATCTGATGAAGATTGCATAAGTATCATGACCCTGCATGAATCAGACCAAGTGTAGTTCGTGCAAATAAGGTAAATAAACTAACTCTTTTTTGTTTCTTTTATTTTTTTTTTTTGAATTTTTGAAAGAAATGCTTTAAGGGTAATATTTTTTATTTTTCTTTTTATTTTTGAAAGAAAGACTTCTAAAAATTCCTTTACTTTTGATTTGAACTTTGGAAATTTAAAAAACAAAATGTTTGAATTTTCATTTGTTTTCTCTTTTTCTAACACGAAAAAAAAAGAATATATTTTTGGATTTTGAAAATTGCCTCTTAAATTTCGGAAGAGGGACTTTTACGAAAATATTTTGAATTTTTGAGCAAAAATATATTCGAACCCAATTTTTCAAAATTTGAATATTTTTATATTTTTTTGTTATTTATGAAGATATATAAGGAGTATTTTAATGATTTATTTTGACCCAAAAGGAAAATGTGGCTATTTTTCCAAAATTTCTTTATTTAGAAAAAACATGGACTTGGTTTTGCAGATACGACCTTTTAGCACTTCTGGGAGAAAAATTTTTTAGGTTGTGCCCGCAAATCATTTAAAATGACTCAGGGTGGCTGTTCTTGCAAAAACAACCTTCAGGCGTCCTTTTGGGGACATTCGGCTTGTTTTAACAAAAATGGCATCACCCGACTTATTTATGACAAAGATTAAAATATTGACATTTATTTGGCTATTTTTTCAAAAGGGAGGTTGGACCCCATGAGGGTTGCCTACGTATCTCACATCCGCTGAGAATCGAACCATCGTAGTTCGGCCAGATTTGCCAAAATCAAACATATATTTTTTGAACAACAATCTTTCCTTTTTTCAAATATTTTCCTTTTTCATTCATTTTTTCGAAAATCCGGCAGTATTTCAGCACTATTTGGGCATTGGTTTTTCAAAACAAATGGCTACCCTCACTTAGTCCTAACACTGTTATTTTTTTCAATTTTCTCTCATTATACACATGCCGGTAAACATGCAAAGTCGAGCAAATAAATGCGCAAGTAGCACGTAAGATACATCAGGATGGTCTTTCATTGTAGGTCACTTGTCCTAGACGGACCTAACCCTTGTGTTGAGTCCCCTAAGTCAAATGAACATGATGCAAACAAACGTTCCTACTAGGGATCTGGCATGAGTCTTTGTTATACTAGGTTTAAGCCCTAGGCTTATTGTTCTAGACCTGGCTTACGGGACAACTCGAGCCCGGGGGGGGGGGGGGGGGGGAGTGGGGCAGCGTACCGGGAATACAGAAGCTCCGCCGGCTTAGCAACTTATCCGAACCTCGTTCTAAATGGGAAAGACTCTAAACAGAAGAGAAGCTACACGAAGTGCACCCTTCTCCATGATGTAGAAGACTCAGAGAGAGGAAGAGATTCGTAATAGTTTATATATACAATTTAGCAAATATCAAAGCGGTAAAATATTTAGCACGTATAGCATGTAACATGTAGGAAAATTAGATAAAGCCAAATATAACAATTATTCTAAGCTCGAATTCTTGAACCCTGAATCGGAATTCTAGGTTCGTTGCCCTAGTAGAGTCACCAGAGCTGTCACACCTCCTTTTTACACACATACCCCAAAGAATAATGTATAATGGAGTTTTTTCATTTAAAGTGACATTATTCGGATCAGAGTTATTTATTTATTTAGAGTTGCCACTTGGGATAGATTTGGCTTTTGGTGTCCCAAGTTACCGGTTTATCTGGAATCCCAATCCGAGGAAAATTGTTGACTTCTCAATTGGAGTCCACGAACCAAAAATTCTAAGTAAGGAATTTTATTGACCCGAAGGAAGGTATTAGGCACCCCCGGATCCTGTGGTTCTAGCACGATCGCTTAAACTGTCATAAATTGCCAAATATCTGATTTTAATACATGTTTAGACTAGAAATGCAATTTAAAATACTTACCGCTTTTAAATTAGTTTTTAAGATTTTGCAACATTGTTAAAATACGTCTCAAACCACATCACATTAATGCACCCGTGACTTTTGACATATTCCAACACCGTTGAGATTTGGATCTGGGTCACATAAATGCTCACCCATATTTAGGAAAGTAAAATTATTTAAAAGCGCACCTACAAGTAACTAGTGTGTTATTATCTTTGGAGAAGGCCGTGAAATTCTCTAAGCGGCCCCTCCAAAATTCTAAGTATTTAAATATAAACATTTAAAGAGGGCCCCGCGATTATGCATTTTATTTAGCGGGGCTCACCTCTGTGACACCTCCTTTTTACACACATAACCCGAAGGATAATGTATAAGGGAGTTTTTCCATTTTAAGTGGCATTATTCGAATTGGGATTATTTATTCGATTCAGAGTCGCCACTTGGGATATGTTTGGCTTGTGGTGTCCAAGTCACGGTTTGTCTTGAATCCCAAATCGAGGAAATTTTCGACTTCCAAATGAAGTCTGCGAACTAGATATTCTGAGTAAGGAATTCTTCTGACCCGAGGGAAGGTGTTAGGCATCCCCGGATACCGTGGTTCTATCATGGTCGCTTAAACTATTATAATTGGCTAAAAATTGATTTTAATACATGTTCATCCTATAGTGCAACTTTAAGATTATTTAACGCTTTTAATTGATTTTTTAAGGAAAGTTGAACGTCGTTTAAAACGTATTTTTGGATTACGTCATATGAAATGCAGCGGATTCGCGACACATTTTATCCAACGTTTTGGGATTTGAATTTGGGTCACATGAAATGCACAGCCGAGTTTAGGAAGGTAAAATTATTAAATAACGCGCCTAAAACAATTAACACATTGTTAACTTTGCGAGGACCATGGAAATTTCAGCTAAATGGCACATCTCGATTTCTAAAGGATTAAATTAATTAAGTGAGGCCATGAGTTTTGGAATTTTATTTGGTATGGTACGCCTAAAATTATTCCAAAAGGCTTTACTCAACTATAACGAACCACAGATATTTATGATTATCTATTGGGATTTTTACCTAAATATGCCATATAGCAAACCTTATTACCATTATTGTGCCTTGTTTGGTTATTACCCGCATATTCCATATTTTCGTTACCAAAAATGTACCAAACCATATCTGGCTGATTTTATAGCCTGAAATAGCGCCTGATTTTAAGCATCCCAATTAATGTTTGATTCTGTCTTAAATAAATAATCTTTTTAAAACCTTAAAAGATCTAATCCCAGCGCAAATCTCTCTGCGTGAATCTCTCATACGTAGCCATCAGTTTCAAAAATCCTCATTCTTCTACATCCAATACCGAAAATCAGAATTTACAGTATGATAGTCAGTCAAATTGTAGTTCTTCCAGATTTCAGTTTCGAAAATCTCTCATTCTTCTACATCAAATACCGAAAATCAGAATTTACAGCGTGATAGTCAATCAAATTGTAGTTCTTCCAGATTCCAAATTATTGAAGCTAGGTTTGTTTATACAAATTGTAGTTAAATTATAGTCAATTTGTAGTTAATTGTAGTCCGTTTGTAGTTATTTGTAGTCAGTTTGTATTTAATTGTAGTCAGTTTGTAGTTACTTGTAGTCAGTTTGTAGTTAATTGTTTGTAGTTAATTGTAGTCCGTTTGTAGTTACTTGTAGTAAGTTTTGATTTAATTGTAGTCAGTTTGTAGTTACTTGTAGTCAGTTTGTAGTTATTGTAGTCAATTTGTAGTTAATTGTAATTTTTAATAAATATGTCTGAAAATTGGATTTTTTTGTAGCTACTGGCTTGTATGTGTAGCTGAGAACTGCAAATGGCATTTCAAGGCAACGTCAATTCATGATTCTTCATTGTTCAAGATAAGAAGTTTTAGCCGACAACACACATGCTGCCGAATGGACGAAAACTTCATACAGCACAAATGTACTGCAACAATAGTTGGTAGCATTGTCGTTCCAAAGTATTGTGATCCTAAGAATGTGTACACGCCAAAGGACATACAAACTGACATGTTATCCGACTTCAAAGCAGAGAGAGAGAGAGAAATCGGTTTTGTAGAGGGTTTCTGGCTTTGATACAATTTTATGGACTGAAAGTATGGTGGATTGAGAAGAACTTCTCGATCTGAAACTGTTCAAGCTTCAACAATGGCGGATGAAATTCAAGCAGAGGGAGAGAGAAATCGATTTTGGTAAAAAAATGTGGGGGGAGGGTAATTAAAAAAGGGGAGAAAATTGTGAGTTTTGTTTGTAAGAGAGAGAAGAAACGTGTACAATAAAATCTGAAAAGATTTTCAGTTGCACAAATCAAGCCTATAATTAATAAGTTGATAATTAAACCTTAAAAAGAATTTTGGTACATGAATTGAAAGGTGGTATACCTAAATGTAATAAACACAAACCTTAAACATGGATAGTAATAAGGTTTGCTATATGGTATGTATATGTAAAAATCCCTTATCTATTTTCTAAAGTTTGAGGCACATTTCAAAATGAGCTTTGGAATTGGGCTCGCTTGAGGTACAGTAGTGCTAAAATTTTAATTGAACTAAATTGGGAAAGTACGAGGATATAGCAATTTAACCCATAATCTAGAGTTCGAAGGTAATTTCACGGAACCATCACATAGCAATAACATTGTAATAACAATCAGGATGAGGCAAATTAGGACAGTAACATACACAAGTCATTGTTTGACATAGAAAGCTCTATTCTTAACTAATGTTAGATGTTGAAAATGAAACGGAAACAGTAGGCTTGCACACCGCCATCTCATGGTAACAGGGAAATGGGAAACTTATTTCAAGTTTCACATAATGGGAACGCAAACATCACCAAATCAATAGAGTGAATATACTGAACTCATCAACCACATCTAGTATGACAAAATACCAGATTTCATTTATCAATTTGCATAGACAAATATAAGGAGATCATAGAAATTACTTGATGTTTATAAGAAATCAACTATAAACCAAATAAAAGTTGACGTAGAGAAGCTGATGGAGACCTGTCGCAGTCAACAAAAAACAGCAGTAACCAGTAGCAGTTTTTCTCGATCAATTGAGGCTTCAAAACCAGGAATACAGGAGGACTGATTGTGAAACATGTCCTTCAGATGGTCGAATCCTTTAAAAAATGTAAAATCTACCTAAAACTCTTTGTTCTCTACTATTTTTCAGAGCTTTTTCAAACTTTGAAGTTGTATTTTCTCTGATGGAAAACGTGGCTAATATTTCTCTAATGGAGGTGGTAGCTGTTTTGAGATGAAGAAGAAGATGAGCAGTGGCCAAGGAAAAGGGTGAGAAACATGGCATTTAGCCGCAGCAGCGTTTAGGTCTAAGTTATTTTTGGAGAGGGAGGGGTCTGCCTTCTTTTTTGGGATCTGATGTGTGTATTTTTATGTGAATAAAAGATGGGTAGGAGTAAACCTGTCTAACGGGCAACCGGTCCGGTCCGGGCCTTTTTTTTACCCGTCCGGGTTCCGGGCCGGGCCGGGCGGGTTGCACAGTAACAGATTCGTATTGGGCTGGGTTAGTTCGGGTAAAAATTGAACCATACGGGTTATGGGTTGAGGGAGCCAGGCCGGGCCGGGTTTAGTATATTTTCACTTTTTTTTGGAATTATGTAATAATTGAATGAATACAAGTAAGATAGGAAAAAATTGCACTTATTGCAAGTGCTACTTTATTTTTTAATTTCAAATTGAAAAAGTAGAAAACGAAATGTTTACATTTTTTCTAACAAGTAAACTAGTAAAGTAGTAATTTCAAATGTTTTTCATCGCCCTAGCAAGTTCATCATAATCAATATGAACCGATTGACCTTCTTCTGGCGTGTTAAATTCGGATGGGTTTCCATGGGTTAATATATCTCCAAGTTCCTCGTCTTCTGGGCTATCAACATCTTCCTTTCCTTGATTTCTTCGTTCTGATCTAATCCAATCTCTGAAACATACTAAAACTTCCAAAGCATTGCTTCCCAATGAGTGGCGGGTGTCTCCAAGTTGTTGTCTTGCTTGGCTAAATGCACTCTCCGATACAACAATAGAAATTGGCACATTCAGCACGTCCCGAGCCATAGCAAAAAGAACAGGAAATTGCTTTTCATTTTCATGCCACCATCCCAACGGTGAAAATTCCTTTGTGCGAGGCTCCTTTTGCTTCTGCAAGTAGAATTGAAGCTCATCAATATTCCTGCTACTGGTTTGAGTGTTAGAAAATGTAGAAAAAATATTAAAACTATCAAGGCCTACTTCATCATCCACATTAGCAGAACTGCTACATTGCATAGCGGGATTAACATTTCCAGAAGCACGAGCAGTATTATCACATTCATTTGCATAATAATTATATAGTTGTTGTAAATATTCATTTAGCTTGTTCATAGAATCATATAAATTTGGGGTTTTAGTTTCTCCAATCTCCATATAAGTATATAAAGCATTCATTAATTGGTGACAATCAGACATTTTAATAGAAGGATTTAAAACTGCACCAATTAAGTAAATCGGAGGAATTGGAAAGAAATATTTTTTGAAATATTTTTCTTTCTTCTTAAATTCAGAAAGTAGAAAAGAAATTTCAGCTATATGTACTAAAACCATAGTAGCAGTGGGGTAATACGCGCCAGAAAACACAACAGTAGCAGTATAAAATTTAGCAGCATCATTAACGACCTCAAGTATCACTTGTTAACATACGCCTAGGATCAATACAATGTGCATTAGCAACTTCAGTTACTGGAAATATATTTGTAGCAACATTTTAAAAATATATATGTATAATTCCATCTAGTAACAATTTTGTCTGGCATGAATCTAGGTGTAAGGTTATACTGGATACACTTAGTCTTAAATTCTTTTATTCTAGATTGTCTATTATTTCTCTGAATAACACCAACTGCTCTTCTAACATGAGTAATCTCAACTGAAAATAAATCAAGGCCACTTTTAACAATTAAATTATAAACATGACATGCACACCTAACATGAAAAATATCATCAAGAGGTGGTTGAAAATGCAATTTTGAAATTGAAACTGCGGCTTTATTGTTTGAAGCATTATCAAAAGACATACACAAAACTTTTTGGTTTAGATTATAAAATTCAACAACTTCAACAATAGTACTACTTATAAACGTAGCAGTATGACTCTGATCTTCATCATATTTAAAAGCGATAATACGTTTTTGCATACAAGTATTATCATCTATCCAATGGCATGTAATTGTCAAATAATCATTTCCATTAACAACATGGCCAATATCAGAAGTTAGACATACTATAGAAGGAAGGTGACTAAACAAATAACATATGTATGTTTGATATTGTCCATGAAGTCTAAAGATATCTGCTCTACAAGTACTTCTAGGGATACCTTTAAATAAAGGATTGTAAATCCTTTGAATATACATAATAAGATACGATGAAGAAGCAAAAGAAAAAGGTAGACAACCCAAAGCTATCACTTCTGCTAATTCCTCACGATCCCTCATTTTATCATATTTTACTAGACCTCCAGTAGTAGCGTTAATAGTTGTTTGTCTTCCATCCCCATTATTGCCCCATTTTATGGGATGGTCAGATGTTTAAAAGTTTCGTTATAAAGTTTGCACTTAACTCTATTAGTACCTTCTATTATTTCAAAAAATTTCCATACCGGACTTCTTCTTTGACGATTAGAAGTCGGAGCCACTGGTGGTCTACTACCCCTTGTAGCACTAGCAACTCCAACTCCAATACTACCAACATTTCCACTAGTAGGTGTAGGTGGTATCTCATCTTCTATTCCGATTTCATTATCATCTATTCCAAAATCTTCTTGTAATTGTTCATAATCTATCTCTATATTATCATTAGGCGATGATTCAGAAACATGTGTTATTGGGTCATTACTATTACTACCGTAAGCTACAGGACTACCTCTTTTTTTATTTTCACCCCTACCAGTAACGTTTCTACACGCTCTTTTAGCAGCACTAAACATATTGTAAAAATTAAAGTACAAGCTAAAATTAAATATGCAATTAAAATATTAATAAGAGAAAGAGTTGGAGGGAGTGCACCTAATTCGACAATAAAGTGAGCACTTGATTACCCAATTTCGGTATTACCACGAACAAACATCAACCAAGTATATTAACTTTGAACTTCAAACTTCGAATTTCAATTTCCAAATGACAATTTTCGGTAAATTAAACTCAAGAAAAGAGAGCCAAATAAAAATTATAAAATTAGAATATGAAATCTTGCAAATTGAAGGGGAGAGAGAAATTGAAAATTTGAGAATTGATATTGAGATAAGAATTTTGAGTGAAGAAATGAAGAAGAGTGGGATGGTATTTATAGATTTTAAGAAGGGTTAATATTGTAAATGAATAAATACAACAAAATAACAAAAAATAGCCAATTTGGAAAAAAAAAATCTGTTGGCCAATAGATCTGAAGCACTTTTGATCGTTGTTTGTGGGCCTCAAAGTCAAAATTTTTTTTAAAACAAAAAATTACCGTTGTGTCGGGCCGATCCGGGCCGGGTTACCCGTTACGGTACACTGTGCATGCAGACCGGGCCGGTCAGGTCCGGTCCAGTTCCAACTAAAAAAAAAACAAACGGTCCAGCCCCCCCCCCCACGAACCCAGCCCACCCGGCCCCTTAGCAACCGGGCCGGTCCGGTCTGGTCCGGAACCGGTCCGACCCGGCCCGTTAGACAGGTCTAGGTGGGAGTCATGTTATTTCCGTATCCCTTTCTTATGAAGGGGGATGATTTTTTAATGTGAGAGGGAAAACGGGTCGGGAAGGCGAGTTTGGGCCATTTTGACCGGGCTTTGGGCATTTAACTTGGGCTAACCAATTTAAATAATAAATGGCCAAAGCTGGCTGGCCCTTTGCTTCTTTATTTTAATTTTTATTTATTTATTTATTTATTTTTGTGACGACCCATCCCGTTGTCACATGAGATACCACCCTGCTTCCCTCAAATTATGCTTCTCTATGTTTCAATATCAGTATTTGAGTTGATCGATTGGAATGGATTGGTTTTAGATGGAAATGAGACACTTAGTCTCTTAAAGAAAAACTTGTTTTGAAAAAGTTAATTGGAAGTTGGCCATTTAGTTAGAGGGTTCGGATGTGAATTCTAATGATTCGGTTAGCTTCGGGGGATGATTTGTGACTTAGGAGTGAAATCAGAACTGAATTTGGAGGTTCGGTGTAGAATTAGGCAGGAATTGGCTAAGTTTGAATTTTGGCGAACTCCGGTTGATATGTGAGATTTTGATCAGAGGGTCGGAATAGTATTCCGAGAGTTGCATCAGCTCCGTTAGGTAATTTTGGACATACGTGCAAAGTTTCAGGTCATTCGGAGGTATTTAGGTCGGGATTTTGATAGAACATGCAATTCGGAAGTTTTTAAGAAATTTAGGCTTTGATTTGATCATAATTAAAGAATTTTGATATTAACATTAGCATTTTGATGATTCGAGGAAGTTTGGATGAAGTATTAGATCATGTCTGTATTTTTGGTTGGGGTCCAGGGGCCTCGGGGTGAATTCGGATGGTTAAATGGAGAATTTGGACTTGTTGCATGAAACGAAAGTTGCAGGTTCTGTGGTTTCCACATTTGCGGAAAAGGGACCGCATAGGCGGTTCCACATATGCGACTAAAGGTCGCAAAGGCGGTCTGGGGAGGTCTGGCTTGGACCGCAGAAGCGGAAGGGGGATCGCATACGCCCCAACCGCATAAGCGGTCTTGGACTGCAGAAACGGTCCCTGACATGTAAGTGAAACCGCATAAGCGGTCATTTGGCTGCAGAAGCGGTCCCGCGTAGGCGGTAGCGGGACCGTAGAAGCGAAACCTGGCAGAGGTTTTAGTGAATAGTTTTTCATGATTTTTGAAAGGAAAGAGAAACATTTTTGGACTTCGGACTTAGGCGACTCTTGGGCGATTTTGAAGAGAAATCGAAGGGGTTTCATCATGTATGAATTATTAGACTCGTAATATGTTATTATGGTGTCAAAACATTGATTAATCACTTAAATTCGATGAATTAGAGGGTAAATGAAGGTTAGGGCTTGAAACTTAAGGGAGTTAAAAATTGGGTTTTGAAAGGGCAATTGAACTCCGATTTTAGTAAATTTGATATGTATAGACTCGTGGCGAGACGAGGAATCTAGTGATGTAAATTTTGTAATTTTTCGAGGAGTGGGCCTAGGGCTCGGGTTTTGCCAACTTCGTGATTTTCCGTATTTTTCGAGACTTTTCGATTGGGTTGTGTCCTATTAGCCTATTATAACGTATTCGTTGTGGTTTTGGCCAGATTGAACGCGCGAGGAGATCGATACGAGAGGAAAGGGCATCGCGGGCTAGTTTTCGGCCGGCTTGGGGTGAGTAATAGATGTAGATGATGACTTGAGGATTTGGAAACCCGGTATATCACACTGTGACGTTATAGTGAGGCGAGACACGTACTCTACGGTAAGTGCGAGGTCGTTTATGGATGGGAACTATGGCTTAGTCCGTCTGAGTGATGTCTATACCGTGTTATTCACTATAAATTGATTGGTAAACATCCTACTTGGATTGTTATTAGCATATTTGGGTTGCGTGCCGATTATTTGGATCCTTTAGGGATTATTTATCAATGTTTCCATGATGTTGAGCATATTTTCATTATATCAATCCTGAGTTAAACACTGTCTCGAAATGATTAGTAAACGTCTAAGGTTTTAAACACTTAAGCTATAATACCTGATAAATAGAACTGAAAATGGTAAATTTGATTGTTCCCGTGTGGCTTGCATGTATATAACTGGACTGATTGTGGATCGGGCTGCACGCCGCAACGAATGCTACGATGATATTGCGCTCGGGCTGTAGGAGCCCCTCCGGAGTCTGAACCCCACAGTGAGCACGGGTACCCAATGGATCGGGTTGTACGCCGCATCGGTCATGTGCATTGCATTGCATTCATACATTGATATCTATTTGTCTACATGTCATTGATTTATTGTTGTTTCCCGTTAAATGTGCTAAGTTGTTAGGTTTCAGCTTTACATTGTGGTATTTCGAGATTTCTTACTTTCAGTTATTATACATGTCTATTACCACTGCGTTGGATGTACTCACTTTACTCCCTGCACCATGTGTGCAGATTCAGGTACCTCGGGAGCATAGTTCAGCTTTTGATGTTTCAGAGTTTCTCAGGAGTTGTCGAGGTAGCTGCCTGACGTTCGCAGGGCCCGACTCCTCCCCTATCCCTTTATTATTTCCGTATTTGTGAACATCAGTGTTACTGAGGATTTATCATTTTGTTACCTTAGAGACTTTAGACTCATGACCCCAGGTCTTTGGGAGTTTTATTAGCGATTGTTATGATTTTCGCAATTACTTCTGTCTTTATCCATGGTTGAAGTTATATCATTTGATAATTTAATGCTAAAAATTGAAAATGAGTTGTATGGTTGAGTTGTGAGTTTCAATTGGTCGGGCTTTCCTAGCATTGGTGTTGGACGCCATTACGACCGGAATTAGGGTCGTGACAGTTTTCTTCCTTTTTTAGTTATTTAAATTTTGGGTTTTATTAAGTGTAAAAATTAAGATTATCCAAAACATGATTTAATGAGACTAATTAAATTTCCTAAAACTAACTAGATCCTAATTTTAAGAGGAAAATTCAACAAAAGTGAAGTTAAAGGAACAAAAGTATAAAAGGATTATTTTTGTTATTTATTATTTTTTTTCTTCTTATTTTCAATGATGTTCAATTAATCTAAAAACCTAGAATTGGGTCCTAAATGCAAGTATGCTAGTTTTGTAATTTTTCATTTTTTATAATGACTAAAAATGTACATAAAATGCAAACAAAACACAAAATCATGCAATTAATTCCTAAAAATTCAAATACTAAAAAAATCTAATTTTAATGAATTCTATAAGAGAATTTAGGCGCGGCAAAAATCACGTGCTCACAATCTCTTTTTATTATTTAAAGGCCAATCCTAAAGCAAGCTACAATTTTCTATTCAAGTTGTCTCTAATAATAAAAGAGGAAGCCCTAAGTATTTAGCCTATTTAAAAAGGCCAAATCCTTATAAATCCATTTCAAATCAATCAGGCCCAATAACTAAGTAAAGACATATCATTTCAGCAACTCGTTCAAGACAGCCCACAGTTTGAGCCCATAGCAAGCCAGAAACATGACAACGGTTTCAATTTCGAGGCCTACCAATGCTTTATGCCCAGATAAACTTTTTAATTCAAATAGGACGCTAGTCCTCAATCAATAGACACTCGGACCATTCAATTCATTTAACAGTACAAATTATGACTCACTTTCTATGAACAAAGTATCAAATTCCAAATGAACTTGAATCATACTAAAGCTATACTAAACAGTTTTATTGACACAAATTTCCAATTACGCCAGCCCAGGACAGTCCAGGACTAACTGCAAATGAATCGAAATCAGTCCGCTACTCAAATGCTTAACGATTAATCGCAAAATGTAGATCTAGAACCAGTTACTTCTGTTGCTAAAGCTTTCAATTGAACTAATCACAAAGTGACATTACTAAGGCTATTAACTAACCAAAGTTCAGCATTTAGACAATCCATTAATAGTCCAAAACAATTCTAATTATACAGTATACCATCCCAACCAATACCAATCAAAACTAAGCTATATTAAGTAAATACACATTGACTAATATCTGTTCTAAACCACATGTACAGAGTAAGCTACATGAGCACAGAGGTGGAGGCCAAGGCATGAATATTTCTATTTCATCTTTCAAGTCAAAGCTACACCAAAGCTTAATTCGAGTGTGTACCTGGAAATGTGAAAAATGAGAATGAAGTATCAGCATCAGTAACTAGCAGGCCACAATAACCAAAATTCAAGCAGCACAGGGTCAGATTCGACCCTAGAATAGCCTCAATGACCCAGAAGTGAAAGAATAAGAAGCAGCACCAACTGAATGCTCAAATAAGACTCAATTAAAACCCAGCAAACTTGAAATTTCACCCAGAACGACCTCTGCCAGTAAACTACCCAAAACAGTTTGACTAATACCCAAAATAGCTCGAATTCGAACCTAGAATCAGTAGGAATCAGAATAAACAATTAACATGTAATTGATCTAATACTTCAATGTAATAGTACTCTATTTTTTGTAGTTTTCTTATATTTTACTTTTTTTGTTTTGGTTTTGAAGCTTTTGGGAATTTGAAATTCAAAATCAGATTTGAAACTTGTGGAATGATTTTGAGAAAATTTTCAGATCTAGATCCTCTTCTCCAACAAGCCAAAAATGACTGCCTGTTATAGGCAATGCTAAGGGGAAGTTTTTAAATTTCACTTACACCCCTAGTCCCTCTTTTAATTTTTCAATTTTACTTATTTTGTCCCTCTTTTTCTGACTTATAACTCAAGTCACTACCACTAAAATTACTGAAATTCGACTTGTACCCCTATCTAGAAGGTTCTAGGAAATTCTAGTATTGTTATCTACTTGAAGAATACCTATACTACCCTCACTTTCATTCTGCAATTACTGAGTTAGCGTAACTGAAATCCCAGGCTCTTTTATTCTAAATCGAAATTATCAGCTATAACCAAACAACCTAAACTACACCTAAATTAATTAGGACCAATTACTAAATTAAAGGAATTTCTAATTAACAACACTAGACTAAACTAATTAAAGGCAAACTAATATCTAAAACTTAAAATAAGCAGAATTAAACTAAGCATAGAACAAGTATTGAATTAAAGATCAACAGAGCAAATCCTAAAGAATTAAACTAATAATCAGACTTGAATTTAGAAAAATAAAATGAACTAAAATATAAACATGCAAACAAGTAATCAGAAAGAAAACCAAATCAGAACACAAGAAAAAAAAAACAGAACAGAATCAACCAAAAAAATAAAAATTAACCTAGAAATTAAGCACTACGAGAACATAATTGATTAAAATAAGAAATAAATAATCAAAACTAACCTAAAATAGTTGAATGACACTAACTTAAACTAATGACGAAATTGAAAAGCATGCTTATGTTATCCACTAATCAGGAAGCAAAATTATGGAATTAATTCACAAAAGCACGAGAAACGAAGAAAACAAAAACAAAAACAAAATTGGGCCCAGAAACTCACTGTTAAGACTCAACTTTTTGCTGTCTCTCAATTCAAAATTCGAATGATTCTAGGGGAATTTGAATGCCATCAATGGTAAAGGCATCATGAGGGAGGTGAGGCGGCTCTATGGTGTGAATTTGGGGTCGTTTGGACAAACTTGTATTTTGGCTGAAATTTTTGATTTGAAATTCGAAACGTTCAACTAATATTCGAGGGAAAATGGTTATGGATTTGGGTTGAGGGAGTTGAGGAAATTCAGGGTGTAAGTTTGGTCGGATTTGGATGACTTTGCATTTTGGCTGTATTTTTTAATCTAATATTCGAGAAGATGGGCTAAGAATTGAAAGAAATTTCTATGGCAGTTAGAAATAGGAGGGGAAGACGAGTCTATGGTGTGTTTTTGGGGTCGATTGGGGCTTCGCCGCCGGAAGAGGCGATTTCCGGCCGGCGGTAGACACCGGCGGAACAGTGGAGCACAAGGGGTACGAGGAAGATGATCTTGGTCTAGGGTTTACTGAAGATTTTCGGACATTTTTATTTAATATGGATATTGAACCTGGGCGCCTAGATTATGAAGATGGAAGGCTGAGATTGGTTTGTCTCGAAACGGGGTCGTTTGGTTAGTGAAGGAGTAAGCCGGGTTGAGGGTGATTTGGGCATGGGAATGGGGTATGGGTATGGACGTTTGGGCTGGCCATTTATTTCAGAGTTGGCCCAATATTGGTGTTACTAAGACCAACCTTTCCTTTAAATTTTTTATTTGCTCTTTCTTCTTCTTTTTTATTTTTATTTACTTTCTTTTTATTTGATTTTCATTAAATGCAAGGTTAAAAATATAGACCCAAATTAGCATTAAAATTATACTAATTAGATTCCAAATAAACTAATCCCTATTTAAAAATAAACTAAGGCAAATTAAAAAATAGAAATGCCAAGAATCAATTTTTGTTGTTTTTTTTATTTTTAAATTATTGATTTTAATAATAGAAAAAAATGCTAAAATTGAAAAATTGATGTTTGTATTTTTTTGAATTTTATCAATTAAAATGCACACATAAAAATGCAAAAAAAAACACAAAAATCATGTAATTAATTCCCAAAAAGTTTGAACACTAAAGAAAAAGTTCTAATTTTAATAAATTTGTAGGAATAATTTAAGCGTGGCAAAAATCACATGCTCACAGGTACGGGATGAAGCTGAACCCGAAAAAAATGTGCTTTCGGTGTGTCCTCAGGAAAGTTCTTGGGTTTCCTTGTATCACTAAGAAATATCGAGGTCAACCCGAACCAGATCACAGCGATAGACGCAATACCTGAGATTTTTAACAGCAAAAAAACAGGTGCAAAAGCTAACTGGGCGAATAGCCGCCCTATCCAGGCTCATCTCACGGTCCTCCTACAGGTGCCACAAGTTTTCCAACATGTTGCAGAAAGATATCGGGTTATAGTGGAACGAGGAGTGCATCGAAGCCTTGAGAAAATTGAAAGCACATCTATCTTCGCCACCGCTTCCGGTCAAAGCGAACCCAGGCGAGCCCATGCTGGTATATTTGGTGGTATCCGAAGTCGCTGTCAGCGCGGTCTTGGTCCGCGAAAATGAAGGTACGCAATCTCCCACTTATTATATCAGCAAAACCTTAGTAGATGCCGAAACACGGTACCCACACCTTGAGAAATTGGCTCTGGCATTGGTCGTAGCTTCACGGAAGCTCAGACCCTATTTTCAGTGCCACCCCTTAAAAGTAGTGACGACCTTCCCCTAGGAAGCGTCCTACATAAGCCTGAATTTTCAGGCAGGCTCGTCAGATGAGTCATAGAGCTTAGCGAGCACGACATCTCATATCACCCAAGAACCGCCATCAAGTCGTAGGTACTTGCAGACTTCATCGCCGATTATAGCACAGAGAGACTGCCGGAGGCGAAACTGGAAGCCAGTCGCGCCTCCTCCAACGCAGACCTGCGGACTCTCTACACTAACGAGGCAAGTAATGCCTCAGGATCAGGACAGGGACTCGTTCTTGAAGTCCCCACGGGCGAAATAATTTGCCAGTCCATACGATGCCCCGAGATGACTAACAACGAGGCCGAATACGAAGCTGTGATTGCAGGTATGAAATTAGCCGTCAAATAAGGAGCTCGGCGGCTCATTCTCCATTACGCTGAACCAGGTCACTAGGAATTACCAAAATCAAGGAGCAGAGGCTATAAAAGTACCAATCAGAAATCCACAAATTAATGACTCAGTTCGACAATTGCCGCATTGAGCAAATTCCGAGGGACCAGAACATCGAAGCAGACGGCTTAGAAAAACTGACCGTGGCTACTAAAAACATCAACAGAGAAAGTGTGGTAACCCTCCTCCATTCAGCCATCGATCATACTGAGGTACTCTCTTTAAAACTGACTTGGGACTTGTGCAACCAGTCTGTATCCTATTTGTAGGACGGGACACTCCCACTTGATAAAAAATAAGCAAAGAAGCTCCACGTACAAGCAGCTAGTACTACTAATAAACCATGACCTCTACAAGAGGACGTTTGGCGGACCCCTAGCCAAGTGCCTAGGGCCGCACCAAACGAGTCAAGTGCTCGAAGAGGTACATGAGGGTCACTGTGGCGCCCACACAGGTAATCGTGCCCTCGTCTACTGCATCATCCGAGCTGGTTATTACTGGCCCACTATGAAAAAGGAGGCAGCGGAATACGTTCGTCGGTGTGAACAATGCCAAAAGTATGCCCATGATACACCAACCGGGAGAACCTCTAAATCAGTCACCTCACCATGGCTCTTCATCAAATAGGGGATGGACATAGTCGGCCCCCTACCAGCGGGACGAGGAAAATGTACGATTTCTGTTAGTTTTAACTGACTATTTTTCCAAGTGGGTGGAAGCAGGTGCATACACACAGATACGCGAACATGAAGTCATCACCTTCATATGGAAAAACATCATATGCCATTTTGACATCCCCAAAGAAAACAGCGGCGACAACGGTCCACAGTTTATTGGCAAAAAGATGACATAGTTATTCGAGAAATGGCACATTAAGCGAATACTCTCCACACAATATCATCCTGCCGCCAACGCCCAAGCAAAATCTTCCAACTAAATAATTCTAAACATACTGAAAAAGAAACTCGAAGGAGACAAAGGGCTATGGTCCAAACTGCTACCGAAAGTGTTGTAGGAACACCGGACCATGCCCAAATCCAGCACAAGATAAACACCGCACTCGCTGCTCTACAGAACCGACGCGGTCATACCCGTCGAAGTCGGAGAACCAAGCGTGAGGTATTCACACACCAGCGGAGCATAAAATGACACAAATAGACTTTAATACCTCAACGAGGCTGAGGAAAGAACTAGTTAAGGCTAAAACAGCCGCTCTCTTCCTGGGAGCGCTCCGACCTATCAACACAAGCAGGTCAGTCGTGAAAGCCTAAAGGAACTTTCAAACCAATGCCAAAGAATTACCTGATGGTCCAGCAGGGCCTTAATGTTGAAGAAATACGGACCAGGTACGACACTCCTTAGCATAAGGCAACTTAGCCACCCATTGTCTAATAGTGTTGATAAATCAGGTCAGAGATGCCCTCGCAACAAAGAAAGAAAAATCATAGTGGCCAAATGGTCAGGGCCGTCAATGCCGCATACAAACAAGAAATTCGACAAACGCAGGTACTTACGTTCTGAATTCCATTTCTCTGGGAATCCGTCACGGTTGGATACTAGATGTTCCGTTCTGATAAAAAAATACCTGCGCCAAAAGCCACGGCCAGATTTGTCATCAGTTTTGACTACCAACCCTTTCGATCCACGGCCCTTCAAATGTAACATAGTACCCCTCGGGTAACCAGTATTAAACAAGTGCAAAAGATAATGAACAGAGACTTTGAAACCAGCCCGCTCCGCATACGTGGTCAGAACCCTACACACCTTCAAGGTATAGGGGGTGAGCTGGGTCGGGCACATGTTGTAAAATGGGCAAACCTCCTCCACCAAAGGATAAATGGGGAGACTGTAACCGATCAAGAATGGGTATTCATAAAATGTGCAATATCTTGATCTGTGAACGTTTGCGTAATCTGTTCCCGCCGGAACCATTTCAACATGAGGCGGAATGTTATGTGTCGCACGAAGGTTGTTTAAATGATTTTGCATCAGTTAACTGTTTTCCCAGGGAAGAGCGAGGCAGGGCCTTTTAAAGTCACCCCGAACGAGAAGTTCTTTCGGCAGCACATTATCCACAGTAAGACGAACAAGAGCATTTTCTACTTCCTCCTTTTCACCGCCGGAGGAAGGCGGTACCCTATATGGGGCGGTGTCTTTAACCATTTTTTTTATCTTGGCTACGCTTTACCATGGTTTTCGTTCGAGAAATAAGGTATGAGCAACGGGAATGGTGACTTCTAAGAAACTGAGGAGTCTCAAATGAAATAACGATTATTTGGGAAGGAAGATAGAGAAAGAAGCCAAAAAGTGTTTGCAAAGGGATCGAAAGATAAATCAGGTTGAACCCTTCCCCTATTTATAGGGTTGGGTGGCACAAAAATCGAAGAGTTATAATTCGAAACGGGCGCGGGAAACCGAACGTCGAATCACCCTCTGAACTGTCTCAGGAACATGTGTAATAATGACGCATGCGGGCGATGACTTCATTCTGAAGAGTAAGTCACGCGTCAGCAGCCCAACAATCTCGTATGTTTCATCTCATTCACGTTACCACCTTCGAGTAAGGTCAAATTCTCACAAAACGAGGTTTGCAGTTCTGTCCCTTGGGGACACTTCACAATGCGTCCCCCAACGAACGGAGGGGCTATTTGTATGGGGTCGAATTCAACCCTCGACGTCTCCGCGTTAGTGGATACGACCAGTGGATGTACGACGAGCTAGGCGTGAGGATAGGAACGACGCCGTTTAAATTCAGCGTCCCCACTAAGGGGATATTACCTACTCTTGTACTATTTTTATTATTTCGAGGATGGTCTCCTACTATATAAAGGAGACCCTAATGTTGTAAAGGAGCCATCATTATTCTCGAATAATACAACTATCTCTTTCTCTTTCTATCTAAAAGATATTCTCCCAATAGCATCAAATCTACTTGAATAATATTATTTTCATCTCTAGGTCTTATTATATTTGATTACGATTTACCCTCATTTATTTTGATTGTTTTATACTTGCAAAGTATCTTGATAACTTCTGAGCCAAACAGATACAATAGAAGAAATTGGTATGCAACAATATTGGAGCTCTCAAGTGGATATTTGTTATGTATCTAACTATAATTGAAATGTTAAGCACTAGATATAGGCTAGCAAGACTAGGGACAACTAATGACCGATGTTACACTCTATGCAGTATAGAACCAGAATGCAGTGGTGGAGCAAGAATTTTCATCAGGGGGTATCAGAATATAAATAATTAAATACATCGAAAAGACGAGAAGTGTCAACGTATAATAAATATAAATAAATAAAAAAGATATCCAGCAATATAGTGTAATTTTTCGACGAAAGGGTATCGCTTGACACCCCTTTAATTCAATATGGCTCTACCACTGCCAGAAAGCATCAACCATCTTTTCTTTGAATGCACTTATGTTGTTTCTACCTGGGGCAAAGTTCTTCAATAGATAGACATAAAAAGACAGGTCCTAGAGTGGAAACAGGAGCTAGCTTGGTCTTACTGCCAAGCCAAGGCGAAAACTACTAGTGAGGAAATTTTAGAAAATGACATTAGTAGGATCATATATGGAAGGAGAGAAATAGGAGGATATTCCAGACAAAATAGAGGCAACCAAAGTTGATTATTCAATTAATATTTGGTAGCGGTAACATGAAGGCCATAAGACTTCGAACTACTATCCTTGAATATGAGCTGCTACAAGGAAGCGTGTCTCCTTCCTGATAGTACTAGTAAGATGTTTCCTAAAGTTTTGGGATGATGTCAAGCCTTAGATTAATTTTGTATTTTTGAGCTCTAAATTTTTTGCTTTGGTAATAAAATAATAAATACTTTTGGCTGCATTAAATATGTTGCAAATAATACTTAGACTTAATGACAAATATATTTAAAAAGTTAAGAAAAACCAATATTTGGAGGAACGATTTTTGCAGCTTCTATTGTTCTCTACTTTTTGTGTTTAGTGTCATTTTTAGGTGTATTTCTAATATTTTCGATTTATTTTAGTGTTTGGTGTAATTTTTGGTTGTTTACTTTTTGTGTTTAGTGTCATTATTAGGTGTATTTATAATATATTCGATCTATTTTTAGTGTTTGTTGTAATTTCTGGTTGTTTACTTTTTGTGTTTAGTGTCATTTTAGGTGTATTTTAATATTTCCGATCTATTTTTAGTGTTTGGTGTAATTGTTGGTGTTGCAGATTTCGAGATTTGATATAATTTCCTAATATTTCTAGTTAAATATTTTATTTTATTTTATTTTTTACTGTTTTCGTTAAATCTAACAGCATAATTTGTTAAATATTTGATGAAAAGTGAAAACTAAAGTGCTCAATATTGGAAAACTTAGAGGACTAAAATGGTTCAATAGCATATTTAAGGAACTATTTAACTCTTTCCTAGTTTGGGAATCATCTTTGTCGTTTTCCCCGAAAATTTAAAAACAAAGTTATGGGGGTATCATGACTTCATGATAAAGTTTAGTGAAAAAGTGTAATTTACTCATTTTAGTTTCTCCCTTCTTCGATTCTTCCCGTTGCAATTTGGAAAGTCCTGCAAATACTTGAATCATGGAGTCGTCATCCTACGAGCTGAATTCCGTATCATGGGGGGAATATCTGAGCCTATTCATCTTTCGTCCCCTTCTTGCTATCATCTTCGTCCTCTCCTTACTCCTCTTAGGTCTGTCTGTCTATTTTTGTAAAAAAATCTCGAATTTCAGCTAAAAGCATTTTGATTGTGAAAATTTTGTGCAGGTTGGTTCTTGGCCTGGAAATTAGTTCTGGTTCATGTACCTTTGGTCCAAGAAATATTTGGTTTGCGGAAGAAACCTGTTAACCGGAAACCCGAAAATCGGCGGCGGTTGACTCAATTCTACAACAACGTGGACTCACAATCTTCTGTTTCCCAATGGTAAAATTTTATCTAATTAGTAATCTAAGATCTTGGGACTCAGAAAAAGATTTAAATTCTATTTGATCTCTATATTTGTGTCCCTGAGAATTAGTGATTTATCGAATTCTGTAGTTTCAAAACTAATTTTCTTATTGATTGTTTTTTTTTTGTGGTAATCTTTGCAGTTATTCAATTGTCTTTCGACAGATCCTATTACTGTTAATCTTTTCCTCTCTCTTTTTGTGCTTTGCTTAAAAGGATGCAGAGTATTAGAGATTAATACATAATTTGGTGGGGGTATTTGTTACCCTTTAGAGTCTCGTACAAAAACTTCCATAGAAAAAGAATTGCGGGAATAATAATTCATAATTAGCTCAAACACATTTAGGTTGGAACCCGTCTTTGTTGAAACATCAACTACTTGAGTGCCCTCCCTATATGTGTGACCAACTATTGGGTTTCCTAGCTCAACCAGAAGGTACCTGCAACCATTAATGATTTACGAATAACCAAATATGTTTCTTAGTTCCTATGTGATTTATCAGTCTATAAACTAATAGTCATAACAGTAACAACAACATACCCAGTGTATTCCCATAAATAGGATCTGGGAGAATAGTATCTAGGAACACCTTACCCCTATCCTGTGCCGCTAGAGAGTCAACTAAAAGCCGTAACATTGGAAGAAAATTCCGTATATCACTATCCTTTTCCCCCTTCCCTTCTCTGATCCGTTTCTGTAATCTTATTTTACTAAACTTAATTTGTAACAACTTGCTAATTTCTTTTTGCTGAAAATTAATAACTTATGAATTTTTTTTTAATTCTTTTTTGTGAATTTAACAACTTACTATGCTTTTCATTTCAGTAATTATGAGAAAAAGAAAGAAAAGAACCAAAGAGTACCATGTCCCTCCTATATAAACTACTCATTCTGTACCAATCTTTCATGATTCAATGAGTCACCAAGCTGTAGGATGTTTTTTTCATAACCTTTCCGTTATTTGAATTTTGATGATGTTCTATGCCCTTTGTTATTTAATTTCTTACTCTTTGAACCATCCACGTACGTAGGTTATATGTAGAGTCTTAATTGGTCTTTTTTTATATGAGAAAATTCAAAGTGGTCAAAATCCATAATTAAAAGACCAGGGCACAGGTTTGGATGAACCACAATGCAATCCAACAATATTGGGTAGTCAAGCACTAAAGTCTAATAGATTGTCTTATGTGAAGAAAATCCAGAATGAAATCACAGAAGAATTGGACTGCTGCCGAGAAACATAATATTCCTCAAAACCTTTTAGGATATATAGAGCTAAAGCTACTTCTGAAACATTTCTTGGCCTAATTCCAGAATGTTTCTTAGTAGCAGTCTAGTAATCTTGCTGATCAGTTGGAGCTACCTAGGCCAACTGATCGGCAGGATCACTGTAGTGCTGCTGATAAACTAACATTCCTCCGAACCTCAATCTACGCCAACCTATGTTGCACGGACTCTCCAAAATATAGCCGCACCTGTGTCAGATCCTTCAAAAATACACTACTTTTCGAGAATCCAACATGTATCCGTCTACATTTTCGGAGAGTCCGGGCAACATAGACGCCAACTGTCCTCCTAAATGTGGATTTGGAATCTGTCATGCTTTGAGAAGTTCATTTAAGTGGATTTATCATACCTTACTCTTTATGTAAAAATCATTTAATTGATATATGGAGTATTATCATTTTAACATCTAGATTCAATATTCATTTTGAGAAAAGGAGATCGAAAATGAACTATACTTTAAAGTTTAAACGACATGAGAATTTGAGTTGTCGTTTCTCTGATAATTATACTATAATCATAATCTGTTATCAGTGGGGTGCATTTTCTTGGTTTAATTTTCTCTCTTCCTTGCATCCTTCCTTTCTTTTCCGTTGTTCAAATTGATGAATAGCTTGATCGGTTCTGATAAACTGAAAGAGATTGAGGGGGAATCTTTAAAAAATAAGGGAAACATCCTATTTACATCTTTCGGCGAGACAACTATCTATTCTTGATTCATCAAATAGAAAACAATCTATATATCTGCTAAAACGAAAGACCAGATCGAATAGAAAATTTTGGATTTTTTGGGTTGTTTGTAGTTTTTTGGTTTGACTTTAGATGAAAGAGTTTAGAATTTTGGCATTCAGTTTTTATTATATGGATGTTGCAGCTTCACTTAGGCATGAACTCGTCTTTTCAAACTTTCAGTCTTTCTTTATATGCCTCACTATCTTACATTTATACTCGGGGGCATATTTAGTTCCCATTTTTATTTGAATATCTTATTTCCTACCAGACTAAGCATAGAAATCCAATCACTAGGATTATTAACAAATAAGGATTGTGAGTATTGAAAAAAGTTCTGAATTTGGGGGAACACTTCACTATATATTAATATGTTAGAACCCCCTTTATATTGTTAAAAATAATATAGTAATATAATTTTTAATAAAGGGCGGCTTCTCCTTTATTGAGTCAAATTCGCATCGAAAAAAGAGATTTGTCCTCTCCTATAATTAGGGATTGGACTGATAGGCTCGTTTTGGACCCGAGGACCTAAGCTTTGCTAAAGTCGTGAAAAGGAATGGACGGTTGTATTTTGGCCTAGTTGGATTGGTTTGCCTAATCGAAGAGATCCTACATTACTTGTTCACCGCAATAGACCTCCATATCATATGTGTAAAGAGCCCACCCCATTTTGGGAACGTCCAATGCCTAAGTCACTGAATGGGTAAGCCGCCAATACCTGGACTATGTAATGTACTTTATTTGCTGGGTTACGGGCGGGCATTTTGCAAGAGGTTTCTAATCTACCCTTGTGTGATTCCTGTTGAAGCATATACTCGGGGGGTGGGGGGAGGGGGGGGGGGTTGGAGAGCGGACGATTTTAACGCGGACTCCCCATTCATTAGATAGAGAAGATCACCAAGATTTTGCAATCCGCTGCCGAATTTATTTCAATTCCAAGAGCTCGGAACGAATCGGTATATCAATACCGATTCGATCCGAGCTCTCTTATTGAGAATGATATTATGCCTTGAAGAGGACTCGAACCTCCACGCTATTTAGCACGAGATTTTGAGTTTCGCGTGTCTACCATTTCACCACCAAGACATCTTGAAAGTGAATCGCATTTCATGAATATGATATCTATCTAGTGTGACGTATGGAATATATGACAAAGGTGGATCTATTGATCAGTCATGTCATATAGGCCCGAGATAGATATCCAATTGCTTCGATTTGAATTATCCGGAGAATGCAATGTCTGATATATATATCAAAAAGATGGACAATCAAACCTATTTCTCGATTCACTCAAAGAGGTGAATATGGTCCCAATAAATCGAGATTTTATTGGTCTTCTTTGACCCGCAGGTGTGAATCGGTAGCTGTGAAACTAGCTCTGGCTTGATGATTGCTTTACTTTTAGCTTTTTCCTAGGATATAGAAGGAGTTGATCCTGGTCGAGGTAAATGGATTTAGGAATTCATAACCGGTTCAAGGGAAAAGGCAAGGAACTTTCAACAGGCATGGTACGAGAGGATTTATTTACTTTTTTCAAAAAAAATTGAAAATATTGTTTGCTCATGGATTGGTGAAAACTTTTCTTCCACTCACAAAACTTTATTTTTTTTCAATATATGTCCCAACACAACTTCAAAATTTCTTTTTTTCATGTTTCAAGTAAAATTTATATCCAAACGCTAGCTTAGTATTTTCCCCAGAAGTATGTAATTTGGGCAAAGGATACATGTGAATGATTGTGAAGATAAGATCTACTTAATTTTTCCTGTATTTTTGTGTAAGTACAAATATTCTTTCTTGTTTATTTGTTTGCTATGTCTGTCATTTTTTTAGAAGGGTGAAAAAAGGAAGTGAGTTGAGCATCCTGATCGTTTTTTAAAAAATTCTTTGGTTGTGGTTTTAAAATATTAAATGACTACTCCAAGTATAAGATTACCTTTATTTATGAAATGTTGATAATTATTATTATTTTAGTTATATCTTTTCCATCAAAGAATTCTTGTAGAAAAATACCATTTGTCGGTTTAAGGCGGTTATCTCCGTGGAAAGCGTGCTTAATTATCTTGTCGATTTTATGATCTCATATGGTTTATACTAATTCAAAATTTGCTAATCCATAGCCAACACTGATGATGGCGCCAAATGAAAAGGCAAAACTAGAAAAAGCAAAACAATAAAGCGAAGAACCAAATAAAAAAGCCAAAGTGAAAGAGTGATTGTATTCTCTCAAATTCAAAAACTAATTATTTGAATTAAAAAGTATGAACTCGAACTGAATAGCCAAATGTTCCCTCCTGGTTTGGAAGAGGGGGAGGGGGAAGGAACTAGAGCTGTTACTTTCTGAATAGGTATATATTGAGTGTTCCTTGTTAGAAAGGTATAAATGGCGTATTGTTCTAGTCACTCTACATAATCTTCTCTGCCACTCTGAAATAGTCGGCGGAACTTCATATGATTAACATTAGTTTCTTTTATGCCTTTATGTTTTAGGTTCTAAGAGTCTGTTTGGACATAAGAAAATTTTCCTTTTTTTTCAAAATAGTGTTTGGTTATCAAAATCTTGCAATTTTTCCAATCTCCCTTGAAAATGCATTTTCAAATTTGAAAAACTGGTGTCACCAGTTTTTCAATTGAAATTGGAAGGTTGCTATATTTTAGTTTTACAAATTTACCCAATATTTTTAAAATTTATAAAAAGACCCCGTAAGTTATTAACCTAAGTCACTATCAACTACCCACTTTCCCTTCCATAAAGCGTGAAACACAAAACACAAGCAGCAAGTCTTCTTCTTTCAGATGAGAATTATGTGACTGCTCCGCCACCGGTAACTTGATTTAAAGTTCCATTTTCCTTTTTGCTCCTATGTGCGTGCCTTCAATATTACTTATAAGGCTTATATTCAGTTGCTATGCACTCTAAAGATGAAAGATTTCATATGCGATGCTTATTCTATTATTGTTATATTGTAGAAACGTAAAAGAATGAGTAAACCAAATTGGGATGTTTTTGCTTTTCTTTTTTTATAAATTGTGAGGCATAAATCATGTTTCATGGTTTTCAAAAAAATACATCCAAATATGATACAAAAATTACAATCAAACACAACTTCATCTTCAATTCAAATTTTAGTGAAATTCCAAATTTGATTTTCTTTTCCTACTAAGATTAGCTATCCCAAATAACCTAGCCTAACATAAAGTTTATTCCTTCTTTGTAAATATTTTTCACCATCCCAAATAGACTAACTGATCTTAGTTCTACTCCTTCTAGCTAAATATCCATTTTGTGTGCAGTTCTGCCAACTTGCAATTCTTGAAGATAATTTTCTACATGTCAAATTATTCTCTCTGGTGCTGTGAGAGAGTCAGTGCAACTACTGATTATTGATGATCAACCTCGTTTCTATTTAGGATCATCACCCCCTACTTTCTCATTTACAAACCCGGATGCCCTAGTGTAATATAATGTTCATCTTTCTTGCATAATTTTACATATTGTGTGCTGTTCTAGCAACTTGTGAAACATGTGGAACAATTTCCTGCCTGTCAAATTATGCTTTCAGGTACTGTGAAATAGTTAGTGGAATTCAGAAGATTGATGATTAGTTTTCCTTTTTCCCTGTTCCCACACCCCTGCTAAGGATACATCGGAGGGTCATTAGATGCATGTGCTAGGCAATAGAAGTCCTTGGTGGTTGAAGACTGACTGTTTTGATCTCATAAATCATAAACATAGCAGTGGTAGTTAGAGTAGTTTTACCTGAGAGATGAATATTTAAACTCCGATCTTGCTAGGTGTCAGAAATATCACTCATCCTTTTTAGGTAACTACAGATTTGGTAACATATTCTTAGGAAAGACATTTGTTAACATGCAATAGTGGTGAAACAGATTCGTTGACGAGTAACTTTTCTCTCTTCTTCTTTCAGCATCGAAATTTTAAGGGCACTGTCACGTTTTGTTGTATTGTTAAGTTTCGCGTTAACATAGCATATCTTGTTGTTAAGAAATACATTCTTTCACAGAAAAGCTTTGTCTTCTTTTGTCATTTCAGCTTTAACATTTTAAGGAAGCTGTCATTTATTGTTGTATCGAGAGGTTTCTCTTTAACTCAATATCTTCTTGTTGATCATTTTAACATGAATGTAAATTCTATTTCAAGCACAAAAAATATCAAAAAAATTATGTAGCATTTTTTACCTACTGAGCTTGCAGTTGTTAGGCTTTGTATAATTTAGTTTGATTGTAGACTGCATAGGTAAGCTTATGATGCCCGGGATTAGGAGCTGAAGTTTCTTGTGCTTTGGGAAGTTGTCAGGTGCACATTATCTTCAGCTGATCTTGATTCAAGCTTAAACACTTGTTCATCATTTTTTCATGCATGGTGTTCTTTCATTAGTATATGACGTATGGGGTAGTTGGGTATTTGCACATAATGCAGATAATGAGCCAGGGGTTGAAGAAGATTATGGAGTGTTTGGCGATGGTTTGTACATAGTTTGAACTGTTAATATACATTTGGAGAGAGAAGTGCCACTTCATTATTTTCTTGTAAATAACTTTATTTGAGAAAATTGAAGTTTCTAAGATTTAAACAAATAAGCTTTTGGATGAGGTCAACATAGACCGTCACTGTGCGCTGTGGTGCATTTATTGCCAAATAAGCATCTTTCCACATTACATTCTTGTCTTAGCTCTTTTTGTTTAAATCATGATTTGAGATCAACTGAATGTGATAATACCGTGTGTTTCCTATTTATTTTTACTTTTAATTTGGTTAATAGGTGCAGGTGTAATTGTACTGGGGTTGCAATTAGGGGTGGCAAAATGGTTCACAGAAAACAGTTAACCACCCATATTATCCATTAAAAATGGGTTGGATAATGAGCTGTTTAAAAATGGGTCAAATATAGATAAGAATCATATTATCCATTTAGAAAATGGATAACCAATGAGTAATCAATGGGTAATTAATGAGTCTAACTTTTATATTTGTAAAGCCTCAAATTGAGGATTCCTCAAGTTAGGGAGACTAAGAATTCTCTAGAAAAATAATCATATTGTGACGACCCAAAGGGTCATCACCTGTTTTCTCCCTTTTTTCGTGACGCCTTGAAAAATATCATTTTTAGTTGCCGCGTTTTGGTTGCGCAGTCTGGGTGCGTATCCGGAAAGCTTATATGTTAAATTCTGTGGAAATTGCTAAAATTTTGCTTTAAAATGATCAAAGTTGACCTGGGTCAACACTTTGGATAAATGGACCTGGACCAGTGATTTGACTGTCCCGGAAGGTCCATAGAAAAATATGGGACTCGGGCGTATGTCCGGAATCGAAATCCGAGGTCCTGAGCTCGAGAAATGAATTTTTAAAAGAAATTGTTTTTCTGAAAGAAATATGAAAATTTGAAATGAAAATGGATCAGAAAGTATTAGTATTGGGCTCGTATTTTGGTTCCGACACCTGGTACAGGTCTTATATGTGAGTTAAAATATTTTTATGAAATTTGGTTGAAATCGGACGTCATTTGATGTGTTTCGGACCTAAATATCTAAAAATGAAAGTTTAAGAAGTTTGATGAAAAAGTGATGAATTTGAGGTTTGAGTCATTGATCTTGATATTGTTTTGGCGATTTCGGTTAAGTTCGTAGGATGTTGTTAAGTTAGTGTGTGTATTTGGTTAGAGAAATTTTATTTTGTGTCTCATACAACTGACACTAGTTGTGTGAGGCTCCTTTTTATCTCACAAAATTATGGACCCCAATCTTATACTTCTGGGTCCACAAAATTCTGGGTTTACAAAACTGCGAGACAAAAAGTTGCCTCATACAACTAGTGTAAGTTGTATAAGACAAAATAAAATTTTTCGTTTGGTTAGGAGCCCCAAGGGCTCGAGAGTATTTTCGGAAGTGTTCGGGGTGGTTTTGGACTTAGGGAGATGGCATATTTTCAACAATTTTTACACAGGGATTTCCTATTACGCGTTCGCGTTCTGGCCCTCGAGAACGCGTAAGGTTATTTGACTGTGAGGGCCCAGCTTCACCTCCTTCATCGCGTTCACGTGCAAACCACCGCGACCGCGAAGACTTGGTTCTTCATTCAGCGCGTTCGCCTACCCCATCTCGCGTTCGCATAGACCAAAGTCTTGGACCCCCAGCCTTTCCTTCTACGCGTTCGCTTTCGTCTTTCCGCGATCGCAGTGCCTTGACCCATTTATCCTTTGCGAACGCGGCCCTCTTCCCGCAAACGCAAAGGGCATTTCTGCCCAGTGATTTTAAAAGCTCAAAACAGAACTAGTGACCGGATATTTTACAAAATACACACGAGTTCATCTTCTCCACAGCCCATAGGCGATTTCTAGAGCTCCCCTTCATCAAACCTTCTTGGGCATGTATTGTTTAACTTGTTTTCTTCAATTTCCTTCATCATTTATCAAATTCCTAAGCTCAAACCATGTAATCTAGGGTTAAAATTAGGGGAAATGGGTAGAGTTAGGGTTTTTCAATTTTCTTTGATTTAGATCTCATTTTGGGGTTGAATTTGAAAACAAATTGTATATTCGGGATAGTGGTGGAATGGGTGACATGGAATTGGTTCGAACCTCGAGTTTTGACCAAGCGGGCCCGTGGTCAATTTTTGAAACTTTGGGAAGAAAGCTTAGAAAACTATATTTAGGCATTGGATTTGATTTGTTTAGCTTATATTGATGTTGTAAAGTCGTTATTTCATAGATTTGATTGAGTTGGAGCCGAATTCGAGAGGGAAAGTGGTCGTTGTGGATTGACTTAGCCGTGAAAGTTGAGGTAAGTGTTTGGTCTAGCTTTGGCTTGAGGGAATAGGAGTAGAGTCTTATTTTCTACTTGCTATTCGTCGAGTACGGTGTATAAGCATGGTGACGAGTATCTATACACTGGTATCGATCATGACAGTGTGTCTTTATATTGTGATTTACGCTGAATTGTTGAGTTTCTTCCATGCTTATTTGATGATTTCTGTATACTATAAAGAACATGAGAAAGAGATTATGATTACTAAACTCCGTGGAGCGTCGACTCGAGTTGTGTTACGGATTGAGAAGGTATATGAGATGAGATGACTATTTGGAGCGATGGCTCGAATGATAAGTGAATTACAAAGTGAGAATTGCAAGAAAGCGGAAGAGTTGATGGTTATCCCCTGGTTGGGACGTTTTATTGGTTTTGTTGGTGTCTTTCTCCCTTTCCGGGATTCCTTTCACTAGTTGTGCTCCCTTACCCTTATTTCTAGCTGCTGTCTGGGTGAGGTTTTATTATAAATGATATGGGTCAGGTTGCACGCCGCAACAACACTAAATAATATGGGTCGGGTTGCACGCCGCAACAATACTAAATGATATGGGTCGGGTTGCACACCGTTATGGTTCGGGTTGCATGCCGCAACAATACTATATATATGTGGATCGGATTGCACGCCACAACAATGATAATTGTGGATCGGGTTGCGCGCCGCAATAAATTATAGCTTAAGTGTGTTTATGCCGGATTTAAGTTTTCTATTAGCTATTCTACCTTTACTATTTAGATTCCTTGGATATGACTGTTGCCTCCCCATAACATGCTCCCCCCTCCCGTTATAAACTGCTTGTTTCTTGTTTATTTTCCGTAATTTATTTCATAATTGTATACGTTTATCTGGTAGTCTAGTCTAATCTCGTCACTACTTCGTCGGGATTAGGCTAGGCACTTACCAGCACAAGCGGTCGGTTGTGATGATGCTACACTCTGTGCATCTTTTTGCACATATCACATTGTCGGAGCAGCAATTTTTGGACAACAGTAGTTGATTGGGAGCTGACTTCAGTCCAGAGATTTCGAGGTAGCCTTGCTGACGTCCGCATGGCCCGAAGTCTCTTCTATATTTGTTTTCGTTTGATGTTCTTGTTCCGGAACAAACAGTATTGTTTTTTATTCAGACTTTGTATTTAGTATTCTATAAACGCTCGTGAGTTAGTGACTCCAGTCTTGGGTAGAGATTGTATTTGAATTTCCGCACAAGCTTTCAGTTTATTTTATATTATGACTTCCGCTTTCATTTTAAATGTCTCATTGTTTTAATATTGTCGATATTTTCTTAAAAAGTTAATAATTAATTGGCTTGCCTAGCTTCTATTAGTAGGCGCCATCAAGACTCCCGAGTGTGAGATATCCGGGTCGTGACAAGTTGGTATCAGAGTGCTAGGTTACATAGATCTCACAACTTACTGACAAACTTGGTAGAGTCTAAGGGATCGGTACAGAGACGTCTGTATTTATCCCTAGAGGCTACAAAGTTAGGAAAGTTTCACTGTTGTTCTTTCTTGTCGTTCGATTCTGTTATTCAAATCGGCTTTTTGCAGATGGCGAGTACATATGCTTCCTCTTCTACCGCTCAGCAGCCCGAGCCCCCAGCAGTAGTTCCTATTAGGGTAGAGGACGAGGGCGAGGCCATGCAAGAGGCCGAGGCAGGGGAAGAGCTCAGCCCCGAGCAACAGCCACAGTGGAGGAGCCTCAAGTTTTTTATGACGAGGAGGTTCCAGCCCCAGCAGCTCTGGTAGGCCCAACTCAGGTTCCAGAGGGGTTCATAGCTACCCTAGTTCTTCAGGACGTTTTGGTCAGATTGGTAGGCCTTATGGAGAGCGTCACTTGAGCGGGTTTGCTTCCAGTAGCACCAACCACTTCTCAGGCTGGATAAGGAGTTCGGACTCTTGCTATACGTACTCTTGAGCAGGTAGCTCCCCAGGCTCAGGTTCCAGTGGTTCAGCCAGCTGTGGCAGTTCAGCCGCGTATTGTGACTCAGACCGGCGATGGAGCGGCTATGTCCGCATATGCTTTGTAGAGGTTGGATAGGTTCACCAAGCTCTTCACCACCACATTCACCGGTGCTTCTTCAGAGGACGCCTAGGATTTCTTGTATAGCTTCCATGAGGTTCTTTGGACTATGGGTATTTTGGAGACCAATGGGGTCGACTTCGCCACCTTTCGTCTAGCAGGATCCGCCAGGACTTGGTGGAGGGACTATTGTTTAGCCAGACCAGCAGGGTCACCATCCTTGACTTGGGACCAATTTGCATAGTTGTTTTTGGAGAAGTTTATCTCTGTCACTCAGCGAGATGCTCTTCGCAGGCAATTTGAGCGCCTTCAGCACAGCTCCATGACACTCACTCAGTATGAGACCTAGTTAATTGATCTAGCCCGCCATGCTATTGTTATACTCCCACAGAGAAAGATAGGGTGTGGAGGTTTATTGATGGTTTGATTCAGGCGATTCGTCTCTAGATGGTTATGGGAGCCGAGAGTGAGATTTCTTTTCAGGAGGCGGCCAATGCGGCCCATAGAGTTGAGATGGCTCTTGCATAAGGAGGTGGTCATGGGTCAGATAAGAGGCTTCGTCATTTAGGTAGGTTCAGTGGTACCTGGTTTGGAGGTAAGATTATTATGGTAGAGGCCATCCTCCTAGGCCCTTTCAATCAGCTCTTCAGTTCTCTCATGGTACTTCAGGTGATCGTAGTTGCCAGCCACATTATTCTGATCAGCAACCTATCAGCCCACCACCATTCTCAGTCTTCTCAGTTGCAGCATTCAGGCGGTTGCTATGATTGTGGTGAGTATGGTCAAATCAAGAAGGCTTGCGCAAGGTTGAGAGGTGCTCAGTCACAGTAGCAAGGTCCTCGTCCTATGATACAGGCATCAGGTGATCCACAGGCCGCCCAGACAGCTAGAGGCGGGAGCAGAGGTCATAGAGGTGGAGCTCATACCGCCAGAGGTAGAGGCCAGCCAGCAGCCGATTGTCCCAAAGATATTGTTCAAGGAGGTGGGCCCCATCCCCGGTGTTATGCTCTACCAGCCAGTCCAGAGGCTGAGTCTTCAAATGCAGTTATTACAGGTACTATTCTGGTCTGTGATAGAGATGTTTCAGTGCTATTTGTCCCTCGGTCTACGTATTCGTATGTGTCATCCTATTTTGCACCCTACCTGGTTATGCCTAGTGATGCTTTGAGTATTCTTGTTTATGTATCTATACTGGTGGGTTATTCTATAGTGGTCGACCGAGTTCATTGTTCCTGTGTGGTAGTGTTTGAGGATTTTGAGACCCGTGTTGATTTATTGCTCTTAGACATGGTGGATTTCGATGTCATATTAGGGATGGATTGGTTGTCCCCGTATCATACCATCTTGGCTTGTCACGCCAAGACCGTGACCTTGGCTTTACCAGATTTGCCCCGTTTGTAGTGGAGAGGGACCCCAGGTCACACCACCCGAAGTGTTTGTTTAGCTTATCTAGTGTATGTTCGCGATTCCAGCGCAGAGGTCCCTTCTATTGATTATGTTCCTATTGTTTGGGAGTTACCCGAGGTTTTCCCTTTAGATCTGTCGGGTATGCTGCCTGACAAGAATATTGACTTTTGTATTGATCAATCTCCGGGAACGCAGCCCATTTTTATTCCTCCATATCGTATGGCCCCGCCAGAGTTGAAAGAGTTAAAGGATCAGTTGCAGGATTTGCTTGAGAAGGGTTTTATTAGGCCCAGTGTATCGCCTTGGGATGCGCTAGTGTTATTTGTGAAGAAAATGGATGGTTCGATGAGGATGTGCATTGATTACCGGCAATTGAACAAAGTTACGATAAAGAATAAGTATCCACTATCGAAGATTGACGATTTGTTCGACCAACATCAGGGTGCCAAGGTGTTTTCAGAGATAGAATTGAGATCTGGCTACCATCAGTTGAGTATTAGGGCGTCTGATGTCCCTAAGACGGCATTCCACACTCGGTATGGGCATTATGAGTTCCTGGTCATGTCATTTGGGTTGACCAATTCCCCAGCAGCATTTATGGAGTTGATGAACCGAGTGTTCAGGCCTTATTTGGACTTGTTCGTGATAGTCTTTATTGATGATATTCTGATATACTCCCGCAGTTAGGAGGAGCACGAGTAGCACCTCACAGTGATTCTTCAGACTCTGAAGGATAGTCAGTTGTATGCTAAGTATTTGAAGTGTGAGTTCTGGTTGAGTTCGGTTGCATTTCTGGGTCACGTTGTATCAGTAGAGGGTATTCAGGTGGACCTGAAGAAGAATGATGCAGTCAAGAACTGACCTCGACCAGCATCAGCTATAGAGATTCGGAGTTTCTTGTGGCTAGCAGGCTACTACCGTCGGTTCGTGGAGGGATTTTTATCTATTGTAGCCCCGATGACCAGATTGACCCAGAAGGGTACCTAGTTCAGATGTTCGAATGAGTGTGAGGCGAGCATTCAGAAGCTCAAGACATCTCTGACTACGACACTGGTGTTGGTTTTGCCCATAGGTTCAGGGCCTTATACAGTTTATTGTGATGATCCCCGTATGGGTCTTGGTGCAGTATTGATGCAGGATGCCAGAGTCATTGCCTATGCTTCGAGGTATTTGAAGATCCACGAGAAAAATTATCCGGTTCATGATCTAGAGTTGGCAGCCATTGATCATGCTTTGAAGATTTGGAGGCATTATTTATATGGTATGGCATGTAAGGTGTACACGGATCACAAGAGTCTTCAGTATCTGTTCAGGCAGAAGGAGTTGAATTTAGGGCAGAGGAGGTGGTTGGAGTTGTTGAAAGATTATGATGTTACTACCTTGTATCACCCGGGTAAGGCCAATGTGGTGGCCGATGCATTGAGTAGGAAGTCCGCCAGCATGAGTAATCTTGCTTATATTCCGGCCAGCCAGAGTCAGAGACTGCTTGCTTTGGATGTTCAGGCCTTGGCCAATCGATTCGTGAGATTGGATATTTCTGAGCCTAGTAGAGTGTTCGCTTGCACGGTTGCTCGTTCTTCATTATTGGAGCGTATTCGTGATCGGCAGTTTGATGATCCACATTTGTGTGTCCTGAGAGACACGGTGCAACGTGGAGGTGCCAAGAAGGTGACCTTAGATGATGATGATGTTTTGAGATTGCAGGGGCGAGTTTGTGTGTCCAATGTTGATGGGATTCGAGAGTTGATCTTAGCAGAGGCCCATAGTTCTCGGTATTCTATTCATCCGGGCGCTACGAAGATGTATTAGGATGTCATGCAGCACTATTGGTGGTGCAAAATGAAGAAAGATATTGTTGCATATGTGGCTCGATATTTGAACTGTCAGCAGGCTAAGTATGAGCATCAGAGGCCTAGTGGATTGTTTCAGAGGATTGAGATTCCCGAGTGGAAGTGGGAGAGGATTACTATAGATTTTGTTACTGGACTCTCGTTGACCCATAAGAAGTTTGATGCGATTTGGGTCATTGTTGATAGGGTGACCAAGTCAGCGCATTTTGTTCCTATTGCAGCCACTTATTGATCCGAGAGGTTAGTTGAGATCTACATTAGAGAGATTGTTCGCCTTCATGGGGTGCCGGTATCTATCATTTCAGACAGGGGTATGCAGTTTACCTCGCGCTTCTGGAGAGCAGTTCAGCGAGAGTTGGGCACCCAGGTTGAGTTGAGCACAGCATGTCATCCTCGGACGGACGATCAGTCCGATAGGACTATTCAGACTCTAGAAGATATGCTCCGAGCATGTGTCATTGATTTTGGAGTCTCATGGGGTCAGTTTTTGCCTTTAGCGGGGTTCGCCTACAACAATAGCTACTAGTCCAGCATTCAGATGGCTCCTTATGAGGTGTTGTATGGTAGGCGGTGTCGATCTCTAGTTGGGTGGTTTGAGCTGGGAGAGGCTCGGTTGTTGGGTACAGATTTAGTTTAGGAGGCCTTGGATAAAACCAAGATCATTCAGGATAGGCTTCGGACAACTCAGTCCAGGCAGAAGAGTTATACAGACCGCAAGGTTCGAGATATGGCCTTCATGGTTGGTGAACGGGTATTGCTCCTAGTGTCGCCTATGAAGGGCGTGATTAGAGTTGGAAAGAAGGGCAAGCTTAGCCCTAGGTACATTGGTCCATTTGAGATTAACGATTATGTGGGAGAGATGGCTTATAGACTTGCCTTGTTCCCTAGCTTGCCAGCCGTGCATCCAGTTTTTCATGTGTCCATGCTTTGGAGGTATCGTGACGATCCAGCCCACATGTTAGATTTCAGCACTGTCCAGTTGGACAAGGATCTGTCTTATAAGGAGGAACCAATGGCTATTCTAGACCGGTAGGTTCGATAGTTGAGGTCGAAGAGTTTTCATTCAGTGGAGAGGTCAGCCTCTTGAGGCATTGACCTGGGAGTCCGAGTCTGATATGCGGAGCCGTTATCCTCATTTATTTCCCGACTCGGGTATTTTTTTCTTTTGTCCGTTCGAGAACAAACGGTTGTTTTAGAGGTGGAGAATGTGACGACCCACCTATTTTCTCCCTTTTCCGTGCTTCCGAGGCATTGAAAAATCTCATTTTTAGTTGCCTCGATTTGCATTCACATTCCGGACTTGTAGCCGGAAAGCATATATATATTAAATTCTGTGGAAATTGCTAAAATTTAGCTTTAAAATGATCAAAGTTGACCTTGGTCAATATTTTGGGTAAACGGACCCGGACCCATGATTTGATAGCCCCGGAGGGTCCATAGAAAAATATGGGACTTAGATGAATGCCCGGAATCGAAATCTGAGGCCCCGAGCCCGAGAAATGAATTTTTTAAAGGAAATTATTTTTCTAAAAGTAATATGAAAATTTGAAATTAAAATGGATAAGAAAGTATTAGTATCAGGCCCGTATTTTGGTTTCGGTGCCCGGTGTAGGTCTTATATGTGAGTTAAGATGTTTTTGTGAAATTTGGTTGAAATCGGACGTCAATTGACGTGTTTCGAACTTAATATCTAAAAATTAAAGTTTAAGAAGTTTGATGAAAAAGTAGTGAATTTGAGGTTTGATTCATTGATCTTGATGTTATTTTGGCGATTTGATCGCTCGGTGAAGTTCGAAGGATGTTGTTAAGTTAGTGTGTCTGTTTGGTTAGGAGCCGCGAAGGCTCGAGAGTGTTTTCAGAGGTGTTCGGGTGGTTTTGGACTTAGGGATATGGTAGATTTTCTGCAATTTTTACACAGGGATTTCTTTCTACGCGTTCGCGACCTTCGTTCCGCGTTCGCGATGCTCCAGAGTTTCCTTCTTCGCGTTCGTGTTCTGGCCCTCACGAACGCGTAAGGTGATTTGACGATAAGAGACCAGCTTCACCCCCTTCATTTCGTTCGCGTGCACACCACCGCGATCGCGAAGCCTTGGTTCTTCCTTCAGCGCGTTCGCGTACCCCATCTCGCGTTCGCATAGACCAAAGTCTTGGACCCCCAGAGTTTCCTTCTACGTGTTCGCGTTCATCTTTACGCGATCGCGGTGCCTTGACCCATTTGCCCTTCGCGAACGCGGCCCCCTTCCTGTGAACGCGAAGGGTATTTTTGCCCAGTGATTTTAAAAGCTCAAACAGAGCCAGTGACGGGATATTTCACAAAATACACACGAGTTCATCCTCTCCACAGCCCATAGGTGATTTCTAGAGCTCCCCTTCACCAAAACTTCTTGGGAAAGTATTCTTTAACTTGTCTCCTTCAATTTCCTTCATCATTTATCAAATTTCTAAGCTCAAATCATGTAATCTAGGGTTGAAATTGGGGGAAATGGGTATAGTTAGGGTTTTTCTAAAATTTTTTTATTTAGACCTCGTTTTTTGGTCGAATTTGAAAACAAATTGTATATTCGGCTCGTGGGGGAATGGGTGGCATGGAATTGGTTCGAACCTCGAGTTTTGACCAAGCGGGGTCGGGGTCGATTTTGAAATTTGGGAAGAAAGCTTAGAACAGTATATTTTGGTATTGGGATTGATTTGTTTAGCTTATATTGATGTTGTAAATTCGTTATTTCACAGATTTGATTGAAATGGAGCCGAATTCGAGAGGGAAAGTTGTCGTTGTGGATTGACTTAGCCATGGAAGTTGAGGTAAGTGTTTGGTCTAACTTTGGCTTGAGGGAATAAGAGTAGAGACTTATTTTCTAATTGCTATTCGTCGAGTACAGTGTATAGGCATAATGACGAGTATCTATATACTGGTGTCGAGCATGACCGTATGTCCTTATTTTTATAACGGTTCTTAGGTCATAGATAAACTTGAAGCCATGAGCAAGAGGCTTCTTAATTTTCTTTACGTCTTTAATTAGAGATGCATGTTGGTCTTGGAAATTCTATTGTAACGATTACCCTTTCTATCGCTGGTAGAGTTAAAAGATTAATGAAATTAGTCATTTTCCTTTCTCTTGTCATAATAATGTTGCTCAACTATGAATTAATATCTCTCAAAAATAAAATAAAAAACCGTAAACGTCGGCAACAGAAGAATGAGATGGCAATAAACCATTAGTTCGTTGGAGCAAGATGAGGCTCATTCTAACGTTCAAATTAGTAGGATATATAAACGAGAGAAAATTCTTACAAAAGTGCAAAGCAATGAAGGCGTGGTCAAGAGCCACGCGGCTGCATTACCTTATAATTCATGAACAAATTTTCCCTAGATGGATTTCTTATCAAGGGATGGAGAATTAAAGCGTTCGCAACTAGGTGGATGTAAGGGGGTTCAATTCAATCTCCAAATATTATATTGCACAAAACGATTTCTTTTAGTTGAATCTCTTTAACAGATTCTAGTGTAGTGGCAAAAGAAGTACAAAATTACTTTTTTAAGTCATACGTTCAAAATTCATGTTGCTGAATTAGTTGAATAGTTGTGAACCTTGAGGGTAGCTCGGTTTGGTAAAGTCCTGAGGATAAAGTCCTTCAGGTCGGCAGTTCGAGTCCCCACATGAGGCATTACAAACCGGCCGCGTCTTTAGGGTCCCGTGGAACTAACCGTGGTGCACGCATTGAAACAGCGGGTCCCGGTGAGTATAACTAGTCGGGTTCGTAAAGCGATGCCCGGAAACCACGGATATTAAAAAAAAAGTTGAATAGTTGTGCGCTGTCTCTAATGCCCATATATATGATTTAAAGAAATACTAAATCAAAGTTGTTTCTCTGAAACTGAAAGTACTTATATACTAGCTAGATGATGTGCAACATCTTAGGCATACATACAAAAAGTAATGGGACATCATATATATATATATATATATATATATATATATGCCTAAGATGTTGCACATCATCTAGCTCGTATATATGTTAATGCTATTGTTACATAAAAACTACTATTTCAATGACACATGAAGTCTTCAAATGCCAATTAATTTGGAGAACCATTTAAAACGAAACAAAAAGAGTTCAAGAACTATGGAAAGGCTGGCTCGTGAACATAATTGCTTGAGTCAAGTGTTATGTTGCTTCCTCAAAATCTGCTAACTTCCTTCCCATTCTGTTTTTGTTCTTCCGTACGTAAAGAAAAGATAATTTTCCTTTTATATAGCTTTAAGGCTATCTTTATCATCTTAACACATTAAGTGCTCATTACCTGCTTTAATATTTCTATCCAAACATGTTTTTTCAGCAAATAAAAATGTTTTTTAAGCAATTGATGCTAATAATTACCTAAGCCAAACGGATTCTTACCCTTCACTGTCACAGTTAATCTGCACACGTGACCCTCTCAATTTGTTGAGCTCGTTGTTTTGCATTTGAACTATTTGGGATGTTCAGTGAGATTAATTCACTTATCCTGTGCTCAACTTCAATTTAGTTTGTAAACTCTATTTATAGAAATTGGCATGGCCTGTAATACGGTTATATAGGTCAAAACTCGATTACATGATACTTAATGAAACTAATCCATTCTTAAGTCTATTTGTAATTAATAAACGGTATGGCCATTCATTAACAATGGTACCCGATGGTTACCCGATTCGACCGGTGAAGCCACGGCCTATTCTCCATTACGAAGGCACCCTCTCAGCGTGGTCACGGTCACCCAGTGCTAGCTCACAAAGCTCACCGCTATAAATACTAAGAGAAAGAACCCTAAAAAAAGGGTTGCTTCTTTTTCTTCTTCTCCGTTACTTCTAAGGAAGTAAGGGAACATCATTGTAAGGTGTTGAACCTCTCCAAGGAGAGGCAAACCAAATCAATATCATCAATGAAAAGCTCTCCATATATCTCTTCTTAATACAAATGCTTGTTTCGTGTTCCTTTTATTCAATCCTTAGATTTATTATGATCTGCTGTGACTGGCCCTCGAATTATTTTGATTGTTTTATGCTTATAATGTGCATGATTACTTTGAGCAAAATAATTTGACGCCGTCTGTGGGAATTTTATAGCAGAATCGCGTAGTTCATCCTTGGACCAAAAGAAAAGACAACACCCGAAAGGGAAAGCAATTCAACTCGAAGGAGTCAAAGCGGCACATCGGGTAAAGGGAACCCGAAAGTTTCGACAAGAATATAAACCCCTCATCCCTCCACTTTCAAAACAAAAAGATGAAGAACAACGCAAGAAGAGGAAGAAGAAGAAGAAAGATGTAAGACACCCCTCCCCCCCCCCCCCCCGGGGAGGGGGAACATGTACAAAGTACCCCCACATCCTTGATACAGAATCCGACAAAAAAAAAAGAGGCACAAAAGCATCTCAGAACGAGAATCATCCCCGGGCAACCCTAGCAAAGGAATCAAGAAGACAACGCATGGATGGTGCGAGATCTCGAATCGAAACCGTTCTCTAACTCCTGATACCCATCACGATGGGTCATGCGAGGGAAGTAGATCCAACAACAAGATTTAACTACAAGTTGAACCGGGACTCAGGCCATGCGCCTTCGCCATCAAAAATTACAAGTTCAACTACAAGTTGAACGGGGACTCAGGCCATGCGCCTTCACCATCAAAAATTTACAAGTTCAACTACAAGTTGAACTGGGACTCATGCCATGCGCCTTCGCCATTAAAAATTACAAGTTCAACTGGAAGTTGAACTGGGACTCAGGCCATGTGCCTTCGCCATCAGAAATTGCAAGTTCAACTACAAGTTGAACCGCGACTCAGGCCATGCGCCTTCGCCATCAGAAATTGCAAGTTCAACTACAAGTTGAACCGTGACTCAGGCCATGCGCCTTCGCCATCAAAAACCACAAGTTCAACTACAAGTTGATTTGGGACTCAGGCTATGCGCCTTCTCCATCAGAAATTGCAAGTTCAACTACAAGTTGAACCGAGACTCAGGCCATGCGCCTTCGCCATAAAAAATCACAAGTTCAACCACAAGACTGGGCCTCAGGCCATGTGCCTTCGCCATCAAAAATCACAAGTTCAACTACAAGTTGAACCGGGACTCTGGCCATGCGCCTTCACCATCAAAAATTTACAAGTTCAACTACAAGTTGAACTGGGACTCAAGTCATGTGCCTTCGCCATCAAAAATCACAAGTTCAACTACAAGTTAAACTGGGACTCAGGCCATGCGCCTTCTCCATAAAAAATTTACAAGTTCAACTACAAGTTGGACTGGGACTCAGGCCATGCGCCTTCGCCATCAAAAATTACAAGTTCAACTGCAAGTTGAACTGGGACTCAGGCCATGCGCCTTCGCCATCAAAATTTGCAAGTTCAACTACAAGTTGAACCGGGACTCATGCCATGCGCCTTCGCCATATAAAATTTACAAGTACTACAAGTTGAACTGGGACATAGGCTATGCGCCTTCTCCATAAAAAATCACAGGTTCAACTACAAGTTGAGCTGGGACTCAGGCCATGCGCCTTCGCCACCAGAAAGTTGCAATTTCAACTACAAGTTAAACTGGGACAAAGACTATGCGCCTTCGCCAGCAACCTTCACGAGCTCAATCTCGCTCGAACAACAAGGCTAGACACCCTCGCCCTCAAATATAAAGAGTTTAACCGCGTTTGAACCAAGACTTTGGCCGAGTACCTTCACCAATTGAACATAGCAAGGTCCGTTCTTCAACGGACAAAGACACAAGTGAAGCACCCTCGCCATTCAATTAAGTACGTCTAACTCAAACTAAAATTCGGGCCACGTAAAGTTCGGCCCCGGTCGAATTACTAGGCCGCGTTCTTACCATCACGACCACTAGTTCGACCGTGCCTGAACTGGAACTAAGGCTAAGTGTCGTTATCGGCAAACAATAGCTACAAATCGCTCACACCAAGTAAATAAAATGATAAGCATAAAGCATTTAATCATGGCAAAGGCCAGCGCGGCTAGCAGCCAACCTAGTTTTTGACTAAGGTCACTGTCACAGTTAATCTGCACACGTGACCCTCTCAATTTGTTGAGCTCGTTGTTTTGCATTTGAACTATTTGGGATGTTCAGTGAGATTAATTCACTTATCATGTGCTCAACTTCAATTTAGTTTGTAAACTCTATATATAGAAATTGGCATGGCCTGTAATACGCTTGTATAGGTCAAAACTCGACTCCATGATACTTAATGAAACTAATCCATTCTTAAGCCTATTTGTGATTAATAAATGGTACGGCCATTCATTAACAATGGTACCTGATGGTTACCCGATTCGACCAGTGAGGCTACGGCCTATTCGCCATTACGAAGGCGCCCTCTCAACGTGGTCACGGCCACCTACTGCTAGCTTGCAAAGCTCACCACTATAAATATTAAGAGAAAAAATCCTAACAAGGGGGGATGCTTCTTCTTCTTCTTCTTCTTCTTCTTCTTCTCCACTACTTCTAAGGAAGAAAGGGAACATCATTGTAAGGTGTTGAACCTCTCCAAGAAGAGGCAGACCAAATTTGTATCATCAATAAAAAGCTCTCCATATATCTCTTCTTAATACAAAAGGCTTGTTTCTTGTTCATTTTATTCGGTCATCTGTTTTATTACGATCTGTTATGATTGTCCCTCGAATTATTTTAATTGTTTTATGCTTATAAAGTGCATGATAACTTTGAGCAAAACAACGGTAATAGAGGCGTAAGGGCTAAATGATTCTATTTAATTAGACTAAATTTGCCAAATCAGATTAAATGTAGGTTGAATATAAAATTACATAATAGATGGCTACGAATCCAACAACAATGATGACGACCTAATATAATCTTATTAGTAGGGTCTGGGGAGAATAGAGTGTACGCACATATTATCTCTATCACGATGGAGTAGAAATATGACAAAAGTTACAATATACGACATATATGCCGAATAAGTTGGGTTCGGCTTTACGAATCATGTTTCATATATTGAATTCATCTCAGACTAGTTTATGTATTGTTTTTTTCTATGTCGGTTTGGAAGGAAAGAGTAAAGTTTTGGAGGGTAGCATGATCAGCTCTGTAGTGGTTCTGCGTGAAATTGAGCAAATCAAACCATGTGAAGTCTGGGTACATTCTTGGCTTATTTCTTGAGATAAGATGTTGTGGGGGTATTATCATTTTGTCTTCCTTTGGGCTCAAGAAAAACGCCAACGATATTCTCTCATGTTGTCTGTTTACTATTGCTCTGTGCACGCAACTTTTGTATATCCCATTTGACAGTGCCTGCATTTTTAAGCCATGACCGACATCCAATAGGTAAGACAAATAAGTGAAGGATTGGATATTGCACGTTGCTGCAAAATTTAAAGCTTATGGGTTATGATTTCTAATCTTTTTAAGTTATTAGTTTTAAAATTAATAATTTATATATATTCAATAGATTTTCAAAACAAATATTTACTATGTTCGATACTCTAGATCCGCCCAAGATGAAAGGCAAAGTTGCAAGCTAAGATTTATAACGCTAGCTAGTTCCTATCATTAATGATACTCTCTTCGGTCCACAATAAGTGACAAATTATTTTTTTTTTATTTTGGTCCAAAATAAATGTGCATCTATATAATCAAGAAAAAATTTAATTTATTTTTTCAAAATTGTCCTAATGTACGTATCCGTAAAAAGTTATTTACTCCAAATACTTGAGAAGAGAAGTAAATGCTACAATAACTATGCTATTGTTATAAACTAAAGCAAAAGACAAGAACAATAGAACAAGAACAATAGCAATAGAGAGAAGAGTAGAGAGAGTTCTTCTTATTGAGTTGAGAGGGGTGTATTACAATGGTAGAGAGCACCTCTATTTATAGGGAGGAGGAAGATCTTGCTACCAATAATAGGACTCTAAAATCTCTCTAATTAAGTACATTAAAGACATTCACCTTAAATAGAAGTGTAAGAATCTTCTATTTCATAACACTCCCCCTTGAATGTCTATTCAATGATGTGCCTCGTTAAAACCTTAAAACAAAACCCAATGGGAAAAATTAAAGTAAGGAAAGAGTACACATGTTTGAATATGCGCCTATTGGTTGCCTCGTTAAAAACCTTGCAAGGAAAACCCAGTGGGACAAAACCTTGTAAGGAAAAAAGAGTGCAACGCGCATTGACTCCCCCTAATGAGTACATCAATTTATATCCTTGAGCATTTGCATTCCAATCTTGTGCATCATCTTCAAAACGATCTTTGGTAGATATTTGATAAATAAATCAACCATGTTGACTTGAATAAATATTCCGCACCTTGAAATCATCACTCTTGATAGATATGAACATCTTCATATAATGTCGTAGAATAGCTCTTCAATATCTCCATAGATGCATGCCATCATGCTTATAGTTATAGCAAGATACATATGTACACAAATTGTACTTAGGATGTGGTACTTCAGGACCAAGAATTGCATATGCTTCAAGCAACTTAAATCTTTCAAGTTAAGTCATGTAAGTCACATAATAGACTTTAGCTGCATATCAAAGTTTCATGTCATGCTAAATAAATAAGATATCGAAAATTGACTATACATACCTTTGCCTTTATACTTTCAAGCATATGAACTATAGGTTCAAAGCTACATGTCTTTCATATGGAATCAATTCTTCTTGAATTGTATCTCTTCCATTTAGTTGCTTTCTTTGAGTCAGCAAATGCGTATAGCATGCTTTGCAATATGTTGCAATTGCATTTCCTTTTTATGAACTACAGGTTCATATCATGATATTCGGGGATATACATATACAAATGAAAATTCATCCCATGTAACACTTTCTCAAATGTTTATCATGTCTCCCCCTCATGTTAGTAAAGCTAACATGTTTCCTCAACTTTGGGAAATCATCTTTGTGCATTATGTCAATATACACAGCACCTTAGTAATAAGATGAAATTATTTGGTTCCTGACCTTGAACCACTTGCGAGGGGAGAATATACTCTCGTATACAACTTATATCAAACTGATATATACAACTTCGTTCTCATAATGAACAGTTTAGCTATTAAGTGGAAGCACTCAATAATTATCTTGCTAAACCAACTTTGATATAAACCAACTTATCAAGATGAACTGTCTTGAGTAGAGAATCTGGAAACTATGCTCGAAGTTAGATTACTGAGCGATTTACCTCGCAAGCACTGCCAGGCTGCGGGTTAATAACAATGGCGCATGTAACCATATCATAGATGCATCATATGTGGTATACATGGCAGGTGAATGGGCCCATATTCACCTTTGATATTTCCAGAATCAAGGGGCTTCAACCCGAACTCTTTAGTTGGTCAGTTCATTACTGAGAACAAGAACTTCTAGTTCTTTGATATTCACCTATGTGAATTTGCACATCATACTTCAAATGAGATGGCTAACACGAATGTCAACTGAATAAATTATCAATGTTGGTAAATTTCAAATTTACACCATGACATGTGCACTTATCAATAAACTTCGGGTTTATTATGACATGGGTTTTATACCAATAGATATCCACTTTATTGTGGCATTCTTTCGTTTGTGTAGTACAAACTGGAGAACAAAGCGGGTAGCTTTTCATATACAAATTACCCCGCTACAAGTTGTAGTAATAGGAGAATCAAAGCCTTCCTTTATTTATAGTCTCAATATCATCAATCGCCTTCGCGTGTACTTTTGGAAACTGAATAAGTTTCTTTGAGACTTACTACAGCACAATACTCAATTGTGTTTCTCCAACATAGTAATAATTGGCTCTTCGAGAGCTCTCAATTAATTTTGTACTACCACAGACTGAGGTTCGAGATCCTCACATTCTTGCATTCCGTATTTTCAAGAGTCTCAGGCTCAATAGATTCTTCGTGAATCTCGGAATTAATCAAATCATGAGCGTCCTCATGTGATTCTTTCATAGTGTCATTTAGATCGTTCTTTTTCCTCTTTCTAGGATTTCGATTTTTGGAACCTAATGGTCTGCCACGCTTCTGGCGTGCATTTGACTCATTGGATATGACACTAGATATTTGTCCAATAGGGACTTCAATACGGATCGGAACATTTTCCCGCGTGAATGTGTGATTTCGTTATCCTCTTCATGTCCGTAAATGCGTCAGGCATTTGATTTGCTATTCTTTGCAAATGGATAATCTTTTGTACCTCTTTCTTTCAAATAGAGGTATGTGGATCAAGATGAGATAATGATGCATTTTTCCACAAAATTTCCCGTTTGGTTTCACCAACTTCTCCCCCTAATTTTGGGAAAAGTGTCTCATCCAATTGACAATCTGCAAATAGTGCAGTGAACAAATCTCCTGTCAATGTTTCGAGGTAGCGAATAATGGAGGACGCGTCAAACTCAACATATATTCCTAACCTCCTTTGCAAACCCATTTTGGTGCGGGATGGCGGTGCTACAGGCACATATACTGCGCATCCAAAGCTTCTTAAATGGGATATATTGGGTTCATGACCCAAAACCAATTGCAATAGGGAATATTTGTGATAATTCGTCAGTCAGAGACGAACTAGCATTGCTGCAAGCGAAATGGCGTGACCCTAAGCCGAGGCGGGCAGCCGACAAAGTAGCATTGCTGCATGCAAAATGGCGTGAACCCAAACCGAAATGGGCAGCCTCGTTTTCATGAAGAATTCAAGATTATTCTCATCTATTATCCATTAACTTTGCAAACGCAAGGTTGCGTGATAGCAACAAGCACACATTAGACCATCTACAGGATGCGTCTATCAAGACCATGAAATACCTAAACTACCCATTAGGTGGGTGAATAGGTCCACAAATGTCCCCTTGTATACGTTCCAGAAACTGGGGTGACTCAGTCCCAACCTTTGTTGGGGATGGTCTGATAATCAGCTTGCCTTGATAACACGAAGTGCAAGGATATTCATTACTTGAAAGAATTTTGAAATTCTTTAACGGATGCCCATATGAGCTTTCTATAATCCGTCTCATCATGGTTGATCCTGGGTGACCCAGTCGATCATGCCAAAGTACAAATGTATTGGACTCAGTATTCTTTAGATTTACTGTTGAATGTGCCTCAATTGCACTAATTCTTGTCCAATACAGGCCACAAGATAAAGACGGGAATTTCTCAATAACCCTCTTTTTGGCCGGAGACATTCTTTGAAGTGAGGACGAGATATTCGAGATTATCTTCATCCATTGTCTCAATATTGTAGCCATTCCGGCGTACATCTTTAAAACTCAACAAGTTTCTTATAGACTTGGAGGAGAACATAGCATTCTCTATGATTAACGTCGTGCCCTTGGGCAGAGTTACAATGGCTCTTCCGGAGCCTTCGATCAATTTACTTTCCATGGTATGACATACAAAAGAAATACAGGAACATAAGAATAAGCAAGTTCAATTCTTTTTGTGTCACATAATATTTTCAAAATCTGCTACTAACAGTTGACTAACAAAATCAGATATGTTGTCCATAATCAATTACTATGCAGTTTGAAAATTTCAGCGTTTTTCATAAGACAATCGATTATTAAACACACAATCGATTGTTGGAACATAGACAATCGATTGTTAAACACACACAATCGATTATTTGTTATTTTTTGAAAAACTTCAGATCACACTGTCTTAAGACAATCGATTGTTCGATATAGACAATCGATTGTGGATGATTTTTGAAAAATTCCGGACCTCACTGTTTCAAGACAATCGATTGTTAGACAAAGACAATCGATTGTTGGCTATTTTTGAAAAATTCCAGAACACACTGTTTCAAGACAATCGATTGTTAGCCAAAGACAATCGATTGTTGATCAATTGTTTTTCAACTTTAATGCGAAAATAGTTGATAATCGACTAGTTTTTCAGGCTAGTCGATTACCCCCACTGGAAAATAAAAGTTTTATTGATATTTGAACATATTGAAGATATTCTAAAGAACTACTGCTAACATTGCTTTATGAACTAACTAATACGAGCTAATGCTAATGACTATTAGTTTATTCACTAACTAATACAAATAAGTAGAACAAAATCAAATAACTCCATCTTCTTTCATCATGGTCCCATCGCCGATTAGGTGGTCTATTTTCCCCTCGGGTTGCTCAAAGAAGTCTGCCACATCCAAGTTGTCGTCAGAGACAAAATTCGTTATGGGGCGTTTACTCTTTCGAGATGCTTAATAAAGGTCAACCAAATGTCTTGGTATACGGCAAGACTTAGACCAGTGCCCGTTTTCACCGCAACGATAATATATAGTTTATAAACTATTTGCTTTTGGATTCTTATCGTATCGTGCTTGTGGCAGAGTGACCAACTTCAGGTTGTCATCTTCTTTAAGCCTTTCCACAAGATGGGTGAATCCTTGATGTTGAGATATTCAATCTTCAAACTTTCATCAAGGTGATGGCGCAAGAAAATCAGGGCCTTCATACAGTTTCAAACCTTCATCAAGGTGATGGCGCAAGAGAATCAAGGCCTTAGTATAGTTTTGGGTGGATGCATTATTTCTGTTTTTAATGGCGTCTTCGAGACCCATAGCATCAAAGTGGATTTCATCATCCAACACCATAGGTCTTGCCCGAAATTTCGAGGGCAACGAACTTTCTTTTCATATGACACTATTACATCAAGAGCGTGTTCATACTTACGGGCTCTATTATAATTATCACATTCACTTCAGGGAATGGATCAAAATCATGTGCTTTACACAAGCTGCTACCACATTCTCTAAAGGGAATGGAGCAAATTCAATTGGACGGAATTTTTTGTCACGTCCACAATCATACATGAATTTAATCATGGCAGGAAATAGAGATTTTACCACTTCGTGTGGTTATAATTTCTCACAAACTCCATTAGAGTTATAATCAAACTTTGTATATAAAATTTATAGAATTCCAAGAATTTGAAAAGAAAAAGTAAATTACTTACCTTTAAGGTATACCAAATATATTTTCAATATTTTCTTCCTTTCTTCCTTTCCTTTCTTTCTTTCCTTTCTTTCTTTCCTTTTTCTTTTCAACTTTTCGTTTCTTTCTGCCTCCTCCTTTTTTTTTTCTTTTTCTTTCTTCATTCTTTCTTTGAAGAAAAACCCTACACAAGTAAAAGTTAAGACAATCAAAAATTAAATTAGGAAGAGGGAAATACCTTGGATTTTCGAGAATGATACTTGAGACGGTAGAGTCTCGTGCTGATAACGTGTTATAAACTAAAGCAAAAGACAAGAACAATAGAACAAGAACAATAGCAATATAGAGAAGAGTAGAGAGAGTTCTTCTTATTGAGTTGAGAGGGGTGTATTACAATGGTAGAGAGCACCTCTATTTATAGGGAGGAGGAAGATCTTGCTACCAATAATAGGACTCTAAAATCTCTCTAATTAAGTACATTAAAGACATTCACCTTAAATAGAAGTGTAAGAATCTTCTATTTCATAACAGCTATAACTATTTTTATCTAGAATTTAATATTTCCTTAATAGGTGTATCCAAAGCAAATTAGTCACTTATTATGGACTGGATGAAATACGATTTAACTTTATAAGGATTAGTTAACTTTGGAATTATGTTTATAGATTTGTCAAACTCCAACGTTCACATTTCGTATTTATCAAATAACCTCTGTCTCCTCCTCCTTTATTTTATGGGAAATCACAAATTATATATAGCTGACATGTTTTGACACTATTTAGAGCAATTATCTGAACCTAACTTTTACAAATACTCTAGTAATCTGGAAATCGTTGATTGTTTAAATAATGTGCTGATGTTTTCTTAATTAATTAGTTAAGCATTTACTTGCCAACTACCGTAACATACACGTAAAATAAATTTTGTGAACTAGATGACAAATTAATTACCTTATAATTAAAAAGTTTGTAAATTTCCTTGTGAAACTTATTGGACGCAGAAGAAAGCAAAGGAAACGTTTCTTTATGACAGAAAAGTGGACCAATAAAAGAAAAAGACAAAAATCTTTAACTTATTATGAATATATAAGCTAAAATCGAAAAAGAAAACAGTGGAAATTGTGAATCGGAATATATATATTCAGAAATAGTAGAAAGGAGGAAAGCTCTAATATTAACGATTTTCATGACCCCATCTGACTCCTTAATCCTTAGTCTACTGCAATTTATTATTTATAAAATTGTTAGGAAACTTCAAAATAAAAAGTTGTTGAATAAATTGTATCAGAGGAAATGCCACAAGGGCACTATCTAATGCTCGATACGAAACTTGTATAGATTTCCATCCTTTGAATTTGATTTATCAAGAGATCGGTATATTAAAAATTCATCTTTATGAAATATGGAACTTACCCTAATATATATGCTGCTTTTAACTATATGAGAAAGAAAAAGAAAAAAGGAAGGAAAAAAAAAAAAAGCAAAGCGTAATTTCACAACTTTGTTGGTGCTACCAATATTAGTGCATAAGACTTAAATTTAGTAAAATATTTATTTTTGAAGCACCGTAAAAAATATCTCTGATGTTGATGACAAGTGCATTAGGCCTAGGTCGCACTGATTTCTAGTACTTGCTACTACTCGTAGTGCATAAAAATTAAATTCGATAAAATATATACTAGACTCATCGCAAATATGTCTCGGATATTGATGACAAGTTTATCAGTCCTAGGTCGCACTAACTTTTATAAGTTACGAATATTAGAGCATAAAACATAAACTCAATAAAATATATAGTGGACTAACCATAGATGTATCTCCGATGTTGATGACAAGTGCATCAGGCTTAGGTCGCACTAACCTTCACTTACTATGAACGTTAATGCATAAAATGTAAACTCAATAAAATATATAATGGATTAGCTGTAAATGTATCTCCGATGTTGATGACAAGTGCATCAGGCCTAGGTCGCACTGACTTCCATTTGCTATCGACAAAAACCTCCAAGCCTCCAACTTGATCTTGATGAAGTATTGTCAAAGAGTTAGGATCAGAGTGAGGTGCAGTCCCAAGGGCTAAATGAGGGTGTTGACAAGTTGGATAATAATTACATCTCATAATCGAACTTGTATCCCTGAAAAATTCTTTGTAGTACCATTTTTCTACCCCTAGGCTCATTCCTAGTATCTCCATTATTACAAGTCCTACCCTTTTCATTGCCTTGCAGTATCTCTCAAACACCAATCTGTAAAAATAATATATAGTATCTTTAACTTTATTCGATTTAAGCTGAAAATTTAATATAAAATCAGTTCATCTACTGCAAAAGTACAGTTAGTAAAACCATTCATAATGAGCTAAAATACGTGAAATTATACAAAAGGGGCTTTTGCGTCTACACCCGATTTTGGGATTACAATTAAATATATATCTATTTTGTAAAAAAAATTACAAACCTACCCACTTTACGATCAACTTTAAATTTATCGGGTCTGAAGTTTTAAAAAAATTAGTCTGAAGTGAAAAAAATATTACCACTTCAGATGCACTTAAGGCCAAATAGGTATGAAGTGCAACCAATGTGTTTCATGCACTTAAGGCCAATAAGTCTGAAATGAAAAATTGCACTTCACATGCACTTAAGGTCAAAAGGTCTTAACTGCAACAAACGTTTCCCGACATTTAAGGTCAATAAATCTAAAGTGAAAAATTACACTCCACATGCACTTAAGTCTGAAGTGCAACCAATGTTTTCATGTACTTAAGGCCAAATAGGCCTAAAGTGCAAATTGTCCAAAATCTGATTTTCAAATTTTAACAATCCAATAAACGATTTAATATCTAAATCTATTCTAAATGAGCTCAAATTTGAAACATAACTCCAAATATCATCAAGAACAAACCCCAATTATCAATTTGTCAAAACAACAATAAATCTAACGAATCATTTTACAATTAAGAAAAAGAAAAAGAAGAAACCTAAGCAATAGTAAAAAAAAATAATGCGCTACAATAACTCACCACTGTAAAATATCATAAACTACCTTAAAATATGTTCACAAGCATCATACAAAAATCATTGTTACTCGAAGAAAAAGAAGTTAGTTTAATCTGTGGGTACAAATAAAAAAATAAAAAGTGAATATAAGTTAAATAGGGACGACCAAATAGAGCGTCCGTACCATTTTTAAATAAAATATCCTTTCGCACTGTCAGTTTTTATAAATTAAGTCGATGAGTTTTTCCTTCTTCTAATTAGTACTTACTACACCAATCAGAATTTATTTTTTAAAATTTTTGTGGTCGATTATATCTTCATTAACATAAATTTTTATTTGATATATTATCAAGTATAGCCTATATGCATTACCAGAGATAGAAGAGAAAACATACCCCATTTCTTCAAATTCTTTTCCATAGGCAGATTCAAAGAAATCAACAACAATACTACTGTGACTGTTGTTTTCATGAAAATTGAAGGATAAGGTTTCCTTCCATGGCAACTTTGAACAAAATCTCTCTGCATGGGCACTTGAATAACCCCACAAACTTCCACGTTCTTTCCGAGCCTTTAATTTTACTCCTAATGGAAGCTTAAAGAAAGCATTGACATGAGAATGAGCCATGTTAATTAGTTGAGAATCAACTCCATGGTTTATAACTTGAAAAAATCCATGGTTCAAGCAAGCTGTTTTAACAAGCATGGCCACATCTTGTTGTGTTGCCTCAGAATTATTACCTATAAAGAAACCCTCTAAATCTATTACTGGCTCAGTTAGCTCTTCTTCTGCTTGAATTTGGTCTTCTTTTGGGTAAATGAATTCTTTAGGTATATTGGTTTGTTGCGGAAAGGTGTTCATGGAGAAATGCATAAGAAACAACACTCCACTGCTAGCTGCTATAAACTTGTGGTCCAAATATATATAGAGAGGAAGTTGTGGAGGTCGAGTGTAAGGGCGGTAGGCTAGGAGTTAGTTGAGTTGAGTCTTCCCTTACTTCGTACCTTTGTGAGGCTAGTCTAGTAAGGTTTTTGTCGATGTCAGCTAGTGGCAATGATGTGTCTTACTACTCTTTTGTTTTCCATAATGTTGGATCTACATACTGTCTATCGCTTTGGCTTTGCATCTCCTTTAATTTCTCGTTTTCATGATGTTATTTTTCCTATGGTTTCTATTGGTAGTACTGATATTGTCTCTTTTCGTCTTCTTGAGCCGATGGTCTTTCGGAAATAGCATTTCTACTCCATCATATCGGGGTAGGGGTAAGGTTTGCATACACGGTACACATTACCTTCCCCAGATCCCACTAGTAAAATTTTACTGAGTCGCTGTTGTTGTTATATATATATATATATATATATATATATATATATATATGTCTTATTCCCTCTATTTTTAAAGGATTTCACTTGCATATACTCATGAGGGTGTAAAAAAAAAGTCATGTTTCAGTGTAACTTAATTAATTATAGCAAAATTGAATCATTATGTCGTTAAAATAAATAGTATAATAACTTTGGTGCAGATGATTACAGATCTGTAAAACTACCTCTAGTTTTCCCGGTGACAGTCGTTTAAGAATATAAAAGTTCTATTTGGGGTCGGTATGCATGATATATTGATAAATATGTTCCTATTTTATTGTTGTGTTTGGTAAAATAGCCATAGAACTTGTCATTTTAGAAAACAAAAACAAAAAACTTATTAATTTTTCAATTTTATCTTTAGCATTAATAAAGTGCAGATTTATTAAAGAGAGATCAATGTTGTAAAATATCAAAGGGTAAATTAGTCACTTGACTCTTATTATTAATGTTACAATATGATTCAATGCCTAGACATTCTTCAATGCGTACTTTGACTAAGGAAGCTTAACTTCAAGATTTGTCACTATAAAATTAATTTGACACTTGTCTAGCTTACAACGTTGCATTTCGACCTATTGCTGTTTGTCAAAGGAGAACCTCAGTCGGTAAGTACCATGTTTATCTACTTCTCTCATTTCATTGCAGCCTCTAGTATGAAAGCCAACTTGCATAAGAGTGTTGTCTATTTGGGGGGGGGGGGGGGGGGGGGGGGGGGGTAAAGCCTGAGGATCAACAGCGAATTATTGATCATCTTGGATATGTACGTGGAGAACTCCCCTTTAAATACTTGGGTGTACCATTATCTACCAAGAAGCTGACTGTTTTTCAATGGCAACCACTGGTCGACAAGAGTACTGCCTGGATTACATCCTGGACTGCCAGACAACTATCATATGCTGGTAGAATCCAGCTGGTGCAATCAGTAATCTTTGGTATTCAAGCTTATTGGGCTCAACTCTTTCTCATCCCTTCCAAAGTTTTAAAACTACTAGAAGCAATATGTAGATCCTACATATGGTCTGGCTCAGTTAATGTAACAAGGAAAGCATATGTGACTTGGGAGAAAATCTGTCTGCCAAAGTCTGCTGGAGGATTAAACTTGACCAATCTCTTACTGTTTAACAAGGCTGCTGTTGCAAAACTAAGTTGGGATTTGGCACACAAGAAGGATGTATTATGGGTGAAATGGATTCACACAGTTTATATCAAACAGAAACAGTTGGAGACCATAAATGTGCCTAAACAAGCTAGTTGGATGGTCCGGAAGATCATTGAAGGCACTGTGCTATTGCAACACCATCAACTATTACATAAGCCTGATTGTACTATAAGAATGCTCTATCTTCAACAGATTGGAGAGGCACCTAGAGTCCCTTGGAAGAATTTAACAATGCAGAATCCTGCTCGACCTAAAGCACTTTTCAACATGTGGCTGCTGTTACAAGACAGACTCCCTACCAAAGATAGGTTGATTAAATGGAACTTGACTGTGGATGACACTTGTGTTATGTGTCAACAAAATGAGAAAACCAGAGATCACTTATTCTTGGACTGCACCTTTGCTACTCAGCTGAGGTATCACACATTGCAATGGATTGGAGCTAAACAACCTGCTGGACAGAACTGGTCTCAGTTTATCCATTGGTTCATTGAGCAGGCTAAAGGGAAATCTCCTCGAGCTCATATAGTCAAAATGACCTTGACAGAAATGTTCTATGTCCTATGGCTGGAAAGGAATGCGAGAATATTTGGAAACACCTTTTGTACTAGTGACAAACTCCTTAGATGCATTGCTTACACTTGTAATGTTAGAACACCTCCTAGAGTAAGAGTACACTTTCAACATTACCTACTGTAATGTTGAACTTTTGGACAGTAGAGGTTAGTCAGTTTTTGTTCATTTTTTGATAGGCAGCTGAGTATAAAGTTGCTCTATGGATATATATGACAACCACTTTGATAATTAATACAAAGTTTAATTACCAAAAAAAATGTTGCATTTCGACTTGTCAAGTGACCAAATTCCAGTACCTCAATGATTAATTAAGATAAGTATTCCCAAAAAGGAAATAGTGTCCAAGAGACATACAACATGAGAGGATATGATCTACCCATGACCAACTACAATTTGAATATAAATATGATATAAAATCTCTACCATCCCATGTGTTATATTTTACTGATAAACTAAAAGAACATATATCGGTCATCCCTTCCATTAAGCAAGTAAAGCAACTGCTTTAGGCCCCATATTTGTGGGGGACTCTTTCTTTTTTTTTTACACCTAATATATTATGAATAAGTTTAAAAAAGAATTTTGTAAAATGAAAAACTTTGATTTTTTTTCTTTAACAGATATAGAGAAGAAGGATTTGCAACTGTTATGATTTCTACCAAGGAAATTCAACTTGAAATGAATATCGATCCCGGATTTCGTAAGAAACCTATGATATATAGGAAGTAACAATTTGATGTGCATGTTGATAATGAAATCTCAAAATCTTTCGAAGTGTCCTTTAGAGTTGATTACTTTTATACATAATAGACAAGGCTATTTTTTCATTTTAAAATAGATTTGAACAATTCGAAACACATGAAAATATTTTTGATTTTCTATTTGGCAATAAAAATTAACATCACTAGATGTTGAAAATTTGAAAAATATAGTGCATTAACCTTGAATGCTCCTTAAGCATAATAATCAATTCGATATTGATGGTCTAAATTTATTTTCTGAATTAAAAGTATTAAGAAAAAAGTACAATTAGAAAGCAATTGTTTAATTGATACACTTGATCGAATAAAAGATTTAATTCTTTTCCAAATGCTTAAATTGCTTATGGAATAGTATTCATAACTCATGTTACTGTTGCTCCAGTGGAAAGACGTTTTCAAAATTAAAATCGATAAAATCTTACCTAAGAACAACAATGTCAAAGAAAGGTTAAATAGATTAGCGATATTGTCAATTGAGAGATACTTATTAGGAGTTATTGATTATAATAAAATTATTTATAACTTTGTATCTAAGAAAAGCTACAAAAAATAGTTTTCAAATAAATAATTAAAATAATTAAAAAATTAAGACCCCTTGTAAAGTTTGACTTTAGGCCACACAATTTATTGGGCCGCCCATGTCGGTCATAAAAGCCCGATCTCCCCAATGAATTAATTGAGCAAATATCATTTGTAGCTCATCGAGCAAAACAAATTTCATTCAGTAACCCACAAATTAACCCATACAAATCATAGACTAAAAATAAAACCTAGCCGCAAACATTACTAATTCGCTCGCCGGAAATTCAGCGTCTTCTTCTGTAAAAGCAGCACTTACCCAAGTCATTACATTCCCCATTTTCTCTTCAAATCAGGCCCATTCAAATTCTTCATCCATTTTTTTCTGGTTTATAAATTTTGATAAACCTTTTTAAGCAAATATTTTCACCTAAAACAAGTTCTTCTTTTCCCATTCACGCACACTATATGTTTAAACTAATAAATTGGGTCAACTAATTATAGTATGCTACGCTAGTGGAACTGAGATTGATTTTGATTCTAATCGTAAGAACATGAGTTGGATCTAGTGGAGCAATCTTCTCGAAAAATATTAAAAAATCCAATCATATAGCATGAAGAAAAAAATTACTAGTTGGGATGATAGCTTGATTGAAGAGGGGGATAATCATTTAAAATATAAATTTTTCGCAGTAACAAGATTGTACGTTGTTTATGGCATATTTGCCGTGTACTTCAATTCCCTTCTACTCGTGTGCCATTCCTGCATAGTTGAAAGTGTTTTCAATGCACAATTTGGTGTACAATATCATACCACAAGAGTTCGTAATGAACTCAGAAGTATTGGTTTCTGATGATTTTTTGGCGAGGTCTCTTCTTACTGAGCATATTAAAATGGATGTTAATAAAATTAAGTAGAATAAGGAAATGCGAATTACATTTTTGTGTTGGTGGCTGGTTTCTCAACGAGAGGAGTACAAAGTAGATGATTATGCATAAAATCTTCCATGTTCCTGGGGTTTACTCTAAAATACAAGTACTTCTCTCTCACACTTCACAATTAACCCAAGGGAAAATCGTTGCAAATGCATAACTGCAAAACATACCAACAGCTTACCAATCTTTCTTCTTTACATCAACAAATCCTAATTAAAATTATAGCCGAGACAGTATGCTAAGCATTCATCAAGAACCACAAGTCTCACAACAGTAATTGTAGGCTATTGTTGTACCTAGCCAATATAGAAGATTCTTGAGCAAGCTTCTCAGAAATATCGATATGAAACTATTCACGATACCCATGGCTTTACTTGAGATATCGAAATGATCCCACTTGAAAACCTTGAAGATCTTGTAAGTCTCAACTGTTTTATTTCCTTGGGAATTTTCTTTCTCACCGATGATTTCTCGGCGGGTTTTTCAAAAGCTGACTTTTTCTCAACGGGTCTTACACTGCCTTTGGTACCATTTTGGGAGAGATTTAAGGAAGTTGGATGCTCAAAGTCGTTTTGGATACGACAAGACAACTCAGGAGAAGTAGAAAGTTGCCACAACCTAGGAGGGTTTATAGGAAGCCAAAAAACGTGAGCCTTTTTACATACTTCTTAAAAGGGGAGAGCGCCGGGAGAACGTATGGCAATCAGATGGAGCTGATTAGATCCACAGCCGAGATGGGGCCATCCTGGAGTCAAAGAGTTATCACCCGTTGTATCATTGACGCTAATGGGGCTTCCTCGCATAATACCATCGTTTCATCAAAAGATGATTCGACGTCGTGATTGAAGTTTTTGTTCAAATCTATCATTTAGGGGTTTTTTTGTCAAAGGGGATACTTTGGGTCAGGTTATGGGTAAAGCGGGTACAAAAAAAAATGGGATGAGTTATTTTAATCCTGTAAAGAGCACATGGTCACCCGTCCAATTAAGGGATATATTTGAATGATAGTATAACTATAGGGATTGAGATGACCAAATAGTATAACAAAAAAAATTTTTAAACCTTTATCAATAGTACATGAATATATTCGACCCGTTTCTAAAGTTACAATAGTTGTTTACATCCAAAAACAACTTTCAAGCTGTTGGTTCTTATTTTTTTGTTTTTGGAAATGTTTATTTTGTTTTGTAAAACTTGACCAAGCAGCAGAACAAAATAAATTTGCTAAAATGAGCAAACATTTCTCGAATTCCCAAAATTATTTATCCACTAGCCGTCCTCTAATTCTGATGATGCAAGACCATGGTAAACCAAACGAAAAAAGAGAAGATTAATAATATGCACCTTGTGAGGAAATTGACTGGTCCTGAGCAGAGGTCTTTGCAACAAGTGTACTTAATGCTGCCTCTCGCAGTTGTGAATGTCAAGGTAGAACATGTTAGTACTGACCGGACCTAATTTTCTTAAAGACGAGAACTACATACCTAGTCAGGCAACAATAAATACTACATAATTTTTTTTTTTTTTTTTTGGGGGGGGGGGGGGGGGGGGGGGGGGGGGTGCAACGCGGTGAAGCAAGCTTGTCTTTGAGGCATTGCATCAACTCTAGCACTTAGTAACCAAAAATCTTAACTTAAGTGCCTACACTTAACAGAAAGGAAAGTCAAATTAACATAATCAACAACTTTGGACAGCACCAGCAAAAACTTAGATAAAATCAATAACCTTTGAACCAGCACCAGCAAGTCCATGCAGACCACCAACTTCAACCATCACCAGAATTTTCTTTTTTATGTTATTACCTGCTTAAATATGCCCAGACCTTCACTGGATGATGATCTTGATTCACCAGTGACATAACGAAAGGCCCAGACATTCTCATGTTTCTTATCAGATATAAACAGCCTTCACATCATTTGCTCCAAAACTTGCAGAGCACACAGGGCATTTGCGGTGACGAGTCTCAACAATTTTTTGGATACACGGATTACAAAAGAGATGGAAACACTTCGTGAGGACAACCTGTAATGTAATAAAGATATCTTAGCTCTCCGTAAAACAGTTATCAGTAGAAAGAATCAGAGCAAAGTTAAATTCTTTCTTCAACAAGGAGAAAAAATGCACACCCAAGGATGTCTGGCCTAGGGGTCAATAAAGTGGGTGGAAACCTTATCTGAGACTAGGGCTCAAATCGCAACCAAGACAAAAAAGGTGATTTCTTTCCTTCTACCTAAGTCCTTGGTAGGCAAAGATATTCGATATCTATCCTAGTGGGAGGTAACAAGTACCTGGTGGAATAGTCGAGGTGCACGCAAACTGGCCAGATGCTACCATTATATAAAAAAATATTTGGAGAAAACTAGTTCTATTACCACCGTGGCAAAAAGAGAACAAATCATTGCAATAAGTTGGTATTCAGAATCTCTTATGATCTCACAAAATGGTGGAAGTATCAGTCTATACTATGCTTATCCACATCAGACAAGATCACCTAACAATTTTTTTAATATCTATATTGCAGTTAGCCTACTGCCAAGCACATGTTTGGTTATATGTACTATTCAGTCTCATCATTGAAGAATCTCTTGGATAGCGCATACTATTATCTCAATAACCAATCTAAACTAAGAACCCATCATCTTTTCATCCCATCAGCTGCCAGTATCAGAAACTTGCACAGTGAATCCTACAACAGATGTAACATTTCATATGCGTTTTCAGCTTCACCTACCTGATGCTGATCGACCAAAGAAATAAGAAAAAGGTCAGTTGGACCTACCTCTTTTCGCTTATCAAAGCAAATACTACAGTTGAGTATTTCCTTGTATTCCCTTAGCTTCTGCTGAAGCTTCTCAATCACAGATGACCCTTCGATGTGTGACCTCAACCGTAAAGTCTTTCTCCTCAGAGCTTCTACATCCTCCTCTGCTCTTTTCCTCTCAAACCTAGTCAAGTAACGCGAGGACAAGATAATAAGGGAATGCATGAGAGATTATTGGCTTAAGAGCTAAATTGATACTCGGGATACGGACAAACATTAACCTCCAATTTACCTCTCTTTTTCTAGTTCTATCTGCAACTCTACAAGATCAACTCTACTTTTGTCTATCTTGGACTGCAATTCTTCCAGTGTCTCCCGCAATTGCTGGGACGGTTTTCTGACGTCTAATAACCGTTTTTGGGTGTTCTCCAGAGCAAGGGAACTCTGAATCCTATCTTCAACAAGTTTCTGAACTAGATCAGAGCATCCCCTCAACTGAAAGGAAACAAACACACTTTAAGTCCCAGCAGCAATATAAAACATTTGGAACTCCAAAGAAGATCCCCAATTACCTGGTCATCAACTTTGGCAGCCTTCACTTCATAGAAACTGACCACTGTATTGGCATCTTCAACCGCTCTCTCTATGGTTTGAGTTTCCCAGGCCAGACAATCCCGCTGCTGTCTTGCCCGTAGTCCCTCTAAAACAAGCTAAGGAGCAGAAGATAAACTTATCAGATGGTACTAAATTGGCAGCAGTAGAAACCTGACACAATAGAAATGCAAAGACTGATGACTATACAGAGTGTGCAATCCAGCAATCATGTGAAGCATGTTTTTCAGAGTATCCTCGAAGATCTTGAACTGATACAACAAAACTCCTTAAAACATTGTGGATAGAAAATTCCTTTAAAAACCCAAAATATCAATACAAAGCTATGGAAAAGTGTCTAAAATAGTGGTCACAGAAAAGAAACTAATGCTGTGAAGGTGGAAACCATGGGCAAGGATAAAACCAGCATAAAACTAGGACAGTGGAAAACATTCTAAGCAGTTTCCCTAAATAAATACACATAAGACAGTAATGGCTGATTAAAGATAGCCATGGAAGTAGCAGCAAGTCAATCTGTTTACTGAAAACAAATCCAAAGCTGTAATTAGATTTAAATACAGATGTATTTCTCTACTCTATTTTTGGTGTAAGTAACGAAGCTGCCCCTTGTATATATTTTATAGCACTCTCTTGTCGCCAGATGTTAATAATATTTATCTTTATCGATAAAGAAAGGAAATAACCTGGTACGGCGGGTTGTCGTCACTGATGAAAACGGAAAATGTAGATCAGGGTCACTGGAGGGGTAGTACCGTAGTAGTGGTGAGCAGTAAGACGTAAAAGAGCTAATTGGTATGGTTAGCCAATACAGAGGTAGTAACAAGGTTGCTTCAGAAATTATTAACACCCCTAAGCAGTGTAAACCATTCACCAGGGACAGTGAACACCCCTAATAAACCACTTTTTCTCCTTGTGATATGATGTAAAACCAAAAGCAAAAGTTAATCACTCGAAATCATCTGACAAACAAAGTCTGAAGAGAAATACCAAAACCATGCTTCTCCCTAATTTTACTGACTCCTCCACCAAGATGCAACTTTATTTCACATGAAGAAGTTAATTGATTCATGAAGCATCTAATTGACAACAAATAACAGAATTCACCAATTAGAGCAAATACGGAGGACTAATGGTACCTTTAAGTAACTAATGGTACATAAATTAGTTGAAGATTTTTGCCAAATTTACACAGATGATAACAGATTGAAGACATTCCTGTCAGATATATTACCTTGATATTGTAATCATCTCTCTCTGTGATTTGCTGGAAGAGCTGCTGATTTTGTGATTGCATATCATCGTAGGCTTGCCCAATTGTCTGGAACAAACGAATCTCTCTAATCTTTCAGATTGTTTTACAAAGCTAGTATTCTATACAACTGACCTATAAGCACATACAAGTTAAGCAGTAACCAGACCTCAATCTCAGAGAGGTAGGCCTCAGTTTCTTCATGCTTGGACTTCAAGACTTCCGAGAGTCTAGACCGTTCCCTGAAGTAACAAGAAGTAACAATCTTTGTGAACTATTCTTCACAACGCTAATTCATTATTAGAAGGAACAAGGAAAATCTGACTTATCGGAATACTTCTTGTATACGGGCGAGTTTTTGCCCTTTTTTAACGAATTTTATTACTTTATCAAAAAGGGAACAAGGAAAAGAAGAGTTCTATCAAATTGATAAAAAAAACCATGTATATTTTAAAGCTTCTCAACAGAAAAAATGCAAATAATCCTATTACTTGCTCGTTGCAATCTTGAACCAATTTATATGAAAGAAGCTAGAAAAATAAGCCCACAGGTATATGGAAGAACGTAATGAGCATCTACCACAGCATTTATCTCAGAATCTCATGATCCAGATGGACCTGCTGGTGAAATCCAGGTCAAACGTCCATAAGCATCATAACTAACTAGCATCCTAGAAAAGATTCATTCTTCCACATAACTGACCAGCTATATACAATACATCTGCAGCGAAGGTGTGGGTCTCAAAATCTCCCTTATCTCGACAATTCCATGAAGCTTGCACCGTAGAATATTCAGTAAATCCCTGAACACTCTGCAGGGCCATCTTTCTCTCCAAAGCCCAAGGTCCTCTCCTAAAACCATCAAGACCTCCTGATGAACACAAGATTCCACTACTGCAACTTTGATTGGTAAACATGCTAGAAGTGAAATGAAGCCGGAGGCATGGGCATCCTCACAACCTGGCTAAAATCCAATCTTCCCACCAATAGTGGACTTGTGCCCCTCCAACCATTACTTTCGACTTAAGAGTTTTTCATGTATGGGAAATACATATCAAGTTCAGCTCCTATTTAGGAAGATGTTATCCTAGGACACAGACAATTTTCCGAATGATCTACCAAAAGCACTATGATGACGCATCATTCAATATAACAAGTGGCTGAACAGACCTTTTAGAAGCATCCAACTTCTGTCTCAGCTCTGCAATCTCAGCTTCTGCAGCAGCTAGCTTCTGCTGGGAGTTAGCCTCGGCTTCGATAGCAGATTTCACTCTTAATTCCAAATTGTGCTCATCAAGTGAAGTCTTCAGGCTTTGAACACAAGCCCAAGCTCTGTACTCAGAATCTCGAGCCTCAAAAACATCCCTGCAGTCACCATGGTAATGTTTGGAAGCATAGCGCACCAATTATTTTATCAAAAAATCAATGAAGAAAAGATCTATTCAAGTCAGATATATGCCCATTGAGGATCTACATGCCTAAAATACATGAAATTCAATAGCTTATCAGCAAGGATTTCTATCAAAGAACACTAAATGCTATTTCAGTATTACAAATTGGAAGAAGAGATTCTGCAAATAGTGATTGACTTCAGTGCAAATAGGAAAGTATTGCAAGCTGGCCCAGAAACTATTGTTATCACGAAAAAAAAAAAGGAAGAGGAAATTATTCACCAATTCATTTTTCTCCAAAAACCATCTTGAAGGTCAAACATGGACATACAATTTGGTCAAAAGTACCTTTGGCAGCTCAATTGCAATTACAAGCACCGTAAGAAACCAAAATGACAATGTGATATATCAGTTAAATACATTTGATTTACAAGAATGATGTTGGACGGAAGAAACCCCCCCAGACCCCAACTAGGTTTGTTATCCTTCTTGTTGATGTTGGAGGAAAGCATGTCATATTCAGAAATATAAAGGACGAAATGTTTTCTACATCGACACATCAGTTATCATTATAAGTTTAATCAAGTCATTTAAACCAGAGCCTAATACATACATCTCAGTTTCATATGTACACATGATATAATAAATTCCAAGCTAAACCCATCATTGCATAAGGCACAATATGGCGCTCCAATTTAAAACAGAAATTATTTAGGAAAATCCATCATCACACTAATCCAATGTATATAACGAATATATTTAAAGAAATAACACTAATGTCACATCCCTGTTTACTGCTCAATTCTAACTTCCAGTCAGTGTTATCAAAGGCGAAAAGTGCAAAAAAGCTCTAAGGTCCATTGGGGCTTTAAGGGCAAAGCGCCAATAAAACGTGGTCTTTAATGAAAAAAACGCAACTGGAGAAAAAGTAAAAATATGTATATGTAGTCAAAGACTAATAATTATAAGCATGAATAACAAATATATGGACAAAAAAAAAGTACAACCCAGTATAATCCCACTTAGTGGGGTCTGGGGACGGTAGTATGTACGCAGACCTTACCCCTACCCTGGGTAGAGAGGCTGTTTCCAAATAGACCCCCGGCATCCTTCCCTCCAAGAACTTCCCACCTTTGCTCTTGGGGAGACTCGAACTCACAACCTCTTGGTTGGAAGTGGGGGTTGCTTACCATCAGAGCAAGCCCCTCTTGTCCTAACAAATATATGGCAAAGAATTGGAAAAATTTTACGATAAAGTGAAATATCAATTCTTTAATGTTGCCTTTTCAGGATTACACTCATTGACAAGTAAAAGTATGCCTAAGAGCCTTGATGCGATACTAAAGCGCCTACAAAGGGGGGCGAAGCGCTCAACATGTTTTGAGCCTCGCTTCAGGGTTTAAGCGTGCTTTAAGCGCACCTTTGAAAACATTGCTTCCAGTAAACACTATCTGAGCCCAACCCTTCTTATCTCCCCTGCTACTTTCCTCAATGATTAATTAAAAAACAATTAGTCCACAAAAGGCAACAGTAAACTTTAACAAAGTAAGTGACTTCACTTAATCACAAGAAAGTGACTTCACTTAATCACGATAAACACATTAAGCGTGCACCAGTAAACTCTTAAAAATAAAAATGACCTACACTTAATCACAATAAACATTTAACCATGCCTTACCTTGAGAAAGCGGATTCACGCTTATACATCTCCCAAATAAGCTTTAACTGCATATCACTCTCTTTCAAATCATTAACCTGTGGCAAGAAATTCAACCCAAGGAGCAAACATGTTAAAATTTGTACTCTGTCAAGCACCTGAAATCGAAAACACTCAATAGAAGAGGCCAAAAAAAAGCAAGTGAAATCCTTACCCAGATGCAATGAAGTAAAAACTAACAAAAAATTAATAAAGCATCCAACAAGAATAGCATCCAGAAAATAGATGATGAAAGACTGCAGAGAGATTAGAGCAAAGTTGAACATACCATAGCTTGTAACTTCAGCATTTCAGTCACTTGGGAAGCTGATTTGGCAGACAACCTTTCTAGCTCTTTAGACTATTGAAAAGCCAAACAAAACCTTAATATTTAAATAGCTAACCACTTGAAAAATAAAGGAATAGGAAAAGTTAGTGGATTAGCACCAAAACCTTTCGGTCAAGAATGCTGGAAAGTGACTGAACATCAGCTCGTAGTGAATGAACATCTGAAGCAGTCTCCTTGTAATTACTTAGTTGATTCTGCATATTGCCCATTGTTTCAGGGAATGAGGAAACCAAGTTTTTAAATTCTGCAATAATTTCTTTCCTACCTGAAACAAATGGCATCTATAGTTAAATAATGCTGCCTGTTACCACATTGGAGTACACATTTTAACCAAAAAAGGAATGGTAATCAACACCAACTGCTTTTTCGATATACCAGGTTCTCTTGATGCTTCTTCCAGCTTAGCCTCAATCATACTTCTTTCTTGCATGTGTTTCTGTATCTCCATTTCCAGCCAGGCTATTCTGGACTCAGCAACAGTGGAAGATCGCCGAGAAACATCAATTAAATCATTCTTCAAATTCATTTCTTTTTCCCTCCAAGAAAGATTGTCTTTCTCCACCTATTTAATGCCACAAATTTAAAACAAAAAGATAAACGAACAAAATACAAGTGAACTACCAACGAGCTACAACCTGTAGTTTCTCGTATAGGGACTGATACAGGGATACATCTGCTTTAGCTTTCTCCAGTTGATCTTTAACCAAGGCATATGCTTGGGAAGAGCATATGACTTTCACATTCTTCAGTTTGTTCTGTCAAGAAGTACCCATTCAGAACATTAGTGAAGAAGCAAACAAATGAGGTACTACAACAGTAAAACAGCAAGAACACTAACAAACAACAGAGTGGAAGAAGGAAATCAATCAAACCAAAGTTAACCTGTAAGTTGGACAACTGCTTCAATATATCTATCCTTTCTTCATGAAGACGCTTGAGTTCGAATAAACGAAAAGAAGATTGGTCCTGTAAACAAGATCTTGTTCATATAAAACACTCACCTACTTAAGTGGGATCAAACATGAGTGTAGACGCACAAACCAGTAAATTACCAAATACTCCTTAAGTGTGGTCTCCATATCCTGCATGTCTCTCTGCTTATCTCTCGCCTTATCATTACCAGTGTGCTTATTTCCAAGATTCAGGACAGGGAAATGGACCCCCTTGGCAGCATCTTTCTCTGCTTTTAGAATTGCCAATTTGCCATTACTTTCGTCCAAATCCGCAATAGTTCTCTCCAACTCCCCTTCATAATAAACGAAATGAAAGTTAATCTTGAAAGCCAATCTTATGCCCATATGGAATCAATATTCATAACGCACCACCAAAAGTTGACAGTTTTGGCTGAAAAGCCTATAGAATAAATCAGAAAAAGCACATAAAACAAATTCTAAAATGCATTTGCTTGATCACAATAATGCATTTGATACGTAATACAGCACAGATGGTATGTCCAATGTTTTCATTTACTTAAACATAAAGGTGAAGATATACTTTTTTGCTTCCTACTTGTATTTAAACCAAGGCTTGAGAAAACTTCACAAGGAAAACCAAAACAAAAATTAAAAACACATGGCAAAGGACAATAGCTGTTAATAATTCTACCAGTTCTGCACTTATTGTCTCAGAAATCTGACTTCATGATTTGATGACTAAAGTGAAAGTCATCCTATACACTACAACCATATCAGAATAACCATACTACATGAAAAAAAAAGTGGTAGTCAAAATAACCATGCCAAAGTGACCAGAGTTCTACCGGTAAAAAAGAAACATTATAAGTTTAAAGAAATCAACGAAGGCAACATGCTCAGGTAAACAGTATTGACTAAATTAAACAAGTTGGCACCTACGATGACAAACTGGAACGTAGCATTTCCAATTTCCAGAGTATTTTGAGTTTTCCAATAATAAAATGTCAAAGAGTTATCATTAGTTAAATCATAGTTGACTCAAGAATAGGGAGTTACCTCTTAAACGCTTAAGCTCGGCTTTATTCTTAGCATCTGTATCTTTATGGCTTTGTAATGCACAAGCCAGGGATCGATGCTTCAGATGAAGTTCATTTATTGCTTGCCTAAGATTTTTAACTCCTATATTCAAATCATTTGATGACTTTTGGAGGCATGACCCTACAGAGCAAAAACTTAAAATATAGTAAAGCTGGAGAAGGAATAAGGCAGCAGTCCCAGTGGAAAGAAAAAACATTTGAAACTTTTTACCGTCTTCAGGAAGCACCTTGAGAACCGCAGCACACAACTTGTCCTTCATTTGCCAAATGTCATCTACAGTGGCTACTATATTCTGCAATATTTTCATGATCTTTTCATCATCCATTTGCTTGTGTTCATCTTCCGTTTGAGTTACATTGTTAACAGCAGAGCTGCTTTCAGTTGCACCAGTTTGTAACAGGCGACTTAAGAAAGAATCCTCACATGCATAGAAAGAACCATCTAGCAACCAGGTGATAACGAATGGATAAGAGAAACAAAATTGATGCAATTTCAGAAACCTAAAGCTACAACTTTTTTCTTTTACTGGGATGACCAAATAGCACCAACTCTAAGTTAAAAGAGAAGGAATCTTCAGAATAAATATATCTTACCATAAAAATATGCATGAAAACAGCTTTCGAAAAACACAACACCACTTCTACCAAATTCTTAGGATTCAAGGTAAGACAACGAGATGTCTATATTTTGAGGTCTATCAACAGTACTAAGTACCGCTTACATAGACATAACAAAAAAATTTAACAACAGTGTGCAGAGAATAAGACAATATTGGCTAGATGGCGAAAAAGTCGAAAACAAAAGCACGAAAACCTGTACTATACACCCTGGTGTTTCAATGTGAGAGAACGTTCTGCACCATACCCTGTAACCCAAGGCATTAGAGTTCACCATCTGCTTTTGGAAAACCAACGCCCAACCTGAAGAGCTTATGAGGAAGGAAAAAAGCACCTTACAGTATCCTATCTGTTTCCACTATAGTAACTTCTGTGCTTCATTTCAAGAGTTCTGAGAAGATAGATAAAAACTAGAACAACGTAGTGAATGGAATGGAGCTTAAGATCACTGCAAAGTGCAAACCTCCTGTGAGGCTTAATATTGTATCCCTAGCACTATAGATTCATTGATAATCTCAAGTTGAGCCACTAATTAACTGAAAGGGATACGATGGCCTACAATTACTGCTGTTATTGTTTGTTGATTTATTTTTAGCGTTCCTTAAGCCAAGGGTCTATCGGAAACAACCCCTCTGCCTTTATAAGGTAGGAGTAAGGTTGCGTACACACTACCCTCCCTAGACCCCACGTATGGGATTAAGCTGGGTTGTTTGTTGATGCGATGGCCAACAAAATTTACCTAATTAACACTACCAACGGTCTACCCCCGTGTGTAATATCTTTGCTTCTTGTTCCTACCGAGTTAAAGAAAATAGATGCTAAAATTAGTATTCAACAATCATTAATGAAAGAAGTTAGTTATCATAGCAAACTAAGTTATAAATAGTTAGAAACCAGCATAGACTGTTGCATCAAACTCCTCTTCTATGACAAACTTAGATAGCAACCATATCCTCAGTGAATCAGAACCTTCTAACCTTTTCAGAAAAACACATTATGTTCCTCTTTAGAAGGAGATGGAAGAGAGTTTGGGAGTTAACAAGGAACAAAAACTAGCATAAATGAGCATCTCTCACCTTCTGTACTAGACTGATGGTTAGTTGCATTTCCGTGTCTTAACGAATCCTTTGAACGGATGGAACATACTTCCAACTCACCAACCAACTAGTAAAGAAGCAAGTCAAAAGTTACATTCAAAAACACGCTATACAGGACACGGATAAGTATGTCCATGCATGTAAAGAATGTCTATCCTGACAGTACAGCTATAGAGATCACAAATCTACGCTAAATAACAGAATCATGCTTAAGCATCTAAATGCCGAAACCAAATACAATACCTCTTCCCATGATTTCTGAATAACTGCTAGACTGTTATCATATGGCTTCTGTTTATCCCTCAATTCAGAAAATTTATCTTCAAGAACCGCAATCTCAATCTTCTGAGCTTCTAGCTTTTGAGAGAGTTTTTGGTTTTGATGTAGTAGGACCGCAGTATCAAGCTATAGTAAGCAAGAATAATAAACATGAACGAAACAAAATGTAGGCTCCCCTTCACAGTTTTGAAGGAATAACAAGGAAAAATAAAGGCAACTACGTGAGAAGGATTATCTTTCTTAGCCTATCTTCTATTAAAATTAAACACCCCCCCCCCCCCCCTTAAAGGAAAATAAATTTACACTGCTAGCAGTACACATATATCATCTGTAGTGATTCTCCAGTAGTTTATCTCTTTCGCTATCCTGCAGGTAATATCAATTGCTTTCTTCCTCTCTGTTTTTCTTTATTTTTTGTTCTTGTGAAAACCTAGTAAACCAACACTTTACTAGGATTTCTTCAGCTGGCTGTACTTCCTTGTAAATATAATTACTGTACCAATTTGACAAAAATCTACAATCAACCACTCCCTCCATCCCAATTGATTTTCATTAAGCGGAGAATCATCAAAAAGGAAAGTATACATTACGCTATTGAATTTCGATTAAACTAAGGTGAACATTGCATAGTGAAAAAGGTGAGGGGGTGAGTACTAACCGGTAGTAGGGTTTCCATAGATAAACCAAAAAAAAATATTTGAACTTGCTAATATAGGTAACAGTCTCTTTACTATCTCCGGCAGCAGAACTGCGACTCCGGCAGAATAGTCATCAGAAGGAATGATTTTTGAGGGTAGGGTTTAAGGGTTCCGGCTGTAATATGAAAGAAACTGGTTTTTCACCTTATAAAAGATCCGACTATGAAGGAGCATCGCTGAAAACAATAAAATTATTTTTACGTCTGTTTAAAAATAAAAATGGTACGTATTGTATTTCATTTTGATAATCAAGCAATATTTCGGCTATGATGCTTAAAAACTTGACAACTTTTTATTGTTAAATTTGATGTATAATAATTTTGCAGTTTATAGATGTATAAATCAAAGAAACTAACGCCTGAATTTGCATGAAAAGTTAAATATCTTTATGTAAGTATTTTGAATAAAATTATAGAACGAAATATTATATGAAAGTAGTACAAGTAAAAACATAATCGTCAAAATTAACTACTACTGATATCTTTGGCGCGATCTTTCATATTTCTAAATTGTTATTATGGGCATAATCAACAAGGATTACTCAATGCATAAATCATGTCAATGTGAATATTATTTAACTAATAGAGATATTAACTCTTCCGAGAATCTTTAACCGTTATACAACCAATAATAACAATGATTACAGTAATATTATCATTTAATTTCAACAAGGTCAAGAACCTAATTTTAATGTATTATCCTACTTCATTAAATAATAAACTATTAGTTAAAGATTATGTTGTTGTTTAAATGACTAGGAAAAGATTATTAGCATATTTAAGTTTGTATTCATTTTAGGTCGTCCTTATTATATTTTTATTTTTTTGGAAGCAGGCATATAATTATATATAGAAGTTTAAGGGAGCATTACATCATTGTTAATAGTAGTAGGGATAATACTAAGGTTTCTAAGTACTACTAATTTATATTATATTAAAAGCACGAATCCCTTATCGAAATGTCGTTCGCCTTTTTTATCCTTTGTGATTATATTGTCTGTTGGATAAAATTGTAATTATATTTTTTAATCAAAACTGCCGTTTATAACCCTTTTTTGTTGGACACGATTTTTCTATATTTCGTTTTTAGGATTCACTTTATATTTAGGATTCTTCTGTTAGACATTTGGACTTATACTACATACATATGGACAATATATGGATTAATTATATGTTATGTGCTATCTTTTGGTTTGGCCTATATTAGTGGTCTTATGGACATTATTGTTAAGGGGGCCAATACATTGTCATATAAAGTGTAGGACTAATGTGTAGATACCCAAAAGAGTAACCTTAGTTAATGATGGGCTAACTAAGGTTACATACATGTAACCAAGGTTACATTCTTGTGACCTTTGAGTTTCATAACTCACATGTTATAATAAGGGGGGTTATGGTTCCCACATGAATGCAAGACATTCTCTTCTTCTTCCTCCCATTGAGAGAGAGAGCACAAACTTGTTCTTGCATATCAAGTGGAAAACCAATCCTCACATTTGTCTTGGATATCAAGTGAAAGCCAAAACTTCAAGACAATCTTCAAGAAGGATCAAGGAGCTTCCAAAGGCAAACCTTGAACAATCTTCAAGAAGGATTAAGGAGCTTCCACTTATGGATTCAGGTACGATTCCGCTTATGTTGTTGTTCCAAGTAATTCGATATGAAGGCTAAAGTATATAATTTGGATTCATTCCAACAATTGGTATCAGAGCCTCCTTCGTATTGGATCATTTGGAAGTTCATGAAATCCATGTTATAAAGCTTCATGATTAACTTAAGATAGAATTTTGATTATGAAATTCTAGTACCATAATATAGCATGCTTTCATGAATGATATGTTGATGATGAACTTTAGTATTTAGATACCATGTTATCTCTAGATGAATTGAAATATTGAAATTTGCATAATTTTGGTTGTTGAACAACATGATTCCTTGTTTAAGCCTTTTGTTGAAAGCCCCATTAAGTTTATTATCGTTGAGTGACGGCAACTCCAGTTTCAATACATAGTCGCCACTAATACATTTAGCGGCGACTTCTATGGGTTTAGTGGCAGCATTCGTCGCAATGTTGCCACAAATAATCTTCAGTGACGGCAACTCCAGTTTCAATACATAGTCGCCACTAATACATTTGGCGGCGACTTCTATGGGTTTAGTGGCAGCGTTCGTCGCCGCAAAAGGTCCTGGACAGAAACGTTTTTTTTAATAAAGATAACGTTTTTTTTATTAAAAACGTTTTTCTAATGACATTAATGAAACCATAATGCAAAATTAATTAATAGAAACGTTTTTCATTATTATTGAAACGTTTTTTTTATTTAATTAAGATATTAATGGAGTCATAATGCAAGATTCATATTAAAACATTAATCTTGCATTATTAAAGAAACGTTTTTTAATTAATTAAAGAAACGTTTTTCATTATTAATTGAAACGTTTTTAAAGTTTTCAAATTTTAATTGTACATTAATAATATGTCAATTAATATTCAGTTTTTTTAATTATTAATATTTTGTACATTAATATTCAGTTTTAAGATTAATTGTTTTTTTTGTCCATCATGCTTCAGATTTTGTTTTGTACAATTAAGATTAAGTTTTGAATGTTCAGTTTTTACATGTCAAACATGTAACTTTTTCAGTTAAGGTTCAATATATGGCTTAAAGAACTATTTAGTTTTGCATCTAATATTTTAAATTAGTCCATTGAAACATTATGTTACCAAAGTAACCTCTTTTGCGTAGATTAATTGATAGTATAAGATGACTGTGTATGTTAGTATTCCATGCGTTTAACACCGGCCCAAAGGAAGGTTGTTGTTTGGCAGGAATTCGAACATGCTTGTGTGATAAATATGTGACAATTATTAAGTTTTTCATGTGAATATTAAGTCGGCTCAAAGGAAGGCTTGATATTTGACAGGAGTTTATTGTCAATATTTGATTACTACACCAAGAGTACCACTTACAAGTTGATTTTCTGTCCAAAGACTAAAATCAATGTTGTGCTAGGTATCTTGTAATGGGATTTGCCTATTTTGAATCTGTAAACTCCAGTTTAAAATTCAGGTAATTGTAATCATGTATTAAGTTGTCCTTGTTCTATTTTCAGTGAATTCTTCAGCTGCTACAATATCTGCAAACATTAACAGCATCCATGTGCTTAACGGCACAAACTTTAAGGAATGGAAAGAGAACATTATGATAGTTCTCGATTGCATGGATCTAGACCTTGCACTTCGGATTGAGAAACCTGCTTCTCTTGAGGATACATCTTCTTCTGATGAAAAGAAGGAGATGGAGAAGTGGGAACGCTCAAATCGCATGAGTCTAATGATCATGAAACGTGCAATACCAGAATCTTTTAGGGGCACTATGAATGATGAAAATAATGTCAAAGTTTTCCTTGAAAACCTTGAAAAGCGTTTTGCACAAAACGAAAAGGCGGAAACAAGTACTCTTTTGAGTAAACTTGTTTCCATGAGGTATAAAGGCAAGGGAAACATAAGGGAGTACATTTTGGAAATGTCTCATCTTGATTCGAAACTAAAGTCACTCAAGTTAGAATTACCTGAGGAACTGCTTGTGTACTTAGTTTTGATCTCTCTTCCTGCACACTTTAATCAGTTTAAGGTCAGTTACAACTGCCTGAAGGAGAAATGGACTCTTAATGAGCTCATTTCACAGTGTGTGCAAGAGGAAGAGAGAATAAAGCAAGATAAGACAGAAAGTGCTCATTTGGCATCCTCTTCTAAAGATAATAAGAAGAGGAAAAATAAGGAAGTTGCGGTTGCAAGGCCCCAGAAGAAGCAACATAAGGAACCTAAGGTTGAAACTACAGAATCAGGTTGCTTTTTCTTTAAGGGGACTAATCACATGAAGAAAGATTGTACCAAATACCACGCTTGGCGTGCAAAAAAGGGTATATCTCTTTCTCTTGTTTGTTCTGAAGTTAATTTAATTTCGGTACCTAAGGATACTTGGTGGGTAGATTCTGCTGCTACTACTCACATAAGTATATCTATGCAGGGTTGCCTGAACTGCCGAAAATCAAATGATGGTGAAAGATACATCTATGTGGGTGACGGCAAAAAGGTTCAAGTTGAGGCTATTGGAAAATTTAGGCTGTTGTTTAAGACTTGTTTTTATTTAGATTTGAATGGGACTTTTGTTGTACCGTCTTTTATACGGAATTTAATTTCTGTTCCCAAATTGGACATATCCGGTTATTCATGTTCATTTGGTGATAATAAAGTTAGTCTCTTTCAAGGTTCAAATCTTATCGGTACTGGTCTTTTATCAACATATGATAGCCTATATTTGGTTGACATAATAACCTCACATAATGAAACTTTGCATACAAGTTCAAGTGGTACCAAAAGAAAATTAACTAATGAGAATTCTTTATCACTCTGGCACAAACGTTTGGGTCACATATCTAAACAAAGAATTCAGAAACTTGTGTCAGATGGAATTCTTGATTCTCTTGATTCCTCAAATTCGGATATTTGCATTGAGTGTATCAAGGGTAAACAAACAAACAAGACGAGATTAAGTGCTGAGAGAGCTTCGGATGTCTTAGAATTGATACATACGGATATTTGTGGGCCATTCCCTACACCTTGTAGAAATGGTCAACAATACTTTATCACATTCATAGACGATTACACTCGTTATGGGTACCTATATCTCATTCATGAAAAGTCCCAATCTATAGACGTGTTCAAATCATATAAGGCTGAAGTTGAAAATCAACTAAGCAAAAGGATTAAAACCGTTAGATCTGACCGTGGTGGTGAATACTATGGTAGATATGACGGTTCAGGTGAACGACGTCCAAGGCCATTTGCTAAATTCCTAGATGAGTGTGGGATCGTTCCTCAGTATACTATGCCAGGCAGTCCTACTATGAATGGTGTAGCTGAGAGACGAAATCGGACCCTTAAGGACATGGTAAGAAGTATGATTTGTCGTACTACTTTGCCAGACTCACTCTGGGGAGAAGCATTGAAAACCGCAGCTTATATTCTTAATAGAGTTCCAACTAAAGCTACAATTAAAACCCCATATGAACTTTGGACTGGAAATAAACCCAGTATTAAGCACTTACACATTTGGGGTTGTCCAGCTGAGGCAAGGCCTTATAGGCCGAAGGAAAAGAAACTGGATGCTAAAACAGTTAGTAGTTATTTTGTTGGATACTCTGAAAGATCCAGGGGGTATAAGTTTTATGATCCCACTTCTAGAACTATTTTTGAGACTCTCGAGTTGTTGATCTTGGTCAGGGTGTTCTCATTCCTGACACGGATATTCAAGACAATCTCGAAAATCTCCCTAATCAAGTTCCTGATATTACTAATGAAAATCAAACTCAACAACCTCAAGAAACTGAAGTGCCATTAAGGAGATCCACTAGAGAGAGGAGAAATGCAATTCCAGATGATTATGTTGTATTTCTCCAAGAACAAGAAAGTGACATTGGACTTGAGGAAGATGATCCAATCAACTTCCGTCAAGTCATTAAAGGTTCTAACTCTCAAAGTGGATTGATGCCATGAATGATGAGATGAAGTCTATGAGTGATAACGGCGTTTGGGAGCTTGTTACATTGCCCGAAGGTATTAAACCAATTGGTTGTAAATGGATATTTAAAACCAAGAGGGATTCAGGGGGCAATGTCATTAAGTATAAAGCTTGTCTTGTCGCAAAAGGCTACACTCAAAAGGAAGGCATTGATTATAAAGAGACTTTCTCTCCAGTTTCATCGAAAGACTCTTTCAGGACTATAATGGCACTAGTAGCACATTTTGATCTTGAACTTCATCAGATGGATGTTAAGACAGCGTTTCTCAATGGTGACATTGAGGAAACAATTTATATGGTGCAACCTGAAAACTTTATTTCGGGAGATTCAAAGAAAAGGGTTTGCAAATTAAAGAAATCCATCTATGGGCTCAAGCAAGCTTCCCGTCAATGGTATTATAAGTTTCATGAAGTCATTACATCTTTTTGGTTTTGAACCAAATATTGCTGATGACTGTATATACCATAAGTTCAATGGGAGTAAATATATTTTTCTGGTTTTATATGTCGATGACATACTGCTTGCCTGTAACGATATAGCATTATTGCATGAAATTAAGAAATTTCTTTCAAAGAAATTTGAAATGAAAGATCTTGGTGATGCCTCTTTTGTATTAGGAATTTAGATACAACGAGATCGCTCCAAAGGTGTTCTCGGTCTGTCACAAAAGGGCTATATCGATAAGGTTCTTAAAAGATTTGGCATGCAGGATTTTAAACCAGGCAACACCCCTGTTGCTAAGGGAGACAAGTTTAGTCTCAAACAGTGCCCAAATAATAATTTTGAAACTACGGAAAAGGAAAAGACACCTTATGCTTCGGCTGTAGGTAGTCTGATGTATGCTCAGGTATGTACACGACCTGATATAGCATACATTGTTGGGATGCTGGGCAGATATCTAAGCAATCCGGGAATGGACCATTGGAAGGCAGCCAAAAGGGTCATGAGGTACTTACAGAGAACAAAGAATTACATGCTTACATATCGGAGATCGGACCAGCTTGAGATCATCGGGTACACCGACTCCAATTTTGCTGGATGTCAGGATAGTCTGAAGTCTACATCAGGCTATATTTACATGCTTGTGTTAGATAATACGCTTAACGCTAGAGGGGGGGTGAATAGCGTTATAATAAAATTTAGCGTAAACTTGCGAAAATTAAAATTTGCAGGAAGTAAATAAGTGCGATAAATAATAACTTACACACAGATATATCCTGGTTCACCACAACGTGTGGCTAGTCCAGTCCCCGAGAGACTCTCTCGAGATTTTCCACTAACGTGTCAAGCTTCCGGGTGCTTAACAAACCTTTACAACTTGAGGACGCAAGCCTCAACACCTTTGCTCGGAGTTACAACACTCCAAGACTTCAACCAAGGAAACACAAGTTCCTTACAACAAGAGAATTACAATTCTCTTACAAGTGTATACAACACTAAAACACTCAAACAAAATACTCCTTAATGAGTAGATATGAGTAAAAGAAGTAAGCTCTGGATCACAACAACTTTGGACAAGAATATGGCTCTCTAAAGCTTTATGAAATTGAATATAAAATGATAAACAAAAGTATGCAAGCTTATAGCAATGTAATGATCAGTTGTAGTATGTTGTTGTGTTTAATACACTGAAATGAAGCTGTATTTATAGCTGAAAAACTTGGCATTACCGTTGCCTAATTGCCAATTAAGAGTTGATGATTTTACTCACTGACAATCGATTGTCAAACCCCAACAATCGATTGTCTGCCAGTCAGATCAAAATTCAATCCCAGATTTTACGCTTGATAATCGATTACTTACAATCCATAATCGATTACTGGCAACGTTCAAAAAATCCTTTCCAGATATTACCACAAACAATCAATTGTCCAGAATCAACAATCGATTACTCAGCAACGTTCAAAAAATCTTTTCCGAATTTTAATCAAAACAATCGATTATACAAAATCAATAATCGATTACCCAATAACGTTCAAAAAATCTTTTCCGGATTTTAATCAAAACAATCGATTATACAGAATCAATAATCGATTACCTAACGGTATTTGAAAACTTTACGACAACGGTCAGCTTCACAATCGATTGCACAAAGTCAACAATCGATTACTTATCAGTTTTTGAAAAACATTTTAGACACTGCCTCTTGACAATCGATTGTTATAAACTCACAATCGATTATTTAATAAATTTGAAAATCACTGGAAGTCACTGCCTCAACACAATCGATTGTCATTAGTTCACAATCGATTATTTTGTGACTTTGAAAAAACTGAAGGACATTGTCTCTTCACAATCGATTGTCATTAGCTTCACAATCGATTATTCTGAGTTTTGAAAAACTTTGATGGACACTGCCTCATCACAATCGATTGTCATAAGGTTCACAATCGATTGTCATGCAGGTTTGAAGAAACGTGATGTTCACTGCCTTAACACAATCGATTGTCATTAGTTCACAATCGATTGTCATGCAGTCTTGGCTCAACATAATCGATTATCATTAGTACCTAATCGATTATCTTAGTCCAGTTTTCAGAGGCATTTAAAAATCATTTTGACTAATGAAAATATGCATGATTTAAAATCATTTAGCATTAAATTAAATATGCATGATTTTGGAAAATAGTTTTATGAGAGAAGCCATGTTACGAGTCAAGTTGTAGGATCAAGATCACAATTAAGAATGACTCAATTAAACTATAAAACTTTGTCTTGAGCTTGAATCTCGATGTATATCAATTGTGCGCTTGTTTCTTGAACTTCGTCATATATCATTTTTCGCTTCGTTTGTCATTCATCAAAACCTATACAAAAGAACACACGTTTTAGTATATTGCATTGAGAACGTGCTTCCAACAATTTTTCCCTTTTTGATAATGGCAAACATTAAGCGGGATATGCAAGACAAGCAATTTATATTGACGATTCAAGACAAGTATATTCATGCAACAAGTATGCAATTTGTTCCCCCTCAATATATGAATTCCCCCTCAATTTAAGATTATAAATATTGAGAGTTGCATACCCGTTATCTTCCCCCTTTTGCCATTAGCAAAAATAAAAGAAGAAGATGCCAAAGATGTAAATAAAACTTGTTTATTTATTGGAAAGAAATTACAGCAACATCAACCCGAATAATAGCAACATAATCGATTATTGATACGAAATAATCGATTTTTTAGATGACGGAAACCGATTGTTGCACGTCAAGCTTTATAATTCCCCTTTCCTTTAGGGCGATACCTGCAAAAATCGTTAGACATCTCCGATGCTCAAGTTAGAAATCATGTAATAAAAAATGCAATGCATGACTTAGATCAACGTGGAGTCAAGGATCCCGAGTTCACTGCGAATTCGGAAGAAGAACTCTTTCTCTAAAGGCTTTGTAAAGATGTCTGCCAATTGGTTTTTGGTTTCAACAAATTCAATTTCGACATCGCCTTTGAGAACGTGATCTCTAATAAAATGATGTCTAATTTCTATGTGTTTCGTTCGCGAATGAAGAACGGGGTTCTTCGTCAAGCATATGGCACTAGTATTATCACATCTAAGAGGGATATGATCAAGACTTAGGCCATAGTCCAAGAGTTGTTGTTTCATCCATAGGATTTGAGCGCAACAACTCCCCGCGGCTACATATTCAACCTCGGTTATGGACAACGCAACACTTACTTGTTTCTTGCTAAACCAAGAAACGAGAGAGCTACCGAGCAAATGGCAAGTGCCACTAGTGCTCTTGCGGTCCAATTTGCATCCAGCAAAATCGGAATCGGAGTAGCCAACAAATTGGCATGAAGAGCCTTTGGGTTACCATAGACCCACATATGTAGTACCAACAAGATACCTTAAAATCCGTTTTACCGCAGTAAGGTGAGACTCCTTCGGACACGATTGATAACGAGCGCATAAGCACACGCTAAACATAATGTCCGGACGACTAGCAGTAAGATAAAGAAGAGAGCCAATCATACCTCGATACTTTTTGGTGTCGACTTCCTTACCTTTCTCATCTCTGTCTAGATGATCGGATGTGCTCATGGGAGTTGCCATTTCTTTTGCATTGTTCATCTCAAATTGTTTCAGCAATTCTTTGCAATATTTGGCTTGACAAATGAATGTACCTTCTTTCATTTGCTTTACTTGTAATCCCAAAAAGAATGTTAACTCACGCATCATAGACATCTCAAATTCTCTTGTCATTAAATCGGAAAATTCCTTGCATAAAACATTGTTAGTAGCACCAAATATAATATCATCTACATATATTTGAACTAACAAAATATCATTGTTTTTATGCTTAACAAAGAGAGTTGTGTCAACTTTCCCCCTAATGAAATCATTTTCCAAAAGAAACTTACTCAATCTTTCATACCAAGCTCGGGGAGCTTGTTTTAAACCATAAAGAGCCTTTTTGAGTTTGAAAACATGATCAGGAGATTTAAAGTTTTCAAAACCGGGGGGTTGTTCAACAAAAACTTCTTCTTGAATAAAACCGTTTAGAAAAGCACTTTTCACATCCATTTGATATAAAATGAAATTCATAGAAGAGGCAAATGCAAGCAATAAGCGAATAGCTTCTAATCTAGCTACGGGAGCATATGTTTCCTCATAGTCAATACCTTCTTCTTGATTATAGCCTTTTGCTACAAGCCTAGCTTTGTTTCTAGTGATTATACCATTTTCATCTAGTTTATTGCGAAAAACCCATTTCGTACCAATTATGGTATGACCTTCGGGTCTTGGCACCAAATCCCAAACGTCATTGCGTTCGAATTGGTTAAGCTCCTCTTGCATTGCCAAGGTCCAAAATTCATCCCCAATTGCTTCTGAGATGGTTTTGGGTTCAATTTGAGAAACAAAAGCAGTATGTTCTAAGGTATTTTTGAGAGAGTTTCGGGTACTTACCTTGTCTCCAACGTTGCCAATTACCTGTTCGAGAGGGTGATCTTTGATTGTCCTCCACTCGTTAGGCATATTCATTTCTTTTTCCAATTGTGGCGCTTCTTCCGTTGGTTGTTCCTCAGTTTCATCCTTATTTTCCTTGGGTGGTTCCTCTTGTATTTTGTCTTTTAAGCTATCTAAGATACCTGCAAGATCAAAACCGGAATCCTTTCTCGCCAAGCGAGCATTATTTTCGGAAAATACAACATGAGGGGATTCCTCCACAATTTGGGTTCTTTTATTAAAGACCCTATATGCTTTACTATGTGAGGAATATCCAATGAAAATACCTTCATCCGACTTAGCATCAAATTTACCCAATTGGTCTTTGCCATTGTTATGAACAAAACATTTGCAACCAAAAACTCTAAAATGGGAAATATTTGGTTTTCTACCCTTATAAAGTTCATAGGGGGTTTTCATGAGTATCGGCCGAATTACTACTCTATTTAGAACATAGCAAGCGGTACTCACGGTGTCCACCCAAAAATGTTTGGGTATCTTAGCTTCGTCGAGCATGGTTCTAGCCATCTCTTCGAGACACCTATTTTTCCTTTCCACCAACCCATTTTGTTGTGGTGTACGTGGAGCGGAAAAGGTATGCTCGATTCCGAGTTCGTCACAAAAGTCCGCAAAGAGATTGTGATCAAACTCTCCCCCATGATCACTCCTAATTGAAGTGACGGTTGTTTCTTTCTCATTTTGAACACGCTTAAGAAAATATTTAAAATTTTGAAAAACATCACTTTTATTGGCAAGAAATAAAGTCCAAGTAAATCTCGAGTAATCATCAACAATCACAAAAGCATATTTATTTCTTCCTAGACTTTCAATGCGAGAGGGACCAAATAAATCCATATGAAGCAATTGCAATGGTCTAGAAGTTGAAACAATGTTTTTAGATTTGAAAGATGCTTTTGTTTGCTTCCCCTTTTGACACGAGTCACAAATAGAGTCATTTTCAAATTTTAAATTGGGAAGACCAACAACTAACTTTTGAGAAATCAATTTGTTCAAAAGATGCATATTGATATGTGCTACTCTACCATGCCATAGCCAAGTATCATCCTCTTTACTCATAAGACAATCAACATATTCGGGTGAGGAATTAGCAAGATCAACCATATAAATATTATCAACTCTAAAACCACGAAGTATGATTTTGAAATCAATACGTCTAAATACTAGGCATTCATCCAAATCAAATAGAGCAAGATTTCCCTTGTCACATAATTAGCTTATGCTCAAGAGATTATGCTTCAAACCTTTCACAAGTAATATATGCTTAATAGAGGAATTTTCATCCTTACCGACCGAGCCGATGCCGATGATCTTTCCTTTATTGTTATCACCGAAGATAACACTTCCTCCTTCTTTGTGCTCTAATTGAAGGAATTTGGATTCATCTCCCGTCATATGCTTGGAGCATCCACTATCAAGGTACCATAGTACACTTGATCCCTTCAAGCACACCTACAAAACAAATTAATGTTCTTTAGGTACCCATGCCATCTTGGGTCCTTGGGGGTTAGGCATATTATAATGATGCGATTGAGTAACATGTCTATGACGTGTAAAGCATGCAGGAGCAATATGACCAATACGTCTACAATAATGACAAGTCACATTTGGGTTATGCATCCTTCTAGGTTCATAGTAACTAGACGGATGAAAATTTCTTACTCTATTTTGAACACTATGACTATTTCGCATTTCATGAGAATTATTTCTCCTACTATGAGCTCTAGGATGGGCAGCATTTCTAGAGTGATTGTTTCTCGGTTGAGGGTCATTGCTAGGTCTTCTAAGGGGTTCAAAATTTGGCCTAAAATATGCATCATTTCTAGGGTGACTATTTCTAGGTGGTAAGTCATTCCTAGGTCTTCTAAAAAGTTCAGCATTTTGTCTAGCATGCATATTGGCTCTAGAGTTGTTGTTTCTAGGATAAGCATTTCTGTTGTTAATCCTAGGTTGAGCTTTAGGTTGTTGGGGTTTAGCGTCAACCTTTTCTTCATTCTTAAAGCCTATTCCATGCTTGGTTGATTTCAAGTTAACAAGAACATCATTCAAGTTTTTGTGCGAAGAATTAAACTTATCTAATGTGCCTTTAAGCCTACTTACTTCATTCTTAAGAAGCAAACAAGAAGTGCAATTTCTAGTAAAGCTTTCGGGCTTATCGGAACTTCTTTTTCCAAAAAACTTGTTTTCCTCTTTCAGCTTCTCATTTTCTAAAACCAGTTTTTCTAAATCCTTTTCTTTCAAAGAAAGCTGTTTTTGAAAATCCTTTTCTTTTAATGAAACATTTTCTTTTATGCCCTTAACAGTTTTTGAAGCCTTAATAAACTCAGCATATAATTCATCAAAAGCAGTTTGCATTTCTTCAAGAGTAAAGAAGTTTTTAGACGAAATTTGACATACCTCATCTTTGTTGTCTTTTTGTGCCATAAGGCAAAGATTTGCTACTTCGTCTTCTTCTCCTTCGCTTGACTCATCTCCGGAGTCACCTCCCCAAGAAATGTATGCACGTTGCTTTTTAAAAGGTTTCTTCTCCTTTTTGATGTTTGGGCAATTTGATTTGATGTGCCCGATTTCACCACATTCATAGCACTTGATTTGTTCGCCTTGCTTTTTCCCCTTGCGTTCATACTCCTTGCGCATGAACCTTTGAAATCTTTTTATAACGAGTCCAAACTCGTTGTCTCCTTCCTCATCAATTTGCGGTTGGCTTGTGGTCGCCTTTAGATCTATTCTTTGCCTCCTTTGATCATCAACAAAAGGGTTAAGAATAGTAGATTCATAGGTTTTAAGGTTACCTCTTAGTGCATCGATGGTGACGTTTGAAACGCCAATGGATTCTTGAATTGCATCGGCCTTTGATCTCCATGCCGGTGTGAGACTTCTAAGAATTTTTCGAACGAGCTCTCTATCCGTGAATGTTTACTTGAGAGCATATAAGTCATTTACGATCATTGAAAATCGCTCAAACATTTCGTCCACCTTTTCACCTTCCTTCATGTGAAATAATTCATAAGAATGGGTTAGGAAATCAAATTTTGCTTCCCTTACCTGGTCCGTACCTTCGTACGTAACTTCTAGCTTGTCCCACATCTCCTTTGCCGTTGTGCAACACGATATTTTCCTGTTATCGTCAGCATTAACAGCACAATATAATAAATTAATTGCTTTAGCATTATTTTGAACCTTTCGGATATCATCCGTGTCATACTCATCCTCGGACTTAGGAACCCATTCGTTTTCCACATTTTTTGTTGGAATTTGGTTTCCCTTCATTATCACCTTCCAAAGGTGAAAGCTGTTGGACTGAATGAAGATCTTCATCCTCTCCTTCCAGTACGTGTAATTTGTACCGTTGAATAGAGGTGGTCGTGTGGAGCACTGTCCTTCATCAATTCCTGCAAAAGAATCACGAGTAGAAGCCATGGATGGTTCTCTCAAACTGTTAAGTTTTCAGAGAGTTGGACTCTGATACCAATTGTTAGATAATACGCTTAACGCTAGAGGGGGGGGGGGGGTGAATAGCTTTATAATAAAATTTAGCGTAAACTTGCGGAAATTAAAATTTGCAGGAAGTAAAAAAGTGCGATAAAAATAACTTACACACAGATATATCCTGGTTCACCACAACGTGTGGCTAGTCCAGTCCCCGAGAGACTCTCTCGAGATTTTCCACTAACGTGTCAAGCTTCCGGGTGCTTAACAAACCTTTACAACTTGAGGACGCAAGCCTCAACACCTTTGCTCGGAGTTACAACACTCCAAGACTTCAACCAAGGAAACACAAGTTCCTTACAACAAGTGAATTACAATTCTCTTACAAGTGTATACAACACAAAAACACTCAAACAAAATACTCCTTAATGAGTAGATATGAGTAAAAGAAGTAAGCTCTGGATCACAACAACTTTGGACAAGAATATGGCTCTCAAAAGCTTTATGAAATTGAATATAAAATGATAAACAAAAGTATGCAAGCTTATAGCAATGTAATGATCAGTTGTAGTATGTTGTTGTGTTTAAAACACTGAAATGAAGCTGTATTTATAGTTGAAAAACTTGGCATTACCGTTGCCTAATTGCCAATTAAGAGTTGTTGATTTTACTCACTGACAATCGATTGTCAAACCCCAACAATCGATTGTCTGCCAGTCAGATCAAAATTCAATTCCAGATTTTACGCTTGATAATCGATTACTTACAATCCATAATCGATTACTGGCAACGTTCAAAAAATCCTTTCCAGATATTACCACAAACAATCGATTGTCCAGAATCAACAATCGATTACTCAGCAACGTTCAAAAAATATTTTTCGGATTTTAATCAAAACAATCGATTATACAAAATCAATAATCGATTACCCAATAACGTTCAAAAAATCTTTTCCGGATTTTAATCAAAACAATCGATTATACAGAATCATTAATCGATTACCTGACGGTATTTGAAAACTTTACGACAACGGTCAGCTTCACAATCGATTGCACAAAGTCAACAATCGATTACTTATCAGTTTTTTAAAAACATTTTAGACACTGCCTCTTGACAATCGATTGTTATAAACTCACAATCGATTATTTAATAAATTTGAAAATCACTGGAAGTCACTGCCTCAACACAATCGATTGTCATTAGTTCACAATCGATTATTTTGTGACTTTGAAAAAACTGAAGGACATTGTCTCTTCACAATCGATTGTCATTAGCTTCACAATCGATTATTCTGAGTTTTGAAAAACTTTGATGGACACTGCCTCATCACAATCGATTGTCATAAGGTTCACAATCGATTGTCATGCAGGTTTGAAGAAACGTGATGTTCACTGCCTTAACACAATCGATTGTCATTAGTTCACAATCGATTGTCATGCAGTCTTGGCTCAACATAATCGATTATCATTAGTACCTAATCAATTATCTTAGTCCAGTTTTCAGAGGCATTTAAAAATCATTTTGACTAATGAAAATATGCATGATTTAAAATCATTTAGCATTAAATTAAATATGCATGATTTTGGAAAATAGTTTTATGAGAGAAGCCATGTTACGAGTCAAGTTGTAGGATCAAGATCACAATTAAGAATGACTCAATTAAACTATAAAACTTTGTCTTGAGCTTGAATCTCGATGTATATCAATTGTGCGCTTGTTTCTTGAACTTCGTCATATATCAATTTTCGCTTCGTTTGTCATTCATCAAAACCTATACAAAAGAACACACGTTTTAGTATATTGCATTGAGAACGTGTTTCCAACAGCTTGCTGGCGGTGCTATCTCTTGGAGAAGCATCAAGCAAACTCTTACGGCCACTTCCACTATGGAAGCGGAATTCATGGCATGTTATGAAGCATCCAATGAGGCATTATGGCTGCGAAATTTTGTTAGTGGACTGCGCATTGTAGACAGCATTAAAAAGCCACTCAGGCTCTTATGCGACAACAGATCAGCAGTCCTTTATGCTAACAATAACAGTAGTTTGACGAAAACAAAACATATGGACGTCAAATTTCGGGTTGTTAAAGAAAGAGTACAGAATGGACAATTGTGCATAGAGCACATCAGTACAAACTCCATGATTGCGGATCCACTCACTAAGGGATTGCCACCCAAAGTATTTCATGAGCATATTGCTTGCATGGGTGTCAAATCGGTTAAGGATTATGAATTTTAGTGGGAGTTTGTATTATACAATTATGTATTGTCCATTATATTCAGTAATTCAGTTTTAAGGTTATATCTGCAGATATTCAGTTTTAAAGTTTTTTATGTACTCTTAAGGTTTATGATTGATCTCAATAAAGAGAACCAGTTGGAAATAGACATTCTATTTCAGACCACACTTTATGTTATTTCCATGCTACACACCTATACTTGATCCATGTCATTGGTTATACTGATATACGTGATCTATGTTGGGTCTAGTTACGCAAGAGTAACTAAGATCTCTTAGATCCTATGTTGGTATGATTGATGGACCGGATTGTTCATGACAATTTTATTATGATAGCAATTCTGAGCTCATAAAGTTATAATGTAACATATAATGCTAAGGTTTGTACATATGCATGAATGTATAGTCCAAGTGGGAGATTGTTAGACATTTGGACTTATACTACATACATATGGACAATATATGGATTAAGTATATGTTATGTGCTATCTTTTGGTTTGGCCTATATTAGTGGTCTTATGGACATTACTGTTAAGGGGACCAATACATTGTCATATAAAGTGTAGGACTAATGTGTAGATACCCAAAAGAGTAACCTTAGTTAATGATGGGCTAACTAAGGTTACATACATGTAACCAAGGTTACATTCGTGTGACCTTTGAGTTTCATAACTCACATGTTATAATAAGGGGGGTTATGGTTCCCACAAGAATGCAAGACATTCTCTTCTTCTTCCTCCCATTGAGAGAGAGATCACAAACTTGTTCTTGCATATCAAGTGGAAAATCAATCCTCACATTTGTCTTGGATATCAAGTGAAAGCCAAAACTTCAAGACAATCTTCAAGAAGGATCAAGGAGCTTCCAAAGGCAAACCTTGAACAATCTTCAAGAAGGATTAAGGAGCTTCCACTTATGGATTCAGGTACGCTTCCGCTTATGTTGTTGTTCCAAGTAATTCGATTTGAAGGCTAAAGTGTTTTATGTGGATTCATTCCAACATCTTCTACCAATTAATGTTAATTATATTGTGTCTTTTCTTTGTTTTTTTGGCTTAGGATCCCTTGACCTAAATAAGTCGCCGTAGGCTCTAAAGGAAAAAGTATGGTTTAGGATTCAGCAATTAATATTACTATTTGTATTTCACTTGAAATATTTATAGTAATTTTACTATCATTGTTGTAGGAGTCTATGTGGTGAAATTGTTGTTCATGGATTGATCATTGCCTAACTTGGAGAACTCGTATCTTGGATTCTCTTTTCTGATCTTTTTAGTTTGTCCATATCATAGTAAGATATGTTTTTATGATTGCTGAAATTTAACCAATATTCGTTAAATCTCTTTTATTTCTTTGCGCTAATTTTGATTTTTGATTTCTCTTTTATATTTTGAATTTGGTATTGCATGACACTTGTGCTTTCTTCTTCTTTTTCTCACTTAAATTCTGGTTGTTGGTATGCCTTGCAATGGTCGATGTGAAGAATGTATGTAGTTGTCCGCCCTGAATTTTGCCCTAGAAACTAAGGTGAGCTACAAAATAATGTTTATATTATTTTTTATAGTCTGTAATATTTTCTTCTTCTACTCACCTTAAAAGCTGGTGCTTCATACCTTTTGTGGATTGAGTTATCTAAGAGGAAAGATAAATGAATTCCACATTTAAATTTACTGATTTTAAACACAAACTAATTCATTTCTGCGGAAAAGACTTGGAAGTCTTCGTCTTGTATATTGATAGTATCAATCCTTAAAGAGAAGATATTTTTAATAAATTTTATTAAGTACGAAGCCTCTATCGATATGTCATTTATTATTTTATCCTTAATAAGTGAATTCTACGTTGGATATAATAGTAATTGCAATCACTAATAATTTTCTTTTGGTTTTTGGGAAAAAACCAAAATTATCGTGTGTAACCTTTATTTAGGGTTTTCTTAGTTTAGAAGTAGGATCGTTTACTGCCGCATTCTTAATAGTTTTCGTTGTTTAGATTCTTTACCTGTAGCTTTCTTTTAGGTTTAAAATTCTTTTATTATCAATGTTATATATGCTTACAGTGTATCTCTTACGTTGTCTTTCTTCTTTGTTTCGATTTAGGATTTACGTTAATCCTCTAGAATATGAGTACAAGGGTTTTCTTTGGTGTATTTGACCATACTAGTATTTTTCACCTTTCTAATTTATTCTATAATATTTATTTGGTATAGTACTTTTGCACAAAGGTGCAGTTATGTATTCGTTTAATAATTTTTTTGTTCCGTTCTCTTATTTCAGGTTTAAACAACCGTTGCTGTCGAAAATAAAAGTATCTAATTCATACGGTAATTTATTTTTCGTAGGTATGACATATTGGTGGTCATATATTGACATAGCGACTTCACATTAATTGAACGTTCTGCATTGAAATTGAAGAGCTCTTTAGTTGGAGATTGCCACTTTAGCTCTTATTAAACTATAAATTTTTTGTTTAATGTGCATAATAGAGATGATTAATGTCTTTATTTTCTTAAAAATAGGCGAGTTCAATTTTCATTCCAACTGCCGTCATTGATTATTTTATTTTCTATATATTTGCATATGAATGCAAGCACAAGAGTATTTTTAGTCAGAAAATATGTATAAATTATTGGTAATTGAGTGTGGTTTGTTATCCAATTCACTTAATTTATTTTAATATTTCACACCATACTACTTGATATTTATTTAATATGGATTATATCTTTGTGAAATTTGTGATAAATATAGAGGATTCCTTTTGATGAGTGAAGGTAACAGCAGTTAAAAATTTTATCGGAGTTCTAGCTAATGTAAGTACAGTTAAGGTGCTTTTCTTATGAGTGTATTTTTTCTATTCAAAATGGCGTTTTCAGAAATTGCGAGATTTTTGGCGACCATGTATTTTTTTTTTTTTGGTAATTAAGTTGTTGTATTAATCACCAAAGGAAGTTCTTTACAAAACTATAGTCCAGCTACACACAGCTGACTATCACAAAAGGAGAGACGTAGTTAACTACTATTTACTAAGCCTATATTTCTAATTACAGGGAGAATGCTGGAGTTGTAGGCTAAACTTAATAGGACTCCTAATATGACATGTGTATGCAATATTTCTAAGTAAGTGTCCATATGAGCTTGACACATTCCTAAACAACCTTGAATTCCTCTCTAACCAAATGTTGTAATACAATTCTGCAATGATCATTTTGATACTATGAGCTCGAGTAGTCCTGCCTTTAGCCATGGTTATGATCCATTGTATGTATTGATCCCAGCTTTGAAAGCTAGGTTGAGTTACACCAATCCAAAGCATTGTTTGCTGTCTCAATAACATGGTGAATGGACAAGAGAAGAAGAGGTGATCCCTGGTCTCCATGTCTTGCTGGCATAATGTACAGATGCTGTCCATGCTGGGATCCACTGTCTCAATCGATCCTGGGTAGGCAACCTATCCTGCAGTATCAGCCAAAGATTAAACACTGCCTTAGGCCTGGCACAGTTTTGGATGGTTAGATTTTTCCACACAACTCTGGGCAGTTGCCCAATCTGGTGAAGATACAGCTTCTTGATAGAACACTCTGATTGGGATAATAGCTGGGACTGGTGCAATGCAACAGTAGCTTCTATAATCTTCCTTACCATCCAGCTGGCTTGGTTAGGAATTTTAATGGTATGAAGCTGCTGTTGTTTAATGTATACAGCATGAATCCAGTTAACCCACAATACATCCTTCTTGTGAGCCAAATCCCACCCAAGCTTAGCAATGGCAGCTCTATTCCATAATAGCAAGTTCATAATATTTAGTCCTCCAGCAGACTTAGGCAGACAAACCTTGTTCCAAGCTACATATGCCTTCTTTGATATACTGGCAGTACCTGTCCAAATATAAGATCTGCATATTGCATTTAACATTTTCAGAATTTTTGAAGGAATAAGGAAGATTTGAGCCCGTAAGCCTGTATGCCAAAAGTTACTGTTTGCCCCTGCTTATTTTTCCTTCCTTGTGCAATATATTTATATTGTTAAAAAGTAATCACATTTATCCTTTTGATATACTTTTTCCATAATTCGCATCATATTATTCTTTTAAAATAGCAGTCAAATATATAAAATAATTTTATTTTATTTTAATATGTGTTTCTTTCAATATGTTTGTAATATTTTTGAGATGCTCAAATAAAAATTAATGATTTTATCAAAATTCTTCCTTATTTGAACTATGTAAATAATAAATTTATATAAAAAATAACATACACCAAAATATCTTTTAGAAAGAGATAGTAGGTCAGACACAACTGATTTTTTCATACAATAAAATATCGATAATCAACAACAACAACAACTACTATCCAGTATAGTCCCACAAAGTGGGATATGGGGAGGGTAATATGTAGATGAGCCTTACCCCTACCCGAAAGGGCAGAGAGGCTGTTTCCAATCGACCTCGGCTCAATAAAGGAAAAGAAAAAAAAAACAAAATAAAAAGAGCATTAACTAATTCACATAAAATAAGAAGATACCAAAATCAATGTATAATATTTATGTTTTCATTAAATAAATATTGCAACTATCATAACGTTAATTGTTATTGCACACAATTGTTTTTTATTCCATATTTTATAAATTTTTATCGATAAACTAAAAAATATGTGCATTACAGTTTGAGCACTTCGGTTAAAAGCACGAAGTTAAAAGCAAGAAGGCCTTTAGCGAAATGTCGTTCACCTTTTTTACCCTTTAAAAATTAATTATATATTAGATGTAATCGTAATTTAGTTATTCTCCTAATATTTGAGATTTTAAAATCAACTAAAATTATAATAATTAAATCTTACCTTATTTGAATTATGTATATAAAGAAACCCCTAAATCTGATAGCAAATAGAAAATTAATTATAATTTTTTTCCTTATTTGAATTGTATAAAGTATTATGACTTTTTTCCTTATATATCTTAGATAAAGTGCATATAAACGTACTTAGAAATCTGCTAATAAAACTGTAGATCTAATTTAAGTCTTCAAAAGTTGAAGATTAAAATTTGGAGCTTTCGCAAAGTCTTAAGATATATCGACATACGAGCTCACTCTAACGAAACAGTTAAAAGAGAAAAAGAAAACATAGATAAGAAAGGTATAAATCGATATTCCTAATTGAGTTAGCTATATAGAATTAATATTTTTTTAAATATAAATTACACTTTAATTTTGTAATTCAAATATAATGTTATATCATTTTGTAAAAGCTTTATACTTATTTAGATAGGTTACACGTGCAATGCGCGTATCATAAGACTAATATATTACAAAGATTACTTGAAACCATTCTAATAGTTGAAACACCATTTTTATCATCTTGGACAAACTTTTTTACTGCTTCTGATGGGAGTTGCAAAATAGTAATTGTTGAACTTTGATGTTGCTTGGTGCCCCATGTACACAAAAAGTGTGTTGCCTTATTCCCTTCACGAAAGCTATGTCGGATCACTGGATTCTGCTGCCTCTTCAACAAGTACCTGAATTTTAAAAGTGTGTTAGTGTATACAGGTGATGTATTATGATAAAGCAAATTTATTATGTCCGTTGAGTCTGTGTCAATCTCCAGTGATGCAATTCCATTCTGGTATGCTAGCTTCAGACCTCCATGGAGTGCTTGCAATTCAACATGTGTGGAATTGATGGCTTTGATCTGATCAATGAACCCTATAATCTAGTCTCCATGGTTGTTTCTGATTAAACCTCCAAGTCCTCCTTGATTGTGTGTATTCATGATGACATCAATATTAAGCTTGTATTTATGGGGTGGTGGGTACCATTTAATATGTATCTGAATTTTATGGTTTGTATTTTTGTAGTTGACTGCTAGGAATTTAAACTCCAAGGTGCGTGTTTTCACTAAGTGAAAGTTTATGTTTTTTTGTGGAGTTGTGAAAGTAATTATTGTTCCTATTTAGTCAAATGTGCCAGACTGCAAAAGGAAAGATGTCTTCCCAGATTATGGGGTTGTGGTCAAATGATATCCTGCTGTTTCTAATTGGCCGAAGCCAAGTTTTATTTCTAGGGATGACATTTGTATCCAGACCAGCTGTCAGCCAAAATGATTTGGCTATGGTGCAGTCTAGGAAGATAAGGGTTATGGATTCTTCACTTATTTTGCAAACCGGGCAAATATTCTCCGTTGTTACCCCTATTTGATGTAGGTAGGATTTTATAGGTAATCTCTCTTTAAAACCTTATATGTTAATATAAAATCAACATAATTAAATAAACTACAAATATATCGTCCTTAATTAGAAATATCATTTCGAATTTCTTATTTATTTGATAAATAATTATTTGTTATAACATGATTCAGGGTAATTTTATCACCAAATGTTTTACTTAATCATATTTGAAAACAATTTTTAGGTAATTTATCGCTTTCTTTCAACTTGAGTGTCACCAAATACGTATGAATTACTCCAAATGAAAGCGATTAGTATCCCCACATTGGTATTGCTCGCGATGTGTACCTCTTTTATTCACTTATTTTCATCGGATACAAATAAAATACCGATTAATTTAAATATATTAATGTATTATCGTATTTTTTTGTACTTTCAGATGACGTGTTAGTAATAGTTCATCTCATATAGTCATTTGTGTCTCAACCTATCTTATTTGTCGAGAAAGCCTTGTTATATCTAACGATACATGCCCAGTAACTGAAAGTGTGATAGTCAAACTACTACTATAACGATGCACGCCTAAACGAGGTAAGTACCTCCAAGAATACCCAATAAGTCTTATTTATCACCCTATAAGCTGTGGACAAGACTTTTTTGGACTAAGCAATTATAAATAAAATACAATAACTATAAACTTAAGTAATTAAATAAATTAAAACTCAAGTCTGAAAGCTAATCTGATACATGAAATTTGAGTTAAGTTCTGATAATTGAAAATGGCTAAGTTTCTTTATTCTGAAAATTCTATTTAACAAGTAATGGTGTCTGCGAGCGTGAGGATTAGCACCTACAAGTGGGGGTAGCTACCCTAGACATAGTGGCACTTACACTCAGGAAAGTTAGTTATCTTTTCCTTTTGAATTTGAATGAATGCAAGCAATGGCATAACAACTATCAAATCAAACAAAAGCTTCAGGTACTTCTTATATTTTGAGCTAGCTAGGTTATCATACAAGGCAATTCAATTCTCGTAAGTTAACTGTATCACGAACTAGTATAGATTTATAACATTTAAATAATCAAGGAGTTACTAAATAAATAGTCAAAGATTACACCTAAAAATCAATTAGGCACTTTCTTATCAAAAAACTTTTACTAAGTATTTGTTATCAAGACCTTGACTCATGGAATTATAAGCTTAACTTACCTTAATCGACGGTCAAGAACTCTACCAACGAATTCGTATAGCCAAACCTTTTGAGAATCTACAATAAGGAGTTAGAACCATTAACTTTAACCTAAATATACCAAATTAGCCATAACATCATAATTAGATTTTTTTTCCCTATGAACTATGTCGTTTCCAACCCTTCAAATATTATAATATACTGTAAATTTTCTAATTTTGATGGTAGAGCGTAAAGAAAATACCTTAGATGTTGCTCTCGGTAACCCTAGGTCTTGGGTTCTTACAAAACACTTTGAGTTCTTGTTAAAAATTTTAGGTGTTGAAAAGCGTTAATCTAAAGTTCCTAACCTGAACTCAAGCTTGAGAAGATTAGAAATTAAAAGCCTTAGGACATACTTACTTGGAAAAACCTGTGTCGGAACGACAAACGATTTTAAAAATATTTTATTTGACATATAATTCATAACACATTAGGTGATATGATTTTCTGAAATTAGTTCACATACGCCTATGTTTGCTTTCTTCTATTAAACATTTATAATTTCTTCCAAACTGCTTGTCCTCCCTTATAGATGTCCATATAACATTCTTTAGGTATTATAAAATTTATAATTTTTCTAACACATGCATGTCCAACTTACAGACTGGACGAAGACATAATAGGTAGCAAAAGAATTTCTGGGGTATTACATTGAAATTATATAGAATCAATATTTACTATCAAATACCTTATTTTGCATATTCCTTATATGTAATTGGTATAAAAAGTTCACATTTGAAATTAATCTGAAGTGACCTGAGATGTACTTACTAATACTACAACCTTAACAATTAAGAGCATGTTTGGGAAGTTATCTTGAAAATAGATTTGGATATAGTTGGGTGCAATTACACAATTTGATATGTTTATTTGTCCACATAATTACTTGGTCAACATAGAATTAGGTATAATTACACTCTCTAATTCTCAAGGGGAAGGTGAGAATTTGTCGTAATTACAAGGTTGCTTTTTAGTTTCTTTCCTTTTTATTTTTGTTTTTGTTTTTATTTATTTTCTATAACATTTTATTTCTACTAGTTTAACTTTTTAATTTTATTTTGCTTTTTAATTTCTTTTGAAATTTTAAAATATATATTTTCTTTGTACATTATTTATCTTTTATTTCTCTACCTTTATTTCTTGTGAGTCCATGTAATTGCTTATATTTTATTATTTATTTATTTATTTTGAAACTATATCTCCTAATATTAGAAATAATGAGTCATAAACAAACCTAACATATAATGAGTGATGCAATTAAAGTTGAATTTCGTTGTTGAATGTGGTTATATACTTATTATATTTCCTAAACTTGAGTTGTAGTGGAACTTAGTATAATTAAGTTGGAATTTGACATATGGTAAACTTTTTTTTTTAATTTTCAATTTGTATTATACAAAAAAATTGTATTATATTCGTGGTTCCAATTTACTTATTTTGGTAGTATTGACTCACATTGCATGTTGTTCATTTTTTAGTTAGAATTGATAGATTAGTTTTGCCAAACATTTGAATAATGTTATGAAATTATATTTATAAATATTAATTTATTTTATCAAACATGAATGATGTTCTTACAAAACGTATATTTTTAATTTTTGTAAGTATCTAAACTAAATATTATTAATTTGAAATTTATATATATATAAATATTATTTTTATAATATTAGTTATAAATATACGATACTGATTAAGGTATATTCACAAAACAAAAATATACATCTGAAATATCAAATATAATATTATTTATACTATAAAATTTATACGCATATATTTATTATATTAACTTTTAAATTTAGATAATTACTTTATTTAACATTTAATCTAACTGTGTAATTATACTTGTACAATCAAATAGTAAGTTTGTAATTACACATTAACAAACAAACAAGTCACCATAATTACACAATTATGTAATTACTAGGTTATGTAATTAATAACTTAATAATTTTACTAATTCCAATTAACCGGTAGCTACCTTAATAGCGTAATTGCATTATCTCCTTCATCTGCTACTCTGTTTCGGAACCAAACGATGTCCTGTCAGTAATGCCTATAGGAATTTGATTCATTCTTCCACGTTGTTTTCACCTCTCTTTATGTTTCCCCATGACTACTCTAGAATATAGCATATTGCTTGCTCCCTCTTACCCGTGGCACCGTTTCCCTCTTAAACTTCAAATGCCAAGCGCCAATAGACAATTTCGCCTTGAATAGACCCATTAAGTGTCATAGGTAGTATAATTGCAAGCAAATCCATTGTCGGCTATTGAAAACGGTTGCTCTAATCAAGTAACTTTATGTTACACTATTGCAGGAATTCAAAGAGAATTCGAGGAGCACTACTACATAAACAAATCGAGAAAGTAGTAGAAAATGTTAGAATTGTACAAGAGCAGAAGAGAAGAATGAAGATTAAAAAGAATAGAGAAATTTTAGGAGGATTGTGTAATTGTATTTCATATTTGTAATGAGGTTTATAATCCCTATATGTAGGGATTCATACATTCCAAATGTAACTAAATTCTACCTATCAGAATTCTGTTATTCAGTTTAACTAACGTTTTCTCTCTTTAACTAGCTTTTGGACTACTAACTACTCATTTTCCTTTGCTTTTTAATTCTGCTGTATTCGAGTTGAGCTTACTAAAATCATGTATTAATACTCCCCCCAATCGAAGATCCTTGACCACAAGGATCAAAAGCAGGAAATCTCGTGTGCAAGACAGTATCAAACTCCCAAGTAGCAGCTTCATCAGGAAGCCCCTGCCATTTAACCAAACTTGTGCAACCATTTTGTTTCCTTTCTTTACCATCATTCTACGTAAGATAGCTTCTGTCGCGATCCAAAATTCACTAAGGGTCGTGGTGGCGCCGAACATTGCTGTCAGGCAAGCCAACCAAATTACTTAATTATAATCTCGCTTTTTAACACTTTTGAAATCTAGGATTTTCCTTTCATATTTAGAAAATTTTAAAGAATAAAGTCCCAAATTAAATTTAAGTATTAAACAATTAATACAATACCTCAAACCATCCCAGAACCTGGTGTCACAAGTGCGTGAGCATCTACTGATAAGAGGATAAACAAAAAACATACATCCATAATACAGTGGATAGGAAGTAAATACAGTACACTGGAAGGGGCTGCTCTAGCTGCGGCCGTCTCGAATGATGCAGCTAGTCCCAGAATCATCCGTGCTGGTATGCCTAGTACACTACTGGAGTTACATACACATGTGCAACAAAATGTACAGCAAGTGTAATATGAGTACAAAAATAACGTGTACCCAGTATCCCCCCTAATCTCGAAGGGGTAGAGACGAGATGGTCAACTTTGACACTCTCTAATGGTCCAATAATTATTCATCCTTAATATATATATATATATATATATATATATATATATATATATATATATATATATATATATATATATATATATATATATATATATATATATATATATATATATATATATATATATATATATATATATATATATATATATATATATATATATATATATATATATATATATTAGATAGTAAATTTATCTTATAAATATGATTCTAATCCAGATAGAGGAAACAAGTAAGCATATTATTTTTTTCATGAAAAGTTTCCAGAATTTCTTTTTATTATTAATAAAATAATCTCGAGTCGGGGTAAAGTAGTAACAACTTAAATAAGTTTCAGGCAGCAACACGAGCATGCACAAATCATACCAAGGCGACGACCCGATCCAACAAAAATAAATTTGCACTTGCCGGGGGTCAATGGCGAGCCTATAGATGCATCTATTAATCTGCCGAGGCGTTCGACCCGTTGCAAAAATATACACACACATACAGACAATCAGTCAAGGATTTAACATGGAGCAATTATCCAAGAAATGCCAATTCTCTTTAATAATTCGAGAAAAATAAAATGTAAGTCTTTTTAGAAATCCATTTATTAATTTAATATGATTTAAGTAATTCAAGCCATTAATGGTTCACAATTAATCCAAGTATAACATACTTTTGGGTCCTAGAATACCCCGTCAATAACATAGTAGTAGTTGCACACGGACTCTCGTCACCTCGTGCGTACGTAGCCCCCACAATTATGAGCACATGACCAATTTAATGCACTTATGGGGTAAATTCCCCCTCACAAGATTAGAAAGGAGACTCACCTCGCTCCGAAGACTCATACCCGACATTTCTACATTATTCTGAAGACTTGAACCAAACAATGCCCCAAAACTAGCCAACGATCATACAAATTCATTAGTATATGCTCAATTATACTTTACAACCCAATTTATAACAATTCTAACCCCGAAAGAAAAGTTAACAAAAATGTCCTCGGGACCACGTGCCCGAAATCCGAAACTTCTCGAAGATAAAGTTTACCCATGACCTTAGAAACTCAAATATATAATTTTCTCTTAATTCCATACTCAAAATCGTGGCTAAATTTCAAGAATTAAATTTCTAGGTCTTCTTCCAAAAATCCCAAATTTTCTCACAATTTTCATGTCTAATTCCATGGTATAATCTTGTATTTAATTTGGACATAAGTAGGAGTAGCTTACCTTAACATTGATGATGAAATTCCTCCTTGAAGCTCTCCAAAAATCGCCCGATGAAGTGAAGAAAATGAGTGAAATGAACTCAACCCCGCTTTTAAAACATTCTGCCCAACGATTTTCGCACCTGCGGTCCATTGACCGCTTCTGCGATTCCGCAGGTATGGCCCCAGTGCCGCTTCTGCAGTCCACCCTGTGCTTTCTTTTTTCTGCTTCTGCGAAGCCCCTTCCGCAGATGCGGTGTCGCTTCTGCTAAACTTTGACCGCACCTGCGGTCCTCGAGCCCCAGACCAAATCCTCTTCTGCAGCTTCTTTCATCGCTTATGTGGGGCCGCTTCTGCGGTCCTACTTCCACAGAAGCGGAAATACCAGCAACTCAGCTTTTTCCAAAAATCATAATTTTGATCCGTTAACCACCCGAAATCCACCCGAGACCCCCAGAACCTCAACCAAACCTACCAACCAATCCCAAAACACACTACGGACTTGCTCGAGGTCTCAAATTCCATCAAACAACGCTAAAATCATCAATCGACCTCCAATCCAAGCTTTATGAACTTTGAACTTTCCAAATTCTACTTTTGATGTTTAAACCTATCAAATCATGTCCGGTTGACCTCAAATTTTGCACACAAGTCATATTTGACATTACGGACCTACTCCAACTTCTGGAATCAGATTACGACCTCGATATCAAACAGTCAACTTACGATCAAACTTCTTAAAACCTTCAATTTTCTATCCTTAGCCAAATGGCTTCAAAATGACCTACAGACCTTCGAATTCACTTCTGATCGCGCTCTCAACTCCAGAATCACCATACAGAGCTATCCCAGTCTAGGAATACCTAACGTACATCGATAGCGCTGAAATTCACTTCAAGCCAAACTTAAGAAATTTCTTCCAAAATGCTAACTTCCACAATAGGTGCCAAAACGCTTCCGGGTTATTCAAAATCCGAACTAGGTATACCTCCAAGTATGAAATCATCATATGAACCTTCTGGAACCTTCAAAGCCCGATTCCGAGGTCGCTTACTCAAAAATCCAATCTTAGTTCAGTCTTTCAACTTTAAGCTTTCGAAATCTCCCCAAATCAACTCCGAACGTCCCAAAATTCATTTACGACACGCGTAAAAGTCACATTACCTGAAATGAAGCTACTCATGGCCTCAAACTACTGAACGACGCGCTAGGGCTCAAAACGACTGGTCGATCGATACACATACTCTCCCACTTAAACATTTGTTCGTCCTCGAACGTGCTGAGAACTATACAGAAGTAGTCTGAAATTACTGTTTAGCACCTCATGCACCTTCCGGAGCTACCATAACTTAGCTAAGCATATTAGCTTGATAAATTCTGAAGAGATTCCCTTTTATTCAAGCAAATAAGCCTTAGAGCCCAATTTCCAACATCCGAAGTTCTATGCCAGGCCTGTTTTCAACATAAGACCACCAAATCATTCACCACACACTTTACCCAACATGACTGTATAACCTTGATGAATTCTTAATTTGCAACACTTAATCCACAGGACCATAATAATATTTTCTGATCAACTTAGCCAAAATTCAACGAATTAAATGCTCCCATTGCACCTCATGACACACGCAAGTCTTACTCTAACTCTTATAATACCACCACGACGGATGACATATGCCAAAATTCATAGTCAATTGCCGAGTCAACCAATCATGGAGTCTATACTTCTAACAAGAAACACTACAAACATTATGAACCAAATAATGATCTTTGCTCCTTAATATACTTCATGTAATCAGATTGCGCTGATCCTAAACCCCATAATTTTGTCTCACCCAATGCGAACTAGCCACTCCAAATGCGATCAAAAGTCTCATATGACGCCATAATGTGCCAATAGGCCACCAATCCGAACACAACTCAAACATGAATTCGAACTCTGGAAGGTATTACCTACCCCCCCCCCCCACTAATACGGACTTCCCTTAGAAGATAGGAAGTGAAACACACAAAAATAGCATATAGAAAACTATACTCGACATCACACTATTGCGGCGCGCAACTTGATCCAAATAACAAACCATGGCGGCGTGCCACCCGATCCACACATAAATCTCACATATGGAGATTGCAATTCGAGCTAAATCTGCTCATTACAATAAATATATCGAATTTCGATCGCAAGCACGCTAAGTGCATAATACCATCCCTGAGAAAATGTGTAGCGCGATAGGCTACAAAACTTAAGCACAACTGAGGTGCGATACAAGAATTGAATCTCAAGAGCAATTCTGCTCACATAACATCTTCGCCACGCGGAACCTCAATATATAAGAATTTTACCAAGCCGTCTCACACCTCATACGGCGCAATGCATTATTACTTGAAATAGTTGATGACAAAATAACACCCAGACCGTTCGTCCATAAGGAACGCTCACTGAAACAAACACAACTGGCCTGATATAAAGCCATGTTCACATATAAATCAATCCACTAATCTCAAGCCGATTTCTGATTGCACCAACTTGGCTAATAACCTTTGAAAGGTCCATAGTAACTCCCTTTTTCCTCATAACACGTAAGAACAACCATCATAACAGGAGCAACCCCCTCAGTTCATAACCCAATATACGAAGTGCCTTCCAGGCATAAATTCTCAAACTAATGATATTACCTCGATCCATATACCTGGCTAAATCTTTACTCAATCAAGTGACTACATGACACACTTATACAGTCTTCCCGTGGGTCACGCTCCCACAATTTTCCAAAATCACTAACGGGTCCGCACATCTAAACCATTGGATACACTAACGCTGAAAAATGATCAAGAATCCTTAACCAGGATGCAAAGCCTCTTCCACAACACATCAATCTCAGGTGACACTGAAAACAATACCAATTTACTTTAATCATTCAACCTCTTCATTCCTCATTTGAGCCTGTGACATCCTTGTAAACACCAAACTGCAACCTTGATCCTCACTTCGTATTTCCATGCTACTCACTGCACCCAACGTGCCAACATACGTTAGAACATGATTTTCATCGTAACTCCAAAATCATTAATATTTTAATAATTCATCACATAAGAAATTTTCACTTAACTTACTTTAGGAGAATCATAGCAACACACAGGTAACTTCCCATGACTGTAGGATATACAAATCTCTAAGTAGTGGTCCAAGCCACCATAGCCCTTCCGGAAATTCGCTTTCACTTGATAAGCCATAACAGAAGAATGCCTCTGATAAATCATCAATCACGGTGACCGACAAACCTCACACGTACCGCCACAAATCACACCCAACTTGATTATGCAGACTGAACTGATCACTGGCCCCAACATGCCAATTCAACTATGGCTAATCATTCTACCTTCTTCCAATTTATCCTTGCTTGCCTTAGAAATAATACTAACTCCATTCAACACATAACATACTCCATCTACACTTACCCCGAGTGACCTTGAATCGCGAGACCAGGCTGTCTCAATTCCCACGAACTGCTTCATAATACTCAAATACTACACCACAAGTCAAAATATCATAGAACATTCTGGGCACCTTCTCATAAACTGCTACAAAACTTGATCATTAATTGCACTCATAGGCTCGAAAATATTGGGCACCACACTTTTAATTTCTGAATTCACTAGGACCGTTACTGAGAGCCACCCGCTCCGACTGGGCCTCCTGATGAAGCACCCATCGAAATCACTTCCTCTAAAACCTGCATCTATGCGAGGCATAAATCCTAAGTCTTTCTCCATGTCCGAACATGAGCCAATAAGGCCAACCATAGCATGCCTCCAACAATTCATTTGCTCGAATTACCGCTTATGGTCTTTTCTCATAGTTAAAATAACCCATCAATATGCTAATAACCATAAATCATGCAAGTAGTTAATCACACAGCCCGGTCATAAGTGGTGGGACTCTCCTATTTAGCTTGACGCCATCATTTCACAATTCTTGGGTTCACCTGACCCTTTTACCTCTTATTGACTTACCTCGCGCCATCAATTATCAAAATTTCTAGGAATCTTCTTGTAAACCCCCCCCCCCCCATTGAACTATGAATCATCAATCACATTAGCACTGCTGATCGCTTCACTGCATCACCAATAGAATTCCTTGCAGGAGCTTCGCCAACCACGCGACCGGTAATCTGCTCACAGGGAAAAACCCACATGGGGAATTTTTATACCCAATTTTTCCTCTATGTATTTTTTATACCCCAAAATACTTCCAAAATAGCGTATATATGCATATATGAGCACACCCATGAGTTTTGGTATTTTAATAATTTTTAAACCAATTTATCATCTATTTTAATACAACAATATTTATCAAAATTATTCTCAAAAATTATCATTTTAGTGAATCACTTATTTTATCCTCATATTTATATCAAAAAATAATTAATATGATTTTGGTCATATTTTTACAAATTTATTTGGCATTTCTAAAGCCAAATTGTATATAATTGCAATTGTAGCCTATTTAGTAATTAATTATATTTTGTGATTGTAAAATTATTCCTAATATTTTATATTACTATTTATATATTACTAACTAGTTCAATATTTATAATTTGCTTTTAATTATTTAACTATTTTAATTAATTAAAAGGAGAAAAGGTGGCTATTTAAGAACTGGCCCATTTCTATTTTAATTTTAGCCTCAATTCACCCCAATTTTAAACCCAATTCAGCCAACCCACATTCCAATTTGGACCTGACTCGTTATCCCGACCTAGCCTTAATTCAATCTGAGCCGTTGATCAAATGAGATCAACGGTCCAGATTATATTACCTAAATTAAAGCCTAGCCTACCCCCTGATCGCTCATTCTCTCAATGACTGGTCTCTCTCTCTCTAACGTTTGCTCTTCCTTCTCTCTAGAATCTTCTGGTTCTCTCTTTCTTCTCTGATGGGTTCTGGCGCCTCTCCGGCTAACTCCGGCCTCACTCCTCTCGACCTTTAGTCATCATAGGACCTTATCTCGCCATTTCTCTCCAAGGATTGAAGTCCCAAAAGCTGTCACCATGCAAATGGTCACTGAAGCCTCGCTTGGGTCTGTTTCCGACCTTTCTCCAATGGGTTTTGGTCCGATGATGCTTTAAACTTCATTTTTAACGAGTTTCACGGCCAAGTTTCTCATCTCACTAATTTTTTTGCAAACCCTAGTTTTTTGCCTAAACCTCTTAATCTATATCTTGTTAAGCGATTTCTGGTTTAATCATTGTGTTCTACACTGCTTATTACTCGATATCTTCGATTAATGAAAGTTTTCAAACATTCTTGTTCCTCTTTTCAAAACTAGGGTTTCCGACCCCTTTTTAAATCACTATGCTTCTGTTTCTGTCGAATATTATGCGATTACTCCTATGTTATGTGCTTGAAACCTTTTGTTTCTAAGTTCCATGTCATAGATATTTTCTAGGGTTCCCACTCTTTACTGTCCATGTGATTTGCTACTTAGGGTTCTTAATTTTTCAGACTATTGTGTTTAAATATGTTTGAATGCCCCTCTTTACTATATATACTGTAATTCCGAGCATCTATTTGAATCCCTTATTTGAATGTGTTTGCCTTAAGGGTTCTTACACTAATTTTGAATTATTTCCTTATTTTTGTTAGTTGTTTTCTATACATTGTATTGATTCCCTCTACTTTTGGTCTTGCCCATGATTCTTTGACTGATTTTTAGAGTTAATTTTATATGGTTACCATCCTTGTGCACTTAAGTATATTTCTAGTTATTTCACGTATATTTTCCTTGTCTAAAGCATCGTGTACCTAGCCTTTATTGCATACAAAGAGCTTACTGCTCTTGTTATGGTATAATCAGTCATCTGACTGATTATTTCCTTACCTGACTGTCTGTACTCCTATTCAAATCATGAGTCCCTAATTTAATAGAATTAGGACCTGTGATTGATTCAATTTGGTACTGTTTCTATAATTATATACTCACTACCATGTTCTATTCTATTTTCAAAAACTATAAGTACTACTTCCTTTTTCACTTGACACACACAAACATATTTGGTGCTCTCCATTGTTTCTACACAAATTCTTTCACTTTCCTGTTTAATGCTAATTACTCAATTGGCTGAAAGCTAAGATTGAGTGATCCTGGTCACTTTTACCACCCTGTTGGCCTCTACTATGTTGCTTGTTTTGGTCTACCTTCTGCTCACCTCTTTGCATATTGCTGCCCTTTTCTCTGCATACTCCCTGCGTGCCATTGCTCACTTCTCTACACAATATTCCTCAATATTGCTCTGTGTTACATTATTTTCAACTGGTATGTGTCCTATTTAAGTTACAGCCTCAAAACAATATGCTTCTATTGGTACTGCACTTTCTTTGTTCCTTGTGTGCTTCTACTTATGATCCTGTTGCTCCTATTGCAACTAGTATGTATCTGTGTCAACCTGGCATGTTCATTACCCATTTTCCTACCCCAATGGATGCTTCCCCTTTGCTTCTGTACATTATTAGCATGTGTTCAGACCCTCTGGACTACACCACAACCCTAAAACCTCTTCCTGAGGATGATTTGGTTTGGTGTCTGGTGTTGTAAGAACTGGACTCCTAGTTTGAAGCATGAACTCTTCTCTAATGTGTTATACATGTGTAACTGATTGTCTTGTTTGTGAGCTATTTGTTCCATTTACCTTTGCCTTTGTTTGTGTGACTGCCGCTTCCAAAAACTGGCTCTATATCAACTGTTTTCAAACTTAATTGATTTTTTCACTCTTCTACTATTTTCTCAAACTGTCCTTCATGTAAAACGTTTTTTTCAACTCAACTGCTTCAAATTCCATCATAATCACACTACTCTTAGAATTTGGGTTCTACATCCTTAGTGTATGCATTGCTTTGGGTATCTTGAGTACCCACTGAATTTTGATGCACAAGGCTGGCAATTCCACATTTGCACTTGGCAATGATGATTTATCTTGGGTGCCTGGTATTGGCCAAGGTCCCATGGGACCCTTAGGGAACGTTTCTGCACCCAAACTCTTGGTGAAAACTTATTACGACCTATGTAATTTTCAAGGGCTATATTCAATACTCTTTTTTTTTAATTCTAAATAACTTTTACGTCTCCGATATATGTTACTTTTCAGTCCGGAACTAAACTATTGTTTTCTAATAGCAGGATACTGCATACGATATGGCTTTAACTTTGTTTGAAAGAATAAATGTTTTCCCCTATTCCTAAATAATTCGTATTTTACTGATTTACCTTCAGTTTTCCAACTTCTCCTGCAATTTCTGCCCAAACTTTCAGCTCCTATATTCAGAATTTAAACTCTCACTTCTTTATACCTTAAATGTGATTTAGGCGTGCTAATTGTATGTCTATTCGGGGAGGGGTATTTGAGCCATTTACATGCTTTTTACGTGATCCCTTATATGAAGTGCTACTTGCTTTTGTATGTCGCTTAGTATTTTACCTTTAAACTTATGGGTTCAACCTAGTCCTCACCTTGTAGGAATAGTGAACCTAAAACACCCTCTATGACCTATAGTACGGGACGGGTAATAGCGCGCGATAAGTACTCGCGACCAATACACACATTTAAAATAACCTCTACGGGGCGGGAAGGGTAGAATATGGATATGATGACCGGTGCGCCAATATCTCGTGTGAGAATGATTGCTGGGTATTGCACCGAAGTGATCCATATTATGTTTAACCCTAGAACCCCTTGTTTTCTCCTTTATTTATTGATGTTTTTCCCGAATTAATGTTTTCTTCAACTAAGCTTTCTCTTTTCAAAATTACTTGTGTCTTCTTTCTTACAAAATTTTCAACTTGTTTCTACTTCCTATGTGCATCTTGTTAGGTTTTATGCCCGTCACTAGAGGGGGGGTGAATAGTGCGGCACGAGAATATTGATAAATATTGCGGAATTAAAAATTGCAGGAATAAAATAAATTCGGTAATAAAAATAGCAAGGAAAGAACACACCGAATTTATCCTGGTTCACCACAACTTGTGGTTAGTCCAGTCCCCGAGAGACTCTCTCGAGATTCCACTAACTCCGTTAAGCTTTGGGGTAGCAAACCGTTACACTTGCTCGTAGATGTACACTCTACAAGACTTCAGCTTGCTCGAGGATACCGCACCTCAAGACTTCAACCACTAAGATTGAGGGTACTTAGCAAACCCGACAATCAATGAGAAGATATGTTCTTCTCAAACACCTTTCTCTTTTACAACAAGAACTCTCTCAAAAGAGTAGATAAAGAGATACAATATTAGCTCTATGAACAACTCAAAGTTGTCTCTCAAATGGCTCAACAAAAGCTCTATAATGATGCTCAAATAATATCAATATGTATATGAATATTGGGAGGTGTTGTGTGTTTAAAATCAGCTCAAAAGACCTCTATTTATAGGGGTTAAAAGGTGCATGTCCGTTGCTTAATTGACAATCAATTATGCTGATTTTATGCCAAAATAATCGATTGTGTGATTGCATAATCGATTATCTTCTCAACGTTCATAAAACGGAACGTTGGGAAGGCAACGGATAGTGAAATAATTCCAATCACATAATCGATTATGTTGCTCCAGTAAAATCTGGAAACTCAGCAAAGCTGGTATATACCAGAGTATACCAGAATCAAGCTGGAGTATACCAAAATATACCAGAATATACCAGAATCGAAAACTTACTTCAAAAACCATTTTGGTTAAAATGAAAACGTTAAAATCATTTTGTTTGAAGTATATTAATAATGTCTATGATATATATGATTTAAGAAAATGATTTTATGCATATTAATGATGACCTATGTTAAAATGAAAATGTTAAAATCATTTTGTTTGAAGTATATTAAAAATGTTTATGATATTTATGATTTAATAAAATGTTAAAATCATTTTGTTTGAAGTATATTTAAAATGTTTATGATATATATGATTTAATAAAATGATTTTATGCATATTTATGATGACCTATATTGAGCCAAAAGACGAGATAACTTAAACGTTGCTTTTACATTGGTTCTACCTAATGACCTACGCCTTGGGTCTTCGGTCTTGAACTTTTGATCTCGTCTTTGGCTTGTCTATGCAATTCCGTCATCAATATGCTTCTCGGCATTCAATCTTGATTGTTTGTCATATAATATCGTTGTTTGACACTTGACTTCATTGTTTGTCATTCATCAAAACCTATATCTGAAAATCATGCTTATACAACCAAAGCGCACATATCATAGATAGAATGATTTTCTACACATCTCTTGCTTTTTTTGTTCCCTCTCTCTTTTAAATTCACAACTAAGCACGGCCAAGAACCATACTAGTGGATCTTGAAAGGTACCTAACACCTTCCCCTCGATATAATCTCAATCCTTTACCCAAACTTTGGGTTTCTTTCAAAAAAATCTTTTTTTTCTCTTCTTTCAATGTCCTAATGAACTATAATCATTAGGTGGCGAATCTTCAAACTCTTCAAACCTGCTTCCTCAAAAGGGAAAAAAGTTGTTCTGTCCATAATGTCGTAAACCCAATTTCTTCGCTTTGAAAAAGGGTGTGTCGACAGCATGGCGACTCTGCTGGGGATTTCTTTAAGGCTTTTACCATTACGTGCTTTGTGACTTTATTGCTTCCTTAATTGAATTTACTTTCAGTCTTTAATTGTTTCATCAAGAGTACTAACCTGGCTCTTCATGTTTTTCTTTCCGTTTGATTTCTTCTTTCATTACCTTATTATTTCAATTCCGTTGTAATTTCCATGTATTTATTGTAATCTTTACGAACGTGAAAATACATGCAATTTGCTTCATTATTGTAACTTCATCCCTCAATATCATATTCCACTCATGCCAAAACAAATCCTATAGCAACACATATAATGAGTGGTTGCGCCCTTCCAATATTATAACCCCCTAAATGTGGCAAAGGCATATTTGCGGTAAAACCAGTCGATCAACGGTGTAGTCGACGGTTTCACACCTTTACCTTGTCTAGCACTACAAAAGTAGAAACCTTATTCCCTTAAAACTGTTCATGGTCAGCCCTAGCTGAGTAAGTTATGTTGTCCACATAATGACTCCTTAAGAGAGCCTAAACCAAAGTCCATCGGGTTGCCTCGAAACCCAAATGGACACCTCCACGTTATGTGCATTTATTTGGAGAACTAAATGCCTTTTGCTAATTATTGATTTAACTAGTCGAGTCTAGTGGGGTTAAGCGCCTAACACTTTGTTTTGCATAAAATGAGGCACGAGGTCCCTAGATTCGGTATGGTATCCAACATTCACCCAAGGTTGCTAAGTTGGTGGGAAGATCTTTATGCCAGCGATCAAACCCTCTTCTGCAAGTACTTAGGGAATTTGCCCTCACATATGGAAATCCATCCTGACAACAAGATCATAGAGGCTGCCACTTTGTTTCAGGATAGTGATCGATCGGTGTTTCACTTCGAAAATTTGGAAATGACTCATTTACTAGAAGAGATAAGGGGTCTAGCTGGCATCCCTTGGGAGACTCCGGGTTTGCTTATGCCAGAAAACTTCAAAGGTAGAGGCTTTCTTAAAATGATGGGACTCAAGAAAAATCCTGACCTATCTTGCCTGAAGGACTCCTACATACCATTTGAATTCTTGTATGAGAGATATGGCCATAGAAAGTCTTATTGCACCTACACTGATGAGTTCGCCCTCACCTCTTTGGAGAACATAAATAGGAGGGCCTTTGTGTTCATGTTTTGCTTCGTGGGTATGATAATTTTTCCCATGAATAAGGCTAGGATTCACACTAGACTAGCCATGGTAACCAAAACCTTAATGGAAGGTATCGACGAGTAGACTTTTAGCATAGTGCCCATGATCATCGCCGAGATATATCGAGCCTTGGGAAAATATCAACAAGGGGCTCCGCACTTCGAGGGTTTTAATCTGTTATTGCAACTTGGCTCATAGAGCACCTTCAGAAAGGCGACTACAGACATGAAATCATCCACAGGGATTGGGATGACCATATCGATTTCATCACCCAAAGCGAATGAACTTCATGCCCAACATGTTCGCTCAGCCAGAGGGTGCCAGTGGATAGGTAGACGTTTATGAAAGTCCAAAGGAAGAGCATGTTCAGTAGATATTCGAGTGGTTCCCAACAGGGGAGTTCATTTTCTGTTCTCGATACGCGCCATTCCTCATACTCATCGGTCTGAAGGGAACTCATACGTATGTCCCTCTCCTGGCCATGAGGCAAGGTGGAAGAAAAGAAATCATACCCAGGATAGAGAAAATGAGTCATTTTAGGGCTGACTTTCAAGAGGATGATAGCCCGCACAGGTGTCACGCTCAACATATATGGCACTGCAAGCTCGTCTTAGTGAAGGAGTCTATCGAACCAGACATGTATTATGCCGGGAGTGTACCCCACTATACGGGTTGTTTGGAAGACGATCACATTGGTTTGGGTCGTCCAAGATTCGTCCATGGTCGTAGGATTATTGATGAGAAAACTAAAGCGCAAGTCAAATACAATCAACTGTGCAAGAGGATGCAAGAATGTGAGAATGGACATCGGGAAATACAGGAAGCCCACGAGAAGCTGATCAACGAGTGGAAGGATATGGCTGTCAAAGGCAACAACCGGCTAGGGTATCTGAAGCGAGGTCTAGTGGAGTTGGAAGGGAACTTCTTGAAGAGAATTAAAGATTGTCAAAATGCTGAGGGAAGTGCAGGCGGACATCTGGCCGAAGCCTATCTGTTGTTAGGACAGCGCGAGTTGATGCAGCTGTATGAGGGAGGAAAGAGTACCGAATCTGGGGAAGGTCCTTGTGGGACCAAGTACTTAGGATTTTTATTTCCTGCTTTCATAATGTAATGAAACCACTGGCCACTAGTTATATTTTTTATTATGTAGTTGTTTTAAGACTCGTCTTGTTTTTATCAATAAAATAAGGCATTTAGCATTATTAGTTCTACAAATTTAATCTGTCGCTAGGACAACCTCGGGAACAACGAGGCACCCAAATTAGGAAACGACTTACTATTGCACAACATGTTTAAAAATCGTAATAGTATTTCTCAGAATCCGCACTAACTTTCTACCTTTTTGTTTTTGTTTTATTTTATTCCCCTCCCCAAAGGTTAGTTCGTGCATTCTGGCACCATCAGCATACTCAACAAGATCCAAGGGTCCTCCTCCACCACCTCCTCCTCCAAGTCCTACCAGAAACAGGAACAAAGCTAAAATGGGAGATGCAAGAGCTAGAAAGGAACTTGAGAAAACTTCTCAGAATGCTACAATTACCAAGGAGACTGCTGCTCATCTTGAGCAAACTCTGCTGAGATTTAAGGAGGAATCAGACCAAGTTCTGAACCTGGCGAGCCTGTCAATCACTCTTGCCGCTCCTGATGTTAACACCCAGAATCATGCATCTCCACAAAATACCCTTCAACCACCAATACAACCCACCTATACCCAAGCCTGCAACACATACAATGACACTCCACTGCTCATTCCAGAACCACAAAAGACGATAACACCCCTATCTTCATGGACACTATACCCCATTACACTCAGCCGATCACAAGTGCACCCGAATCAGATGACAAAGGTTCCTTCATTCAGGATTTGGCCGCTGAACTCATGAAATTGACTAGCCGGGTCCATGGTTTCGAAGGTAAAAAAGGTGTTGAAGGGTTGAATTACGAAGATCTATGTGTTCAGCCAAATGTCGAACTCCCGGAGGGGTACAAGCCTCCTTAGTTCGAAATGTTCGACGGTACAGGTGATTCCATGGTTCACCTGAGAATGTATTTTGATAAGCTAGAAGGAGTTGGAAGGGATGAGAAAATCTGCATGAAGCTGTTCATGAGGAGTATGAAAGGCGATGCTTTATCATGGTATGTCAGCCAAGATGCAATGAAATGGACAAGTTGGGTGAACATGGCATCTGACTTTATGGACCTATTTTAGTTCAACACTGAGAACGCACCCTATGTGTTCTATATCCAGAATCTAAAGAAGAAACCCATAGAGACCTTTCGCGAGTATGCTACTCATTGGAGGTCGGAAGCTGATAAGGTCAGGCCGGCTTTGGAGGAAGAGTAGATGAACATGTTCTTCATCCATGCTCAGGATCCGCAGTACTACGAAAGCCTGATTCTAATAGAGGGTCAAAAGTTCTCCGACATCATCAAGTTGGGAAAAAGGATCGAAGAAGGCATAAAAAATGGTATGGTCACTAACCTCGAGGCGTTGCAAGGTATCAACAAGGCTTTACAGTCTGGTGGCTCATCAAAGAAAAAGGACGTAAATTCCGTAATGGTTGCGTAGAGGAACAATTCTCCTATGAAGTACCAGACTTATCCCTCAACTTCACTCACATATCAACCTACCATAAACTACCAAGCACCCTCACCCACATACCAAATTCCACGGTCTACCTACCACTCACTCTACCATCCACATATCCACCCACCTCGCCCAGACATTCCCAACCCGCACCAGTATACCAAGCATACAGCTCCTAACCTTCTCGTTGCCTATCACCACCTGCTCGCCAAAACTTTCCTTGACCCAGACCAAATTTTGACCGAAGACCTGCCAGTCAGTTTACCACCATAGCCGAGCCAATCGACCAACTGTATGAAAAACTCAAAGCAACCGGTTACGTTTCACCTATCCCATCCATAACCCCAGAAAATCCTTCCCAATGGATCAAACCCAACAAAACCTGCTTATATCAGTATGGAATGAAAGGACATACCATCGACGAGTGTCGCTGACTGAAAGACAAGATTCAAACCTTGATTGATAACAAGTTCATTATAGCAAAGGAGCCCGCTCCTAATGTCCACAATAACCCCCTAACCGACCACAAGGGTAGAGGCATCCATATGATCGAGATTGAAGATGATTGGGAACCCCAGGGGTCAATCGATTTGATAGCTGAATCCCATTGTTATTCAGATTCATCCCTCTGAGGGCGATGTGGCAAATATGTCTGTACCACTCGAGTTGAAGTACCTCCTGCAAAGGCTCCAAAACCTATTGAGGTTGAGTTCGTGATTCCAAAGGCACCTGTACCATTTGAAGTTACCGTGTTACCTCCCAGGGTGACAATTCCGGTCTCCATGACAGATCTGACCATGTTCAAGTCAAACGTCATATCTTGGGATTACATCGCTGAGGCTAGAATTAAAGGAAAAACATATACTATAGAAGCAATCGCCGCACAGGGCATGACCAGGACAGGCAGGGTGTACACCCCAGAACATTTAGTTGAGTCCAGCAAGCAAGCCTCTGGGCGGGCTCTTGAAACTGGACCCGACGACCTTTGGAGGAAGATACAGGCTAAAGAGTACTTATTCGTTGAGAAACTGAACAAAACATCAGCACAAATTTCTATTGTGGCTCTTCTGCAAAGCTTTGAGGCGTATAAAAATTCCTTAATGAAAATACTGTGTGAAGCTTATATTCCCAACAACATAACAGGAGGTGAAATGGCAAATATGGCAGGGCAGGTACTGGAAAGCCATGATATCATCTTCCATGAGGATGAGTTACCACCAGAAGAGCTTAGTCACAATAAGGCGTTGCACATCAATGCGCCATGCGAAGATTATTTTGTCACCAGGATCTTAGTCGATGTGGGATCTAGCCTTAACATCTATCTGTTAATAACCCTCAGGACATTGGGTAAAGGACTACATGAGATCAAAGACAGAACTATCAGTATTAAAGCTTTTGATGGATCTAAAAGATCCACCATCGGAGAAATTAGCCTATGCCTACATATGGGACCCACCTAGTTCGATATTGACTTCCAAGTCATAGATGTGCCAGCATCCTACAATTTGTTGCTGGGACGACCCTAGATCCACGCTACTGGGGCTACGGCGTTAACTTTGCATCAAGCTATTAAATTTGAATGGAATCATTAGGAAGTAATCATTCATGGCGACGGTAGCAACCCTATATACAACCGCCAAACCATCCCGATGATCGGAGGTAGAAAGAGAGTAAGTGGAGAAACATACCACCACAATAAGGGGTAAATGCCATAGAGAAGGACAAATGGTGGGATAACAAGATCAAGAGCATTCTGAATTGGAGCGGGTACGAGCCCGGAAAGGGATTTGGCAAAAATCTCCAGGGCATCACCAAGCCTATCAAGTTGAAGAAGCATGGTATCACTTTTGGCCTGGGGTATTAGTACACCTGGGAGGAGTTCAATCACTGGTTGCCACCATGGCACGGTCCCTACTATCCATTGGAACGTGCTATAACTCAGCTAGAGCAGACCTTTCAGCCAGTTGACATTATATATGGATCAGAGGAAGATGAGGCGCTGGCGGCAATGAAGAACCTATTTCTGGAGGATGATATGGATTGTTGTGTTATCTTCGAGGAGGAAGGGGAGGAAGGCCCTTCCATTCAAGCTGCAAACCAAGGGGAACGCCTCACCAATTGGTCAGTCAGGACCACCAGTGTCCGGAGAACTTCGGGGTAGCAAGGCTAAACGATGCGTTATGCATCACATTTTACTTTTAGCTGATTTTATATTTCCGCATTCTCTTTACTTTTGAAAAGAGCTTCGATGTTTCAAACAATAAAGAATTTAATCAAAAGCATTTTCCAAGTTTATCTTTATATCTCGCTCTTATTAATTTTCTCAATCATTTACCTTATTTTACACAATATTAGTATTACATATCTTGATGATGAACCAACGACTGTGACTTGCAACGAGGCAATGTAGCAAACGAACATAGATTCAGAAGAGGACGGAATACTAGAAGAGGTTGTCAGAGAGGTCGAGAATTTTGAGAACAGACCTAAGTCTGATTTGGATGAATTGAGGTTGTTAATTTGGGATACACAGAGAATGTCAAGGAAACACGTATCAGCGTACATTTGTTTCCACCAGAAAAGAAAGAGTACACATAGTTCTTAGAAGAGTATGAGGATATCTTCTCCTGGTTGTGTGATGATATGACCGGTCTCAGCACATCCATTGTGGCTCAGAAGTTGCCGAAACATCCGACGTGCCCGCCAGTGAAATAGAAGCTCAGAAAATTCAAGCATGACATAAGTTTGAAAATCAAATAAGAAGTTACCAAGCAAGTCAAAGCCAGGGTTCTAAGAGTGGTAGAATATCTGACATGGTTAGCCAACATCGTGCCAGTACCAAAAAAGGATGGGAAAGTTAGAGTCTATGTCAACTATCGGGATCTCAATCGGGCCAATCCTAAGGACGACTTCCCTTTGCCAAATATACACATATTGATCGGCAACTACGCCAAACATGAGATGCAGTCATTCGTCGATTATTTTGCTGGATACCATCAGATATGGATGGACGAAGAGGATGCAGAGAAAACGACGTTCATCACACCATAGGGAATGTACTGTAATAGAATGATGTCGTTCGGTTTGAAGAATGCTGGTGCTACCTACATGAGAGCCATGACCACTATCTTTCATGACATGATACATAAAGAAATCGAGGTATATGTGGATGACATCATCATCAAATCCAAGAAAGCTGCAGATCACATGGAAGATTTGAGGAAATTCTTCAACATATTGAGGAGATACAACTTCAAACTAAATCCAGCCAAGTGTGCATTCGTGATTCCTGCCGGAAAGTTATTGGGTTTCATAATGAGGTGCCGGGGAATAGAATTAGATCCGTTAAAGGTCAAATCCATTCAAGCATTGCCACCACCAAAGAGTAAGAATGATGTAATGAGTATTCTGGGAAGGCTCAACTATATCAGCCGGATCATAGCCTAGTCCACCGTTATTTGTGAACTTATCTTCAAAATGCTAAAAAAAGATGCCGCCACCAAATGGACTGATGATTGTCAAAAGGCTTTTGACAGAATCAAGGAATATTTGTCAACGCTGCCAGTCTTGGTTCAGCATGAGCCAGGAAGACCCCTTTTGCTTTATCTGGCAGTTCTGGATAGAGCATTTGGTTGTGTTTTGGGACAACATGATGAGACGGGAAGAAAGGAGCAAGCCATCTACTACCTCAGTAAGAAGTTTACCCCGTACGAGGCTCGGTATTCCTTATTAGAATGCACATGTTGTGATCTGACCTGGGTAGCCCAGAAATTGAGGTATTATTTCTGTGTCTACACCACTTACCTCAAATCTAGAATGGAACCATTCAAATATATCTTTCAAAAGCCCATGCCTACCGGCAAGCTCTCCAAATGGAAAATACTGTTAAGTGAGTTCGACATTGTTTATGTTACCCAGAAGGCAGTCAAAGGACAAGATTTGGCAGATCACCTCGCCGAGAACTCTGTGGGAGGAGAATACGAACCTCTAAGGATGTATTTTCTCAATGAAGAGGTAGTTTTCATAGGAGAAGATATTACAGAACCCTTTGACGGTTGGAGGATGTTTTTTTGATAGAGCCGTAAATTTCAAAGAAGTTGGTATAGGAGCAGTACCAGTATCAGAAACCAGTCAACATTACCCAGTATCCGCCAAGCTCAGGTTCCCATGCACCAACAACATGGCTGATTATGAAGCCTGCATTCTAGGGATTAAACTGGCCATTGATATGAACTTTCAGGAGTTACTAGTAATTAGAGACTCGGACTTACACATATATCAGGTCCGAGAAGAATGGGCAGCCAAAAAATCACAAGATACTCCCTTGTCTGCATCACATAATGGAGTTGAGGAAGAGATTCAAAAAAACCGAATTCCAACACGTTCCCAGGATACAGAATGTACGCAGATGCGCTAGCTATTTTGTCATCCATGATTCAGCACCCAGATACATACTTCATCGACCCTATCCAGGTCGAGATTTATAGTCAACCAACTTATTGTGTGCATGTTGAGGAAGAAACCGATGGGAGACCATGGTTCCACGACATCAATGAGTATTTAACCAAGGGAGAATATCCAGAGCACGCTAGTACTACTAAAAAACGCACACTGCGGAGGTTGTCTAACAATTTCTTTCACAGTGGAGGAATCTTGTATAGGAGGACTCCCGGTTTGGGATTATTGAGATGTGTCGAGGTGCGAGAAGCGGACAAACTACTGGAGAAAGTGCACATAAGGACCTGCGGACCGCACATGAATGGTTTCGTTTTGGCAAAGAAGATACTCCGAGCAGGGTATTTTTGGATGACTATGGAAACAGATTGCATCCAGTACGTCTGGAGGTGCCACTGTTGTCAGATACATGTAGATATGATAAAAGTGCCTCTGAACGAGCTTACTGTAACACGCTCACCATGGTCATTCGCCGCTTGGAGAATGGATGGTATTGGACCAGTCGAGCATGTCGCGTCAAACGGGCACATGTTCATCTTGGTAGCAATTGATTACTTTACTAAATGGGTTGAAGCAGCATCATACAAAGCAGTAACCAAGACAGTTGTAACAGATTTTGTCCGCAATCATATTATTTGTCGGTTCAGAATTCCGGAGTCAATAATCAGCGATAACGGTTCGAATCTCAACAGCGATCTGATGAAAGCAATGTGTGAAACATTCAAGACAAGCATAAGAACTACGACTTACAGACCGCAGATGAATGTGTCTGTGGAAGCAGCAAATAAGAACATCAAGAAGATACTAATAAAGGTGATGGAATGGAACAAGCAGTGGCACGAGAAATTGTCATTTGCCTTATTGGGTTATCGTACCACGGTCCGGATATCAACTGGGGCCACTCCCTACATGTTGGTTACGGTACAGAGGCAGTCATTCCCGTTGAGGTAGAGATCCCTTCCATAAGAATCATATAGGAAGCAAGAGTTAGATCATGCATAGTGGTAAAAAGTCGCTACGAGCAATTAGACCTTATAGATGGGAGGAGAATGAACGCAGTTTGCCACGGTCAGTTATTTCAGAATAGAATGTGAAGAGATTTCAACAAAAGAGTTAAATAGAGTAAGTTCACACCAGGATAGCTGGTATTGAAAAAATATTTCCGCATCAAGATGAAGCCAAAAGGAAATTCTCTCCCAATTGGCTGTGTCCGTACATGGTTCATTGGGTTCTAACTGGAGGAGCCATTATTCTTGCAGAAATGGACGGATAAGGTTGGCCAAAGCTGATCAACTCAGACGCAGTAAAAAGATACTACATTTGACCACATGTTTTCTCCACGATGTAATTTGAACTACGCCTGACCTAATTCCCGTTTAAGAGGGGATATGTAGGCAGCCCTATAGGTTCGGTCACATTTTAATAAAAATTCCATTTTCTCCAGCTATTGGAACTGGAGCAGATTTTTTAGGGGGTTCTCAAAATTCTAGAATCACTCTGTGTTCAATCATTTAGCACAACTGTCAGCAGCACCAGCCTAGTAAACTGGGGTAGAATTTTGAGGAGGACCCTCAAAATTCCGGAACAAGCGAGGTCGCCGCTTCTTGAACCACATTGCAGCTATTGGTTCATCCAAAATAAAATCATTCATATATATATATATATATATATATATATATATATATATATATATATGTACTTGCATTATATTTACTAAGTCATGCATAAATATCATTAGCATCACCAACGCGGATCAAAGTACATTTGCTCTTCAGAATCGAAACCTTCAAAGGTTCACTATCCACACCCAACATTCCCCAGCAGTCCTAATATTGCAACCGTCTATCAGCTAAGAAAATTTACTACTACCGGCTCCTTTACATCCCTGCGTTGCATAAGGCTACTTTTCTACTTTAGAGACTAAGATCTGTCTATATCTGCATTTTTGCATAAGACTACTTCTCTGCCTTTTGAGGTTAAGCTCTACCTCCATCCTGCATAAGGCTATTTTCTGCCTTTCGAGACTAAGCTCTGTCTCCATCTGCATTTTTTGCATAAGGCTACCTCTCTGTGTTCCGAAGTTAAGCTCTACATCCATCCTAAATAAGGCTATTTTCTGCCTTTTGAGACTAAGCTCTATCTCCATTTGCACCTTTGCATAAGGCTACTCTACGCCTTCCCAGGTTAAGCTCTACCTTCATATTGCATAAGGCTATATATCTGCCTTTCGAGACTAAGCTCTTTCTCCATCTGCATCTTTACATACGGCTATTCTCCGCCTTTCGAGGTTAAGCTCTACCTCCATATTTAATAAGGCTATCTATCTGCCTTTAGAGACTAAGCTCTGTCTCCACCTTCATCTTTGCATAAGGCTATTCTCTGCCTTTCAAAGTTAAGCTCTACCTCCACATTGCATAAGGCTATCTATCTGTCTTTCGAGACTAAGATATGACTCCATCTCTTACATGCATTTTAAATTTTCGCTCTGGCTGAAAGAACGCCACCCCTTTGCATTCATTTGGCTGAAAAACTACCACCTTCTCATGGGCTGAAAAATCACCAACTTGTTCAAAGGCATCATAGTTCAGAGGCACCATCTGCATAGCCCAAGAACACCATTTCATGGCCTGTGAATCTTTATTTTTATGATCTTCATGGCCCAGCACATCATAGTCTGAGGACGTCATCCTAACTGTTCGAAGACAACATTCATGGTACAATGGGAACTTGCATCATGTTTAAATTATGCACAATATATGCATTCGCTCATTTACAGGTACACCGGCTAGCGAAAAGCCATCTCAGCAGGAGCGATCACACTCCGGTTCTTCCTCAACCTATCAAAACCCAAACGCCTTTTCAAACTTTACCATATGTCCGTCTTTTCAAATCTCCATCGACAAATTCCGTCAATGGTTCCCGAACTATATGTGGCCTGATTCCTGTAAAATCAGGGGTATGTAGGTAGCTCAGAAACCAGAGCATTGTCAAAATTCTTTTACAATCGCCTTTTTCGCTCAAAATTGTTCATCTTATCTTCATCCGACAACTCTTTTATCCTCCACAGGTAAAGAGGGGCACTATTGATACCTAATTTTTCCCTTATGTATTTTATTCCCCAAAATACTTCCAAAATAGCGTATATGTGCATATATGAGCACACCCATGAGATTTGGTATTTTAATGATTTTTAAACAAATTTATCGCCTATTTTAATACCACAAAAATTATCAAATTATTCCAAAAAATTACCCTTTTAATGAATAACTTATTTTATCCTCATATTTATATAAAAACATAAATAATATGATTTTTTTTCATATTTTTACAAATTTATTTGGCATTTCTAAAGCCAAATTTTATATAATTGCAATTTTAGCCTACTTTGTAATTGTAAAATTATTCCTAATATTTTTAGATTATTTTTTATATATTACTAACTAGTTCAGTATTTTTAATTTATTTTTAATTTATTTTAACTATTTTAATTTATCAAAAAGGGGAAAAAGTGGCTATTTAAGAACTGGACCATTTCTATTTCAATTTTAACCTCAATTCACCCCAATTTTAAACCCAATTCAGCCAACCCATATTCCAATTTGGACCTGACCCGTCAGCCCGACCCAGCCTTGATTCAATCTGAGTCGTTGATCAAATGATATCAACGGTCCATATTATGTTACCTAAATTAAAGCCAAGCCTATCCCCTGACCCTCATTCTCTCAAAGACCGGTCTCTCTCTCTCTCTAACATTTGCTCTCCCTTCTCTCTAGAACCTTCTGGTTCTCTCTTTCTTCTCTGATGGGTTCTGTCACCTCTCCGTCCAACTCCGGCCTCACTCCTCTCGACCTTTAGTCGCCACAGGACCTGATCTCGTCGTTTCTCTCCAAGGTTTAAAGTCCCAGAAGCTGTCACCATGCAAGATGGTCATTGAAGCCCTGCCTGGATCCGTTTCCGTCCTTTCTCCTATGAGATTTGGTCTGATGATGCTTTAAACTTCATTGTTAATGAGTTTCACGGCCAGGTTTCTCATCTCACTGATTTTATTTCAAACCCTAATTTTTTGCCTAAACCTCTTAATCAATATCTTTTAAGCAATTTCTGGTTTAATTCTTGTGTTCTACACTACTTATTGCTTGATATCTTCTATTAATGCAAGTTTTCAAACGTTCGTGTTCCTCTTTTCAAAACTAGGGTTTCCGACCCCTTTTTAAATCACTATGCTACTGTTTCTTTCGAATAATATATGATTACTGCTATGTTATTTGCTTGAAACCTTTTGTTTCTGAGTTCCATGTATTAGATATTTTCTAGGGTTCTGCCTCTCTACTGTCCATGTGATTTCCTACTTAGGGTTTTTATTTTTTGCGACTATTGTGTTTAAATACGTTTGAATGCCCATGTTGACTGAATATGCTATTATTCTGAGCATCTCTTTGAATCCCTGATTTGCATGTATTTGCCTTAAGGGCTCTTACACTAATTTTGAATTATTTCCTTATTTTTGGAGTTGTTTTCTATACATGGTATTGATTCCCTCTACTTTTGGTGTTGCCGTGATTCTTTGAATGATTTTTAGAGTTAATTTTATATGGTTACCATATTGTTCACTTAAGTATATTTCTAGTTATTCTGCGTATATTTTCCTTGTTTGAACCACCTAGCCTTTATTGCATTCAAAGTTCTTACTGCTCTTGTTATGGTATGATAAGTCATCTGACTGATTATTTCCTTACCTGACAGTCTGTACTCCTATTCGAATCAAGAGTCCCCGATTTAATTGAATTAGGACCTGTGATTTATTCAATTTGGTACTGTTTCTATAATTATATACTCACTACAACGTTCTCTACTATTTTCAAAAACTATAAGTACTACTCTTCCTTTCTCACTTGACATACACAGACACGAATAAACTCATTATTCTGAACTTTCTCTCTTTCACACAAACATATTTGGTGCTCTCCATTATTTCTACACAACTTCTTTCACTTTCTTGTTGAATTATAATTACTCAATTGGCTGAAAGACAAGATTGAGTGATCCCGTTCGCTTTTACCACCCTGCTGGCCTCTACTGTGTTGCTTGTTTTGGTTAACCTGCTGCTCAGCTCTTTGCATATTGCTGCCCTTTTCTCTGCATACTCTCTGCGTGCCATTGCTCATTTCTCTACTAAATATTGCTCACTATTTCTATGTGTTACATTATTTTGAACTGGTATGTGTGCTATTTAAGTTACAGCCTCAAAACAATATACTTCTATTAGCGCTGCACTTTCTTTGTTCCTTGTGTGCTTCTACTTATGGTCTTGTTGTTCCTACTGCAACTATTATGTATCTGTGTTAATTAGTAGGCCCTGGCATGTTCATTACCCCTTTTCCTACCCCATGCATGTTTCCCCTTTACTTATGTACATTACTAGAATATGTTCAGATCCTCTTGGATACACCACAGCCCTAAGACCTCTTCTTGAGGATGATTTGGTTTGGTATCTGGTGCTGTAAGAACTGGACTCCTAGTTTGAAACATGAACTCTTCTCTAATGTGTTATACATGTGTAACTGATTGTCTTGTTTGTGAGTTTTTTGTTTCCTTTACCTTTGCCTTTGTTTGTGTGACTGTCGCTTTCAAAAACTGGCTCCATATCAACTGTTTTCAAACTCAATTCATTTATTCACTCTTCTACTATTTTCCCAATCTGTCCTTCATGTAAAACATTTTTTCTACTCAACTTATTCAAATTCCATCACAATCACACTACTCTTAGAATTTAGGTTCTGCCTCCTTAATGTAAGCATTGATTTGGGTATCACTGAATTTTGATGTACAAGGCTGGCAATTGCAAAACTTGCACTTGGCAATGATGATTTGTCTTAGGTGCCTGGTATTGGCCAGGGTCCCAAGGGACCCCTAGGGAACTTTGCCGCACCCAAACTCTTGGTGAAGGCTGTGAAATTTGAAAGGAGTGAGGTTGGAGATTTGGGCCTGGCTGAAGGATCCCTATAGAATAACTTCCTATTTTACTCTTCACTACTGTAATTTAATCTCTTCATATGTAATAACTTGTAAAGAACAATTGGGTTTATAGTGTAATTGGGGAGGGTTATGCATGTTTGTTTAAAGGTACGGGTAGACAACATGTCTATAGGATTTTATTTACCTATTCATGCAATAGAAATCGTGTATAAGGCATTCATTCAATATATAAAAATCCTGCTCGTAGGTTCCTTTGGTTTTAGTCTGATATTTTTCATAACTATAATCAGTTATTAATTAAAACTCTACTACTGCATTTAGATATCATGTCTTAGAACCATCACGTGCATTAGATATCATGCAATTAGGAGTTCACTTGCAATGTTTTGGCCATCCCATTAGTTATCCAATCACATTAAGATGGTTTTCTCTTAAACTGAAAAACGATGTGTATGTCTGCTTTCTTTTATAACGCTTAGGCAAGCCTTAAGCCAGATAAAACTGATTAATCGTATTAAGTCTAAGCCATTCGACCTCTTTAAGTTGCCCAAACTGGTTTGCCTCCCAGAAATCTATTTGGTTTTACTACTAAATTCATGTCTTATTTTTTTCCACCTATATGTTTTCAACCAAGTTGCTTTTCCAGTCCAAGACTGGACTACTAATTTTCCCTGGAAACTTATTACGACCTCTGTAATTTTCAAGGGCTATATTCAATACTTTTTTTTTTATAATTCTGAATAATTTTTACGTCTCCGTTATACATTATGTTTCAGTACGGATCTAAACTATTGTCTTTTAATAGCAGGATACTGCATACATATATGGCTTTAAATATGTTTGAAAGAATAAATGTTTTCCCCTATTCCTAAATGATACGTATTTTACTGCTTTACCTTTAGTTTTTTCCAACTTCTCCTGCCAAATCCTGCCCAAACTTTCAGCTCCTATATTCAGATTTTAAATTCTCACTCCCTTATACCTTAAATATAATTTAGGCGTGCTAATTGTATGTCTATTTGTGGAGGGGTATTTGAGCCATTTACATGCCTTTAGATGATCCCTTATATGAAGTCCTACTTGCTTTTGTATGTCGCTTAGTATTTTACCTTTAAACTTAAGGGTTTAACCTAGTCCTCACCTTGTAGGAATAGTGGTCCTTAAACACCCTCTAGGACCTATAGGATGGGACGGGTAATAGCACACGATATGTACTTGTGACCAATACACACGTTTAAAATAACCTCTACGGGGCGAGAAGGGTAGAATATGGATATGATGACCGGTGCGTTAATATCTCGTGTGAGAATGATTGATGGGTATTGCACCGAAGTGATCCATATTATGTTTAACCCTAGGACCCCTTGTCTTCTCCTTTATTTATTGTTGTTTTTCCAAATTGAAGTTTTCTTCAACTAAGCTTTCTCTTTTCAAAATCACTTGTGTCTTCTTTCTTACAAAATTTTCAACTTGTTTCTACTTCCTATGTGCAACTCTTGCTTGTTTATTCCCACTCTCTTTTAAAGTCACAACTAAGCATGGCCGGGAACCACACTAGTGGATCTTGAGGGTGCCTAACACCTTCCCCTCAAGATAATCTCAAGCCCTTATCGAACTCTTGTTTTCTTTCGAAAAAATCATTTTTTCTCTTCTTTAAGTGTCCTAATGCACTATTATCATTAGGTCGCGACTCTTCAAACCCGCTTGCTTTAAAGGGAAAAGAGTTGTTTTGTCCATAATATCGTAAACCCGATTTCTCTTGAAAAAGGGGCATCGACTAGAATCACCTCCCGACCTCTTCCCACGCTGCTGCACGGGGTACATTCACTATGACACTAATAGCCCATCCTGAGCCCGAGCTCACCTTCCAGTTGTACAAGTCCATTTTCGCGGACATCAATTAAATATGCAGCAACATCCTTCCAATCCAGGGTTATGCTGCACCGTCCCCCATTTCAAGTAGCTCATTTCGCCATATTAATCTTCTGTATAATAGCCTATACTTCAAATCATACCCATAGACTTCAATCACCAATCATTAAAATCTCTAATTCGATCCAAAATCTCCTTATGGCGCGTAGTCATCCTACTACCAAGCCCATATGCAACACCCGCCACTCCCCCACTTTGGCAGAACTCCCTTTAATTGACCACTCGACCTTACTCCTCATACTTGGACTTCTAGAAGTTTTAAACACTGCCTGACACTTCCCACATGTCTTTTCTCATACTTTGCTACTCAATTGTTGCCTTATATAAAATTTATCTTCATGGCACTTTAATCCACCATTGTTGCTAACTTTAAACCTTTCCAATCGTCACTTTTCTCAAGCAATCAACATCAAAAACTCTGATTCGATCCTAAAACATCGTACCATGCGATATCTGACAGTTGTATCTCCAATACTATTTCACAATATCTTGCCTTACAGGCGAATTGTAGCAGATTATAACACCAACAAACTTAGTACGTTCAATCAGGACCACAACACCCACTCATAGGAGAAAGCTCCACCATGTTTGCAAATACCAAGTCTCATTACTTTCACCAGCCCACATGTGACCATTCTTAGCCCGACAGCCTTTCCTCTACCGGGAATAAAATACCGAATCCCTTGATTACACAATGAGTAACTTTCCTTCAATTAATCCACCGTCCCGACACGTGGGCAACATCCTACCATCATAACAACACTGCGGAATAATCACTTATAAGCATCATGGCAACCTGTGACTAACCTCAAGGCTCTTAAAAGTTCTACTGCTGAGCTGAAACAATAGAATATCCCTCCATAATGAGATCATAATAGTCAATCAACTATACCGGGAAAATCATCCCGCACCACATTTGTAGTTCCATTTCAATTCTTCAATTTCTCGATTTCTAACAAGCACTCGCGTCGCGTAAGATTGATTAGGAAGGAATCAAAGGCATAAACTCAAAGGAATCGAATCGCACGATAAGGAAATCAAGAAGGAAAGTACCCCTAACAGCCATGTAGCCTCCCGAGGATAAGTACAGACGTCTCCGTACCGATATGCGAGACTCTACTAGACTTGATCATCACTCGTGAGACCGACGGGAACCTAGATCTCTGATACCATATTGTCATGAACCAAAATCCACTAAGGGTCGTGGTGGCGCCGGACACTGCTGTCAGGCAAGCCAACCAAATTACTTAATCAAAATCTCGCTTTTTAACACTTTTGAAACTAGGATTTTCCTTTCATATTTAGAAATTTTTAAAGAATAAAGTCCTAAATTAAATTTAAATATTAAATAATTAATACAATACTTCCAACCATCCCAGAACCTGGTGTCACAAATGTGTGAGCATCTACTGATGCGAGGATCAAAAACAACATATGTCTGTAATACAGTGGATAGGAAGTAAATACAGTACACTGGAAGGGAATGCTCTAGCTGCGGCCATCTCGAATGATGCAGCTCACCTAGTCCCAGAATCATCCATGCTGCTATTCCTAGTAGACCAATAGAGTTACATACATGTGCAAAAAAATGCGCAGCAAGTGTAGTATGAGTACAAAAACAACGTGTACCCAATGAGTATCCCCCTAATCCCGAAGGGGTAGAGACGAGATGGTTAACTTTGACACTCTCTAATGGTCCAATGATTATTCATCCTTAATATATATATATATATATATATATATATATATATATATATATATATATATATATATATATTAAATATTGGATTTATCATATATATATGATTCTAATCTAGATAGAGGAAACAAGTAAACATATAATGTTTTCATGGAAAATTTTCATAATTTCTTTTTATTATTAATAAAATGATCTCGAGCCAGGGTAAAGCAGTAACAACTTAAATAAGTTCCAGGTAGCAACACGAGCATGCGCAAATCATACCGAGGCGACGACCCAATCCAACAAAAATAAATGTGCACTTGTCGGGGGTCGACGACACGCCTATTGATGCATCTATTAATCTGCCGAGGCGTTCGACCCATTCCAAAAACAAACACACAAAGACAGACAATAAGTCAAGGAGTCAACATGGAACAATTATCCAAGAAAGGCCAATTCTCTTTAACAATTTGAGAAAAACGAAGCTTAAGTCTTTATAGAGATCCATTTATTAATTTAATTTGATTTAAGCAATTCAAGCCATCAATAGTTCACAAATAATCCAAGTATAACATGCTTTTGAGTCCTCGACTACTCGGACAATAGCATAATAGTAGCTACGCACGGACTCTCTTCACCTCGTGCGTACGTAGCCCCCACAAATAGGCGCACATAACCAATTTAACTCACTTATGGGGTAATTTCCCCTCACAAGATTAGAAAGGAGACTCACCTCGCTCCAAAGACTCATACCCGACATTTCTACATTCTTTCGAAGACTTAAACCAACGCACAATGCTCCAAAACTAGCCAACGATCATACAAATCCATTAATATATGCTCAATTATACTTTACAACCCAATTTATAACAGTTCCTAACCCCGAACTAAAAGTTGACAAAAATACCCTCGGGCCCATGTGCCCGAAATTTGAAATTTCTCGAAGATAAAGTTTACCCATGACCTTAGAAACTCAAATATATAATTTTCTCTTAATTCCATACTCAAAAACGTGGCTAAATTTCAAGAATTAAATTTCTAGGTCTTCTTCCAAAAATTCAAATTTTCCCTATAATTTTCATGTCTAATTCCATGGTATAAACTTATATTTAACTTGTATTAAGTAGGAGTAGCTTACCTTAACATTGATGATGAAACCCCCTTGAAGCTCTACAAAAATCGCCCAATGAAGTGAATAAAATGAACTAAACCCCGCTATTAAAATATTCTGCCCAGCGATTTCCGTTACTGCGGTACATTGACTGCTTCTGCAGTTCCGCAGGTGCGGCCCCAGTGCCACTTCTACGATCCACCCTGAGCTGCCCTTTTTTCTTTTGTGCAATGCCCCATACCAAATCCGCTTCTGCGGCTTCTTTTATCGCTTCTGCGGGGCCGCTTCTGCTGTCTCATTTCCGCAGAAGCGGAAATATCAGCAACCAACAATTCATCTTTTTTCAAAAATCCAAATTTTGATTTGTTAACCACCCGATATCCACCCGATATCCACCCGAGGCCCCCGGGACCTCAACCAAACCTACCAACCAATCCTATACACACTACAGACTTGCTCGAGGACTCAAATCACATCAAACAATGCTAAAATCATCAATCGACCTCCAATACAAGCTTTATGAACTTTGAACTTTCCAACTTCTACTTCTGATATTTAAACCTATCAAATCATGTCCCGTTGACCTCAAATTTTGCATACAAGTCATATTTGACATTACGGACCTACTCCAACTTCCGGAATTGGATTCTGTTCCCGTTATCAAAACGTCCACTTCCGGTCAAACTTCTCAAAACCTTCAATTTTCTATCCTTAGCCAAACGACTCAAAATGACCTACGAACCTCCGTATTCACTTTCGATCACGCTCCCAAATCTAAAATCACTGTATCGAGATACTCCCAGTCTCAGAATCCCAAACGGACATCGATAGCACTAAAATACACTTCAATCCAAACTTAAGAAATGTCTTCCAAAATGCTAACTTCCACAATAGGCGCCAAAACACTCCCGGGTTATCCAAAACTTTAAATTGGGCATACGTCCAAGTCCAAAATCATAATACGAACCTGGAGTAACCTTTAGATCCTGATTCCAAGGTCGCTTACTTAAAAATCCAATCTTAGGTCATTCTTTCAACTTTAAGCTTCCGAAATGACAATTCTCTTCCCAAATCAACTCTAAACTTCCTGAAATTCAATTCCGACAACGCGTACGAGTCACATTACATGAAATGAAGATGCTCATGGCCTCATACTGTTGAATGATGTGCTAGGGCTCAAAACAAACGATTGGGTCATTACAACTTCAGGATTAGGACAATATGGACTTGCCAAATCAATAGTAGGTGGATAAGAAATCTCTGATGGAACTTCATAACATCTTTTCAACAATGACACATGTACATTGGGATGGATTTGAGCTCTGGTAGGTAGTAATAACGTATAAGCGTTTGATCCCACCTTTTTTAGAATTTGGAAAGGGCCATATTATTTAGAGGCTAACTTATGGGAAGCATTAGATATAGTCACTTGCTTGTATGGCAGAACTTTACGGTAGACCCAATCACCAAAATCAAATTTTCTATCCTTCCTATGAGTACATGCTTGTTATTTCATTTTGTGTTGAGCTCTCACTAGATGATGCTTTAGAAGCTGGAACTTCAATTCCCTGTTTATCAAGGTATTTTCCACCTCGACTGAAGCTGACTCCTCTAGCAAGTCGGGTAAATGTAAGGGAGGTGGTCGACCATAAAAAGCTTTAGAAGAGGTTGTATGTATAGTTGAATGAAATGAAGTGTTATACCAGTACTCAACCATAGGCAAGCAAGAGTACCATTTAACATCATCATAGTTGCAGTAACATCTTCAGTAGGTCTCCAAACTTCTATTCAATACCTCAGTTTGGCCATCAGATTGAGGATGATATGCAAAAGGATTATACAATTGAACTCCTTGTAATGTGAATAGCTCTTGCCAGAAATTACTAAGGAAGATAGCATATCGATCACTAGTAATAGTGTCAGGAAGACCATGCAATCTCACAACAATATCTAAGAACACTTGAGCTACTGATTTAGCAGTATAAGGATGCTTCAATGGAATTAAGTGACCATACTTGCTAAGTCTGTCCACCACTACTAGTATCACCTCATAGCCTTTTGATTTGGGCAGGCCATCAATGAAGTCTATACTAATTTGAGACCACACCACTTCTAGAATAGTTTAGGGTTGTGACAAACTAGGATAAGCAGCTAAGTCAGATTTGTTCTTCTGACAAATATCACATTTCTGCACAAAGTCATTCACCTCCTTCCTCATGTTTTCCCAGTAAAACAATGTGAGTAATCTCCTTATGGTAGCTTCAATACCTAAATGACCCCTGGAGGAGTTGCATGCCATAAATTCATAATTCTTCTTCTCAATTGTGGTTCTTTACCTATCACCAATCTGCCCTTTCTTCTTAGTTGGCCTTGGGACCATGTGAAATGTTTGTGAGGGAGTGGATCAGCTTGTAACTCTTCAATGAGTTTCTTTAATTCTTGATCAGAATTCCAACTATCAACTATAGCTTGGAAAAGACCAGTATCACCAGATGAAACTACCAATGTCAATTTTTCAGCTCTAGTTAGAGCGGGCATCAACTACCTTGTTCTCCATGCCTTTCTTGTACTGTATTGAGTAATCAAATGGGATTAATTTGGTTAGCCATAGTAGTTGGGAATTAGTGTGTAGTGTCTGCTCCATAAGATATTTCAAGGCATTTGATCAGTTCGGATGATGAACTTCTGTCCCAACAGATACTATGACCATTTAGTCACTGTGTGTACCATTGCCAATAGCTTTTTATCATATACAGATAAAGCTGCATGTTTAGGTGATAGAGCTTTGCTAATAAAAGCTATGGGATATCCTTCCTACAAAAGTACTGCCCAATACCATGACCACTGGCATCAGTTTCTACAATGAAAGTCTTGGTAGCATCTGGCAAAGCTAGAATAGGAGGTTGAGTGAGTGCTTCTTTCAAAGCTGCAAAAGCTGCATCTACTTAAGTCGACCACTTGAACCCATCCTTCTTAGTTAAGTCAGTCATGGGTTTGCAAATCACCCCAAAACTCTTAATAAATCTTATGTAATAACTACTTAGCCTAGAAATCTCCTGAGCTATTTGAGGGTTGTTGGTGTGGGCCAGTTTTGGACTGCTGCTATCTTTTGAGGATCAGTAGACACTCTTTTAGCTGAGATGAAGTGTCCTAAATACTCAATCCTCTGAACCCCAAAGAAAAATTTGCTCCTCTTTGCAAAGAGTTGGTGTTTACTCATATCCAAAAAAACAGACTTCAAGCGAGTTAAGTGATCCTCTAAAGTGTTGTTGTATATGAGAATATCATCAAAGAAAACCAGTACATATTTCGTAAAAAACTTCTGGAGAACAAAATTCATCAACCCTTGAAAAGTTGAAGGAATATGTGATGGGCCAAATGGCATTACCAAATACTCAAAATGTCCAAAACGAGTCTTGAAGGCAGTCTTAGGCACATCCTTGGCCATTATGAGCTGATGATATCCATACCTTAGGTATATTTTAGAGAAGGCCTTAGAGCCCCCAAGTTCATTTAATAAATCCTCCATAATAGGAATATGAAACTTATTCTTCACAGAGTGCTTATTCAAATTTCTATAATCAACACACAACCTCCATGATCAATCTTTTTTACCTACTAGTACCACTCGTGATGCAAAAGAATTTCAACTAGGTTGAATGATACCTTGATCCAACATCTATTATACAAGACTCTCAATACTATCCTTATTTACTGAAGGATACGTAAAGAGCCTTTTGTTCGCAGGTTCAGTACCATGTTGTAATACATTCCTGTCAAAGATACCCATAGAAGAAGGTAATTCAGTAGGCTCTTCAAATAATTCAGAATACCCAGCTAGAAATTGTATTAGCCTATGATCTGCCACAGGTTCCTCCTTAGCCTTAACAACATGCCACTGTTCTTCTGCCTCCCCCATAGGAACCACTTGTATCATGCATAGTTGAGATAGATCCCCTGTATGTTTGACCATTTTATCAGCTTCTTGCACCTTCACTTGATTGCCAGCACCTCTGAGGAGGTGTTTCCTTCCTTTGTACCAGAACTCCATAGTTAACTTCCTAACTTTCATTTTAATATCCCAAAATGTTAGTAGCAATTGCACTTCTAAACTACTCCACATGAACCTAAAGATATCAGCAAATATTTTGCTGAAAACTCAGCACCTTGCAGCAACCAAGTAATTGTACATCCCCTATCTACCATCATGTTTCCATTAAGTGCATCTACTAATTGAGGTTTGGTAGACTGGATTGCACACTCTAAATGTTTGACCAATTCAGGGTCTACGAAATTATGTGAACTACCAATATCAATCAGTATACTTAGGGCCTTCTTTGCATGATAACCAATAACCTTTAAGGTTTTATACCCAGTGAACCATTAAGAGCGTGAATGGAAATTTCCATTTGTTCCATACCTTGAGATGATTCTGATAGTTCTATTCCCTCCTCTTGATTTTCTAACTCATGTCTTTCCCCTACATAAGGCATTTCCTCTATTTAATCCAATTCCAATAGATATAACTGTTTGGAACTGTTACATCTATGGCCTGGCTCATACTTTTCATTAAATAAGTAACACGATCCTTTTGCCCTCTTTTCATTCATCTTATCAATGCTTAATTTTCTATTAGTAAATCCTTTAGTATATCTAGAACTACCAGAATTAGGAGTTGGTAATAGAGGCTTACCATTGTTGCTTTGTGCTGTATATCTTTTAGTTGAAGAATTTGTTGTATAAGGTTTTTGATTAGTCAGCTTCACAACAATGTTCAACTTATGCTTCAAACCCCCAATAAAACAACTGATTGTATTTTCAAATATAGCCTAATATTCTTTCACACTCCCAGTCTGCTTGATCTTCTTGATCTCCTTCACAAGGTCATCAAAATCAGTCCCAAACCTTTCAATCAGTGCCATCACGTATTTATTCCAAGCAGCAGGTTGTAAGTACTGCCTATACCTCATGAAAGAGAGATGCCACAGAATGGTTTCTCCTTCCAACTGCAATGCAGCTACTTCGACCTTTTCTTCAGCATCCACATTTTCCATAGAGAAGGATTGTTCAATTTTGAACAACCATGATCTCAGATATTCTCCATTAAATTGTAAAAACTCCATCCTAGACCACCTAGAGAAGTTGGAGTTGTGATGATTACAACTCGTATGACTTCTCTCTCAATGAGATATAGCGTTAGAAGGTTCACCATACTCTGCTAATGGAGCTTTATCCTTCCATTTTCCCCTTCAATTTGTCATATGTTCCTTCAATTCAAGGACTATCTGATCCAACTACTTTAAATCTAAGACTTCACCAGATAGAACTCCTACATTAGCTATTAATTTCTACATCAACTTGTGTGGTTCAGGATTTCGTTTATTCGTACTGTCAGTAGTTCGAGCTCCTTTTGCCATGATTCCAAGAATCACACGGCTCTGATACTAATGTTACACGATTGCAACAATTCAAAGATCGTAGCACTACTCCAGAAACAAATCAAGGAAGCAGTAGAGAATGTTAGAATTGCACAAGAGCAAAAGAGAAGAAGGAAGAAGAAGAAGAATAGAGAGATTTTAGGAGGAATTTGTGTAAACGTATTTCATATCTGTAATGAGGTTTACAATCCCTATATGCATGGATTCATACATTCCAAATGTAACTAGATTCTACATAATAGAATTAATAACAAAATTTTATTATCCAACTACTAACTAAGGTAATTGTGTTTCCCTCTCTTTGACTAACTTTTGGACTACTAACTACTGACTTTCCTTTGATTCTTAATTATGCTGTATTCAAGCTAAGCTTACTAAATTCATGTATCACTTTATTACTGACAAGCTTTTAGTTCCATGCTTAAAAAGCACCGGGGAGTGGTTGGAAGATGCAAGAAAACTATTTGATGAAATGCTTGAGAGAATTTTACCTTTGTACATTGCTTTAATATGCACTTGCTCTAAGTCTGAGCAGTGGGATGGACTTTATTTTGCAGTTAGTGATAGAGGGCTTAATGCGAGATAATTATGTCGTCCCTACATTACTCAAGGCTTGCGCGAGGATGATATTGTTAAAATTCGGGCAAATGGTCCATGTATTTATAGTGAGAAATGGTATAACTAAAGATGCTTTTGTCAGTAATGCCCTTATTAATATGTATGCAAATTGTGGAGAATTGGAGTCATCTAAGGGTTTATTTAACTCAATGGAAGAAAAAGATGTGGTTTCTTAGACTGATTTATTATTTGTTTATATGAATGCAGGGCTTGTGGAGTAAGAAAAACATCGATGAAGGATAATAGGGTAAAGCTTGATTTGATATGTTGGAATGGACTTGTGTCTGGATATGCTAAGAATGGAAAGGTTGATCTAACTATAAGGTGCTTAAATGAGACGCAAAATAATGGAATGAAACCTAAAGTTACTTCTTGGAACGGTGTAATTTCAGGATTTGTGCATAATGGTTATTTTGAAAATAGCCTGAATGTGTTTAATGGGATGTTGCGGTGTTATGACCAACCTAATGTTGTGACTTGTGACGATTGATAGTATTTTACCAGCATGTGCAAGCTTGGGTGGCCTGAAGATTGGGCAAGCAGTTCATGTGTATGCAATTAAAAATGAATTTTGTGGTAATATTCACTTATTAATATGTGATAGAAACTAAGCATCCACCAAACTGTATAGAGAATGGGGTTTTCTATCAGTTCCCACTGTAAGCAACAGACTGTAAAGCCAAAATGTATATGAAATCATGTTCTCTAATTGTTCCCATAGTAAATAAAGAACACATAGAATCTTTACATGGAAAACTTTCAGCTCAACGAGATTAAAAACCATGACCTACCCTTGTAGGATTTCAACTTCAATACAGAGAAATCTTCACATTATAACCTATTGTAACCTAGAAATTAACCTCTTAATCCCTCACTAACTTGTAACTACACTATAACAAGCCACTTTGTAATAACTCTACCACAAAGACTTAATCACTTACTAACTTGTAACAACACTATTACAAGCTACTTTGTGATAATTCTATTACAAAGACTTCACAACTCGACTAACTCTAGCCAAGATACAAACATAAAGATTTATGATTTACAAAGGGTTTCCTACACAATGCTTCTAACTAATCTAAGTAGGAGTTGCGAATGAGGAACAAATAACAAAGGCTCAACAAACCTAAGGACTTAAGATATCATCAATCTTTGGATCTGGTCCTTGAGGTTGCAGAGCTTTTTTCTAGAGAGAGGTTGTGGCTACCACTTGAGAGAATATTTTCTTTTGATTTTACAAGTGTTAGAGAGATAAAATCCATTTCCTCATGTTGATAATATGTGTGTGTGATGTCATCAAACAATGCTAAAATCATCAATCGACCTCCAATACAAGCTTTATGAACTTTGAACTTTCCAACTTCTACTTCTGATATTTAAACCTATCAAATCATGTCCCGTTGACCTCAAATTTTGCATATAAGTCATATTTGACATTACGGACCTACTCCAACTTCCGGAATTGGATTCTGTTCCCGATATCAAAACGTCCACTTTCGGTCAAACTTCTCAAAACCTTCAATTTTCTATCCTTAGCCAAACGACTCAAAATGAACTACGAACCTCTGAATTCACTTTCGATCACGCTCCCAACTCCAAAATCACTGTATCGAGCTACTCCCAGACTCAGAATCCCAAACGAACACCGATAGCACTAAAATACACTTCAATCCAAACTTAAGAAATGTCTTCCAAAATGCTAACTTCCACAATAGGCGCCAAAACACTCCCGGGTTATCCAAAACTTTAAATTGGGCATATGTCCAAGTCCGAAATCATAATACGAACCTGAAGTAACCTTTAGATCCTGATTCCAAGGTTGCTTACTTAAAAATCCAATCTTAGGTCATTCATTCAACTTTAAGCTTCCGAAATGACAATTCTCTTCCCAAATCAACCCTGAACTTCCCGAAATTCAATTCCGACCACGCGTACGAGTCACATTACATGAAATGAAGATGCTCATGGCCTCATACTGTTGAATGATGTGCTAGGGATCAAAACAAACGATTGGGTCATTACAACTTCAGGATTAGGACAATATGGACTTGCCAAATCAATAGTAGGTGGATAAGAAATCTCTGATGGAACTTCATAACATCTTTTCAACAATGACACATGTACATTGGGATGGATTTGAGCTCCGGTAGGCAGTAATAACGTATAAGCATTTGATCCCACCTTTTTTAGAATTTGGAAAGGGCCATAGTATTTAGAGGTTAACTTATGGGAAGCATTAGATATAGTCACTTGCTTGGATGGCAGAACTTTACGGTAGACCCAATCACTAAAATCAAATTTTCTATCCTTCCTATGAGTACATGCTTGTTATTTCATTTTGTGTTGAGCTCTCACTAGATGATGCTTTAGCAGCTGGAACTTCAGTTCCCTGTTTATCAAGGTATTATCCACCTCGACTGAAGTTGACTCCTCTAGCAAGTCGGGTAAATGTAAGGGAGGTGGTCGACCATACAAAGCTTTAGAAGAGGTTGTATGTATAGTTGAATGAAATGAAGTGTTATACCAGTACTCAACCATAGGCAAGCAAGAGTACCATTTAGCATCATCATCGTTGCAGTAACATCTTAAGTAGGTCTCCAAACTTCTATTCAATACCTCAATTTGGCCACCAGATTGAGGATGATATGCAAAAGGATTATTCAATTGAACTCCTTGTAATGTGAATAGCTCTTGCCAAAAATTACTAAGGAAGATAACATATCGATCACTAGTAATAGTGTAAGGAAGACCATGCAATCTCACAACAATAGCTTAGAACACTTGAGCTACTGATTTAGCAGTATAAGGATGCTTCAATGGAATTAAGTGACCACACTTGCTAAGTCTGTCCACCACTACTAGTATCACCTCATAGCCTTTTGATTTGGGCAGGCCATCAATGAAGTCTATACTAATTTGAGACCACACTACTTCTAGAATAGTTAAGGGTTGTGACAAACCTGGATAAGCAGCTAAGTCAGATTTGTTCTTCTGACAAATATCACATTTCTGCACAAAGTCATTCACCTCCTTCCTCATGTTTTCCCAGTAAAACAATGTGAGTAATCTCCTTATGGTAGCTTCAATACCTGAATGACCCCTGGAGGAGTTGCATGCCATAAATTCATAATTCTTCTTCTCAATTGTGGTTCTTTACCTATCACCAATCTGCCCTTTCTTCTTAGTTGGCCTTGGGACCATGTGAAATGTTTGTGAGGGAGTGGATCAGCTTGTAACTCTTCAATGAGTTTCTTTAATTCTTGATCAGAATTCCAACTATCAACTATAGCTTGGAAAAGACCAGTATCACCAGATGAAACTACCAATGTCAATTTTTCAGCTCTAGTTAGAGCGGGCATCAACTACCTTGTTCCCATGCCTTTCTTGTACAGTATTGAGTAATCAAATGGGATTAATTTGGTTAGCCATAGTAGTTGGGAATTAGTGTGTAGTGTCTGCTCCATAAGATATTTCAAGGCATTTGATCAGTTCGGATGATGAACTTCTGTCCCAACAGATACTATGACCATTTAGTCACTGTGTGTACCATTGCCAATAGCTTTTTATCATATACAGATAAAGCTGCATGTTTAGGTGATAGAGCTTTGCTAATAAAAGCTATGGGATATCCTTCCTACAAAAGTACTGCCCAATACCATGACCACTGGCATCAGTTTCTACAATGAAAGTCTTGGTAGCATCTGGCAAAGCTAGAATAGGAGGTTGAGTGAGTGCTTCTTTCAAAGCTGCAAAAGCTGCATCTACTTAAGTCGACCACTTGAACCCATCCTTCTTAGTTAAGTCAGTCATGGGTTTGCAAATCACCCCAAAACTCTTAATAAATCTTTTGTAACAACTACTTAGCCTAGAAATCTCCTGAGCTATTTGAGGGTTGTTGGTGTGGGCCAGTTTTGGACTGCTGCTATCTTTTGAGGATCAGTAGACACTCTTTTAGCTGAGATGAAGTGTCCTAAATACTCAATCCTCTGAACCCCAAAGAAAAATTTGCTCCTCTTTGCAAAGAGTTGGTGTTTACTCATATCCAAAAAAACAGACTTCAAGCGAGTTAAGTGATCCTCTAAAGTGTTGTTGTATATGAGAATATCATCAAAGAAAACCAGTACATATTTCGTAAAAAACTTCTGGAGAACAAAATTCATCAACCCTTGAAAAGTTGAAGGAATATGTGATGGGCCAAATGGCATTACCAAATACTCAAAATGTCCAAAACGAGTCTTGAAGGCAGTCTTAGGCACATCCTTGGCCATTATGAGCTGATGATATCCATACCTTAGGTATATTTTAGAGAAGGCCTTAGAGCCCCCAAGTTCATTTAATAAATCCTCCATAATAGGAATATGAAACTTATTCTTCACAGAGTGCTTATTCAAATTTCTATAATCAACACACAACCTCCATGATCAATCTTTTTTACCTACTAGTACCACTCGTGATGCAAAAGAATTTCAACTAGGTTGAATGATACCTTGATCCAACATCTATTATACAAGACTCTCAATGCTATCCTTATTTACTGAAGGATACGTAAAGAGCCTTTTGTTCGCAGGTTCAGTACCATTTTGTAATACATTCCTGTCAAAGATACCCATAGAAGAAGGTAATTCAGTAGGCTCTTCAAATAATTCAGAATACGCAGCTAGAAATTGTATTAGCCTATGATCTGCCACAGGTTCCTCCTTAGCCTTAACAACATACCACTGTTCTTCTGCCTCCCCCATAGGAACCACTTGTATCATGCATAGTTGAGATAGATCCCCTGTATGTTTGACCATTTTATCAGCTTCTTGCACCTTCACTTGATTGCCAGCACCTCTGAGGAGGTGTTTCCTTCCTTTGTACCAGAACTCCATAGTTAACTTCCTAACTTTCATTTTAATATCCCAAAATGTTAGTAGCAATTGCACTTCTAAACTACTCCACATGAACCTAAAGATATCAGCAAATATTCTGCTGAAAACTCAGCACCTTGCAGCAACCAAGTAATTGTACATCCCCTATCTACCATCATGTTTCCATTAAGTGCATCTACTAATTGAGGTTTGGTAGACTGGATTGCACACTCTAAATGTTTGACCAATTCAGGGTCTACGAAATTATGTGAACTACCAATATCAATCAGTATACTTAGGGCCTTCTTTGCATGATAACCAATAACCTTTAAGGTTTTATACCTAGTGAACCATTAAGAGCGTGAATGGAAATTTCCATTTGTTCCATACCTTGAGATGATTCTGATAGTTCTATTCCCTCCTCTTGATTTTCTAACTCATGTCTTTCCCCTACATAAGGCTTTTCCTCTATTTAATCCAATTCCAATAGATATAACTGTTTGGAACTGTTACATCTATGGCCTGGCTCATACTTTTCATTAAATAAGTAACACGATCCTTTTGCCCTCTTTTCATTCATCTTATCAATGCTTAATTTTCTATTAGTAAATCCTTTAGTATATCTAGAACTACCAGAATTAGGAGTTGGTAATAGAGGCTTACCATTGTTGCTTTGTGCTGTATATCTTTTAGTTGAAGAATTTGTTGTATAAGGTTTTTGTTAGTTGCAGCCAAGTAAACTTCATGCATCCTTGCAGTTCTGTACACTTGAGATAGGGTTGTTGGATTAGTCAGCTTCACAACAATGTTCAACTTATGCTTCAAACCCCCAATAAAACAACAGATTGTATTTTCAAAAATAGCCTAATATTCTTTCACACTCCCAGTCTGCTTGATCTTCTTGATCTCCTTCACAAAGCCATCAAAATCAGTCCCAAACCTTTCAACCAGTGCCATCACGTATTTATTCCAAGCAGCAAGTTGTAAGTACTGCCTATACCTCATGAAAGAGAGATGCCACATAATGGTTTCTCCTTCCAACTGCAATGCAGCTACTTCGACCTTTTCTTCAGCATCCACATTTTCCATAGAGAAGGATTGTTCAATTTTGAACAACCATGATCTCAGATATTCTCCATTAAATTGTAAAAACTCCATCCTAGACCACCTAGAGAAGTTGGAGTTGTGATGATTAAACTCGTATGACTTCTCTCTCAATGAGATATAGCGTTAGAAGGTTCACCCTACTCTGTTAATAGAGCTTTATCCTTCCGTTTTCCCTTCAATTTGTCATATGTTCCTTCAATTCAAGGACTATCTGATCCAACTACTTTAAATCTAAGACTTCACCAGATAGAACTCCTACATTAGCTATTAATTTCTACATCAACTTGTGTGGTTCAGGATTTCGTTTATTTGTACTGTCAGTAGTTCGAGCTCCTTTTGCCATGATTCCAAGAATCACACGGCTCTGATACTAATGTTACACGATTGCAACAATTCAAAGAGAATTCAAAGATCGTAGCACTACTCCAGAAACAAATCAAGGAAGCAGTAGAGAATGTTAGAATTGCACAAGAGCAAAAGAGAAGAAGGAAGAAGAAGAAGAATAGAGAGATTTTAGGAGGAATTTGTGTAAACGTATTTCATATCTGTAATGAGGTTTACAATCCCTATATGCATGGATTCATACATTCCAAATGTGACTAGATTCTACATAATAGAATTAATAACAAAATTTTATTATCCAACTACTAACTAAGGTAATTGTGTTTCCCTCTCTTTGACTAACTTTTGGACTACTAACTACTGACTTTCCTTTGATTCTTAATTATGCTGTATTCAAGCTAAGCTTACTAAATTCATGTATCACTTTATTACTGACAAGCTTTTAGTTCCATGCTTAAAAAGCACCGGGGAGTGGTTGGAAGATGCAAGTAAACTATTTGATGAAATGCTTGAGAGAATTTTACCTTTGTACATTGTTTTAATATGCACTTGCTCTAAGTCTGAGCAGTGGGATGGACTTTATTTTGCAGTTAGTTATAGAGGACTTAATGCGAGATAATTATGTCGTCCCTACATTACTCAAGGCTTGCGCGAGGATGATATTGTTAAAATTCGGGCAAATGGTCCATGTATTTATAGTGAGAAATGGTATAACTAAAGATGCTTTTGTCAGTAATGCCCTTATTAATATGTATGCAAATTGTGGAGAATTGAAGTCATCTAAGGGTTTATTTAACTCAATGGAAGAAAAAGATGTGGTTTCTTAGACTGATTTATTATTTGTTTATATGAATGCAGGGCTTGTGGAGTAAGAAAAACATCGATGAAGGATAATAGGGTAAAGCTTGATTTGATATGTTGGAATGGACTTGTGTCTGGATATGCTAAGAATGGAAAGGTTGATCTAACTATAAGGTGCTTAAATGAGACGCAAAATAATGGAATGAAACCTAAAGTTACTTCTTGGAACGGTGTAATTTCAGGATTTGTGCATAATGGTTATTTTGAAAATAGCCTGAATGTGTTTAATGGGATGTTGCGGTGTTATGACCAACCTAATGTTGTGACTTGTGACGATTGATAGTATTTTACCAGCATGTGCAAGCTTGGGTGGCCTGAAGATTGGGCAAGCAGTTCATGCGTATGCAATTAAAAATGAATTTTGTGGTAATATTCACTTATTAATATGTGATAGAAACTAAGCATCCACCAAACTGTATAGAGAATGGGGTTCTCTATCAGTTCCCACTGTAAGCAACAGACTGTAAAGCCAAACTGTATATGAAATCATGTTCTCTAATTGTTCCCATAGTAAATAAAGAACACATAGAATCTTTACATGGAAAACTCTCAGCTCAACGAGATTAAAAACCATGACCTACCCTTGTCGGATTTCAACTTCACTACAGAGAAATCTTCACATTATAACCTATTGTAACCTAGAAATTAACCTCTTAATCCCTCACTAACTTGTAACTACACTATAACAAGCCACTTTGTAATAACTCTACCACAAAGACTTAATCACTTACTAACTTGTAACAACACTATTACAAGCTACTTTGTGATAATTCTATTACAAAGACTTCACAACTCGACTAACTCTAGCCAAGATACAAACATAAAGATTTATGATTTACAAAGGGTTTCCTACACAATGCTTCTAACTAATCTAAGTAGGAGTTGCGAATGAGGAACAAATAACAAAGGCTTAACAAACCTAAGGACTTAAGATATCATCAATCTTTGGATCTGGTCCTTGAGGTTGCAGAGCTTTTTTCTAGAGAGAGGTTGTGGCTACCACTTGAGAGAATATTTCCTTTTGATTTTACAAGTGTTAGAGAGATAAAATCCATTTACTCATGTTGATAATATGTGTGTGTGATGTCATCAAGGATGATGCAATAATGTGCCCTTTAGTTTGGCCTTGGCAAGTGAAAACTGTGAATTATACATGATTTATGCCCCTTCTTACCTTAGCTTTGTGCATAGTTTGCCCTTAATTAGTCCTGAATTACTTACAAGTTGCGCTTGATGGCAGGTTTGAGTGAAAAGATGATTAACATCACAAATCGGCTCAAGAAGGAGTGAAATCTTCCAAGTCACAAGAAGATGACAAAAATTGGGAATTAAGAACCTGCGCGGACCGCACTGTTTTGGTGTGCGGCCGCGTAGGAAGGTTTAGAGACTTACCAATCTACCATGCCTCATGTGCAGTCCACCTACTTATGTGATGCGGCCGCATGGGAGACATGTCATTTTGAGGGAAAACCCATGCGGGCCACATTCATTTTTATACGGTCCGTATTGATGAGGATTCAGAGGCTAGGAAATTCAAGGCACAAGACCTACGCGGCCGCGCACCAAAAGCAGGCAGTCCGCATGGGCACAAGTTCATAGAAACAACCTTTTGCAAATTCCTCTTGTGCGGCTGCACATCACTTTCGTGCGGTCCGCCTGATCCAACCTACGCGGCCGCAGTGCATTTCCATGCAGTCCACTTGCCAAGACCTACGCGGCCACAATGCATTTTGATGCGGTCCGCATCTCTTATCCAGAGGTGACTGAAGTGAAGACACCTTGCCGTACGCGGCCGCACGTCATTACTATGCGGTCCGCACCAGACCCTCAGGGGTATTTTTGTCCAGTTTTCCTTAATAGTATAAATAGAACACTTTACTATTTTAGGTTAAGTTTTATGTTCTGAACAGTAGCTGCACTCGTGAGTTTTGATATTAGCCTATTTTAGGCAACTTTCTCTTGTAATTAAAGTGGATTCAAGTCTTATAGTTAATGATTATGTTCATCTCTTCCATTATTTCTGCTTTTTCTACTTCTTCCATGTCTAGCTAAACCCATCAGCTAGGGTTGTGACTCAACCCTAGTGTCGGTAATTAATGGGTGTTTTTGCCTAATACTTGGATATTGTTGGGTGTTTGGTATTTGGGTTGTGTGTATGTTTTCACTTTGATTTGGTGGTTGCAAACATTAGTTCAAGCTTTGTGCGCCTTGACTCTTCTTGAGAAAGAGAATCTATGACCTCACATTCGACCCAACAAGGATTTGGGATGGACGCATGAGAATGGTAGTCCCAAGTAACGGGTTAAACCTCGAGAGAGTAATTACCCTACTTGAACCTTGTGTTGCTTGGGAAAATTGGCCTACCCAATTGGTCTCGAGCGAGTCAATTGGGAAAAATCATTCTCTCTACCGAGAGGCGTGAGAGCGACTGCTAAAAGTGCAACGGTTATCCATATTTCCCATAATTAGCATCCTTGTGTTAGAATTCTATACTCATTGATTATCCGCCTAGGTGAGTGTCACGACCCTAGTGCTTCTCTCTTATTGCTTAAATCTAGCATCAACCATCTTAGCTTATTTTTAGTTCATAATAGTAGTTGATAATTGTAGTTGATAACTATATTAAAAACCCAAAAGTGCAAGAAGATCAATTTGAAGCTAGAACGCATTTCTTCGCCATACAATTACTCATCTCCAACTTGAAGCTCCCTGAGGAATTTTCGACCCCGATATACTATTGGGTTACTAGTTGTCGCGCCCACTCTTTCTTCGGATTGAGTTTGACACGATCACATTTGGCGCCGTTGCCGGGGAGCTTTACGGTGTTTGACTATTTGTTGGCCAGTTGTGTGTTTTTGCTTCTCTTTGCTTCTTTTTACTTATTTTGTTTGCTAACTTCACTCAGGTACCAATGACTTTAAATGAAAATGAGCCTCTTAATGTTGGAGTGGAGGAGGTGGAAGATTTGGAACAAGATGAAATTTTACCCCAAGCTCAAAGTAGGGGTAGAAATGCTAATGACAACATACCAGGCCCTGCTCCACCTCCACCAAGGGTTGCTCCATGAGTTAAACCCAATCAAGAATATGCAAGTGCAATAGTCCATCCCCGAATCCGGGCGGGGAACTTCCAAATCACCAATGTCATGCTTACTTTGCTCGAACAACGAGGGTATTTCACAGGTGCTTTGGACCAAAACACCTACAAGCATTTGAAAGGGTTTGTGGATACATGTTGGGGAGAAAACAAATGAATGTATCGGAAGATGCACTGAGGCTAAGGCTTTTCCCCTTCTCACTTCGGGGGAAGGCATTAGATTGGTTGGAGAGTTGCCAAACCATTCCATCACTACCTTGGGATGAGTTGGCGGATAAATTCATTGCGAAGTTCTTCTCGCCTAGTCATATGGTGGCTCTATGAGATAAGATCCTAGCTTTCAAGCAAGAGCCGACGGAGCCTTTACATGAGATATGGGAGAGATTTTTGACAATGGTGAAAGAGTGCCCCAACAACGATATGAATGATGTGATGATCTAACAAACGTTCTATAGGGGCATAAATACAACTAACCAATGCATTGTTAATCTATTGGCCGGTGGTAATTTTTTGAAGCTTCCGTACAACGAAGCTTGTGATGTTCTTGACGAAATGGCCGACACTTCTTCGGCATGGAAAACTCGGGCTAATGTTCCTTAAGGCGATCCTAATGTTATACACTTGAATAAGGAGTTTCATGATCACGGTCAAGCCATCGCCGAACTTACAACAACAAAGAACCAATTGGCTAAGGCACAAATTCAACAAGTTCAAAATCCGCGCCAAGTCAATACCATGGAGGGAGTGAGTATGATGAAAAGAAGGCAACAACAACAACAACCTCCAAAAAATTTTGACAGCTTTGATTATGGGAAAGGTGGTTATTCGAATGAGTGTTATGATGACCAAAGTAAAGAGGTCCAATATGTGAATAATTACCAAGGTAATAGAGGAAATCAAGGGAATCAACAATGGAATTCCCAAGGCAATTAGGGGAACCAACAAAACAGTGGAAATTGGAACAACAATTGGGGAAATCAAGGTAATCAAGGCAATTGGGGAAAAAACAACAATAATTGGAACAACAACAACAATGGTGGGTGGAACAATAATCAAGGAGGCAATCAATGAAATCGAGGACAATTTTTTCAAAGGCCCCCGATGTTTCAACAATCGAACAATCCTCCCCCATTCGAATCTCAAGGGTCGAGTTCTTCGGGTCTAGATATGGGTATAATTGAGAACATGATTTAACAAATGATGAAGAGGAATCACGACTCGGATGCCCAATTAGCCTCCCACAACACTTCGATCCGGAACTTAGAGGTGCAACTTGGACAAATATCACAATCTCTCAACACTCGCCCGAAAGGTGCACTACCAAGTGATACGGTAATGAACCACAAGTGTGGGCACAACAATCATGTCATGGTGGTGAAAAGAAAGAAAGTCAAGCTAGGGTCGATGATGATGAGTTAAGGGAAGATGATGTCCCATTAGTGGTTGAAGATATTGATGAAACAATAGTGAGGAATGAAGTGAGAATAGATATTGATGAGGGTGAGGAAGAGACCCAAGAGGTCGTGAACCCATCTAGGGAACACATCATTGACATGCCGGAACCTACGATGCCAAAATCCAAGGCACATTTACCTAGGCCTCCTCCACCATATCCTCAAAGATTGGCAAAGCAAAAGGGTGACAATAAATTTAAAAAGTTTATTGAGATGATGAAGGGTTTGACTATCAATGTGCCTTTGGTGGAGGCACTTGAACAAATGCCTGGATATGAAAAGTTCATGAAGGACTTGGTTACCAAGAAGAGATATATGGAGTGTGAAACTATCAATATGACACATCAAATGAGCTCCATTGTGCACACCATGGCTCCGAAGCTAGAGGATCCCGGTGCCTTCACAATACTGTGCACCATTGGAAGCGCAGTATTTGCAAAAGCCCTATATGACTTGGGGGAAAGTATTAATCTCATGCCTTATTCGGTGTTCAAAACTTTGGGGATCGGGCAACCTCGCCCGAATTTCATGAGGCTTCAAATGGTGGACCGATCAATGAAGCGGACCTTGGGTATTATTGATGATGTCCTCGTTTGTGTTGACAAGTTTATACTGCCGGCGGACTTCGTGATCTTGGATTGCGAGGTACCTATTATTCTTGGTAAGACTTTCCTAGCTATGAGGAAGGCCTTGATTGATGTAGAGGCGGGAGGATTGGCTTTCCCCGTTGCTGATGAAAATATGGTCTTCCATATATGCAAGTCTATGCGCCAACCAAATAGCACTGAAGTGTGCTTGTTTGTTGACATTTTCACGGTGGTGATAGTGGATGACACAAGAGCAATGGAAAATGTTGAGGATCCACTCGAGGCTGTGATCTTGAACATGGATGTTGATGATATTCTGGAAAGGGTGGAGTGTGTGAATGCACTTCGTGGCATGGGATCATATTCCTATGAGCCGAGGAAGCTATCTCTTGATCTTGAAAATCGCAAGACTCCACCCACCAAACCATCCATTGAGGAGCCACCGGTGCTGGAGTTGAAACCACTTCCTCCTCACCTCAGGTATGAGTTTCTTGGTCCTAATTTCACTTTGCCGGTTATTCTTTCTGCTTGCTTGACTAACGTGCAGGTAAACGCCACTTTGGCGGTTCTTCAAAAGCGCAAGCGGGATATTGGATGGACCTTGGCGGATATCGGGGCATTAGCCCCGCATTTTGCATGCACAAGATAATCTTGGAGGAGGATGCTAGGCCATATCTTGAACATCAAAGGAGACTCAACGAGGCCATGCAAGAGGTGGTTAAGAAGGAAATCATCAAGTGGCTTGACTCTAGTGTGGTATATCTAATTTCTGACAGTTCATGGAACTCTCCAGTTCAGTGTGTGCCAAAGAAGGGAGGAATGATGGTAGTGACCAATGATAATAATGAGATGATTACGACTCGTACTGTGACGGGTTGGAGGGTATGCATGGACTACCGAAAATTGAACAAGATTACAAGAAAAGACCATTTCCCTTTGCCATTCTTGGATCAGATGCTTGACCGTCTAGCGGGCCGGGCATTCTATTATTTTCTAGATGGGTACTCCGGCTATAACCAGATTCTCATTGCCCCAGAGGACCAGGAAAAGACAACCTTCACATGTCCATATGGAACATTTGCATTCTCGCTTATGCCATTTGGACTATGTAATGCTCCAGCAACCTTTTCGAGATGTATGATGGAAATCTTCACTGATATGGTGAAGGACATATTAGAGATCTTCATGGATGATTTTAGTGTGGTCGGGGACTCATTTGATGAATGTTTGAAAAATCTTGATCGTGTTTTGGCCCGATATGAAGACACAAATTTGGTACTCAATTGGGAGAAATGCCACTTTATGGTGGAAGAAGGAATTGTGTTGGGTCATAAAATTTCGAAGAGGGGGATCGAGGTCAAAAAAGCAAAAACCGAGGTGATATTAAGACTTCCTACCCCTATCTCTGTCAAAGGGGTGAGGAGTTTTCTAGGACACGCGGGCTTCTACCGGAGATTCATCAAAGACTTTTCTAAGGTAGTAAACCCGTTGTGTAAATTGTTGGAAAAGGATGCAAAGTATGTGCCTGATGAGAAGTGCATGGAGACGTTTGAGCTTCTAAAGCAAAAATTAACGACTACCCCCATAATTACCGCACCCAATTAGAGCTTACCCTTTGAGCTCATGTGCAACGCTAGTGATGTTGTAGTGGGGGCGGTATTGGGCCAGAAAATCAATAAGTTGTTCCATCTGGTGTACTATGCTAGCAAGACAATGAATGAGGCGCAAAGAAATTATACGGTCACCGAGAAGGAATTGTTTGCAATTGTATTTGCTATGGAGAAGTTTCACCCGTAACTAATGGGGTCCAAAGTAATTATCATACCAATCACGCCGACCTAAGGTACTTGATGACTAAGAAGGATTCAAAAGCAAGGTTGATTAGATGGGTGCTTCTTCTACAAGAGTTTGACTTGGAGATAGTGGATAGAAAGGGTTGTGAAAATAAGGTGGCGGACCACTTGTCTCGTTTGGAGGAGGAAGGGAGGCTTTCGGCTGGCCTTGATATAAATGATTCTTTTCTGGATGAGCAACTCCTCTCGGTTTCTATGCTTGACATGCCGTGGTTTGCCAACATTGCAAATTATTTGGTAACAGGTGTGGTCCCGTGTGAGCTCTCTTCTAACCAAAGGAAGAAGCTCAAGCGGAATGCTTTGGACTTCTATTGGGATGAGCCTTATCTTTTCAAAATTTTCACCGATGGTGTAGTTCGCCGGTGTGTCCTCGAGGAAGAACAACTAAGTATTGTGGAATCTTGTCATTCTTCGCCTTATGGTGGCCATCCTGGCTGGGTGATGACGGCGTCCAAAGTGTTGAGTTGTGGTTTTTATTGGCCCTCATTGTTCAAGGATGTCGTGACTTTGTGAAAAGACGTGATAAGTGTCAACGAGCAGGAGGAATTTCAAAGAAAGATGAGATGCCCCTTAACACGATTCTTGAGGTCGACATTTTTTATGTTTGGGGGATAGACTTCACATGCCCTTTTGTGAGTTTTTGTGGCAACACCTATATTTTGGTAGCAGTGGACTATGTGTTGATATGGGTTGAGGCCGTTGCTTTGCCGAACAATGAAGCTCGTAGTGTGGTGGCTTTCTTGGAGAAGAGAATCTTTACTAGGTTTGGCACACCCCGTGGCATAAATAGTGATGGTGGCTCTCATATTTGCAACCGGGTTTTCGATTCTTTGCTCATCAAGTATGGGGTAAACCATAAAGTGACCACTCCTTATCATCCTCAAGCGAGTGGCCAAGTTGAGGTTTTGAATCGGGAAATCAAGAGTATTCTTTCCAAGACCCTCAATGCAAACAAGACCGACTAGTCAAAGAAATTGGATGATGCTCTTTGGGCTTATCGTACTCCTTTCAAGACTTCGATTGGTATGTCGCCATATCGGTAGGTTTTTGGTAAGGCATGTCATCTTCCGGTGGAGTTGGAACATAAAGCAATGCGGGCCTTGAGAAAGTTGAATTTAGAGTGGGATGTCGCAGCCAATCTCCGGGTTGAACAATTGAATGAGCTTGAAGAGTTCCAGTTTCATGCATGTTCTAGATCATCCTTGTACAAAGATAAAATGAAGTATCTCCATGACAAGTATTCCCGGGGAAAAGAGTTCAAGGTTTGTGATATGGTTCTTCTCTTCAATTTTCAGTTAAGGTTGTTTCCGGGAAAGTCGAAATCCAAGTGCAGCGGTCCTTTTGAAGTGGTAGGTGTTACGCCTTTTGGTGCTATTGACGTCAGAAACAAGAATGGTGAATTGTTCCGGGTAAATGGGCATAGGGTCAAGCACTATTTGGGCAAGATTGATGATATCCATGCGGTGGTGCTTCTTCACTTGAAATGATCATGATGGTAACACGAGTCGCGCCGCGATGTTAAATCAGGCGCTTCTTGGGAGGCAACCCATGTCTAACATTTTCTTTGTTTATCTTTTGTAGAGTAGGATTTTTAAGTTGATAGTTAGTGGAGTGTTGCAGGGATAGGATTAAATCAGTGTAAGGAAAAAGATGGAAAATGCACAGTCTCTGTCCATTGCCCATGCGACCGCACCACAAATCAGTGCGGTCCTCATGGCTTGATTGACTGAAGGAATAATCTTAAGGGAGTACCACGCGGCCGCATGGCACTTTTGTGTGGTCCGCGATGTACGAGGTGAAAAATGGCCAGTCTCTAAAGATTATCCATGCGGCCGCAGACAAAACCAGGCGGACCGCGTGACAATGGCCAGAAAAGTCAAGTCTCCGAAGATTACCCATGCGACAACAGACAAAGCCAGGCGGACCGCATGGGCTGTGAGCAGAAAGTGCAAGGTGAAAAATCATGCGTGGTCTGCACGCCACTTTTGTGCAGCCGCGCAGGTAGGTGAGTACTGGGCCCCACGGTGGTCTATAAATAGTCGCCTAAGGCATCCTTCTACCCTTTTAGAAAAATTTTGTTCTGAAGCTATACTAACTGTTCATTCCTTCAAGAGTGCGCTTCATCTCTTTCACATTACATTCCTGGTAACATTCCACAACTTCGTGTTGATTCTTAGTTAATTAATTATTTATTTTCGTCACATTTTTCTAGTTTAACTTCTTAATTTCTATTTTTCCTTTTTAGAAATTTATTAGGTTAGTTTTTACTGCTTCGCTTGTTCAAGCATGGGCATAACCTGATAATCACCAACTGAGTGGGGACAAAAACTTAGGATTTTTCATGTTTAAAGTGTGCACTTAAATGCAAAAATTCCCTACCCAGTCCGTCTGCCCTACGCGGCCGCACGACCTTTTTGTGCGGTCCGCGTGAGTTACCTAACTCCTAAGGCACCCTCTGCCGCTCTCCATGGACACTTTTGTGCGATCCACATGGTGCCTTGTGCGGCCGCGGTCCAAAACCAGGCGGACCGCATGGCTGGTTTATTAGAGACCTTGAAATTTTTGAATTTGTCTTGTACGGCCGCAGTCCAAAACTAGGCAGACAGCGTGACCTATTTATCAGAGTATTGAAATTTTTTGGTGCTGGCCAATGCGAACCGCGACCAATTATGTGCGGTCCGCGATATCTCTGTGCTGCCGCAAGCCCTAATAATGCGGTCCGCGTGACCTGTTCTGAGCAATGAATGCTGAGGCTACTTTGCCTCTGCGGACCGTATGACTTTTTTGTGCGGTCCGCCTCAGCCATGTCTGCAACACAAGTTTGTTCAAGTGTTTGATCTTTCAACTGTGTATTTCTTATGTGCTTTCACTAACAATGTTAGATGTGACTCTTTTGCAGACAATGCCTCCAAAGGGTAAGCAAACACAACATGGGGGTAAGGATAAACAACCGGCGAGGGGTGGGGCCCCCAAGGTAAAAACAGTTTGGATAGTAATCAAACTCTGCTAAAGAAAAGGAGAACATCAAGAAGACTAGAAAGATTATACGGGAGGTAGACAAGGCTGCCTCTCATTCTTCTAGCAGTTAGTATGTCCCCTCTCGGAGTTTGACTTCAGAGTCCGTGCCTTCACGGATGTCTATAGAGGTCCTAGTAGCAGTGTCATCATCTTATGAGCATGAGCAGACAATGGTGACTACTTCTAAGAAGCCAGGAAACAGGATAGTCTCGGATTTGTCTGATGAGTCCGAAGCTGAAAAAGCAGCTAATAAAGAATATTCCACCTCCCTCAACATATCATCATCAGATGAGGGTGAAGGTGGTGAGCCGCAGATTGGGGGACTCGAGAGAACTAGAAAAAAGGAAGTCTGGGAGGACAGATTTGTTAATGAGGTTGCCTTCCACATGTACAGAACATGGTGGCCAAAAAGGAAGATGATACTAGAACAAAGATTTATTGTAGCTGATTTGATCCCTCATAACCCTCACGTACACGCTCAGTTCCATACATGAGAGGGTTGGGGATTCCTTATAGAGAGAGTGGATATGGCTAAGGAGCACATGGTGAAAGAATTCTACAGCAGCGTCCACCACATGGTTAAAGGTGCTACAGCTACGAAGGTGAGGGAGAAGGTGATTCTTATGATGGGAAGACTTTTGAATGAATTCTTGGGGTTTGCTGAGGAGGACGAGTCTCAGTGCCTGGAGAAACTGTCACTTAAAGAAGAGGTTTGCTCGTGGTTAGCCGGGATTATTAGAGCTCCAGATACTGTTCTTGAATGGATAAAGGCACTGGCAAGAATCTTTAGAATCACCCTGAACTTCGAGGCAAAAGGGTGTATTTCATTTGTGTGCACCAGACTCGACCCATCCACTCATGAAAACTCAGTGCCACTTGAGCGTGCTGTCCTCGTTGCCTCTATTATGGAGGGTTTCCCATTAAATGTGGGTAACATCATGCAGAGGGTAATTTCCAAGGTGGGGCACGATACTCAGCAAAACTACCCATTCCCCAACACCCTAACCATGTACTTCAATGGTATGAAGGTGAGAAAGAAGAACTATGATATTGAGGTGCCTCCGGTGGGGTCCTACTCATGGTATGATCAAAAGGGTCCGGATAACCCTAAGGGCTACAGGAAAGGGCAGACATCGACTTCTACTGCAGCTGGCCAGTCTGAAGAGCCAACTGCAACTGAGCATCCATTAGAGCCCACCATTGAGGCATTCCAGCTGGGTCCATCTTTAGCTTCTCCTTCTACTTCTGCTGAGGCAGTGATCCCGTCTTCCAAGACTATAGATTCACATCTCATCATCTATCTCAGTCTCTTGTTAGTTTGAACAATTGGGTGTCGGCTGCGACATCCAAGTTGCCAATATTGACTATGGCTGTTGAGGCTCAGAGAGCACCAGTGACGGTTGAGGTCCCTGTTTCGATCGAGGAGACTTTGAAGAAAATCCTGGAAAACTAGGTAGCTATGATGAAGAAGCAGGATCAGCTATAGAAAGCAGTCGGGGAGCACAACAAGGCACTGAAAGAATTGGCCAAGGAGTACAGAAAGATCAGAAAAGATAGAGCCTCAAAGGAGTCAGTGAAAGAGCTGCAGAAAGATGTTTACAGACTCCGTGCGGATCAGATGTCCTTGGATTTGCTATTTGGGGATCCTATTGTTGAGGCAGCAGCACAGCCACAGGTGGATGAGAGTAGACCTAGGAAGAATAGGAAGCTCCCGAGTACAGAGGGAGTGGTGATTGAGATAGCACCACCCGGTATTGCAGACATTGAGCCTCATGCAGCACCAGTAGGAGATGAGCCACCCAGGAGCATACATTTGATGTCCTAGTAGCACAGCAGCAGCAGGCTGGGGACCGGTCTGAGGTCCCCGCCAGTACAGAGGGCACATGAGCTATTGACCAGCAGAGATCTGCTGATGAGTCTTGAGGTGCCACTTCTATAGCCTTTCCCCTATTTTTATGCTGTATTTACATTGGGGACAATGCTAGCTTTTATTCGTGGGGGTGTGTCCCTACTTTTTGATTTGGATGACTATATATATACTACTTACGGTTTACTTTTAGCACATTCGTAGTTTAGATGGTTTGTATATAATTTTAGATTCTGAACCCCTTTAGTTGTATATTCTACCTCCCCATATGTATATGTTCATTTGGCGCTCATTTGAGCTTTTTGTTATTTTTCATTTGAGCTTTCTTGTTATTTTCGTTATTTTCGTAAAATATTTTGTTTTAGCGCAAAAGTTAGGCTCGTAGCCTTCTTTTTTGGTTTTGGTTGATGTTGCAATAAGCCATGAGTTTTCTTAATGCCACGGTTCTTTCCAAGGGTAGAATGTTGTGTGAACTGGGTGACTCTTCCCAATGATAGATAGCGTGATAACTTTCTTAAGGGTTGAGTAAATTTTTTTTTTGTTTTGTGTCTTTTTGATTTTCAAGCTTTTTGGTAGTTAAGAGTACCTCAGGCAAAGTCTCACTTAGGCCTAGCACATTTTCCTTCGATCTTATGGTCAAAGACATCAAGTTGTGTTTAGGAGGGTGAAAGTCGTGACCTTGAGACAATTGTGTTGACCAAGCAATCATCATATGGTCGTGTGGCGCCATTGTGTATTTATATCTTATCTAAGACCGTGTGGGCCCTCGACTCCGTCTTTGGCAATCCTTGAGTGTATGTGTGGCGAGAACTTTATTTGTGAGCTCAAGTGCTGAGCCGATGGTCTAGAACTTGCCCTGAATATTTGTTGAGGCGAAATCGTGGGTGGAACTTTATTTGAGATATGACTGTAGGCTCTCCTTGATCCCAAAATGTTATCTTGATTAATTTTATGACCTACCAATAGAATGATCCCTAGTTTACCCTTTTGAGCCTAAAACCTTATTCTTTCATAAACCAAGCTACAAACCTATACTCATTCTCAATTAGACCTTCTCTTGACACCCAAAATCTTCCCTTGGTTATTGGCAATTGCATAAGTTTGGGGGGAGAGAGACAAGAAAGGAAACAAAGTGGTATAAGGTACAAAAGGAAAAGAAAAGGAAGGCAATTAAAAAGAGAAAATAAAAGAAAGTCAAAAAGAGAATAAGAATAAAAAAGGGAATCCAAGTACAACAAAAAGGTGGAAAAGGTTGAAAAAGTAGCAAAAAGGAGATAAAGGCTTGTTTTGCAAAAGAAAGAGTGACAATGTGTCTCTCTACCCCTTGAAGAGGTGAATTGCATGTTTGAGTCAAGAAAGTGTGCCAAAACGAAACAAAAGAAGCGCTTAAGGGAAGAGTAAACACATGTGAACAATTGCATATCCTACATGTACTCAAAAGTCTTCACAATGACTCCTCAAAAAGCCCTACATAATCTTGAATTAAGGAAAAACCTACATTAGTGGATACTTACATGAAGGGCAAGCATATGGTACTTAGAGCTGGACTTAGGGTCTAATTCATGTGAGTGTTGAGTGAGAGAGCTTTCCACCTTGATTCGTGTGTATATATTCAAAAAGGTGAGGTTCACTTAGGGAGAGTCGAGGATGTACGAGTTTGGGTTCCACAATGACCAAAGTACTTGAGAAAAAGCTCCATGATGATATGTGTCAACTCTTGAGGCTGTTGTGTCACACTTGATCCTCAAGTTTGCAAAGATTAAATTTGTTAACGATGCATTTGCATTGGAGACAATTGTTAGTCCCGACTGAGGGTTGTTGAGGTTACATTAGGGCAAATAGGATTTACTGAGTTGTTTTTCTATTGAGGGGTGTGTCTCATTTTAGTTTCTTGAGGACAAGCAAAGGTTTAAGTTAGGGGGAGTTGATAACTGTGAATTATACATGATTTATGCCCCTTCTTACCTTAGCTTTGTGCATAGTTTGCCCTTGATTAGTCATGAATTACTTACAAGTTGCGCTTGATTGCATATTTGAGCGACAAGATGATTAAATCACAAATCGGCTCAAGAAGAAGTGAAATCTGCCAAGTGACACGAAGATGACAGAAAGTGGGAATTAAGAACCTGCGCGGACCGTACTGCTTTGGTGTGCGGCCGCGTAGGAAGGTTCAGAGACTTACCAATCTACCATGCCTCCTGCGTGGTCCTCATGGAAAGAGTTCAGACACATGGCATTTTGAGGGAAAACCCATGCGGGACACATCCATTTTTATGCGGCACGCATTGATGAATATTCAGAGGCTAATTCAAGGCACAAGAGCCACGCCACCGCGCTCCAAAAGTAGGCAGTCCGCATGGGCACAAGTTTAGAGAATCAACCTTTTGCAAATTCCTCTTGTGCGGCCGCACATCACTTTCATGCGGTCCACCAGATCCAACCTACGCGGCCACAGTGCATTTCCATGAGGTCCGCTTGCCAATACCTACGCGGTCGTGATGCATTTTGATGCGTTCCGCATCTCTTATCCAAAGGCGACTGAAGTGAAGACACATTGCCCTACGCGGTCGCACGCCATTTTGTACGGGCTGTACCAGACCCTCAGGGTACTTTGTCCAGTTTTCTTGAGTAGTATAAATAGAACACTTTACTGTTATAGGTTAATTTTTATGTTCTGAACAGTAGCTGTGCTCGTGAGTTTTGATATTAGCCTATTTTAGGCAACTTTCTCTTGTAATTAAAGTGGATTCAAGTGGATTTAGCTTATAGTTAATGATTATGTTCATCTCTTCCATTATTTCTGCTTTTTGTACATCTTCCATGTCTAGCTAAACCCATTAGCTAGGGTTGTGACTCAACCCTAGTGTGGGTAATTAATGGGTGTTTTTGCCTAATACTTGGATGTTGTTGGGTGTTTGGTATTTGGGTTATGTGTATGTTTTCATTTTGATTTGGTGGTTGCAAACACTAGGTCAAGCTTTGTGGGTCTTGACTCTTCTTAAGAAAGAGAATCTATGACCTCACATTAAACCCAACAAGGATTTGGGATGGACCCATGAGAATGGTAGTCCCAAGTAACGGGTTAAACCTCGAGAGAGTAATTACCCTACTTGAACCTTGTGTTGCTTGGGCAAATTGGTCTACCTAATTGGTCTCGAGAGAGTTAATTGGGAAAAATCGTTCTCTTTACCGAGAGGTGTGAGAGCGAGTGCTAAAAGTGCAACGACTATCCTATTCCCCATAATTAGCATTCTTGTGTTAGAATTTTATACTCATTGATTATCCGCCTAGGTGAGTGTCACGACCCTAGTTCTTCTCTCTTATTTCTTAAATCTAGCATCAATCATCTTAGCTTATTTTGAGTTCATAATAGTAGTTGATAATTGTAGTTGATAACTATATTAAAAACCCAAAAATGCAAGAAGATCAATTTGAAGCTAGAACGCATTTCTGAACCATACAATTACTCATCTCCAACTTGAAGCTCCCTGAGGAATTTTCGACCCCGATATACTATTGGGTTATTAGTTGTCGTGCCCACTCTTTCTTCGGATTGAGTTCGACACGATCAGCAAGCTACAACTATGTTGTTGTACTGCTGCCAAATAGTACAGTAAAGCAGTCTGCTAGACGATACAGTGCAACACCTTTTACAGATGTAGACTTGATTGTAAAATGATGAGGGAAACTGATACCTATCTGGTCCCTCTGCTGCTTTCTTATCTAATTTTATTGTGAAATAAGCCAAACATCTGATTAGTTATTCAAAATTTGTGAGAACTTAATTGTATCAGATTCCTTATCTTGTTCTCTCATGAAGTAAGTTGTTTTACATTCCTTGATGGTATTTATACATGTGTGACATAACTTACAATGATATAAGCAAGGTAGGTAAAAATCATTCCACAGAAAGTTGACTGTTGCACTGTTCCTGTACAGCAGCATGTGCACGCAGAAACTTTCCTACTGGAGAGTTGACTTTATATAGTGTCCTCGGGAATTGATAGGGACATGTTCCCTTAGTTGTTACTTCCACTCTGAAGAGTTTATATCCCATGCTGGATCCCAACCTGGAACTTTGTGATCTTAAAGTCTAGTAATTGTATAACATGTTCCTTATCTGGTTCTGGACGGTAAGTTTGTTGGATCATCAAAATATAAAGTAAAGTAATTGTGCCAAAAGTATTTGTAACCTATCAGTTTCTCCCTTTTTGATGATGAAAAACTTAGAATTGATATTCGACCTGAGAACCGGATCTCCACATTGTTTCCCCTATGAATCAGCCATATCCCTCTTAAGACCCAAACATAAGGAACTGATCACAACTGATTCCTCAAGACTGTTTGGCAAATCATCAAACCCAAAATTAATATTCCCCCTAAGAATTAGATTCCTTACATCTACTGATCACATCTGGTTTGTACCAAGTTCCTTGAGACCGTTTGTCATCATCAAAACATGACATAACACTTGAGAACCAGATTCCTCACATGTTTCCCTGCAGATCAGACCAATAATCAACATATTATTAGCAATGTTCCCCCTACGAAACAGAGCTATCTTTCATGCATAACACAACATATCAATTCGATTATGTTCCTCCCCCATGTTGACACCTATATAACTTTTCCCTTTTGGCATCATCGAAAAGAAGAACAAAAGAAGCAAAACCAAAAACAAGTTCGCAATATTAACTCATGCTACTCGGAGAACACAACATAAACAATAACAAGAACAACAAGGGAATATCACTACACAAAATACAGTGATTTCCCACAGTAGAGTATTTATAATAAAAGAACAGTAGTTTCAACAATACACAATATGATAATTTAAACAACTAAAATGCCAATGTCATCAAATAAGGAATCAAAAGAAGATAAGAATTCAAGGAAATTTTAAAGGAGTGAAAGACATATATCACTGGGTAGGAGGAAAAGTAATAGGCTAAGGCCTTAATGAGCTTGTCAATTTTTTCATTCACTCTCCTTTAATCAATGATCATCCACTCTCTCAGTTCCTCCACTTGGTTCCTCAATCTTTCATTTCACCCTTCAACTTAGCATTCTGGCATTCCAAGGATCCATGAGGACCAGATTCTCAACCTATATGAGTAGGCTAAACCATCAATCAGATCACCAAGAATCCCCTCAAGCTTCTTCTTATCAAGAAAAAACTCAACCCAATGCACATATAGCATCATAGTATCATATGAAACATAGGAGTTTTTGCTTCTTCTTCATAAACGTTGGGACTTGGAGGAACAAAGAAGTGATTCTATTTTTGGAACTCAATAATTTCAGGAAGTTCCTCAATTTTTTAGCAATATCAGAGTCAACACTTTGCCTTACAACACTTTTTGAGACTTCAGAGTCTTCTACTCTCCAAACCTAATGGCTCAACCTTTTGCTTCTATAAGGAACCAGGTTCGTCACTTACACTACCCTTTCTATCCCTGAGCAGCCATGTCTCCCTTTTCTTCTTCTTAGTTTGTTTACCTTTATCATTTGCTGCATCTTTCTCAGCCAACTTTCTTTTCTCCAATATTTTTTTAATTCTTTCTCATGAGTAAAGGTTTCATTTCATTCTCTCTTACAATCACATCAGCAGGTCACGCAACTTCATCATCAATTAACCTACTTTTCATCAATCCTTTTAACCGGATCAGAAGTTTGTTTAAACATGAAACTCAAAAAAGAAAAAGATCATCTTTAAAATTGACTTCCCGAGGAGGACTTGAGGGATCAAGTCCCTCATTTAGTTCTCACATTTACTAATTTCTCCTTACTTCTAGACTTCCACAAATCCAGCAATAATTTCAACCTCACGTTCTAGAATATAAGATCTACCATGTTCCTTTTCAGCTAAACTTCCATCAAAATCTACCAAAGACTTATTGGGGTTTTGATTTAGATGGAGTTAGGATTTTGGAAAGTGATAGAGTTGGGTTCACTTCTGGCATATTTGGAATGAAGGTTCTTTTTGAGACAAGGTTGATTTTGGTTTTGAAGAAAAGAATCGGTTTTAGTCTGGTGTAACTAAAGAAGTGCCTATTTGGGGCAACAGGCTAGTTCTGAAAAGATTTAATATTTTGGACTTCAAAAGTTAGGATAGAGGTAGTAGAAATGCAGAAATAAATTAATTACATGAAACTTCAGCAGCATAAAAAGGCATATAAGTATTGAAGAGACCACTAACCTGAGTCGCAGGAACCAAGTTCCTTGACAGTTTTTGAATATCTAAGCAAAGACTTCTATAAGTGCAATGTCACTCTTACTGTTTTAGTCATGAAACTGCTATATGTGTATACATGTAACAATATAGATTTGAGTTATATGTCAACGAAAAATACTTTTTAGCATTGTACCTTTCCTTCTTAACATAGCCAATCATCGAGGGACCAAGTCCCTCTGTGCCTTTTGGAGAATTTGTTGTATCTTCTACATTGCTCTGCAATATCAATAGCTTCACCAGGAGCATTTGTGAGTTCTCCATCTTCATCTTCTTTGTTATGTGACCTTTGCCATTATTGTTGAGAACAAAACATTTTGCATCCAAAGGCTCTCAGGTATGTCACCTTGAGTTTTCTCATATTGAGCAGTTCATAGCACGATTTCTCGAGAAGGGACCTGATCATGAACTTGTTAATCAAGTAGCAGGAAGTGTTGACTGCTTAAGCCCAAGAACTAGGTCCTCCATAACAAACTTGCTCCGCAAATAAAAACTCACATGCCCCAGTCATCTACGCCATAACTCAGCATCATCAACAATGGCACTTAGGCATGTTAGATCACCACCAATAAGTAAATCAATGTTTGCAACATAGACGTTCTTGAACCTTTTGTCTTTCAACACTACTTCACCAGTTTTGAGATTGGTGAAAATGCAGTATTTGGACAAGAACTTCACTTCATTTTTCCTTATCACCGATTTGAGACACGCTCAACAAGATACATTTCAAGTCATTCACATAGTACATATTTTCAATTGCATGGGAGAGCGTTTTTTCAACTTTTCCAACACCAAGAATATAGACTTCTTGTCGTTTCCAAAAGGACACAATCCCACCTTTGAAGGCCTAAAGAGAGGACATCATTCATTCTTTTAATTTTATGCTTAGAGCAACCACTATCCATGTACCATATTATTACTGTTACCTCTCTTTTCAGCCTGCACACTAAATTAATGATTAGACTTAGGAATCCAAGCCAGCTTGGGTCCCTTATAATAATAGAACGGGCGGATCAAACTTCTTTTTGCCCATGCAGGCAGCGCATATTTTCTTTTCAGTGAACCGGGTTCCTCAAGCCCCTTTTCAACAAAAGCTTTATTTTTCTGCACAGACTGAATTTTAATTTTACAAGAGTCCTTATAATTATCCATTTGACCACAATGAGTACATAATGTGAGCACAATATATTTGCCCAATATATGAATAATTCCAAAAAATTCGAACAAAATAATTTTTCTTTATTTTTACAATTTTTTTGGTGTTAATTGCTTGTATTTTAGTTGTGCATGTTAATTCATATGAAAATACAAAAATATGCATTGGCATGTTGGATATAGTTTTATATTTTTAGGATTAATTAGGGATTAATTTATTTTAGAACAAATCGCGAAAATCACAAAAATAGTTCATTTTGCATTTTAGAACTTTCCAAGACATTCCAAATGGGGCTTTAGCGTAAGTTTTAATAACTTTGGTAGTAGTTACTTGAGTAACAAGTTAGAAATAAAGGGACTAAACTGAAAATAGAAAAGGACTAAAAAAGAATTAAAAAATCTGATAAAGTCCATGTTTGTTGCCTATAAAAAGGTATCAAAGTGCCTCGGAAAAACGGTCTTCTCTTTTAGCTAACGGGAGCTCCCGAAGAATATTTTTCTCACTCAAAGAAGACCATTCTCATTTCAGAATAGAAAATATAAATAGAATAGAAAAGAAAAATCAAAATGGCAATGACTGTTACATCGAAATCCTAGTTCATTTTCAAGTTCTATTGTGCATCTGGTTGTTGTTCTGATAAGCTATTGGATGAACTCAAGTTGGAATGGGATTTTCTGGTTTGTTTTGGTTTGTTTGAGTCTGAGTTTTGGTATTATTTGGGTGTCAACTTCTTCCTGGTGTGGTAGATCTGTTCCTGGGCTGTTGATTTTACTGCTGAGGACAATTAGTGGCTTATATTGCTGGAATGCTGTTAGTTACTAATTACTCTGCTACTGCTCATCTTCTTCTCCTTTTGTACATTTCAAATCCAGGTACACTGTCCTAAAACTCCATTGGTGAATGTATTTGAAGATTGAAATGAAATGTGTGAAGAGCTTGTTGTTCACCTGATGACTATTCACACTTTAATTGAAATTATTATGTAGTCCCTTATTATAAATGGTAGTTAAGTGTATAATTGAGATTGTTTTCCTAAGTTTGCTTGTCTGTTACATGTTATACAACATTGGACTGTGGATTGGGCCTCTGAAATGGCATGTTAAGTTAGTTCAGTATGCTTGTTAATTGGACCTGTTGTATTAATCTGAGAATACACTAAGTCGTCAATAGCAGGTGGATTTGGATAGATGATTTGTTAGAAAGATAGTGTTGTGAAAATAGAATGTCAACTCGTAAGTTAATCCAGTAGCATCCTTCTTAATTTTGAGTAATTATTGTCATTAATAAAGCTAGTATGTTAAAATGATTGTGTTTCGAATGTCTAGTTCTAAACTCGATAGCATGCAAATTTAAACTATTGGTGGTGAATTGGCATTGAAGCCAGTAAAAATCAGGAAACAAGGACTTATTTATGTTGAAATAGCTCATTAAAACTAGTAGTTCATGACAGATAATTGGTTTGAAGATTTGATTTAAGAATTTTGGAGTTCTTAGCTGTTAGTCAAAGTGGGAATGAATTGTTGGAATCATCGTTGCCATGCAAAGTGCTGCATTTGAGAATTGATCTCAAGAGCCATTAATTAGGTTTCCCCTGCAAACTTATGGGGATTCGATCCCAGGCCTTCTCAAACCAAATTAGGTTGCCCTTCTCAGGTCAGACCTTATCAAATGGATCGTTTCTGGAGATCATCAGTGGTCCAACTCGTTGTTTGAGTTTGGACCACTGAACTGCAGTGTATACCAGTTCATATGTAATTAGTTTTTCTTCTTTTAGAGGCAACTGATCGGTAGAAAATTGTAATCAATTTTTAGTGAGCCTTTTAATTAAATTTTCAGACGAGCCTCTCCAAACAAAAACAAATGTGGGGCCCTCAATAAATAATTATAAGAATTGATTTAGAATATGGGAGGGCCATTTAGCGAATTCCACGGCCTTCCCCCAAAATAAAAATACGCTAGAATCTTTAGATGTGTTTAAATAAAATACCTTCTTAAATTCGGGTGTGCATTGATGCGACCCAAATCCAAATCTTGACGAAGTCAAAATATGTTGATAACCACGGGTGCCTTGATGCGACGGGGTTCGAAACGTTCATGACGTCGCATTTCTTATAAAACAAATAATGATTGAAAAAAAATGGTTCAAAATTGGAGACGAGCCTCACCGAACGAAAATAAATGTGGGGCCCTGAGTAATTGGTTCTTAAAAATGATTAGAATTTGGAAGTTCCGTTAGTAAATTTCAACGGCCTCTCCTAAACAATATTACGTTAGAACCCTTAGTTAATTAAATTTATCTTCCTAAACTCGGGTGCGCAATGATGCGACCCAAATCCAAATATCGATGAAGTCGAAATATGTCAATGACTACGGGTGCCTTGATGGCGACGTGGTCAAAGACATGTCTTCACGACGTCGCAAGTCTTTTTAAAATAATTAATGGTAAAAGTGGTTTACAAATAAAAAGGCATAAGTTAGCATGTTTTAAAATTAGATAAAATAAAATGCAATAGTTAAGCGACCGTGCTAGAATCACGAAACCTGGACCTTCTCCCGAGTCAACAGAATTCCTTTCTCGGATTTCTGGTTCGCAGGCTGTAACATAGTCATAGTATTCTTTGGTTCGGGATTCAAATCGGTGACTTGGGACACCATAAATCTCCCAAGTGGCGACTCTGAATAATTAATAACCAAATCTCGTTCCAATTGTCCTTTAACGGGAAAAACTCCTTTACGCCCCTTGGGGTGTATAGTGAAAACGGAGGTGTGACAGCTCTGGCGACTCTGCTGGGGAACGAACCCAGAATCTCTGGTTCAGGGTTCAGAATTCGAGCTTAGAATAATTGTTGTATTTGGCTATATTTGATTTTCCTACATGTTTCATGCTTAATGTGCTAAATGTTACTGCTTTGATATTATCTGTATTGTATATAAACTGTGCCGATACCCCTCTTCACCTCCGGGGATGTGCTTACTGGTTGAGACTCCCTATTCTGTTAGTGTCATACCCTGAAATAAAAAGAGGCTCGGATAAGTAACAAAGCCGGACGATCCCGCGGGTCACCGGTGTTAGAATATACGCTTAACGCTAGAGGGGGGGTGAATAGCGTTATAATAAAAAATAATGTAAATTTGGGGAATTAAAAATTTGCAGGAATAACGTAAGTGCAGTAATTAAAAAGATAAGGAGAGAACACACCGAATTTTATCCTGGTTCACCACAACGTGTGGTTAGTCCAGTCCCCGAGAGACTCTCTCGAGTTTTACACTAACTTCGTTAAGCTTACGGGTGCCTAACAAACCGTTACACTTGCTCGTAGATATACACTCTACAAGACTTCAACCTGCTCGAGGATACCGCACCTCAAGACTTCAAACCAAGGAACTACTTTTCCTTCTTACAACAAGGGATTAGAATATCCGTTCAAGTGTGTACAAACACTTAGCACTCAAGACAAGACTCTCTTTATAGAGTAGATATGAGTAAAAACAATACGCTCAAGAACACAACAACTTCGTCAAGAGTTTGGCTCTCAAAAACTTATGAAATGAATATAAAATGATTGCAAAGAGAGTATGTATGCTTTAGCAAGAATGTAATCAGTTGTTGTGCTTAGAAGAGTGAATTTGAGTTGTATTTATAGTGCTCAAAACACCCAAAATCGTTGCTTAATTGCCAATCACAAATTGCTGATTTTGTGCTAGGATAATCGATTATCTGATTCTGCATAATCGATTATCTGCCAATCGTTTAAAAATCATTCCAGATTTTAAGTAGAATAATCGATTATCCAAATCGTATAATTGATTACCTGACAACGTTCAAAAAATTAATCCCCGATTTTATGCTTAACATAATCGATTGTCTGATTGTACATAATCGATTATCTTTCAGTGTTTTAAAATACTTTGGCAACGGTCCTTAATATAATCGATTACCAGAAAATCCATAATCGATTATTTTGCTACTTTGTAAAATCTGATGCTCACTGTCTCAACATAATCGATTAGTCTAAGGCACATAATCGATTATCTTGTAGCTTTGAAAAATCTGGTGAACACTGCCTTAACATAATCGATTATCATAAGGTACATAATTGATTATTTTGCAGCTTTGTAAAATCTGGTGTACACTGCCTTAACATAATCGGTTATCATAAGGTACATAATCGATTATCTTACAGCTTTGTAAAATCTGGTGTACACTGCTTCAACATAATCGATTATCATAAAGTACATAATCGATTTTGTTTGTCCAGATTTGAAAGACATGTTTAGAATTCATTTTGGTTAAAATGAAATGTTTGAAAATCATTTTGCTTTAAATTAAAGATGCATGGTTTGATAAAAATGATTTTACGAGAGAAGACAAGTTTTGAATCAATTGTCGGTTCAAGATCACAATTATAGAACGACTCATGTATAACTTTGTTGCTTTACTTAATCTTGATCTTTGTTTCTCTTGTGCTTGGACTTCGGCATATGTCAATGTTCCGTTCACGTCGGTTTGTCATTTATCAAAACCTACAAATATGAACACATGTTTAGTTTAGCGACTTGAGAACGTGTTTGACCAATTTCCCCCTTTTTGATAATGGCAAACCAATATCGGGATATGCATATTAATTAATTCATAATGACGATCCAAGACAAGTATATAGATATGCAACGAGTTCCCCCTCAAGTTATGAATTCCCCCTCAATTTATGCCAATATGTATTAGTGTGCATAGCCCATATCTTCCCCCTTTTGACATTAGCAAAAAAATAACTAACTCTTTATTGATTAAACAATATTGCAAATACATAAAAATAAAAGACAGAATATTATGCAAACTAGAAAAACAAAGAGACAAGACATTATTCATTATCATCATTGACTTCCGTCTCGACATCCGGTACATCTTCCCGAAGGACAATTTGGGCATACGGATAATTGACGTGATCAAAATATCCATGGAGCTCGTGAGTCAATCGATTGACATTCATATCAATACGATTTAGGGATGTGGACATGGAGGCAAGTTGCCCGGAAATAGATTGGAGAGATGCATCGGACGGGGCCGGATGACAACGTCTTTGAGGTGGAGGAGGAGGCAAGATGCTCACCGATATTGGGAAATGAAGATTCTTGAATTTCCCAATGTTTTGTCGCCTTTTTGTGAGGACCGACGGAGGTGTCGATACCGGAAGCAACAAGAATGGTCATAACGACAAAAGCATAGGGGAGTGGCTTATCTTCCCCAATTGCATCATATAAGTGAGTCATGACGAACTTGCACCAATTGATGCGAGCCCCGGTGATAATGGCATGCATGAGTTTTGAATCCTCATGAGAGATAGTTGTGTGATTGAATTTTCGCGGTTTTAGAACGCGGGTGATGAAATAAAAAATTAGACGATATTCCGGGAGCATGTTTGTAATGGTTGGACGACGATGGTCCGGAGTTGCAATAAATTCACCGATGCCAATTTGGGTGAAGAGAAATTGTTCATCAAATAACGCGCCTTCTTCCCTAGTATAGAGAGAAATGTCTTCCCCATTCCGCGGGAGTTTAGTGAGGGCTTGAATATTTGCCTCAGATAGAGGAATTGAAATTCCATTGACGTGCGAGACAATTTCACCATCTTCGTCCTTCTCGAGATTTGAATAGAAGGCCCGAATTAGAGGAGGGTGAATGTAAGGAGTGTGAAGATATAGGAATTCAAGGAGTTGGCTTTGTATAAGCATATTTGCTGTGGATGGAGGGGCGCTTTGATTAAGGAAACGATCCGTGGAAAATCGAGGAGGAAGGATTTCTCGATTTTCAAATTTTTCAATGAAGCGCATAAGTTCGGCTTCACTATTGAATCGTAAATAAGAACCATCTTTATAACAATGGACTAGTGGACGAGTGACGGAAGAGGAGGCAACATTTTTGCCAGAACGAGCTCGTTTGGAAGTTTTGCCCGTCATTTTGAATAAATAGTAACAGCCTTTGAAGAGTTTTGAGAGATTTTTGAGAATTTGGGAGCTAAGATTGATGTTTGAGTGAAGACATTGAAGATATAATGCACCTATTTATAATGTGAAGAATGAAATTGCATTAATGTTAAGAAATCTGCCAAAATTTAAGGAGCAAATGGTCAGAAACGGTAACTATTTTGAAATACTGACTGAGAATAATCGATTACCATATTTCCATAATCGATTATTCTGACACAGTGTGCCCAGTGATTTTCTGACTCGGGGAATAATCGATTGTGCTTTTGAGATAATCGATTATTTCAGGAAATGTAGTAACGGACATCCGAGACGGTAATAGGAAAATCGGTTACACTATTTTAAATAATCGATTATTGTCACACAGTGACTTAACACCTGAAAATAAATGTCAACATAATCGATTAGGGATATGTGATAATCGATTTTTATATTTAACAGCTAAAATCCTGCAAAGCCAAAACTGTTAGATAATCGATTGTAGAGTTGTATAATCGATTATGTCAATTTTTCAGCATAATAAACATAAAACGTAAACGGGGAATAATCGATTATTGACTTTATAGAAATCGATTATTCTGCACCGGTGTCTGATAATTCCCCCTGTCTTTGGGGCGATACCTGCAAAAAAGAATTAGGCACCTCCGACGCTCAAGTTAGTAATATGCAATGCATGAATTAGATCATCGTGGAGTCAAGAATTCCGAGTTCACTACGAATGCGGAAAAAGGACTCTTTCTCTAAAGGCTTTATGAAGATGTCGGCCAATTGATTTTTGGTTTCAACAAATTCAATTTGACATCGCCCTTGAGAACGTGATCTCTTATAAAATGATGTCTAATTTCTATGTGTTTCATTCTTGAGTGAAGAATAGGATTCTTCGTCAAGCTTATGGCGCTAGTATTGTCACATCGAAGAGGAACATGATCAATACTAAGACCATAATCCGAGAGTTGTTGCTTCATCCAAAGGATTTGAGCACAACAAATCCCCGCGGCTATATATTCAGCCTCGGTTGTGGATAATGCAACACTAACTTGTTTCTTGCTATACCAAGAAACTAAGGAGCTACCGAGCAAATGGCAAGTGCCACTAGTGCTCTTGCGGTCCGATTTGCAACCCGCAAAATCGGAATCGGAATAGCCAACAAGTTGGCATGAAGAATCTTTGGGATACCATAGTCCCACATTTATTGTTCCAACTAGATACTTCATAATCCGTTTTACCGCTGTTAAGTGTGACTCCTTCGGACATGATTGATATCGAGCGCATAAACACACGCTAAACATGATGTCCGGTCTACTAGCAGTAAGATAGAGAAGAGATCCGATCATACCTCGATACTTCTTGGTGTCTACTTCCTTACCTTTCTCATCTTTGTCAAGATGGTTGGATGTACTCATTGGGGTGGCCATTGCTTTGGCGTTGCTCATTTCAAAGCGATTTAGCAACTCCTTGCAATATTTGGATTGGCAAATGAAAGTTCCCTCTTTCATTTGTTTTACTTGCAACCCCAAGAAGAAGTTTAGCTCACCCATCATTGACATTTCGAATTCGCTAGTCATTAACTTAGAGAATTCCTCGCATAGAAAATCATTAGTAGCACCAAAAATAATATCATCGACATAAATTTGAACTAATAGAATGTCATTGTTTTTATTTTTGATAAAAAGTGTGGTGTCAACTTTCCCCCTTTCAAACTCATTGTCTAAGAGAAATTTACTTAGACGTTCATACCAAGCTCGAGGAGCTTGTTTAAGACCATATAAAGCTTTCTTAAGCTTGAACACATGGTCGGGATATGTAAAATCTTCAAAGCCCGGGGGTTGTTCAACATACACTTCCTCTTGAATAAAACCATTGAGGAAGGCACTTTTGACATCCATTTGAAATAATTTGAAATTCATAGATGATGAAAAAGCAAGTAATAAACGAATGGCTTCTAGGCGTGCAACGGGTGCATAGGTTTCTTCATAATCAATGCCTTCTTCTTGATTATATCCCTTAGCAACTAGCCTAGCTTTGTTTCTAGTGATTATACCATGTTCATCTAATTTATTCCGAAAAACCCATTTCGTACCAATTATGGTGTGATTATTGGGTCTTGGCACCAATTCCCAAACATCATTACGTTTGAATTGGTTAAGCTCCTCTTGCATTGCCAAGGTCCAATGCTCATCCCCAATTGCTTCAGAAATGGTTTTAGGTTCTATTTGTGAAACAAAAGCCATATGTCCTACATTATCTTTAAGAAGGTTTCGTGTACTTACCCCTTTCTCGATGTTGCCAATTACCTTGTCAAGAGGATGGTCTTTAGACGTCCTCCAAGCTTTAGGCATCATCGATTCTTCTTCTTGTGGTGGTACTTCTTCCGAAGGTTGTTCCATGACTTCATCTTGAACTTTCTTTGGATCCTCCTTTTGTACCTCGTCTTGAAGATTAATTTTCTTTAAAGAATCTGCAAGATCAACACAAGAATCCTTTCTCGCCAAGCGAGCATCATTTTCACAAAATACTACATGAGGAGATTCCTCAACAGTTCTGGTTCGATTATTAAACACTCTATATGCTTTGCTACGTGATGAGTAACCAAGAAAAATTCCTTCATCAGATTTCGCATCAAATTTTCCCAAGTTATCTTTTCCGTTGTTGTGAATAAAACATTTACAACCGAAGACTCTAAGATGGGAAAGATTTGGTTTCCTTCCCTTATAGAGTTCATAGGGAGTTTTCATGAGTATCAGTCTAATGATAGCTCTGTTTAAAACATAGCTTGCGGTAATCATGGCATCCGCCCAAAAATATTTGGGAATTTCGGCCTCATCGAGCATGGTTCTAGCCATCTTTTCGAGACATCGAGTTTTACGTTCTACCACTCCATTTTGTTGTGGTGTACGTCGAGCCGAAAAGGTATGTTCAATACCGAGTTCATCACAAAAATCCGCGAAGAGATTGTGATCGAACTCCCCCCCATGATCACTTCTTATGGAAGTGATGGTTGTGTTCTTTTCATTTTGAACAGGTTTAAGAAAACTTTTGAAAGCATGAAAGGCATCACTTTTATGAGCAAGAAATAACGTCCATGTGAATCTAGAGTAGTCATCAACAATTACAAAAGCATAAAGATTTCCACCAAGACTTTCAACACGAGATGGTCCAAAAAGATCCATGTGAAGAAGTTGTAAGGGTCTAGTGGTTGAAACAACATTTTTGGATTTAAAAGAGGCTTTTGTTTGTTTCCCTTTTTGACATGAATCACAAGTAGAATCTTTTTCAAATTTCATGTTTGGAAGACCAATTACTAATTCTTGTGAAACTAGTTTGTTTAAAAGATTCATATTTACATGAGCTACTCTACGATGCCATAACCACATGTCGTCTTCTTTACTCAAAAGACAATTCACATAACTTGATGAAGAATTTTCAAGATCAACCATATAGATATAATCCATTCTAATACCACGAAGAATAATTTTAAAATCACTACGACGGATAACTAAGCATTCTTCGGAGTCAAACAATATAAGATTTCCCTTGTCACATAATCGACTTATGCTCAAGAGATTATGTTTGAGACCTTTAACTAGCAAAATATGCTTAACAGAGGAGGATTCGTCCTTACCGACCGATCCAATGCCGATAATTTTTCCTTTGTTATTGTCTCCAAAAATAACATTTCCTCCTTCCGTGGGTTTTAGTTGAAGGAATTTTGATCCATCCCTGGTCATATGTTTGGAGCATCCACTATCAAGGTACCAGAGTACACTTGATCCCTTCAAACACACCTACAAGACAAATTAATGAGATTTTGGTACCCAAGCCATTTTGGGTCCTTGTGTGTTAGGTGCAACATATTGGTGTGATTGTCCTGCAGTGAAATGTCTATGTCTAGTGAAGCATGCGGGAGCAATGTGTCCAATTTTATTGCAATAATGACAAATGACATTCGGATTGTGCATTCTTCTAGGATGATAATAATTTGGGGGTCTAAATTTATTCACTCTATTTTTAGGAACATAGTTTTGATGTAGTTTTTCGAAAATCTTGTCTAGGTGGTCTATACATGCCAACGTTTCTTCTAGTGTTCACTATATTTTTAGAAATATAGTTTTGATGTGATTTTCGAAAATCTTGTCTAGGTGGTCTATACATTCCAATATTTCTCCTAGCATTTGTTCTAGGATGAGTTGCAATTCTAGGATTAAAATTTCTAGGTTGAGTGTTGACATTTATTTTGTTTTGCCTAAGTTGAGTCTTAGGTGGCTTAGGAGTGGACTCAACTTTTTCTTTTGGCTCGTGTTTAAAGCCAATACCGTGCTTAGTGGATTTCAAATTTACAAGCACTTCATTGAGATTTTTGTGTGAAGAATTGAATTTGTGCCAAGTGCTTCTAAGACTTTCTACTTCTTCCTTTAGAGATTTGCAAGAAGTACAATCCTTATTTGAGCTTTCGGGTTTATCGGCACTTCTTTTCCCATAAAACTTGTTTTCCTCTTTTAATTTCTCATTCTCAAGAGTGAGTTTTTCAAAATCCTTTTCTTTTGAAGAAAATTGTTTTCTTAAATCTTTTATAGATTTAGAAGCGCTAATAAACTCTTTATACAACTCATCAAATGCATCTTGCATTTCTTCTAAAGTGAAATAGTTCTTAGAAGAAGTACATACCTCATTTTGATTTTCTTCGTGTGCCATAAGACACAAGTTTGCGGTCTCGTTTCCTTCTCCATCACTTGATTCGTCTCCGGAGTCGCCTTCTCAAGAGATGTATGCTCTTTGTTTCTTGACGGGTTTCTTCTCCTTTTTAGCATTTGGACAATTCGATTTTATGTGCCCGATTTCCCCGCATCCATAGAACTTTAATTGGTCTCCTTGTCGCTTACCTTTTCGTTCAAACTCCTTTCGCATGAACTTGTGAAATTTCCTAATAACGAGTCCGAACTCGTTATCTTCGTCGCTTGAATCCTCATCATTTTGAGGTTGAGCCGTGCTTGCCTTGAGGGCGATTCTTCGCTTCCTTTGATCATCCAAAGGAGGGTTAAGAATAGTAGATTCATAGGTTTTGAGATTACCTCTAAGCCCGTCGATTGTGACATTTGTGATGCCGATTGACTCTTGAATAGCGTCGGCTTTGGAGCGCCATTCCGGAGTGAGACTTCGAAGAATTTTACGGACAAGCTCCCTATCCGTGAAAGTCTTCTTGAGAGCATGAAGATCATTAACGATTTTAGAAAATCGTTCGAACATATCATCTATCTTCTCGCTTTCCTTCATATGAAAAAGTTCATATTCGTGGGTTAGAAAATCTGTTTTAGCTTCTCTTACCTGGTCCGTACCTTCGTAGGTGATCTCCAATTTATCCCACATTTGCTTAGCCGTGGTGCAACATGAAATTTTCCGATAGTCATCGGGATTTACAGCACAAAACAGCATGTTGATGGCCTTTGCATTATATTCCACCTTTCTGATATCGTCCATATCGTATTCGTCTTCCGACTTCGGGACACGTTCATCTCCAACCGTTTTAGTTGGAAGTTGTTCTCCATTCTTTATGATTTTCCACAGTTGGAAATTGTTTGATTGAATAAAAATCCTCATCCTCTCCTTCCAGTAGGTATAATTTGTGCCATCAAAGAGTGGTGGCCTTGTCAAACATTGTCCTTCACCTAGTCCTGCATTAATGTTACGAGTAGAAGCCATGGATTATTTCTCTCAAACTGTTAAGTCTTTCAGAGAGTTAGGCTCTGATACCAATTGTTAGAATATACGCTTAACGCTAGAGGGGGGGGGGGTGAATAGCGTTATAATAAAAAACAATGTAAATTTGCAGAATTAAAAATTGCAGGAATAACGTAAGTGCAGTAATTAAAAAGATAAGGAGAGAACACACCGAGTTTTATCCTGGTTCACCACAACGTGTGGTTAGTCCAGTCCCCGAGAGACTCTCTCGAGTTTTACACTAACTTCGTTAAGCTTACGGGTGCCGAACAAACCATTACACTTGCTCGTAGATATACACTCTACAAGACTTCAACCTGCTCGAGGATACCGCACCTCAAGACTTCAAACCAAGGAACTACTTTTCCTTCTTACAACAAGGGATTAGAATATCTCTTCAAGTGTTTAAAAACACTTAGCACTCAAGACAAGACTCTCTTTATAGAGTAGATATGAGTAAATACAATACGCTCAAGAACATAACAACTTCGTCAAGAGTTTGGCTCTCAAAAACTTATGAAATGAATATAAAATGATTGCAAAGAGAGTATGTAAGCTTTAGCAAGAATGTAATCAGTTGTTGTGCTTAGAAGAGTGAATTTGAGTTGTATTTATAGTGCTCAAAACACCCAAAACCGTTGCTTAATTGCCAATCACAAATTGCTGATTTTGTGCTAGGATAATCGATTATCTGATTCTGCATAATCGATTATCTGCCAATCATTTAAAAATCATTCCCAGATTTTAAGTAGAATAATCGATTATCCAAATCGTATAATCGATTACCTGACAACGTTCAAAAATTAATCCCCGATTTTATGCTTAACATAATCGATTGTCTGATTGTACATAATCGATTATCTTTCAGTGTTTGAAAATACTTTGGCAACGTTCCTTAATATAATCGATTACCAGAAAATCCATAATCGATTATTTTGCTACTTTGTAAAATCTGGTGCTCACTGTCTCAACATAATCGATTAGTCTAAGGCACATAATCGATTATCATAAGGTACATAATCGATTATCTTGCAGCTTTGTAAAATCTGGTGTACACTGCTTCAACATATTCGATTATCTTACAGCTTTGTAAAATCTGGTGTACACTGCTTCAACATATTCGATTATCATAAAGTACATAATCGATTTTGTTTGTCCAGATTTGAAAGACATGTTTAGAATTCATTTTGGTTAAAATGAAATGTTTGAAAATCATTTTACTTTAAATTAAAGATGCATGGTTTGACAAAAATGATTTTACGAGAGAAGCCAAGTCTTGAATCAATTGTCGGATCAAGATCACAATTATTGAACGACTCATGTATAACTTTGTTGCTTTACTTAATCTTGATCTTTGTTTCTCTTGTGCTTGGACTTCGGCATATGTCAATGTTCCGTTCACGTCGGTTTGTCATTTATCAAAACCTACAAATATGAACACACGTTTAGCTTAGCGACTTGAGAACGTGTTTCAACAACCAGTACGTAGCTCCATCCTCGACCCGATTTGTCCGCTCGGGTACAGTGTCTAGAACACCGACCCAGGTTTTGAACATAGAATAACTTGACTTCAAGCCGGATCCCTAGTAGGAACACTTATTTGCATCATGATGCATTTGACTTAGAGGACTCAACATAGGGGTTGGTCCGTCTAGGGCTAGAGACCTGAAATGAAAATACCATCCTGGTGCATCCTACTTGTTCTTTGCATTTATTTGTTCAAGCTTGCATGTTGACCGGCTCTTGAATCTTGAAAATGTTGAAAAATTGAAAAAGAGAAAAAAAGAAGGAGAGAAATAACAGTTAGAGAGTTAATTGATTATTTTAGAAAAAACCAATGCCCAAGTACTGTCGAGACTCTGTCAATATTTTGAGAAAATGAAAAAAAAGGAAAATGTTTCATTTTGTTTTACTAAAAAGTAAGGGGAAAATAGAAAAAAGAGTCTTTCATTTTTTGGAAATTATTTGCGAAAAAGAGGTTTTTTATTTTTAGTTCGGAAAATTAGGTTGTTTTATTCTTTGTTGAAAAAGAAACGAAAAGAGTCATTTATTTTTAGTTCGAAAAAATAGGTTGTTTTATTATTTGTTGAAAAATAAAAAAAGTGTCTTTTATTTATAACTGGGAAAAATAGGTTGTCTATTGAAAAAGAAAAACAAAAAACAGTCTTGTTTTTAAAAGTAGTTTTTTTTTATTTTTGCTTATGAAGTGCTAAAAATTAAAAATGAAAAGGGTCTTGTTTTAAAATAGTTCGGTTAATTTGCCCGAATTACGCATGGTTTGATTCTCACAGGGCGTGAGATACGTAGGCAACCCTCATCGGGTCCAACCTCCCATTTACAAAAATAGCCCAAAAAATGTCAAAGTTTTAATTTTTGTCATAAATAAACCAGGTGGTGCCGTTTTTGTCAAAAATAGCCAAATGTTCCCAAACGGGACGTCGGAAGGCTGACTTTGCATAAAAAACCACCTTTGGTAATATTTTGATTTTTGACCCTCATAGCCTTAAATTCTTCGTCCTCGAGGCGCTGAAAGGCAGTGTTTCCAATGCCGGGTTATTTATTTTATTTTGAAAAAAACAAGAAAAGAATTATAAAAGAAAGTCAGGTGATGCCGTTTTGGCAAAAATAGCCGAATTCCCAAGCGGGACGCCGGAAGGCTGACTTTGCATTAACAGCCACCCTTAGTCAAGTTTTGGTTTTTGACCCTCACAACCATAATTTTTCGTCCTCGAGGAGTTAAAAGGCCGTGCTTGCAATACGGGGTATTTTATTTTTGAAAAGCAAAAAAAGAGAGTCGTAAATAAGTCGAATAACGATGTTTTGTCATAAATAGCCGAATGTTACCGAAAGAGACGCTGGAAGGCTGACTTTGCAAAACTGGGCATTTTGGTCAATTTTGATTTTTGACCAGTTAGCTAACGCAACCTTAAAATCTTTGCCCCCGAGGTATTGAAAGGCCGTGTTTGCAAAATCAAGTCTTTTATTTTAATTTGAAGAACAAGAGAAAAAGTCAGTGGTCAAGTGAATACCGTTCGTTTTTTTGTCAAAATAAGCCGGCCCAGCCTCAAAATTCATGTAAAAATTGGGAAGGAGCCACGTTTGCAAAAACAACCATTTGGTTGAATTTACAATATGGAAAGGAATTTGTCAGTTTTGTTTTATTATGAAAGTGAAAAATTCAAAAAAAAATATTTTATTGTCGTCTATCTTTTATTTGCAAGAACTACGCACAGTTTGATTCATGCGGGGTCATGATACGTAGGCAATCTCCATAAGATTCGACCACAACAAAAAAAATGAAAACTAGAAAGAAGAATTGAATGAAAAAAGAATGGAAAAGATGTTAATAATGAGGACCAACTCAATTCATTCTAACATATTTTGTTTTGTATTGTCAAGAAAGTTGAGGTGGTTGGTTGTGGTAAGTTGGAAACACAAGATCCGAGGAAAATGATAACTGACATCGAAGATGTTAATTGCTCAAGAGGCTCAAGGTCAGAGGGTTCAACATGGGTCTACTGTGGTTGAGGAAAATAGAGCATTGAAACAACAAATGACCAAAATGCGTCAAGCCTGGTCCAATGGACAACCTTGTCACGAGTCACTACTTGCTGCACATCGAGAACAGTACCACTCTCCCGAGTACCAGTCGTACTCATTTGATCTTCCTGCAAACATCGAGAATCCTACCTGAAAGAGGGTACAGGAAGAAATAGCCCAAAGAGTGAAAAGATTAGAACAACGGCTGAAAAACACACAAGCAATGGCAAGGCAAAAGATTGTTGCCTTCAAAAATCTATGCATGTTCCCCGATGTCCACTTGACGCCTGGTTTCAAGGTTCCCAAATTTGAAAAGTACAATGGACATGGAGACTCCATAGCCCACCTGAAAAGGTATTGCAACCAATTGAGAGGTGTGGGAAAAAATGAAGAATTACTTATAGCTTATTTTAGGGAAAGCCTCACGGGAGTAACATCTGAATGGTTTTTGGATCAAGACAAATCTTGATGGTACGTCTGGGATGACATGGCACGGGCCTTTGTCAAACAGTTTCAATACAACATCGACGTCGCCCCAGACCGCATTTTCCTTCCTAACCTCAAAGAGAAACCAACTGAAAGTTTCATGGAATATTCCATCAAATGGATAGAGCAGGCAGCTAGAGCTAAGCCACCCATGGATGACCACGAGTTAATCACTTTCTTTCTACAGGCTCAAGAGCCAGATTATTTTCAATACATGACGTCTGCAGTGGGTAAATCCTTCTTAGAAGCAATCAAAATGGGAGAAATGGTGGAGAACAGTCTTAAGACAGGTAGAATTATAAGTCAAACAGCTCTCAACGCTGCAGCTCAAGCTGTCCAAATTGAAACTGGTAACACGAATGAGAGGGATGAAGAAATCATGATGATATCAGGCTCTAGAAGAGATCCTAGGAGAACATCTCGAAGGTATGTGCAGCCCCATCAGGTTTTCTATGTCCCCCCTCAGCATTACTATCCACTTCCAAACCCCTCATACTCTGTTGATCCATCCCAGTATGTTGCCCAACCATCAATTCACCCAAGAAAGCGAGCACGAATATCACAAAAGCTCCACCCGCCTCCGCAAAATTTTCAAGTACCTTATAACCCGCATCCAAGCCAGGGGTATAGAAGGGAACAAAAGCTGAAATATAGTTTTACACCAATAGGAGAGTCATATGCAAGCTTATTTGACAAGTTAAAACAACATGACATGATTGCACCCATTCCTCCAAATCAGGTGGACCGACGTGCGATAAGTTTTGACTTATCTAAAAGGTTTGAATACCACTCCAATGCTCTGAGGCACAATGTGAAAAATTGTCGGGATTTGAAAAGGAAAATAGAATGAATGATTCAAGAAGGGGTAATTGTGGTTAATGACAGTGACAGGGAGCATGCGAATCCTTTTGGGAACTTGTTGACTGAAGTTGACGATATCGAAGTTGGTAATGATCTTGGCAATATTGATGCAGAACTTAGTGGCTAAGACGTCGTGCTTGGTAATTGGAAAGACGCTTCATCTCTTGGCTAGCTGGAGAGAAGTCTTGGTGGTTTATTTTGTCATCATTTCTGTTATCCATGTTATTTTCAGGGTTGTAATCCGGATATTGTCTTGTGATTCAAACCCTTATATCCTTTTATTTGTCTAGTCGTCATACATTATGTAGTGTTATCTAGGTTTGTTTTAGGATTGTACCACAGTTTGTGCTGCTTGTTTTGTTGTTAAACTCTTTCACCGTCTGTTTAATACAATTCTCTTTTTTCTGCCATTTCTAGTAATTTTTGTTTAGATGTCTTTTCTTTCTACAATTCTTTTCCAAGATGTTCTAGTGACATGATATGCATGCATAATTCTCCGCCGGATCTATAAAAAGCTATGTTGTTCGGGAAACAACAAAACCATTTTAAAGATGATAGGGGCACTTGAAGGAAATAAGAACAGATTAGAATATGATTGAAGCACAACCATGTGAAACTGGGGCAGATAGAATATAAGGAATCCCTAGAGGCAGGTGCGCCAAATTGACAAGGGGCCAATCGAGGTAATAAGAGTAAGAGTGTTGCCCAATGGCTCATTATATCTGACAAATGCAGAAGGAAATTGTGTGGACGTGGCTATCAATTCCGGTGCGGTCAAGAAATGATGTATATGGTTTCTGTATTTTGATTGTACCTGTTTGTACTTGGCATATTTTGAGGGTTGAAATGATGAAGGCGTTTTGTTCTGCTATCCAAATACGTTTTTCCATTGTCACCCCTTTTGAGCCGTTTTATTTTCTTTCACACCCCTCTTTCGGAATCAATGGCACGATTAAGAAGTGCAAGTGCCGCAAATAAGTAAATGAAAAGGAGAAAAGGAGAAAGAGAGGAAGAAAAGGAAAAAGAAAAAAAAGAAAGAAAAGAAAGAAGAAGAAAAAAGAAAAGTAAAGAAGAGAAAAGAAAAGAAAAGAAAAGAAAGATAAGAAAGAAAAAGAAAATGAAGAAAAGAAAGGAAAAAAGCAAGAAAGAATAGGAAAAAGAGAGAAAAGAAAATCACAATGACGTAGTTTTTATGACGTGAACTACGTTTGACTTGATCCCGAAAGGGTACGTAGGCAGCCTCTCTGAGGTTCAGTCATACCACAATAAAAATTCAAAAGCCCCCAAGCAAGAAACTGGGGCAGAAGTTGTGGTTGTTTTGAGAAATTAGATTCCAAAAGTTGTAGTTTTAACCCCGTTTTGAGTTATTTTGAGCCTTTATATCCATTCTTTCTAACCCCATCCAATATCCCACATTACGGTCCAAAGAAAGACCTTTCGATCAGTCTTTGAGAAATTCCAAGCCAAGAAGGTAAGGGTAATTCATGTCAGCGGTAACACTCCAGTCCAAGCAAGAAGAATAGAGAGCCGGATTGATGAAAAGCTTCACAGGTATCGCAAGGCGATGAAAGCTGAGAAAAATAAAAATAAGAGAGTCTTATCGGTGAAAACCTTCACGGGCACCATAAGGTGACAGTAAGTGGAGAGAAAGAAAAATGAAAGAGGCTTGATGGTGAAAACCCTTCGGGCACTACAAGTCGAATAAGGAATATAAATCGGATTGGATAAGTAGAGCACTGTAGCCTAGTTTCACGGCGAAAAGGTGCAACAAGAGGTGAACATCAGGTTTGATTGACAAAATAACTATAGGTGCATGTCATGGTTATTAGATCGGTACCCTCATATGATAGGTCTCTACTTAGTAGTTTTCTCTTTTTGGAATCATCTCTTTCCTTCTCCTTCACTTCGTTCCTCTGTTTTTATTCAATTCCTCTTTCTGAGTATGTTTGATCATAAGAAGTTAGAAATGACTTCAAAATTTGCCACCAACTTTCCAATTGCACAAAAGGGGTCACAAGTCAGGAAAAACAACAAGAACAGCGAGCTGGTAATACTCAACATGCTTTTGGGAAGCAATAAACTTCAAGATCAAGGGGGCAATGGGCTCAATTTAGAAAAAAACAACATCTTGTAGGGGCAATAGACATGCTTTGGGGTTCATAGCCGATAGGAAGGTTAAAATGTGGAAGTTTGTGACTAAGGAGTTACCAAGAAAGTCAGAAGTCAACAGCCAGGTTCCAAAGATGGTCGGAATCACACAGAGCATGGAAAGGAGAAAAGGGAAAGCCATCTCCAGCAGAAGTACCACAACCAACCACCACACTTCAAACTGACAAAATTTACTTTGATTTGAAAGAGGGGCACGGAAATGTTATTGATGGCGGAAAGATATGTTGGGGTAGAAAATTTTCTGCCATTTTGAAAATCGTTTTTGAAAGTCGGGTACCCATTCGAAGAACATGTTGGTAAAATACAAGTTTGTTAAAAGAAGAAGAGGGAAGTAGTGTTCCGGAAAGAAATACCAGTTTTAAGGAAAGTAATTTCGAAGGATTGGGACACCAAAATGTTAGGGAAGCGGTTTCTGAAGGAGCACAAAACCAGCTCTTTGGGAATCAGTTCTGAAGGAAGATAATTCAAGTTAGAAGGAAGATAAAACAAGTTTCAGAGAAACTGGTTGAGATAAAATCTTAGTCTGATGAAATTTTCACCTAAGATAGAGAAATCTTAGTCTTATGAATCTTTCACCTAAGATGAAGGTAGAAGATATTAGTCCGATGAATTTTTCACCTAAGATATTGAAATCTTCGTATGTTGAATCTTTCACCTAAGATAAAGGCACAAGTTGGAAAAGGGAGAGGAAAGCATAATTTGAGAAAAAAGGAAAGGCGGAAGTTGGAAAACAAAAGAAAGCATAATTTGGGAAAAGAATGGGAAGGCAGAAGTTGGAAAAGAAAGGAAGGCGTAGTTTAGGGAAAATAAAGGAAGGCGTAATTAGGGAACAAGAAAGGAAGGCAGAATTTGAAAAGAAGGAAAGTTGGAATTTGGAAAGTTAAGAAATTGTGAAGTCGAAATTGGACCTAGTCTGATGAATTATCTCCTAGAGTCAAAATCTTAGTCTGTTGAAGCTTTCTCCTAAGATGAAAATCTTAGTCTGATGACTTTTTCACCTAAGATAAAAAGTTAGATAAATCTTAGTCTGATGAATTTTTCACCTAAGGTCAAAGTTAGAAAAATCTTAGTCTGTTGAATCTTTCTCCTAAGATGAAAATCTTGGTCTGATGAATTTTTCACCTAAGATAGCAGGTAAGAATATTAGTCAATTGAATCTTTCTCCTAAGATAAAAATCTTAGTCTGATGAAATTTTCACCTAAGATAAATTTTAAGTTTGAAATACATTTCAGTTTTTAAATTTTAGAGCTACACTTCAGTCTTATCGCAATTCAAGTTTTAGTTTTTAATTCTTATTAGTATATGGTAACAAGCCCCAGTTTTCCAAACTGGGGCAAAAAGTTTTCTTGTTTTTTCTATTTTTGTGAAGTCAGGAGGCTGCCTGAATAATAGAGTAATACAATTCAGTCTTTAAATTTGAAGTTTTGAAACATCTCGGTCTTTAAATTTTCAAGTTTTGAAATCACAAGCCCGCCTGAATGAGAGAGGAAAACATTTCAGTCTTTAAATTTGAAGTTTTGAAACATCTCAGTCTTTAAATTTGAAGTTTTGAAACATCTCAGTCTTTATATTTTCAAGTTTTGAGGTCAGGAGCCTGCATGGATAATAGAGGAATACGTTTCAGTCTTTTAATTTTACAGTTACATTTTAGTCTTATCACAATTCGAGTTTCAGTTTTCAATTTTTGATAATATATGGTAACAAGTACCCAATTTTCCAAACTGGGGCAGAACATTTTCGTTGTGTTGTCTATTTTTATGAAGTCAGGAGCCAGCCTGGAAACAAAGGAATACAGTCAAGTTCAAATTCAGCAATCAGGAGCCCGCCTGGATAACAGAGAAATACATTCAAGTTCAAGTTTATTCAAGTTCAGCAATTTGGAGGGAAGGAACAACACCTCAGTGCACAATTTGAAGTAACAACAATGAGTTTCACCAAAGAAAACCCAAGACAACAAGGCAACAAGAGAGAATACAAGACAACAAGACAACAAAGAAGTAAAAGAGCAAGTTTGGTGATTTTAAATAGGACTTTTGTAATTCATAGTTTAGTATAGCTTCTTTTATTTTGACATGGTGTAATAAAGAAGGTCAGCGAGCAGTAGCAGCAGTAGCAATCGCAGTGAAATCACGGATCCTGATAGTCCCAGCTACCAGACACTCCCAAACTACACTGACATGATTCCTGTTTAGCCCAGGATATGTAGACAACCTCTGAAGAAGGGCGCGATCAAGTTTTTCAAAAAATGCTTCACGCAGAATATGCGAACGGGCAAAAATCGATCGTATTTGCTCACTTATCTTTGCCCGAAAACGTTTCATGTTTCCAAGCAAAGAGGGGCAACTGTGAGCACGTCATTTTTCCCTATATATGAATAATTCTCAAAAATTCAAACAAAATAATTTTTCTTTATTTTATAATTTTTTTGTGAATTTTGGTATCATTTTGTGTTAATTGTTTGTATTTTATTTGTCCATGTTAATTCAAATGAAAACACAAAAATATGCATTGGCATGTTGGATATAGTTTTATATTTTTAGGATTAATTTGTTTTAAAATAAACGCGAAACTCACAAAAATAGTTCATTTTGTATTTTAGTGTTTTAATGGTGAATTTGTCGTAAAATAGGTTTTAAATAATTTTTAGAATTTAATTAGTTTTAGAATATTGGTAATTTATTTTTTTTATTTTTGTGCACATTTATAAAATTAAGGAAAAACAAAAAGTAACAAAAATTTGAAAGAGAAAAATCATTTGAAAGAAGGAAAAGAAACTTGGGCCAAATCTGCACCCAAATGCCATTCAGAAATCCCGTCCAAACCCAGGCCCAAGGCTGTCTTACCCGGTCCAAATCCATTCCCAAAACGACGTCTTTTGGTTCTTATCAGATCTGGACCGTCGAGGTTACAAAATCTGACGGTCCAGAAGCCCCTATCCCTTACTATATAACTGCATGAACCCCGCCTGATACCCCCCTCGTTGTCCCTCTCAGCATACCCCTTACTACAAGAACCCTAATCACGCCGCCAAAAAACCCCACCGCCCTAGGGTGGCGGCGTCAGCTCCCAAATCTCCTCAAAATTACACCCCTCACTCTCCTCAACCTCAAATTTCCAGATATTCTAACATTTTCCCTCGAATCAAACCCGAGCCCCTCGAATCTTGGTTAAAAAATCAGGCTCAAGACACAAAGTCACCCCAACTCGCCCAAAGTCACACCCCATGATCCCCTGACATCCCTCTCCCCTAATACCTAACCAAAATCCTTCGAATCGAAGTAGAATTGGGTAGATTTCAAATCTAGGGTTTATGAGGTCAGGTTTGTTCCGAGGCGTTCAGAGTTAGTTGATTTTTGTTTAATGTTATGTGTCTATTTCGGACGAAATAGATAAATAACATTAATCGAAAACCAATTTGGACGATTAGCCAAGGATTTTGAAATCAGTAAGTTCTATTTTAATTTTATTTTTGGTTTCTCCTAGATCTCGTGATTTTAGTCCGTTAAGGGTTAATCAATATTATTAGGTTTTATATGTTAATTTGATTTTAGTGTGGTTAACTCTCGTTTTATCATTTTTGTTCTGATTATTGTTCTGATTTTGTTCTTGATGTCATTATTTGTTCATCTCATCTAGATCCTAATTCATTTTAATTTTTGGTTTTAGTCTGATTATTAGCATAATACATTGCTAATCTGTTATGATAGTTTGGCCCTTGTTTGAATCTGATTCCTTATGATTTAGTTAATTTGTATAGTTAATTGTCCAATTAGTTCAACTATATGTGAATTGGTTTGCAGATGTTAACTCTAATTAGTATAAAAGAGGATTGAATTCATGTAGGACTAGGGTAGTAATTTCAGGGGGTTGTCAAGGGTATTTTAGACGTGGAAAAGGGTAGCATTTTGAAAAATAGTAATTGTAAGGTAGGGATAAGGGTAGTATAGGCATTAGATAGATAAAAGAATCTTCCAAGACATTCCAAATGGGGCTTTAGTGTAAGTTTTAATAACTTTGGTAGTAGTTACTTGAGTAGCAAGTTAGAAATAAAGGGACTAAACTTAAAATAGAAAAGGACTAAAAAGAACTGAAAAAATCTGATAGAGTCCCTATTTGTTGCCTATAAAAGGGTATCAAAGTGCCTTGGAAAAGGGGTCTTCTCTTTCAGCTATCAGGATCTCCCTAAGAATATTTTTCTCACTCAAAGAAGACCATTGTCATTTCAGAATAGAAAATATAAATAGAATAGAAAATAAAAAATAAAAATGGCAATGACTGTTACATCGAAATCCTAGTTCAATTTCAAGTTCTATTGTGCATCTGGATGTTGTTCTGATAAGCTATTGGATGAACTCAAGTTGGAATTGGTTGCTGGGATTTTCTGGTTTGTTTTGGTTTGTTTGAGTCTGAGTTGTGGTATTATTTGGGTGTCAATGTGGTAGATCTGTTCCTGGGCTGTTGATTTTACTGCTGAGGACAATTAGTGGCGCATATTGATGGAATGTTGTTAGTTACTAATTACTCTGCTACTGCTGATCTTCTTCTCCTTTTGTTCATTTCAAATCCAGGTGCATTGTCCTAAAACTCCACTGGTGTATGTATTTGAATATTGAAATGAAATGTGTGAAGAGCTTGTTGTACGGATGACTATTCACACTTTAATTGATATGATTATGTAGTCCCTTATTATCAATGGTAGTTAAGTGTAAAATTGAGATTGTTTTCCTAAGTTTGCTTGTCTGTCACACGTTATACAACATTGGACTGTGGATTGGGCCTCTGAAATGGCATGTTAAGTTAGTTCAGTATGCTTGTTTATTGGACATGTTGCATTAATCTCAGAATTCACTAAGTCGTCAATAGCATGTGGATTTGGATAGATGATTTGTTAGAAAGATACTGCTGTGATAGTAGAATGTCAACTTGTAAGTTAATCCAGTAGCATCCTTCTTAATTTTGAGTAATTGTTGTCATTAATAAAGCTAGTATGTTAAAATGATTGTGTTCGAATGTCTAGGTTCTAAACTCGATAGCATGCAAATTTCAACTGTTGGTGGTGAATTGGCATTGAAGCCAGTAAAAATCAGGAAACAAGGACTTATTTATGTTGAAATAGCTCATTAAAACTAGTAGTTCATGACAGATAATTGGTTTGAAGATTTGATTTAAGAATTTTGGAGTTCTTAGCTGTTAGTCAAAGTGGGAATAAATTGTTGGAATCATCGTTGCCATGAAAAGTGCTGCATTTGAGAATTGATCTCAGGCCATTAATTAGGTTTCGCCTGCAAACTTATGGGAATTTGATCCCAGGCCTTCTCAAACCAAATTAGGTTTCCCTTCTCAGGTCAGACCTTGTCAAATGGGTTGTTTCTGGAGCTCATCAGTGGTCGAACGCGTTATTTGAGTTTGGACCACAGAACTGCAGTGCATAATAGTCCAGTTCACATGTAACTAGTTTTTCTTCTTTTAGAGGCAACTGATCGTTAGAAAATTGTAGTCAATTTTTAGTGGACCTTTTAATAAAATGTTGAGACGAGCCTCACCAAACAAAAACAAATGCGGGGCCCTCAATAAATAATTATAAGAATTGATTTAGAATATGGGAGGGCCGTTTAGCGAATTCCATGGCCTTCCCCCAAAATAATAATATGGTAGAATCCTTAGATGCGTTTAATTAAAATACCTTCTTAAATTCGAGTGTGCATTGATGCGACCCAAATTCAAATCTCGACGAAGTCGAAATGTGTTGATAACCACAGGTGCCTTGATGGCGGCGGGGTTAGAAACACATTTTCATGACGTCGTAATTCTTATAAAACAAATAATGATTGAAAAGAATTGTTCAAAATTGGAGACGGGCTTCACCGATCGAAAATAAATATGGGACCCTCAGTAAATGGTTATTAAAAATGATTAGAATTTGAAATGGCCGTTTAGCGAATTTCAACGGCCTCTCCTAAACAATATTACGTTAGAACCCTTAAGCGCGATTTAATTAAATTTATCTTCCTAATCTCGGGTGTGCATTGATGCGACCCAAATCCAAATCTCAATGAAGTCAAAATGTGTCAATGACTACGGGTGCCTTGATGGAGACGTGGTCGAAGACATGTTTTCACGACGTCGCAAGACTTTTTAAAATAAATAATGGTAAAAGTGGTTTTAAATAAAAAGGCATAAGTTAGCATGTACTAAATCAGATAAAATCAAATGCAACAGTTAAGCGACCGAGCTAGAACCACGAAACCCGGGAATGCCTAATACCTTCTCCCAGGTTAAAAGAATTCCTTACTCGGATTTCTGGTTCGCAGACAGTAACAGAGTCATAATCTTCCTCCGTTCGGGATTCAAATCGGTGACTTGGGACACCATAAATCTCCCAAGTGGAGACTCTGAATAATAAATAACCAAAACCCGTTCTGATTGTCCTTTAACTGGCAAAACTCATTTACGCCCCATGGGGGTGTATAGTGAAAAAGGAGGTGTGACACAAAACTACTTATCAGCCACAATTACATATCTCTATGGGGATTATATGGGGTTTAGCCTTTTGGAACCTGATTGCTTGATTGTTTCCACAAGTACTCTTGTACATAGATGTTATTACATAAGAGGACCAGGTACAATTAAGAGACTTACCAAGATCCATTTTAACTCGTTTCAAATCCCCCTGAAGTTGTCTATTCTTTTCAAGCTCGGCAACAAGACTTGTTTTAACTTTCTTAAGCTCACTCTCAAGCTCAGGTTGAACCTTACTAGCCGCTTCTTTAATCTTAGTGTTGTGCATCAAATATTTTGTTTGGTTTTTCAACAAGTTATTTTATCTAGTTACTTCTTTCACTTTTTCCTTCAATTCTACAATGGAAACTACCATATTATCCCTCTATTATTCTATGTTACCAATTTCTTCTATTAAAGCATTTTTCTCATTAATGAGGCTAAGATAGGCATCAATCAACATATTTTCTAAGGACATCAATTTTTCTTAGATTAAGTTTTTGAATTTCTTTGAACATCAAAAAAAATTACCTCATCTCCCTCCTCGTCCTGTCATCATCATATTTAGCCATAGTGCAAAGATTTACTCATATTCATTATCAACAACCATCATAGATGCATCTCCTTGGTTATCCTCACCTTCAGATTCACCGGAGGAATCTCTCCGTTAAGCCAAAGTTTGCATTCACCATGTTGTTAGCAGCATCTCTTCTTTTAAATTTCCTGTCAGGGACTGGGTTCCTCTTAGCTACCTTATCAATGTTGGTTTTGTAATGATCCAGTAGTCTTTAATAAAGTGTCTAGGCTTTCCCTCACTTATGACAGCAATCATTTCTTTTGAAATTCCTGCTGGAACTTCCTTTCTTTGGGATTCCACCATTTTGACGAACCATCTTTTAAATCCTTCTAGTGAGATATGTCATTTCAGATTCATCACTACTTGAGTCAGTGAGGGACGTTTTTAGAACCAGGTTGCTCTCCTCATTGATCTCTCTTCTTTTAAGATCTTTCTTTCTCTCCAACTCATATGTTTTGAGATTCCCAATAAGCTCGTCAATAGTCAACTTCTGCAGATATTTGGCTTCAGTGATAGCATTAACCTTGCTATCCCAGGAACCTGGTAGAACACTGAGTATCTTCCGGACTAGCTTGTTGGTTGGAATGGTTTCACCAAATGAATAAAGCTCATTGATTATGGAGGTAAAAAAGGGTATGCATCTGTGACGACCCAAGGGGTCATCACAATAGTTCTCCCTTTCTTTGTGATTTTAAGGCCTTGAAAACATCTTATTCGGTTGCCTCAATTTGCATGCACAGTTCGGGCGCGAAGTCTAAATTTTTTTATGTGAAAATATTTGAATTCTGTGTTAACAACTATGAATTTTGATAATAATATTACTATAAATGACCTTGGTCAACATTTTGGGTAAACAGACACGGAACCGTGATGTGATGGTCCTAGAGGGTCCGTAAGAAAACTTGGTGCCCGGGCGTATTCCCGGAATCAAAATCCGAGGTCCCAGGCCCGAGTATGGAATTTTTCTATGAAATTATTTTCTGAAATGGCTTTAAAAAAATGAAAATTAAAATTGATCAAAAGTAATGGTATTTGGCTTGTATTTTGGTTCCAGCACCCTATACAAGTCTTAAATGAGCGTTAAGTGCTATCTGTAAAGTTTGGTTGAAAATGGACGTCGTTTGACATGTTTCGGACTAAAAATGGAAAAATTGAAAGTTTTGAACTTTGAAATGAAAATCATAATTTTGAAGGTTGACTCTTTAGTTTTCATGTTATTTTGGCGATTTGATCACACGAGTAAGTCTATAGGATGTTTTTGAGATTTGGTGCATGTTTGGGTTGGAGCCTCGAGGGCTCGGGTGAGTTTTGAATAGGTGTTAGGCTCATTTTGAAACATTTTAACTGCTCGTATCTACAGTCTTCGCATTTGCGAAGCAATCTTCGCAAATGCGATCCTCCCCCTTCGGCCTGCTTCTTCGCAAATGCGAAGAAATTCTCGCAAATGCGATCCCTACCTTTTATGGCTAGACTCCGCAAATACTAACCATTTCTCGCAAATGCGATTCCCCCTTTACAGCCCGGTCTTCCCATTTGCGAAGACATTCTCGCAAATGCGAACCCAATTCAAAACCTTCCCCTTCAAAATTGCGAACTATTTCTCGCAATTGCGACACCACCTGTGCAACCTATGTTTAGACGATTTCAAACTTCATTTTTCATATTTTCAAAACCCAAACCTCCATTGGCGATTTTCTCTCGACTCTTTCTCTCCCAAATCACTTGTAAGTCAACTTTTACTCAATTTCTTCAAACTTTAGCATATTTTATCATGATTTCAATTTAAAATCAAAGCTTTCAATGGGTAAAAATGGGGATATGGGGTGGAACCTAAGTTTTCATAAAATTGGGGATTTGGACCTCAATTTTGGGTCCAATTTCAAAAAAAATTAAATATATGAACTCGTGGGGAAATGGGTAACCCGGTTTTGGTTCGAACCTCGAATTTTGACCACATGGGATGGGGGCATTTTGGGAATTTTTGGATAAAACTTTGGAAATTTCATTCTTATGCAATAAAATTGATTTAACTAGCATTTGTTGATACATTTGAGTACATTGTGGTTAGATTCGACCGGTTTTGAGGCAAATTCAAGGGGTAAAGCTATTCTAGAGGCATGAGTTGAGTTGGAAGCTTTTGAGGTAAGTGTTTCATCTAACTTTGGATTGAGGGAATAGGATTAGGTTAATATTTGCTATGTGCTATGTGGAGTCGGTGTATAGGTATGGCGACGGTTACCTATGCGTCCGAGTCTAGCATGACCGTGAGTCATAATTGCTATTAAAATTTTGAAAGAAGTGAACAACTGTGCTAATTACTTGTTAAATGAACTATGAAGTGATAGTTGAGAAGCAAATGAACTAAAAAGGAATTTTTGGTACTTTTCCCTTGCCGGGATTTATTGTTGAGTTGTTTTCCCTTGCCGGGACCTATTGTTGAGTTGTATTCCCTTGCTCGGACTTATTGTTGAACTATTCTCCCTTCGTGCTTTTACTCTCTCTTTCTCACCCAATCAATGGTCACAACCAAACGGGAAAGGAATATATAATAAGACATCAAAGGGTGATGTCGTGCACTATGTATTGAGAGTAAAAGCAAGAAGGGTGATGCGGTGCATTATATTTGATATGTCTTGGTGAGAAATGAGAATAAAAGCACGAAGGGTGATGCCGTGCAATTGTTGATTCACTGGATTTATTTGTTTATCATTATATATTCTGTTCCATTTCTTGTTTTGTTGAAATAATAATAGAACTGTTACACCCCCAGCATGTCCCTTCCCCATTATCTGCTTAAATCATTGTTCTCTTTCGGTTATTGTACATATATCTGTATAGGTTGATTGTGGTAGGTCCGGTTTAGCCTCGTCACTACCTCGCCGAGGTTAGGCCGGGCACTTACCAGCACATGGGGTCAGTTGTGCTGATACTACATTTTTGTGCCTTTTTGTGCACAGTTTAGGACAAAGTTTACGGACAGCAGAAGTAGTTAGGGAGCGATCCTTCAGTCCAAAGATTCTGAGGTAGTTCGTTGGTGTTCACGGGCCCTAAGTCTCCTCTATATTTCAGACATGTTATGTATTTCTTTCGGGCTGTTGCTTTTAGTACTCTTTTAGTCGTCTGTGAGTAGTGACACGAGATAATAGGTAGAGGCATGTTACAATTTCTGCAATTTGTTATTATTTATGATAAAATTCTTCCACATATTTCTATTTGATTATTTCGGTAAATATATTGTTTGGATTAAAGTTATATGGAATATTTTAAAAAGGGTTTGCTTGCCTAGTTCCTACAGTAGGCGCCATCACGACTCCCAATGGTGGGAAAAAAATTCCGGGTCGTGACAAGTTGGTATCAGAGCACTAGGTTGCTTGGGTCTCACAACTCACGGACAAGCTTGGTAGAATCTGAGGGATCGATACGGAGACGTCTGAATTTATCCCCCAGAGGCTACAGAGATAGAAAAATTTTCACTTTGTTCATTCTGGACGTGCAATTCTGTTTCTCAAATCTTGATTATTGTTCTACTCTGTTCTTTCGCATATGGCGAGAACACGTGCATCTTCTTCTTCCACGCAGCAGCTCGAGCCCCCAGCAGCAGCTCCCTCGAGGGGTAGGGGCTGAGGCCATGGCAGGGGCAGAGCTCAGCCCCAAGCAGCAGTTCCAGAGGTGGAGCCTCATATTGACTTTGATGAGGAGGTTCCAGCTCCACCAGCTCCAGTGGGCCCAGCTCATGTCCCAGGAGGAGTGATGTTTTCCGCGGATCTCAAGGATGCTCTTGTCTGCACAGCAGGCTTTATGGATAGTGTCGCTAGAGCGGGATTGCTGCCAGTAGCACTAGCCACTTCTTGGGCTGGAGGAAGGGTTCAGACTCCTGCTACACGTACTCCGGAGCAGGTAGCTCCGCAGACTGAGGTTCCGTTGGTTCAGCCCGTAGTGGCAGCTCATACAGGCATTACAGCACAGGCCGGGGATGGGACAGCCATGTCTTCAAATGCTTTGTGGAGACTTGATCGGTTCTTAAGGCTTTTCACTACCACTTTCAGTGGTGCTTCATCAAAGGATCCCCGAGATTTCCTATTCAGTTGTCATGAGGACGTTGGGGATAGTAGAGACCAATGGGGTCGATTTTTGCACTTTCAAGCTTGTGGGATCCGCCATGACTTGGTTGAGGGATTATTGCCTATCTAGACTAGCACGGTCACCAGGTTTTACATGGGATCAGTTTGCGGAGTTATTTTTGGAGAAGTTTTCCCCGTCACTCAGCGGGAGGCACTTCGCAGACAGTTTGAGTGCCTCCAGCAGGGCTCCATGACAGTTACACAGTATGAGACCAGATTTGTTGACTTGGCACGCCATGCAATAGTGATACTCCCTACAGATTGAGAGAGGGTCTGAAGGTTCATTGATGGATTGATTCAGCCGATTCGTCCTCAGATAGCTATGGGAGTTGGCAATGATATTACCTTTCAGGAGGCAGCCAATACGGCCCGCCGGGTAGAGATGGCACTGGTTCGAGGAGGTAGTCAGGGTTCAGATAAGAGGCCTCGACATTGTAGCAGATTTATTGGTAACTCTTCTGGAGGTAGGGATTCCTATGACAGAGACCATCCTCCGAGGCCTTTCCAGTCGGCACTTCAGGTTTCTCATGGTACCCCAGGCGGTGGTGGTTATCAGCAGTATTATTCGGACCAGCAGTCCTTCAGCGCACCACCAGCCCCCATCAGTACACTGCCACTTCAGAGCTTCAGGAGAGGACATACCGGTCGACAGGGCCTGCAGCCTCAGCCACCGAGGGCATGTTATGATTGTGGTGACCTAGGTCATGTTGTCATGTTTTTCCCTCGAGCCTCGAGTAGTTCTAAGCAGCAGGGTCCACGCCTTACGATTCAGGCAGCAGGTGATCCACAGGTCGCCCAGCCAGCTCGAGGCGGGGTAGGGATCATAGAGGTGGAGGGAGAGACCGTAGAGGTGGAGCCCGGACATCCAGAGGTAGGGGTCAGCCCGCAATAGATCGTCCCAGAGATACAACTCAGGGAGGTAGGGGCCAGGCCCGTTTTTATGCATTGCCAGCCATGCCGGAGGCCGAGTCATCTAATGTCGTGATTACAGGTACTATACTAGTCTGTGATAGGGGTGATTCAGTGTTATTTGATCTGTGTTCTACTTATTCTTATGTGTCATCCTATTTTGCACCCTATTTGGTCATGCCTAGTGAGGCTTTAGGTATTCCTGTATATGTGTCCACGTCGGTCAGTGATTCCATAGTGGTCGACCGAGTGAATCGTTCTTGTGTGGTGGTATTTGAGGGTCTTAAGACCCGTGTCGACTTATTTCTTTCAGACATGGTGGACTTCGAAGTTACATAGGGGATTGATTGGTTGTCCCCGTATCATCCTATCTTGGATTGTCACGACAAGACCGTGATTTTGGCCTTGCCAGATTTTCCCCGACTTGAATGGAGAGGGACCCCAGGTCATGCCACCCGTAGTGTTATTTCGTATGTTAAGGCTCAGCGTATGGTTGAGAAGGGGTGTTTAGCATATTTGGTGTATTTTCGCGGCTCCAGCGTAGAGGTTCCATCTATTGACTCTTTCCCTATTATTCGGGAGTTCCCCGAGGTTTTCCCTTCAGACCTGCAGGGTATGCCGCCCGACATGGATATTGATTTATGTATTGATCTGGCTCCTGGTTCTCAGCTTATTTCTATTTTGCCGTATCGCATGGCCCTGCCAGAGTTGAAATAGTTAAAGGAGCAACTTCAGGACTTGCTTGATAAGGGTTTCATTAGACTGGTGTATCACCTTGGGGTGCACCAGTGTTGTTTGTGAAGAAAAAGGACGGGTCGATGAGGATGTGCATTGATTATCGGCAGTTGAACAAGGTGACGATAAAGAACAAGTATCCATTGCCGAGGATTGACGATTTGTTTGACCAGCTCCAGGATGCCAGGGTGTTCTCAAAGATAGATTTGAGGTCAGGTTATCATCAGCTGAGGATTAGGGCGACTAATGTCCCTAAGATAGCATTGGGTACTCAATATGGGCATTATGAGTTTTTGGTCATGTCGTTTGGGTTGACCAATGCCCCGGCAGCATTCATGGAGTTGATGAATCAAGTGTTCAGGCCTTATTTGGATTTATTTGTGATTGTATTCATTGATGATATCTTGGTATACTCCCGTAGCCAGGAGGAGCATGAGCAGCACCTCAGAGTGGTTCTTCAGACTCTGATAGATAGCCAGTTGTACGCCAAGTTTTCAAAGTGCGAATTTTGGTTGAGTTCAATCGCATTCATGGGTCATGTCGTATCAGCAGAGGGTATTCAGGTGGACTCGAAGAAGATAGAGGCAGCCAAGAACTGGCCTCGACCAGCTTCATCTACAGAGATTAGGAGTTTCTTGGGGTTAGCTGGTTACTACATACGTATCAGGCTTGGCAATGTTTTTGCAGAACGGCAAGGTTATATGAACTCGTGAGGGAATGGGTAACCCGGTTTTTGTTCGAACCTCGAGTTTTGACCACGTTGGCCGGGGGCATTTTGGGAATAATTGGATAAATCTTTGGAAATTTCATTCTTATGCATTCAAATCGATTTAACTAGCGTTTGTTGATACATTTGAGTAAATTGTGGTTAGATTCGACCGGTTTTGAGGTATATTCGAGGCGTAAAGCTATTCTGGAGGCGTGAGTTGAGTTGGAAGCTTTCGAGGTAAGTGTTTGATCTAACTTTGGCTTGAGGGAATAAGATTAGGTTAATATTTGTTATGTGCTATGTGGAGTCGGTGTATAGGTATGGCGACGTTTACCTATGCGTCCGAGTCTAGCATGACCGTGAGTCATAATTGCTATTAAAATTTTGAAAGAAGTAAACAATTGTGCTAATTACTTGTTAAATGAACTATGAAGTGATAGTTCATAAGCAAATGAACTAAAAAGGAATTTTTGGTACTTTTCCCTTGCTGGGAGTTATTGTTGAGCTATTTTCCCTTGCGGGACCTATTGTTGAGTTGTATTCCCTTGCCGAAACTTATTGTTGAATTATTCTCCCATGCCGGGATATTTTGTCTTGTTATATATTCCTTTCCCGTTTGGTTGTGACCATTGATTAGGTGAGAAGGAGAGAGTAAAAGCACGAAGGATGAAGTCGTGCACTATTTATTGAGAGTAAAAGCACGAAGGGTGATGCCGTGCACTGTATATTGAGAGTAAAAGCACGAAGGGTGATGTTGTGCATTATATTTGATATGTCTTGGTGAGAAATGAGAATAAAAGCACGAAGGGTGATGCTGTGCATTATATTTGACAGTTTTGGTGAGAAATGAGAGTGAAAGCACGAAGGGTGGTACCGTGCAGTTGTTGATTCACTGGCTTTCTTTATTTATCATTATATATTCAGTTCCATTTCTTGTTTTGTTGAAGTTATAATTGAACTTTTACACCTCCAGCATGTCCCTTCCCCATTATTTGCTTAAATCCTTATTCTCTTTCGGTTATTGCACATATATCTGTATAGGTTGATTGTGATAGGTCCGGTTTAGCCTCGCCACTACCTCGCCGAGGTTAGGACGGGCACTTACCAGCACATGGGTTCGGTTGTGCTGATACTATACTTTTGTGCCTTTTTGTGCACAGGTCAGGACATAGCTTACGGACCGCAGCAGTTGTTAGGGAGCGATCCTTCAGTCTACAGACTCTTAGGTAGTTAGCTGGCGTTCGCAGGCCCTGAGTCTCCTCTATCTTTTCCAGTTTGTTTTTATTGTATCAAAACAGACATGTTGTGTATTTCTTTCAGACTGTTGCTTTTAGTACTCTTTTAGTCGTCTGTGAGTAGTGACACAAGATACTTGGTAGAGGCATGTTACAATTTTCACAGATTGTTATTATTTCTATAAAAAGTCTTCCGCGTATTTCAATTTGATTATTTCGGTTAATATATTATTTGGATTAAAGTTATATGGAATATTTTAAAAAGGATTGGCTTGCCTAGCTCCTACAGTAGGCACCATCACGACTTCCGATGGTGGGAGAAAACATTCGGGTCGTGACACCATCTCTTGAATGAACTCATGCACTTCCATTTTAAAGAGCTCATGCTCAGTTGTAAGCATATCTATTTTGGATTGCTTTACCTTAGTAGTTCCCTCGTGAGCCGTTTGAAGTGCTTCCCATATTTCCTTGGTAGATTCACATGCCGAGATACGATTATACTCGTCTGGTCTAATACCACACACAAGAATCTTTTTTCGCTTTGAAGTTCTTCTCAATAGCTTTTTGGTCAGTACCATTGTATTATTTTCTTGTTTTTGGAACAATCCTTGTTCCCTCTCCAACAACCTTCATAAGGACAAAGGGACCAACACAAATAATAAAGACTCAACAAACATAAGGACTTAAGATATCTTTAATTTTTGGATATTTTCTTTGAGGTTGCATCAGTTTTGTTCTTGAGAGAGGTTGTGGCTAGCACTTGAGAGACTATTTTCTTTTGATTTTGAAAGTGCTGGAGAGATGAAATCCCTTGCCGCATGTTGATAATATGTGTGTGTGATGTCATCAAGGATGATGCAATAAAGTGTCCATTAGTTTGGCATTAGCAAGCTACAGTTGTGTTGTTGTACTGCTGCTAGACGGTACAGTGCAGCAGTCTGCCAGACGGTACAATGCAACAACTTTTACAATTGTAGAGTTGATGTACAACGACGAGGGAAACTGATACCTATCTGGTCCCTCTGTTGTTTCCTTATATGATTTCATTGTAAATTGAATCAGACATCTGACTGGTTATTAGGAATACAAGGGAACTTAATTGTATCAGATTCCTTATCTTGTTCTTTCATGAAGTAAGTTGTTTTAGCTTCCTTGATGGTATTTATACATGTGTGACATCACTTACAATGATGTAAGCAAGGTAGGTAAAAAGCCTTCCACAGGAAGTTAATTGCTCTACTTGTTCTTGTACAGTAGCGGGTGCACGCATCAACTTTCTAGCTGGAGAGTTGACTTCATACAGCCTCCTCGGGAATTGATAGGGACCTGTTCCCTCAGCTGTTCCTTCCACTCTGAGGAGTTTATATCCTACTCTGGATCCCGACATGGAACTTTGTGATAATTAGGTCTTGTAAATATGTAAAAGGCTCCTCATCTGGTTCTGGATGATAAGTTTGTTAGATCATCATCAAAACATAAAGTAAAGTACTTGTAACCTATCAATATGTATTTGAAATGTGGAAGAATTGATCTTGCAGTGAGTTTGTTTGCGAGGATAAAGGAGAAAAACACAGCTGTTTTTGAATGAGGTGATCGCTGCTTATGTTGATGAACATAAAATGGATGTTTCACGTAGTATTCTCAAGTCAATGCAAGAGTATGGCTTAAGTTACAAAGCTGGACGATCTCGCGGGTCACCGGTAAGTTGCTCCATCCTCGACCCGATTTGTCCACTCGGGTACACTGTCTAGGACACCGACCCAGGTTTTGAACATAGAATAACTTGACTTTAAGCCGGATCCCTAGTAGGAACGCTTATTTACATCATGATGCATTTGACTTAGGGGACTCAACACAGGGGTTGGGTCCGTCTAGGGCTAGAGACGTGAAATGAAAAGACCATCCTGGTGCATCCTACTTGTTCTGTGCATTTATTTGTTCAAGCCTGCATGTTGACCGTTTCTTGAATCTCGAAAATGTTGAAAAATTGAAAAAGAGAAAAAAAGGAGAGAAATAACTGTTAGAGAGTTAATTGATTATTTTAGAAAAAAACAATGTCCAAGTACTGTCGAGACTCTGCCAAAATTTTGAGAACATGAAAAAAAAGGAAAATGTTTCATTTTGTTTTACTAAAAAGTAAGGGGAAAAATAGAAAAAAGAGTCTTTCATTTTTTGGAAATTGTTTGCGAAAAAGAGGTCTTTTATTTTTACTTCGGAAAAATAGGTTGTTTTATTCTTTGTTGAAAAAGAAACGAAAAGAGTCGCTTAGTTTTAGTTCGAAAAAATAGGTTGTTTTATTATTTGTTGAAAAATGAAAAAAAAGAGTCTTTAATTTTTAATTGGGAAAAATAGGTTGTCTGTTGAAAAAGAAAAACAAAAAAGATTCTTGTTTTTAAAAGTAGTTTTTTTTTATTTTTGCTTATGAAGTGCTAAAAATGAAAAATGAAAAGGGTCTTGTTTTAAAATAGTTCGGTTAATTTGCCCGAACTACGCATGGTTTGATTCTCAGAGGGCGTGAGATACGTAGGCAACCATCATCGGGTCCAACCTCCAATTTACAAAAATAGCCCAAAAATGTCAAAGTTTTAATTTTTGTCATAAATAAACCATGTGGTGCCGTTTTTGTCAAAAATAGCCAAATGTTTCCAATTTGGACGTCGGAAGGGTGACTTTGCATAAACAACTACCTTTGGTAATATTTTGATTTTTGACCTTCATAGCCTTAAATTCTTCGTCCTCGAGGCGCTGAAAGGCCGTGTTTGCAATACCGGGTTATTTATTTTATTTTGAAAAAACAAGAAAAGAATTATAAAAAAATGTCGGGTGATGCCGTTTTGGCAAAAATAGCCGAATGTTCCCAAGCGGGACGCCGGAAGGCTGACTTTGCATAAACAGCAACCCTTGGTCATGTTTTGGTTTTTTACCCTCACAGCCATAATTTTTCGTCCTGGAGGCGTTAAAAGGCCGTGCTTGCAATATAGGGTATTTTATTTTTGAAAATCAAAACAATAGAGTCGTAAATAAGTTGAGTAACGTCGTTTTGTCATAAATAGCCGAATTTTCTCGAAAGGGACGCCGGAAGGCTGACTTTGCAAAAATGGGCATTTTGGTCAATTTTGATTTTTGACCAGTTAGCTAACGCAACCTTAATATCTTTGCTCCCGGGGTGTTGAAAGGCCGTGTTTGCAAAATCAAGTCTTTTATTTTAATTTGAAGAACAAGAGAAAGAGTCAGTGGTCAAGTGAATACCGTTCGTTTTTTGGTCAAAATAAGTCGGCTAAGACTAAAAATTCATGTAAATTGGGAAGGAGCCACATTTGCAAAAACAACCATTTGGTTGAAATTTACAAGTAGGGAAAGGAATTTGTCAGTTTTGTTTTTATTGTGAAAGTGAAAAATTCAAAAAATATATTTTATTGTCGTCTATCTTTTATTTGCAAGAACTACGCACAGTCTGATTCATGCGGGGTCATGATACGTAGGCAATCTCAATAAGATTCGACCACAACAAAAAAATTGAAAACTAGAAAGAAGAATTGAATGAAAAAAAATTGGAAAAGATGTTGTTAATAATGAGGACCAACTCAATCCATTCTAACATGTTTTGTTTTGAATTGTCAGGAAAGTTGAGGTGGTTGGTTGTGGTAAGTTGGAAACACAAGATCCGAGGAAAATGATAACTGACATCGAAGATGTTAATTGCTCAAGAGACTCTGGGTCAGAGGGTTCAATAGGGGTCTACTGTGGTTGAGGAAAATAGAGCATTGAAACAACAAATGACCAAAATGCGTCAAGCCTGGGCCAATGGACAACTTTGTCACGAGTCACGACTTGCTGCACATCGAGAACAGTACCACTCTCCCGAGTACCAGTCGTACTCATTTAATCTTCCTGCAAACATCGACAAGCCTACCCGAAAGAGGGTACAGGAAGAAATAGCCCAAAGAGTGAAAATATTAGAACAACGGCTAAAAAACACGCAAGCAATGGCAAGGCAAAATATTGTTGCCTCCAGAAATCTATGCATGTTCCCCGATGTCCACTTGACGCCTGGTTTCAAGGTTCCCAAATTTGAGAAGTACAATGGACATGGAGACCCCATAGCCCACCTGAAGAGGTATTGCAACCAATTGAGAGGTGTGGGAAAAAATGAGGAATTCCTTATAGCTTATTTTGGGAAAGCCTCGCGGGATTAGGATCTGAATGGTATTTGGATCAAGACACATCTTGATGGTACGTCTGGGATGACATGGCACGGGCCTTTTGTCAAACAGTTTCAATACAACATCGACGTCACCCCAGACCGCATTTTCCTTCCTAACCTCCAAAAGAAACCAACTGAAAGTTTCAAGGAATATGCCATCAAATGGATAGAGCAGGCAGCTACAGCTAAGCCACCCATGGATGACCACGAGTTAATCACTGTCTTTCTATATGCTCAAGAGCCAGATTATTTTCAATACATGACGTCTGCAGTGGGTAAATCCTTCTTAGAAGCAATCAAAATGGGAGAAATAGTGGAGAACGGTCTTAAGACAGGTAGAATTGTAAGTCAAACAGCTCTCAACGCTGCAGCTCAGGCATTCCAAATTGAAATTAGTAACACGAATGAGAGGGATGAAGAAGTCATGATGATATCAGGGTCTAGAAGAGATCCTAGGAGAACATCTCGAAGGTATATGCAGCCTCATAAGGTTTTCTATGACCCCCCTCAGCATTACTATCCACTTCCAAACCCCCCATACTCTGTTGATCCGTCCTAGTATGTTGCCCAACCATCAAGTCACCCAAGAAAGCGATCACGAGTATCACAAAAGCTCCACCCGCCTTAGCAAAATTTTCAAGTACCTTATAACCCGCATCCAAGCCAGGGGCATAGAAGGGAACAAAAGCTGAAAGATAGTTTTACACCAATAGGAGAGTCCTATGCAAACTTATTTGAAAAGTTAAAACAACATGACATGATTGCACCAATTCCTCCAAATCAGGTGGACCGACGTGCGATAAGTTTTGACTTATCTAATAGGTTTGAATACCACTCCAATGCTCTGGGGCACAATGTGAAAAATTGTCAGGATTTTAAAAGGGAAATAGAAAGAATGATTCAAGAAGGGGTAATTGTGGTTAATGACAGTGACAGGGAGCATGCAAATCCTTTTGGTAACTTGTTGACTGAAGTTGATGATATCGAAGTTGGTAATGATCTTGGCAATATTGATGCAGAACTCAGTGGCTAAGACGTCGTGCTTGGTAATTGGAAATACGCTTCATCTCTTGGCTAGCTGGAGAGAAGTCTTGGTGGTTTATTTTGTCGTCATTTCTGTTATCCATGTTATTTTCAGTGTTGTAATCCGGATATTGTCTTGTGATTCAAACCCTTATATCCCTTTATTTGTCTAGTCGTCATACATTATGTAGTGTTATCTAGGTTTGTTTTAGGATTGTACCACAGTTTGTGCTGCTTGTTTTGTTGTTAAACACTTTTCACCGTCTGTTTAATACAATTCTCTATTTTCTGCCATTTCTAGTCATTTTTGTTTAGATCTCTTTTCTTTCTACAATTCTTTTCAAGTTGGTTCTAGTGACATGATATGCACGCATAATTCTCCGCCGGATCTTTAAAAAGCTATGTTGGTTGGGAAACAACAAAACCATTTTAAAGATGATTGGGGCACTTGAGGGAAATAAGAACTGATTAGAATATTATTGAAGCACAACCATGTGAAACTGGGGCAGATAGAATATAAGGAAACCCTAGAGGCTGGTGCGCCAAATTGACAATGGGCCAATCGAGGTAATAAGAGTAAGAGTGTTGCCCAATGGCTCATTATATCTGACAAATGCAGAAGGAAATTGTGTGGACGTGGCCGTCAATTCCGATGCGGTCAAGAAATGATGTGTATGGTTTCTGTATTTTGATTGTACCTGTTTGTACTTTGCATATTTTGAGGGTTGAAATGATGAAGGCGTTTTGTTCTGCTATCCAAATACTTTTTTCCATTGTCACCCCTTTTGAGCCGTTTTATTTTCTTTCACACCCCTCTTTCGGAATCAATGGCATGATTGAGAAGTGCAAGTGCCGCAAATAAGTAAATGAAAAGGAGAAAAGGAGAAAGAGAGTAAGAAAAGGAAAAAAAAGAAAGAAAAGAAAGAAGAAGAAAAAAGAAAAGTCAAGAAGAGAAAAGAAAAGAAAAGAAAAGAAAGATAAGAAAGAAAAGAAAGAAAAAGAAAATGAAGAAAAGAAAGGAAAAAGCAAGAAAGAATAGGAAAAAGAGAGAAAAGAAAATCACAACGACGTAGTTTTTATGACGTGAACTACATTTGACTTGATCCCGAAAGGGTACGTAGGCAGCCTCTCTGAGGTTCAGTCATACCATTATAAAAATCCAAAAGCCCCCAAGCACGAAACTGGGGCAGAAGTTGTGGTTGTTTTGAGAAATTAGATTCCAAAAGTTTTAGTTTTAACCCCGTTTTGAGTTATTTTGAGCCTTTCTATCCTTTCTTTCTAACCCCATCCAAAATCCCACATTACGGTCCAAAGAAAGACCTTCCAATCAGTCTTTGAGAAATGCCAAGCCAAGAAGGTAAGGGTAATTCATGTTAGGGGCAACACTCCAGTCCAAGCAAGAAGAATAAAGAGCCGGATTGATGAAAAGCTTCACGGGTACCGCAAGGCGATGAAAGCTGAGAAAAATAAAAATGAGAGAGTCTTATCGGTGAAAACCTTCACGGGCACCTTAAGGTGACAGTAAGTGGAGAGAAAGAAAAATGAGAGAGGCTTGATGGTGAAAACCCTTCGGGCACTACAAGTTGAATAAGGAATATAAATCGGATTGGATAAGAAGGGCACTGTAGCCTAGTTTCACGGCGAAAAGATGCAACAAGAGCTGAACATCAGGTTTGATTGACAAAATAACTATAGGTGCATGTCATGGTCATTAGATCGGTACCCTCATCTGATAGGTCTCTACTTAGTAGTTTTCTCTTTTTGGAATCATCTCTTTCCTTCGTCCTTCACTTCGTTCCTCTTTTTTTATTCAATTCCTCTTTCTGAGTATGTTTGATCATAAGAAGTGAGAAATGACTTCAAAATTTGCCACCAACTTTCCAATTGCACAAAAGGGGGTCTCAAGTCAGGAAAAACAACAAGAACACTGAGCTGGTAATACTCAACATGCTTTGGGGAAGCAATAAACTACAAGATCAAGGGAGCAATGGGCTCAATTTAGAAAAAACAACATCTTGTAGGGGCAATAGACATGCTTTGGGGTTCATAGCCGATAGGAAGCTTAATATGTGGAAGTTTGTGACTAAGGAGTTACCAAGAAGTCAGAAGTCAGAAGTCATCAGCCAGGTTCCAAAGATGGTCGGACAACACAGAGCATGGAAAGGAGAAAAGGGAAATCCATCTCCAGCAGAAGTACCACAACCAACCACCACACTTTAAACTGACAAAATTTTCTTTGATTTGAAACAGGGGCACGGATATGTTATTGATGGCGGAAAGATATGCTGGGGCAGAAAATTTTCTGCCATTTTGAAAATCGTTTTTGAAAGTCGGGTACCCATTCGAAGAACATGTTGGTCAAATACAAGTTTGTTAAAAGAAGAAGAGGGAGGTAGTGTTCCGGAAAGAAATACCAGTTTTAAGGAAAGTAATTTTCGGAGGATTGGAACACCAAGTTGTTAGGGAAGCGGTTTTTGAAGGAGGACAACACCAATTTTTTAGGAAGCAGTTCTGAAGGAAGGTAATTCAAGTTAGAAGGAAGATAAAACAAGTTTCAGAGAAAATGGTTGAGATAAAATCTTAGTCTGATGAAATTTACACCTAAGATAGAGAAATCTTAGTCTTATGAATCTTTCACCTAAGATGAAGGTAGAAGATATTAGTCCGATGAATTTTTCACTTAAGATATAGAAATATTAGTATGTTGAATCTTTCACCTAAGATAAAGGCAGAAGTTGGAAAAGGGAGAGGAAGGCATAATTTGAAAAAAAAAAAGGAAAGGCAGAAGTTGGAAAAAGAAAAGAAAGCATAATTTGGGAAAATAATGGGAATGCAGAAGTTGGAAAAAAAGAAAGGAAGGCGTAATTTAGGGAACATAAATAAAGGCGTAATTAGGTAACAAGAAAGGAAGGCAGAATTTGAAAAGAAGGAAAGTTGGAATTTGGAAAGTTAAGAAATTTTGAAGTCGAAATTGGACCTAGTCTGATGAATTATCTCCTAGAGTCAAAATCTTAGTCTGTTGAAGCTTTCTCCTAAGATAAAAATCTTAGTCTGATAAATTTTTCACCTAAGATAAAAAGTTAGATAAATCTTAGTCTGATGAATTTTTCACCTAAGATGAAAATATTGGTCTGATGAATTTTTCACCTAAGATAGCAGGTAAGAATCTTAGTCTATTGAATCTTTTTCCTAAGATAAAAATCTTAGTCTGATGAAATTTTCACCTAAGATAAATTTTAAATTTGAAATACATTTCAGTTTTTAAATTTTAGAGTTACACTTCAGTCTTATCGCAATTCAAGTTTTAGTTTTTAATATACGGTAACAAGCCCCAGTTTTCCAGAAAACTGGGGCAGAAAGTTTTCTTGTTTTGTCTATTTTTGTGAAGCCAGGAGCCCGCCTGAATAACAGAGGAATACATTTCAGTCTTTAAATTTGAAGTTTTGAAACATCTCGGTATTTAACTTTTCAAGTTTTGACGTCACAAGCCCGCCTGAATGAGAGGGGAATACATTTCAGTCTTTAAATTTGAAGTTTTGAAACATCTCGGTATTTAAATTTTCAAGTTTTGAGGTTAGGAGCCCGCATGGATAACAGAGGAATATGTTTCAGTCTTTTAATTTTTACAGCTACATTTTAGTCTTATCACAATTCGAGTTTCAGTTTTCAATTTTTGATAATATATGATAACAAGCACCTTTTCCAAACTGGGTCAGAAAATTTTCGTTGTGTTGTCTATTTTTATGAAGTCAGGATCCAGCCTGGCAACAAAGGAATACAGTCAAGTTCAAATTCAGCAATCAGGAGCCCGCCTGGATAATAGAGAAATACATTCAAGTTCAAGTTTATTCAAGCTCAGCAATTTGGAGGGAAGGAACAACATCTCAGTGTACAATTTGAAGTAACAACAATGAGTTTTACCAAAGAAAACACAAGACAACAAGACAACAAGAGAGAATACAAGACAACAAGGGACTACAAGAGTAAGTTTGGTGATTTTAGATAGGACTTTTGTAATTCATAGTTAAGTCTAGCTTCTTTTATTTTGACATGGTGTAATAAAGAAGGTCAGCGAGCAGTAGCAGCAACAGCAATCGCAGTGAAATCACGACTCCTGTTAGTCTCAGCTACCAGACACTCCCAAACTACATTGACCTGATTCCTGTTTAGCCCAGGATATGTAGACAACCTCTGAAGCAGGGCGCGGTCAAACTTTTCAAAAAATGCTTCACGCAGAATATGCGAACGGGCAAAAATCGATCGTATTTGTTCACTTATCTTTGCCCGAAAATCTTTCATGTTTTCGAGTAAAGAGGGGCAACTGTGAGCACGTCATTTTTTCCCTATATATGAATAATTCCCAAAAATTCAAACAAAATAATTTTTCTTTATTTTACAATTTTTTTGTGAATTTTGGTGTCATTTTGTGTTAATTATTTGCATTTTATTTGTGCATGTTAATTCATATGAAAACACAAAAATATGCATTGGCATGTTGGATATAGTTTTATATTTTTAGGATTAATTAGGGATTAATTTGTTTTAAAACAAAACGCGAAAATCACAAAATAGTTCATTTTGCATTTTAGTGTTTTAATAGTGAATTTGTCGAAAATAGGTTTTAAATAATTTTTAGAATTTAATTAGTTTTGGAATATTGGTAATTTATTTTTTTTATTTTGTTGCACATTTATAAAATTAAGGAAAAACAAAAAATAACAAAAAAATGAAAGAGAATAAAAAGAGAAAAATCATTTGAAAGAAGGAAAAGAAACTTGGGCCAAATCTGCACCCAAATGCCATTCAGAAATCCCGTCCAAACCCAGGCCCAAGGCTGTCTTTCCCGGTCCAAATCCCATTCCCAAAAGACGTCTTTTGGTTCTTATTAGATCTGGACCGTCGAGGTTACCAGATCTGACGTTCTAGAAGCCCCTATCCCTTACTATATAACTGTCTGAACCCCACCCCATACCCCCATCGTTGTCTCTCTCAGCATACCCCTTACCACAAGAACCCTAATCGCGCCGCCACAAAACCCCACCCCCCTAGGGTTGTGGCGCCAGCTCCCAAATCTCCTCAAAATTACATTCCTCACTCTCCTCGATCCCAGGCCTTCTCAAACCAAATTAGGTTGCCCTTCTCAGGTCAGACCTTGTCAAATGGGTCATTTCTGGAGCTCATCAGTGGTCCAACTCGTTGTTTGAGTTTGGACCACTGAACTGCAGTGCATAATAGTCCAGTTCACATGTAATTAGTTTTTCTTCTTTTAGAGGCAACTGATCGGTAGAAAATTGTAGTCAATTTTTAGTGGACCTTTTAATAAAATGTTGAGACGAGCCTCGCCAAATAAAAACAAATGTGGGGCCCTCAATAAATAATTATAAGAATTGATTCCCAATATGGGAGGGCCGTTTAGCGAATTCCATGACCTTCCCCCAAAATAATAATACGCTAGAATCCTTAGATGCGTTTAATTAAAATACCTTCTTAAATTCGAGTGTGCATTGATGCGACCCAAATTCAAATCTCGACGAAGTCGAAATGTGTTGAGAACCACGGGTGCCTTAATGGTGCGGAGTTAGAAACGCATTTTCATGACGTCGTAATTCTTATAAAACAAATAATCATTGAAAATACCCTCAGTAATTGGTTATTAAAAATGATTAGAATTTGGAATGGCCGTTTAGCGAATTTCAACGGCCTCTCCCAAACAATATTATGTTAGAAAACTTAAGCGCGATTTAATTAAATTTATCTTCCTAAACTCGAGTGCGCATTGATGCGACCCAAATCCAAATATCGATAAAGTCGAATGTGTCAATGACTATGGGTGCCTTGATGGCGACGTGGTCAAAGACATGTTTTCACGACGTCACAAGTCTTTTTAAGATAAATAATGGTAAAAGTGGTTTATAAATAAAAAGGCATAAGTTAGCATGTACTAAATCAGATAAAATCAAATGCAACAGTTAAGTGAGCATGCTAGAACCAGGAAACCCGGGAATGCCTAATACCTTCTCCTAGGTTAACAGTCCTTACTCGGATTTCTGGTTCACAAACAGTAACAGAGTCATAATCTTCCTCGGTTCGGGATTCAAATCGGTGACTTGGGACACCATGAATCTCCCAAGTGGAGACACTGAATAATAAATAACCAAAACCCGTTCTGATTGTCCTTTAACTAGAAAAACTCATTTACGCCCCTTGGGTGTATATAGTGAAAAAGGATGTGTGACACAAAACTACTTACCAGCCACTATTACATACTTTCGATGGGGATTATATGGGGTTTAGCCTTTTGGAACCTGATTGCTTGATTGTTTCCACAAGTACTCTTGTACATAGATGTTATTACATCAGAGGACCAGGTACAATTAAGAGACTTACCAAGATCAATTTTAACTCGTTTCAAATCCTCTTGAAGTTGTCTATTCTTTTCAAGCTCGGCAACAAGACTTGCTTTATCTTTCTTATGCTCACTCTCAAGCTCAGGTTGAACCTTACTAGCCGCATCTTTACTCTTAGTGTTGTCCATCAAATTTTTTGTTTGGTTTTTCAACAAGTTATTTTATCTAGTTACTTCTTCCACTTGTTCCTTCAAGTATACAATGGAAACTACCATATTATCCCTCTATTATTTATGTTACCAATTTCTTCTATTAAAGCATTTTTCTCATTAATGAGGCTACGATAGATATCAATCAACATATTTGCTAAGGACATCAATTTTTCTTAGAGTAAGTTTTTGAATTTCTTTGAACATCAAAAAAAAATTACCTCATCTCCTCCTTGTCCTGTCATCATAAGATTTAGCCATAGTGCAAAGATTTACTCATATTCATTATCAACAACCATCATAGATTCATCTCCTTGGTCATCATCACCTTCAGATTCATCGGATGAATCTCCCCAGTCAGCCAAAGTTTGCATTCACCATGTTGTTAGCAGCATATCTTCTTTTAAATTTTCTGTCAGGGACTGGGTTCCTCTTAGCTGCCTTATCAATGTTGGTTTTGTAATGATCCGATAGTCTTTAATAAAGTGTCCAGGCTTTCCCCCACTTATGACAGCAATCATTTCTTTTGAAATTCCTGCTGGAAATTCCTTTCTTTGGGATTCCACCATTTTGACGAACCATCTTTTAAATCCTTCTAGTGAGATATGTCATTTAAGATTAATCACTACTTGAGTCAGTGAGGGACGTTTTTAGAACCAGGTGAGGGAATCTCAACTCATATGTTTTGAGATTCCCAATAAGCTCGTCAATAGTCAACTTCTGCAGATATTTGGCTTCAGTGATAGCATTAATCTTGCTCTCCCAAGAACCTAGTAGAACACTGAGTATCTTCCGAACTAGCTTGTTGGTTGGAATGATTTCACCAAATGAATAAAGCTCAGTGATTATGGAGTAAAAAAATGGGTATGCATCTGTGACGATCCAAAGAGTCATCATCGTAATCCTCTCTTTCTTTGTGCTTCTAAGGCCTTGAAAACCTCTTATTTGGTTGCCTCGATTTGCATGCACAGTTCAGGCGCGAAGTCGAAAATTTTTTATGTGAAAATATTTGAATTCTGTGTTAAAAACTATGAATTTTGATAATAATAATGCTATAATTGACCTTGGTCAACATTTTGGGTAACAGACCCGGAACCATGATGTGATGGTCTGAGAGGGTCTGTAAGAAAATTTGGTACCTGGGTGTATTCCCGAAAACGAAATCCGAGGTCCCAGGCCCGAGTATGGAATTTTTCTATGAAATTATTTTCTGACATTGCTTAAGGAAAAATGAAAATAAAAATTGATCAAAAGTAATGGTATCTGGCTTGTATTTTTGTTCTAACATCCGGTACAAGTCTTAAATGAGCATTAAGTGCTATCTGTAAAGTTTGGTTGAAAATGGACGTCGTTTGACATGTTTCGGATTAAAAATGGAAAATTTGAAAGTTTTGAACTTTAAAATGAATATCATGAGTTTTGAAGGTTGATTATTTAATTTTCATGTTATTTTGGCGATTTGATCACATGAGTAAGTCTGTAGGATGTTTTTGAGATTGGGTGCATGTTTGGGTTGGAGTCCCGAGGGCTCGAGTGAGTTTCGGATAGGTGTTAGCTCATTTTGAAACATTTTAACTTCTAGTATCTACAGTCTTTGCATTTGCGAAGCAATTTTCGCAAATGCGATCCTCCCCCTTCGGCCTGCTTCTTCGAAATGCGAAGTAATTCTCGCAAATGCGATCCCTCCCTTTTATGGCTAGACTCCGCAAATGCTAACCATTTCTCGCAAATGCGATTCCCCCCTTTACAGCCCGGTCTTCGCAAATGCAAAGACATTCTCGCAAATGCAAACCCAGTTCAAAACCTGCCCCTTCACAATTGCGAACTATTTCTCGCAATTGCGACACCACCTGTGCAACCTATACTTAGACGATTTCAAACTTCATTATTCATATTTTCAAAACCCAAAACTCCATTGGCGATTTTTTCTCGACTCTTTCTCTCCCAAATCACTTGTAAGTCAACTTTTACTCTATTTCTTCAAACTTTAACATATTTTATCATGATTTTAATTTAAAATCAAAGCTTTCAATGGGTAAAATGGGGATATGGGGTGGAACCTAAGTTTCATAAAATTGGGGATTTGGACCTCAATTTGGGGTCCGATTTCAAAAAACATTCCATATATGAACTCGTGGGGGAATGGGTAACCGAGTTATGGTTTGACCTCGAGTTTTGACCACGTGGGACGGGGGTATTTTTGATTTTTTGGATAAAACTTTGGAAATTTAATTCTTATGCATTAAAATTTATTTAACTAGCATTTGTTATACATTTGAGTAAATGGTGGTTAGATTCGACCAGTTATGAGGAAAATTCAAGGGGTAAAGCTATTCTAGAGGCGTGAGTTGAGTTGGAAGCTATCAAGGTAAGTGTTTGATCTAACTTTGGCTTGAGGGAATTGGATTAGATTAATATTTGCTATGTGCTATGTGGAGTCGGTGTATTGGTATGGTGACGATTACCTATGCGTCCGAGTCTAGCATGACCGTGAGTCATAATTGCTATTAAAATTCTGAAAGAAGTGAACAATTGTGCTAATTACTAGTTAAATGAACTATGAAGTGATAGTTGAGAAGCAAATGAACTAAAAAGGATTTTTGGTACTTTTCCCTTGCCGGGATTTATTGTTGAGTTGTTTTCCCTTGCCGGGACCTATTGTTGAGCCGTATTCCCTTGCTGGGGCTTATTGTTGAATTATTCTCCCTTGCCGGGATATTTTGTCTTGTTATATATTCCTTTCCCGTTTGGTTGTGACCATTGATTGGGTGAGAAAGAGAGAGTAAAAGAACGAAGGGTGATGTCGTGCACTATGTATTGAGAGTAAAAGCACGAAGGGTGATGTCGTGCACTATGTATTGAGAGTAAAAGCACGAAGGGTGATGCGGTGCATTATATTTGATGTCTTGGTGAGAAATGAGAGTACAAGCAAGAAGGGTGATGCCGTGCAGTTGTTGATTCACTGGCTTTCTTTATTTATCATTATATATTCAGTTCCATTTCTTGTTTTGTTGAAGTTATAATTGAACTGTTACACCCCCAGCATGTCCCTTCCCCATTATCTGCTTAAATCTTTGTTCTCTTTCGGTTATTGCACATATATCTGTATAGGTTAATTGTGGTAGGTCCGATTTAGCCTCGTCACTACCTCGCCGAGGTTAGGCCGGGCACTTACCAGCACATGGGGTCGGTTGTGCTGATACTACACTTCTGTGCCTTTTTGTGCACAATTCAGGACACAGCTTACGGATCGCAGCAGTAGTTAGGGAGCGATCCTTCAGTCCAGAGACTCTGAGGTAGTTCGCTGGCGTTCGCGGGCCCTGAGTCTCCTCTATCTTTTCCAGTTTGTTTTTATTGTATCAAAACAGACATGTTATGTATTTCTTTCAGGCTGTTGCTTTTAGTACTCTTTTAGTCGTCTGTGAGTAGTGACACGAGATAATGGGTAGAGGCATGTTACAATTTCTGCAATTTGTTGTTATTTTTGTTAAAAGTCTTCCGCATATTTCTATTTGATTATTTCGGTAAATATATTTTTTGGATTAAAGTTATATGGAATATTTTAAAAAGGGTTTGCTTGCCTAGTTCCTTCAGTAGGCGCCATCACGACTCCCAATGGTGGGAAAAAATCCGGGTCGTGACAAGTTGGTATCAGAGCACTAGGTTTGTTGGGTCTCACAACTCACAGACAAGCTTGGTAGAGTCTGAGGGATCGGTACGGAGACGTCTGTATTTATCCCACAGAGACTACAGAGTTAGGAAAATTTTCACTTTGTTCATTCTGGACGTGCAATTCTGTTTCTCAAATCTTGATTATTGTTCTACTCTGTTCTTTCGCAGATGGCGAGAACACGTGCATCTTATTCTTCCACGCAGCAGCTCGAACCCCCAACAGCAGCTCCCGCTAGGGGTAGGGGCCGAGGCCATGGCAGGGGCAGAGCTCAGCCCCAGGCAGCAGTTCTAGAGGTGAAGCCTCATATTGACTTTGATGAGGAGGTTCCAGCACCACCAGCTCTAGTGGGCCCAGCTCAGGTCCCAGGAGGAGTGATGTTTTCCCCGGATCTCTAGGATACTCTTGTCCGCATAGTAGGCTTTATGGATAGTGTCACTAGAGCGGGATTGCTGCCAGTATCACCAGCCACTTCTAGGGCTAAGGGAGAGGTTCAGACTCCTACTACACGTACTCCGGAGCAGGTAGCTCCGCAGACTCAAGTTCCGTTGGTTCAGCCCGCAGTGGAAGCTCATACAGGCATTACGGGCCAGGCCGGGGATGGGACAGCCATGTCTTCAAATGCTTTGTGGAGACTTGATTGGTTCTCAAGGCTTTTCACTACCACTTTCAGCGGTGCTTCATCAGAGGATCCCCGGGATTTCCTATTCAGTTGTCATGAGATCCTCAGGATTATGGGGATAGTAGAGACCGATGGGGTCGATTTTTGCACTTTCAGTGTTGTGGGATCCGCCAAGACTTGGTTGAGGGATTATTGCCTATCTAGACCACCACGGTCACCAGCTTTGACATGGGATCAGTTTGCGGAGTTATTCTTGGAGAAGTTTTTCCCCGTCACTCAGCGGGAGGCACTTCGTAGACAGTTTGAGTGCCTCCAGCACGGCTCCATGAAAGTTGCACAATATGAGACCAGATTTGTCGACTTGGCACGCCATGCAATAGTGATACTCCCTACAGATCGAGAGAGGACCTGGAGGTTAATTGATGGATTGATTCAGCCGATTTGCCTTCAGATTGCTATGGGAGTTGGCTATGATATTACCTTTCAGGAGGCAGCCAATACGGCCAGCCGGGTAGAGATGGCACTGGTTCGAGGAGGTAGTCAGGGTTTAGATAAGAGGCCTCGACATTCAGGCAGATTTATTGGTACCTCATTTGGAGGTAGGGATTCCTATGATAGAGGCCAAACTCCGAGGCCTTTCCAGTCAGCACTTCAATGTTTCTCATGGTACCCACGGTGGTGGTCATCAGTAGTATTATTCGGACCAGCAATTCTTCAACGCACCACCATCCCCCATCAGTACACTGCCACTTCAGAGCTTCAGGGGAGGACATACCGGTCGATAGGGCTTGCAGCCTCAGCCGCCGAGGGCATGTTATGATTGTGGTGACCTAGGTCATGTTGTCAGGTTTTGCCCTCGAGCCTCGAATAGTTCTCAGCAGCAGGGTCCACGCCTTACGATTCAGATATCAGGTGATCCACAGGTTGCCCAGCCAGCTAGAGGCGGGGTAGGGATCATAGAGGTGGAGGGAGAGACCGTAGAGGTGGAGCCCGGACAACCAGAGGTAGGGGTCAGCCCGCAATAGATCGTCCCAGAGATACAGTTCAGGGAGGTAGGGGCCAGCCCCGTTGTTATGCATTGCCAACCATGCCGGAGGCCGAGTCATCTGATGTTGTGATTACAGGTACTATACTAGTATGTGATATGGGTGCTTCAGCATTATTTGATCTGTGATCTACTTATTCTTATGTGTCATCCTATTTTGCACCCTATTTGGTCATGCCTAGTGAAGCTTTAGGTATTCCTGTATATGTGTCCACGCCGGTCAGTGATTCCGTAGTGGTCGACCGAGTGGATCGTTCTTGTGTGGTGGTATTTGAGGGTCTTAAGACCCATGTCGACTTATTTTGTTCAGACATGGCGGACTTCGAAGTTATATTGGGGATGGATTGGTTGTCCCCGTATCATGCTATCTTGGATTGTCACGCCAAGACCGTGATTTTTGCCTTGCCAGATTTTCCCCGACTTCAATGGAGGGGGACCCCAGGTCATGCCACCCGTAGTGTTATTTCGTATGTTAAGGCTCGACGTATGGTTGAGAAGGGGTGTTTAGCATATTTGGCGTATGTTCGCGATTCCAGCACAGAGGTTCCATCTATTGACTCTGTCCCTATTATTCAGGAGTTCCCCGAGGTTTTCCCTTCAGAACTGCTGGGTATTCCACCCGACATGGATATTGATTTATGTATTGATCTAGCTCCTGGTACTCAGCCTATCGTATCGCATGGCCCCGCCAGAGTTGAAAGAGTTGAAGGAGAAACTTCAGGACTTGCTTGATAAGGGTTTCATTAGACTAGTGTATCACCTTGGGGTGCACCAGTGTTGTTTGTGAAGAAAAAGGACGGGTCGATGAGGATGTGCATTAACTATCGGAAGTTGAACAAGGTGACGATAAAGAACAAGTATCCATTGCCGAGGATTGACGATTTGTTACCAGCTCCAAGATGCCAGGGTGTTCTCGAAGATAGATTTGAGGTCTGGTTATCATCAGCTGAGGATTAGGGCGTCTAATGTCCCTAAGATAGCATTTGGTACTCAGTATGGGCAATATGAGTTTTTGGTCATGTCGTTTGGGTTGACCAATGCCCCGGCAACATTCATGGAGTTGATGAATCGAGTGTTCAGGCCTTATTTGGATTTATTTGTGATTGTATTCATTGATGATATCTTGGTATACTCCCGTAGCCAGGAGGAGCATGAGCAGCACCTCAGAGTGGTTCTTCAGACTCTGATAGATAGCCAGTTGTACGCCAAGTTTTCAAAGTGCGAATTTTGGTTGAGTTCAATTGCATTCATGGGTCATGTTGTATCAGCAGAGGGTATTCAGGTGGACCCGAAGAAGATAGAGGCAGTCAAGAACTGGCCTCGACCAGCTTCATCTACAGAGATTAGGAGCTTCTTGGGGTTAGCTGGTTACTACAGATGTATCGGGCTTGGCGCAATGTCTATGCAGAACGGCAAGGTTAGATGAACTCGTGGGGGAATGGGTAACCTGGTTTTGGTTCGAACCTCGAGTTTTGACCATGTGGGCCGGGGGAATTTTGAGAGTTTTTGGATAAAACTTTGTAAATTTCATTCTTATGCATTCAAATCGATTTAACTAGCATTTGTTGATACGTTAGAGTAAATTGTGGTTAGATTCGACCGGTTTTGAGGCAAATTCGAGGCGTAAAGCTATTCTAGAGGCGTGAGTTGAGTTGGAAGCTTTCGAGGTAAGTGTTTGATCTAACTTTGGCTTGAGGGAATAGGATTAGGTTAGTATTTGCTATGTGCTATGTGGAGTCGGTGTATATGAATGGTGACGGTTACCTATGTGTCCGAGTCTAGAATGACCGTGAGTCATAATTGCTATTAAAATTTTGAAAGAAGTGAACAATTGTGCTAATTACTTGTTAATTGAACTATGAAGTGATAGTTGATAAGCAAATGAACTAAAAAGGAATTTTTGGTACTTTTCCCTTGCAGGGATTTATTGTTGAGCTATTTTCCCTTGCCGGGACCTATTGTTGAGCTGTATTCCCTTGCCGTGACTTATTGTTGAATTATTCTTCCTTGCCGGGATATTTTGTCTTGTTATATATTCCTTTCCCGTTTGGTTGTGACCATTGATTAGGTGAGAAGGAGAGAGTAAAAGCACGAAGGGTGATGTCGTGCACTATTTATTGAGAGTAAAAGCACGAAAGGTGATGCCGTGCACTGTATATTGAGAGTAAAGGCACGAAGAGTGATGTTGTGCATTATATTTGATATGTCTTGGTGAGAAATGAGAATAAAAGCACGAAGGGTGATGCCTTGCATTATATTTGACAGTTTTAGTGAGAATTGAGAGTAAAAGCACGAAGGGTGGTGCCGAGCAGTTGTTGATTCACTGGCTTTCTTTATTTATCATTATATATTCAATTCTATTTCTTGTTTTGTTGCAGTTATAATTGAACTGTTACACCCCCAGCATGTCCCTTCCCCATTATCTGCTTAAATCCTTATTCTCTTTCGGTTATTGCACATATATCTGTATAGGTTGATTGTGATAGGTCCGGTTTAGCCTCGCCACTATGTCGTCGAGGTTAGGCCGGGCACTTACCAGCACATGGGTTTGGTTGTGCTGATACTACTCTTCTGTGCCTTTTTGTGCACAGGTCAGGACATAGCTTACGGACCGCTGCAGTAGTTAGGGAGCGATCCTTCAGTCCAGAGACTCTGAGGTAGTTCGCTGGCGTTCGCGGGCCGTGAGTCTCCTCTATCTTTTCCAGTTTGTTTTTATTGTATCAAAACAGACAGGTTATGTATTTCTTTCAGACTGTTGCTTTTAGTACTCTTTTAGTCGTCCGTGAGTAGTGGCACAAGATACTGGGTAGAGGTACAATTTCCGCAGTTTGATATTATTTCTATTAAAAGTCTTCCGCGTATTTCTATTTGATTATTTCGGTTAATATATTATTTGGATTAAAGTTATATGGAATATTTTTAAAAGGGTTGGCTTGCCTAGCTCCTACAGTAGGAGCCATCACGACTCCCGATGGTGGGAGAAAAAATTCGGGTCGTGACAGCATCTCTTGAATGAACGCATGCGCTTCCATTTTAAAGAGTTCATACTCAGTTGTAAGCATATCTATTTTGGATTGCCTTACCTGAGTAGTTCCCTCGTGAGCCGTTTGAAGTGCGTCCTAGATTTCCTTGGCAGATTCACATGCTGAGATACGATCATACTCGTCTGGTCTAATACCACACACAAGAATCTTTTTTCGCTTTGAAGTTCTTCTCAATAGCTTTTTGGTCAGTACCATTGTATTCTTTTCTTGTTTTTGGAACAATCCTTGTTCCCTCTCCAACAACCTTCACAAGGACAAAGGGACCAAAACGAATCATATCCCAAAGCTCGGAGTCCTCAGCGATTATGAAGTCATACATTCTTTTTTTCCACCAATCATAGTATTGACCGTTGAATCTTAGTGGTCTGTATGTTGATTGTCTTTCCTCGAAGTTTTGTGGAGAAACCATGTAGATCCTTTCTAGGTGTAAACCTTTTAGAAAGAACCCGCTCTTATACCAATTTTGATAAAAACTAAGCGTCCACCAAAATGTATAGATAACCAGGTTCTCACTTTAAGCAACAGACTGTAAAGTCAAACACTATAGAGAATCAAGTTCTCTAATTGTTCCCACAGTAAATCAGCAATAAATAAAGAACACAAATGAGTTTTACGTGGAAAACTCCCAGCTCAACGGAATTAAAAATCAGAACCTACCCTTATAGGATTTCAACTTCACTACTAAGCATTCTTTAGATTACAACCTATTATAACCTAGGAATTAACCTCCTGATCTATCACTAGCTTGTAACTACACAATTGCAAGTCACTTTGTAATAACTCTACCAAAAATACTTAACCACTTACTAACTTGTAACAATACTATTACAAGTCACTTTGTAATAACTCTGTTACAAAGACTTTCCAACTCGACAAACTCTAGCCATGACACAAATACAAGAGTTTATGATTTATAAATGATTTCCTACACAATACTTCTAACTAAGCTAAGTATGGGTTACAAATGAAGAACAAATAATAAAGACTCAACAAACATAAGGACTTAAGATATCTTTAATTTTTAGATCTGTTCTTTGAGGTTGCATCAGCTTTGTTCTTGAGAGAGGTTGTGGCTAGCACTTGAGAGAATATTTTCTTTTGATTTTGCAAGTGCTGGAGAGATGAAATTCCTTGCCGCATGTTGATAATATGTGTGTGTAATGTCATCAAGGATGATGCAATAAAGTGTCCTTTAGTTTGGCCTTAGCAAGCTACAGTTGTGTTGTTGTACTGCTGCTAGACGGTACAGTGCAGCAGTCTGCCAGACGGTACAGTGCAACAACTTTTACAATTGTAGAGTTGATGTACAACGACGAGGGAAACTAATACCTATCTGGTCCCTCTGTTGTTTCCTTATATGATTTCATTGTAAATTGAACCAGACATCTGACTGGTTAGGAATACAAGGGAACTTAATTGTATTAGATTCCTTATCTTGTTCTTTCATGAAGTAAGTTGTTTTACCTTCCTTGATGGTATTTATACATGTGTGACATCACTTACAATGATGTAAGCAAGGTAGGTAAAAAGCCTTCCACAGAAAGTTAATTGATGTACTTGTTTTTGTACAGCAGCGGGTGCACGCATCAACTTTCTAGCTGGAGAGTTGACTTCATACAGCCTCCTCGGGAACTGATAGGGACCTGTTCCCTCAGCTGTTCCTTCCACTCTAAAGAGTTTATATCCCACGCTGGATCCCGACCTGGAACTTTGTGATAATTAGGTATTGTAAATATGTAAAAGGCTCCTTATCTGGTTCTGGATGATAAGTTTGTTAGATCATCATCAAAATATAAAGTAAAATACTTGTAACCTATCAATATGTATTTGAAATGTGGAAGAATTGATCTTTCAGTGAGTTTGTTTGTGAGGATAAAGGAGAAAAACACTGCTGTGTTGAACGAGGTGATCGCTGCTTATGTTGATGAACATAAAATGGATGCTGCACGTAGTATTCTCAAGTCAATGCAAGAGTATGGCTTAAAACCTGATGAAGTTTCATTTAATACTCTTCTAGCTGGACAGACAAGAAATGGGGAAAAGAACGAGAGCTTACTTGTATCTGGTTTCCAACAATCTGGGATTAGTTCTGAAGCTTTAAAAATATTAAATATTCAAAATCATTCAATCATCTTCCAGCAAATATATAGAGGAGAAAGTGCCAGTTCCTTCAGTAAAGCCAAATCCTGTAACATTAACTGGCGTTCTGGCAGCTTGTGCTGATCTTACCTACTGACGCAAGGAAAAGAAATCCATGGTTTTGTTTTAAGGCCAATATCTTTATATCTAGTGCTTTAATTGACAATGTATGCAAAATGCCATGATAACATGGAGGAGAGAAACACAGTTATATGGATTTCTTTTATAGATGGCTTCATTAAAAATGGACAGCCAAAAGAGGCCCTCATCCAAACTCAATGACATATCTCATACTTCTACCCGCATGTGGTGATAGGGGGGCTCTAAATTGGTGAGAGTATGTATATATGTAAATATTATCAATTACTTCTCAATCCAAACTAGTTAAAGTCCACTATATGTATCCTCTGTATCTATCTATTCAGGCACGTCCAAACATGAATTATCGATTATGCCTAACTAAGAGTTCTCTAAAACAACAAGCTCTTTAATCTTTATGCCTATACAGAAATATCTTCAAACCAATTTCTTTCTATGCAATCTCTGAAAACATGATTCGCTTAGCCAAATGGTTTTTTCATATTAATACAAAAGAGTTCACAAGCCTTTTGACCAACAGCAAACAAGCACATTTTCTGTCAACAACCGGATTGAATTTCTTAAGATTCAAAGGAAGTATTCCTCTCTTTCTCAATTGTGTGATAGAAACAAAAAAGAAAAAGAATTAGGCTTAAATGATCGTATACTACCACTGAGGATTGTCTAGACTGAAGAGGATTCAAACTATATGAATGGAGGTGGTCTTCGCTCTTTAAAAGAATTGAATGTATCCCTGTGAAATTGAACTTAGTTATCATCAGCTCCGGCAGTTGCTGCTGCGGATTTCTGTGCGACTGAAGAGGGTATCCTTTTGCCCGGTCCTGCTGAAACCTTAACCATTGCAGGCCTTAGCAGGCGTTCTCCAAGTAAAAACCCACGTCGGAATTCTTCTATTATTATTCCATCAGTAAACTCCTGAGATTCCTCACGAGCAACAGCCTCGTGTAGTTGTATCAAGAAAAGAACCCCATACTCCAAAGATTAGTAATAACCAAGACATGTAAGACTGCATGTATATAACTGAAAGCTCCACAACCCCCCCCCCCCCCCCCCCCCCCTAAAGAATATAAAACTAAATAAACAATGTCAAGTCAATGAATGTGCCAACAGAAATGGAGTATAAGGGAGAGGAGGCATTGCATGAGGTAGATGTCACAGTCAAGGTTATTCTCAGAACAGAAGACAGTCAACTTTGCAGCCAAATCTGCAGTTGAACACATTGTAGAAGACAAAGTCAACTTTGCAGCCAAATCTGCAGTTGAACACATTGTATGTATACATTGCTTTCGGTATCATCATCAAGCCATGTTTAATTAGCTCGTCATTGACCACTAGGCGTCTAGGCGACACCCTTGGGTGAAAGGATACTCTATTAAATTCATAAGTTATAGCTTCAAAACTATATCAATCAATACATTTCAATTACAAAGCCTACATAAATCTTCTACATCCATTACTCTAAACATGCACATTTCATTCCAATACTAAATCATTTGCTTTTTAAAGCATATTAGGGGTAAATCTCACCTTCATCTTTCACAGTTAACTAGTTTAGTCCATTTAGTTGGTACCACTTTTTTTGAGAATGAAATAAGTTGGTACCACTTATATGGATTCTTTGTTTCTGTAGCGTTTTGATTTTCAGTTAAACAACATTAACACAACTTCATAATATGATTTTGACATGTACTCTTAGGGTATCTTTAATCATCATATTGTCACACCTATGGCCTAGTACATCCGGAGGTCTACGTAAGGATTGGTGCATCTGGAGGTGTACATACAACATGGCAATCTTCATAAATTATTATTCAATTAATTCAGCGTCTCAACAAAAATTAATACACCTACTACTACCCCTAAATTCTGACAAGTTATGGTCTGCTATATGAATCATCACTAACCATGTTTCAAAATAAAAAGGCAAAATACATAATCTAGCCATCGAACTTAGGACCAAATCCCTCTTATGCACATTTTCTATACGGGTTTAATTTTACACACCAAACCTTTCAAAAGTGTGTCAATTACACACCATTTTTTTCTATACCAGTTTTTCATAATATGTGTGAAGTCACGTGCCAATAAGGTCATGATACGTGTCCTAACTCAAGAAAAAAAAAGAAAATACTAAATTTACACACACTGATAAAATTCAAAGGAAAAAAACAAAAAAGACAGACTACTGTTCCTTCTTCTTCTTTATTTTGTGAAGAAGACTGTTCGTTCTTCTTTCTTTTGTGAAGAAGACGAAGCTGAACAAAAAACTGCCCTCACGTCAGCCATTCTTGTCAGCCTCCAGCCACGCCAAACGACCAGTTCCCATCGTCCCAAACACCGCGATCAACTTCGTCCCACGACCCTACTGCTCCGAACTTCCGTCGTCAGCCACCCCTCAACCAAACGACACTGCCAACGACCGGTCATTTTCTTATTCTTCTTCTCCTAATTCATCTAAAACCCTAACGAAATTCCCTTCCTTTACCAGGGATTTGGTCCTAAGTTTGATGGGTAAAATTTGGGATTAATTATATTTGGGATTAAAATTTGGGATTAATTATACTGCCGCCATTGTTGTAACAGTAAAGGGTGTTGGTGGTTTTGGGGGGAAGAAGTAGAAGGAATTTGTGGGTGATGGAAGAAATTTGTTGGACTTGAAGAGAAGAATGGTGTTTTCTTGAATGTGGATGGGGGTTTGGTCTGGGAAGAAGACAAAGAGAAGGAGGGTTTTTTTTTTTAATTGATTTTTTAATTGGTGTAAAAATCATTCATGCGCCTGTTTTTATGTGTGTAATATGCGGATGACACATAGATAAAGTAGTGTGTAATTGACACACTTTTAAAAGGTTTGGTGTGTAAAATTAAACCTGTGTAGAAAAGGTGTGTAAGAGGGATTTGGTCCTAAGTTAAGGCTAGATTATGTATTTTGCCAAATAAAAACTAGAAAAACTATCTAAATAGTTCAAGTTTCTTAAGAAAATGTAAAACATGTACGAACATTTTAAATTGGTAGAGAAATCTTAATGTTGCCTTTTGAATTGGAATTTAGTTTGTTGATTAGGTCGAAACGGAATAAGATATAGAAAGAGTGCCACTATAACGACCTATGGATTTTAGTTTCAAGGATGTAAGGGCAGCCATAAATTATACATCCATTTTCCAATTAATATTTATTTATTCAATGCTTTAAAAGATTCTTTCATAGCTCTGATGGAGCCAGTTATTCTAGCAAGAGTGAGTTTTGAACAATTGAATCCCAGAGGAAAAAAGGAATATAGGTAGTAATGACTCATAGGTGTCAGTAGGGTGACACATGTTGCCCACATGAGTGACATAGGTTCCAAATTTAGGACATTTAAAGAAACTGGGACAGTGCATTTGACATGTTGTGATGGGCATGTCATACTAGAGTACAACATGGATCCACAGCCATATATTTGCTGGTATACCTCCATAGAATGTAATGTTAGCAGAAGTAAAGAGACTGGCTGCTCTCCCGTAAAAGGGGAGAAATAATGACTTCATAGAGAGGGAGAGAAGGGATAACAGAGAGTTAGTAATTTCTTACCGCGGGATCAAATGGTTTGCCAACAGTTGGAACAGCAGCGACACGCAAGCTCTTCATTATCTCCACGAATTGTTTGTATATTCCCTGGTAGCTTGCATCAATTTTCTTTTCCGTCTCAGTTTCTAGTTTGATCTGTCGCTTAGCTCTCTCAAAGTTATCAACCATGGGCAAGAGGCTCTCAATTATTTCCCCTTGAGCATTTGTCCTGATTGTTAGTCTCTCTTTCTCGGATCTTTTCCTAAAATTATCAAAGTCTGCTTGCAAGCGGATATATTTTTCCTTTCCAGAATCGATCTCTGCTGATAGAGCTGATACTTTTTGGGCCAAGTCATCTCTCTCCTTTTCCACCGAGGATATGGCTGCCTCAATTTCATATATAGCCTTTACATCTCCTATTAAGATGGCCTCCTTGTAAACTTGCATGAGGGACTTCAATCTAAATGAATATTTCTCATCTGCTTCATCTTTTGACCCTTCCAATTCACTGAGGCTATCCTCGTCATCACTCGTCTACAACAAAATTATTTTGTGTCATCATCAGTTTCACAACAGTAATATTCTGAAAAGTAAAATCCTTTGATGAAGGAATATCAGAATTGTTGAGTTAGATTGGGTAACCAAGCGGATATCAACCATATAAAAGAACATAATCAACAAGCATGAATATAGCTTTAATGAATGCAGCTCTTCAAAAAGATATCTAGGTAACCAATTTAAAACTCTAAATTTCAAAGTATAGTTTGTGAAAGCGAGAGATACACTTCAAAAGTGACAGGAAGTACTCCTCTGTATGTCATTGGTTATATGAACATACGAAAAATGAAAGGAATTAAACTATAACCCACAGTTATTCACCAATAACACAATTAAATCCAGAAGCAACAAATCTGAGGGTCAGCTAGTTGTTCACGGGAGACAAGTAAAAAACCCTGCTCATGAAGTGAACAACTACAAAAGAGCTACTTGCGTACCACTTTTCTGTCAAAGTATCATAGGTCCTCCTACAATATCCATCCCCTACTCAATAACAAGGCTGCCTTCTACAATTTCTAAGTCAGATCCCAAATCAATAATCAATCATTACAGATGTAGTTCGCTCAGTAATGCCGCCAACTGAAACCCTCACCGTTTATATAACTGCCAATTGCCATCAGTATTTATCTCACAAAGCAACCAACATAACACACAAAAAAAGGGCAGCTCGGTACACTAAGCTCCCGCAGAGCGTGGGGAAGGGCCGGACCACAATTAAGCAGAGTTTTTAGGTCATGTGATAGGAATATTTACATTATTTGCATCCCACACTTAAGGAAATAGCACCGTCTAGCATGAATTGGAATCAACAGAAACCAACACTTGAAATAAACTGGAATCCCAGCCTAGGTCAGGTCATCAATTGCCACTTGTGCTTACTACTGACGACAGATAACTTGGCTCTAGGACTAATCCACAAACAAATAAAGGCGAAGATACTTAATCCGATTATCAAAAGCATTTAAGGGATAACAGTAAGTATGTTTTTATCGACAAAAAAGAAGAAGAAAGTCTTAATCTTTCCCAGCCAATGCAACTATGCACAAAAGGGAGGTGAGGAAAAGTTGCTAACTTCCTATACTTGACAAATTGATTCTCATTAAGACTACAAGCACTTAACAAATGATGAGATAAATTTTCTATAGCAACCCAATTATTAAACAACAAAAGCAAAGATAACTACTCATAAAATTAGAGAAGAAGAGGGTACTTGAGGAGCAGAGTCTTGGAACGAGAGAGAGGTTTTGAACAAGGAACGTCTGCTACGGTTGATAATTACAGAGTCCCATTTAGAGAGAGAAAATTTAGTGCTGTCAGAATGCTTGTTGAGAGGAATATGGTGATGAGTGCATTGAAAACATTGAGGAAAAGGCTGAATTAAGGTTCTTGGAGCCTTAGAAACCGTAGAAGATGAAAAGCCAAGTGTGTAGAAAGTGTGAGAAAGAGGAGCCGAAGCTGCCATATCAACAAAGATAGAGATTCAGGTTTCTTTTCCTTGATAAAAAAATCCTTGGCTAAAACCCAAAGGTATTGGATCTTCTCGACTTCTCCTGACGCTGTGCTTGCTGTTTGGAAATTAGGTAAAGGAAATAAAATAGAGCAGTTTTTTTTTTTTTGCGCAAAAGATAAGTACTTTTATATATATAAATTATTGCATACACAGCGAATTATTACAGTTAGGTAAGTTGCCGCTCAAACTATTACTAATATTATTTTCTACAGTCATACTGTTTACAAAAGCATGCATACTACATTCCTGCATTGGCTTGGCTGGAGTAAGGTTACATCCAAAAAACGCACTGTGTCATATTGTAGTGATTTGGCTACAAAAGGAGGTGGCACATGAATACTAAGGATCCATTGTAGGGATAAAAAGTTTGGCTGCCTTTGCTAATTGATCTGCAACATATTATATTCTATATATGCATGTTGTACCTGTGGATTTCTAAGTTGGAGTAGGAGGTACCTGCAGTCTTTTGGCATATTAGAGTGAGAGGGGATATCAGTTTGCAATAAAGTAATAATACTCTGAGCATCCACTTTCACCTGTATAGGTGTTAAATTGTGATGTAAGATTAATTTAAGGCCTTCCATTAAAGCACATAACTCAGTCGTTAGTATAAAGGCCTTGTGTACACATTGAGCGGATCCATGCTCCTGTTGAATTACGGATTACTCCCCCAATACCATTATTATTAGAGCCAGTAGTTCCATCAATGTTTAACTTATACGAATTATTATTGGGGGTTGCCATTTAAGATTTAAGGGCCGATTTTTCTCATGTCTATGGTAATATGCTGTAAGAAAGGCAAACTCAATGGCTTGAGTAATTATTGTAGAAATATTAACCGTATTTGTTGCCGAGTTGAAATTATTATTATTATTATTACGAGTTGTCCAAATATTCCATAAACATACAGGGAGGAAAGTATTTGGTTGTACATTATGAGGGAGGGTGACGTTTTCTATATGAAGTAAAGCATATAGCCAATTAATAGTGTCAGGAATTAGAATAATATAATTTATAACATTAGTTAGACCTAAATTCTCCCAAACTGGTTTGGCATTAGTACACTGAAGGAAAATGTGGCGTAGGCTTTCTTCAGTATCATGGTAGCATGCACAACTACTATTTTGTACAATTCATATATGTGCGAGATAGGCTTTGGTTGGGAGTCTATTATGGCAGATCAACCAAATAAGAGTCTTAAGCTTTGGTAGGATTGGTAACCTCCATATCCAGTTAAAGTTATGGTTATTAGGAGGTTTGGGGGATTGTGCTAGGAGGCTGTGATAACTAGGATTTATTGTGAATATGTCTGATTGTGACAGTCCCCAGTATAGATATTCTTGGGTAGTAGGGGTTTTTGGAATGTATATATTATTTATTTGTCGTGTAATGTTTGGAGGTATTTCAAAAGGCATTATCCTCCAATCTCAATTAGCGTTCCTAAGGTACGATGATAAGGTAATATTTAGCTGGTTTGATGGTAATGGTCGATGAATGAGTGATCTAAATGTAGTACCAGGATTAATCCATGGGTCGTTCCAGAAATTTATATGTTGCCCCGTGCCAATCTTCCATTAATGCCACGTTGGCATGACTGCCAACCTCGTAAGATATTTGACCAAGTGCGGGAATGCTTGTAGTCACGATTATTATTTAAGTATTTATTGAGAAGAATCTGAGCCCACATTATATTGGGAGATTTAAAAACTCTTCAAGCCAGGTTTGCCAGGAGAGCTTCATTCTTAATGTCTAGTTTTTGAATTTCCAAACCTCCTGATTCCTTAGGATTCGTGACAATGTCCCATTTTATGAGGTGTATTTTTTTCTTTGTAGATGTTGTGCCCCATAGGAAATTTCTTAGGTATTGATCATTCTTGGCTGAATAGCTGGTGGAATGCTGATATATTGCATAACATGGTTTGATAAAGTGTTTAAAGTAGATTTGATTAGAGTAGCTCTGCCTGCTAGGGTGAGGATTTTGTTTTCCATCCAGCTAATTTATTCTTAAAGTTATCAAGTAGAAATTAGAAGTCATGTGCTTTTGGTATGCCTTGCAACATGGGGAATCCTAAATATTTCCCAAAGGAAGTACCTTCTTTTATGCTAAAGGAGTTAGTAACAAAAAGTCTATCATCATGATTGCAGTTTTTTGAGACATAGATTTTGGATTTGCCAGAGTTAATCTGTTGCCCAGAATGAGACATGAAATTATTTAGGACATCCACAATAGCATGGCAGTTTCTGTTAGATACCTTAAAGAATAAAATTATGTCATCTGCAAAGAAAAGATGTGAGAGGGATGACCCATTGATTGAAAGTGTAATAGGCTGCCATTGAAGGTATTCTACCTTTCTCAGTATGGTGTCGGCTAACATTTCTGTGGACATGATAAAAGATAAGGAGATAAGGGATCTCCTTGTCTGATTCCTCTTGTTGGGGAAAAATACGAAGTTCTGATTCCATTGATAATGATTGACGTCGAGCTAGTAGTAACACAAGACATAATTAAAGAAATCATTGGGTCTGGAATACTAAAATAAAGCAGAGTATTCCTTATAAAGGACCATTCTAAATGGTCAAAAGCTTTTTCCAAATTAAGTTTAAGAATCACGGCTGATGATTTGCCTTTTAGTTTAGCGATATAATTGAGTGCTTCCTGGACAATTATAGCATTATCAGAAGCCCTTTTGCCCCTGTTGAAAAATAGAGCAATTATTTGAATTGAAGTTGGAAAATAATTTTTTAAGCTGTGGTTAAAATAAAAAGGTTTGTATTCCCTCCGTTCACTTTTACTTTGACACGTTTAAAATTTTCGTGACTTTAAGAAATAATAAATAAAATACATAATTTAATATGATGCTTATACTAATTGATGCATATTTTATTGAATTTGAGAAAATAATTTAAAATAAATAATATATATTGTGGCTATAACGGGAAAAAATTATCTTCTCTTGATCTTCATAAAGTGACAAGTAAAAATAAAAATCTATTTTTAGCATACATGCCAAGTAAAAATCAACGGAGGGAGTATAAGTTTAATACTCCATCCCGAACATAATAAGTAACTTTTTGATCTTTGGCGCATCCCTTAGTAAAATACTAAGTAGGCGTTTGACCATGAATTCCAAAATAAAATTTTAAATTTTAAATTTCACCAAAATTTAAATTGAAGATGAAATTGTATTTGGTTATAATTTTTGCAAGAAATTTGAATGTCTTTTTTTGCAAAATCATAAAATATGATTTGTACCCCATAACTTGTAAATATATTAAAATCATCCCAATTTAATTATACTACTTAAAATAAACAATCAAACATGCTATTGTTTAGCAACATGGTAGTCTTCACAAAAAAGGGGTTAATTATCCGTTGCATTAGCTTCATCTGATAGTCGAGGGGAAGTACGTGGGCAGTTGTAGGTTAGTAATTGATGGGGTCATTTTATAAATTTTAAAAGTATACGGCAAATTGTAAAATTAAAAACTAGTGAAAATGCATTTTCAATTGAAAAACTGGTAAGAACTAGTTTTTAAAATTTTAAAATGCATTTTTAAGTGGAATTGGAAAAAATGGTAAGATATGGATAACCAAACATTGTTTTCAAGCTTTTTTTGGGAAAAAAAGCAAAAAAATTTATGTCCAAACGGGCTCTAAATCCTAAAAAAGAGATGAGTATTTTAACTAAGTTGCCCTTAATCAAAATTTGTATATTGTTAACTTCTAAGGGTGTTCGTAAAAATCCAAAAAATATCGAACCAAATCGATCAAAAAAATTGATACTTTTTAGGTTTAGATTGTTGTTGGTTTTGCGTTTTAAAAACTTATCAAATTTTGTTTGATTTTAGTTTTAATCAAAGAATAACTAAAAAAATCGAACCAAACCGACTATAGAAGTAGATATTTAAATTTATTATTACATATATGTATTTTTATATAAAGTTTCTAAAAATTTATTGTACATATTTCTTTTTTTGAGTATAATTGCTATATATCATTGATCTCAAAGAATATGTACATCATAGAGCTCTATAGTAGTAGCTTGGACTAGCTACTACTCATTTACAAACTATCATCTATACTATCATAGCTATCTAGACACAAATGTCATTACAGTATAGGGATATCTAAATGCTATAACTAAGGAAAGTAATTAAGCTACCGCAAGCCAGTCTGCCAACGTTTGCATTTCCTGCCTCGAATATGTATAAGTAATGCAACTTCTCTGCAAATCAGTTCCTCCACAAAAGTAGTCCCTTCAAAATGTTTTTCATAAGCCCGAACTATCAGGCCGGTTGGTCAAATGGGCCGTTGAACTTAGCGGGTACGATATCGAATATCATCCCCGAACTGCCATCAAGTCTCAAGTCCTAGCTGACTTCGTTGTTGATTTTGCATCAACCCTCGTACGCGAAGTGGAAAAAGAACTCCTGCTAAGATCGGGTACATTATTAGGGTGTGGACCCTTTTCACGGACGGTGCCTCGAATGTGAAAAGGGTCCGGGCTTGGCATTGTCTTGAGGCCACCTACGGGTAGTACCATTAGACAATCTATCAAAACTCCTAGGTTGACTAATAATGAGGTTGAGTATGAGGCCAAGATTGCAGGTCTCGATCTAGCTAAGAGCTTGGGAGCAGAAGTCATTAAAGCCAAGTGCGATTCATTGTTTGTGATAAACCAACTATACAAAAGTTTTGAAGTTCGAGAGGATAGGATGCAACGATACTTGGATAAACTAGAGGTAACATTACATCGCTTCAAGGAATGGACTCTGGATCATGTACCTCGAGAACAAAATAGTGAGGCCGATGCGCTTGCTATATTGGGATCCTCGGTCGAAGAAGATGATATCGTCCTAGGGACTGTCGTCCAACTATTGAGGCCTTTGGTTGAAGAGGTTCATGCAGATATAAATTCTACAAGCTTGATTTGGGATTGGAGGAATAAGTATATCTATTATTTGAAGAATGAAGACTCTCATCGGACCACAAAGAATTGATGGCCCTACGAACCAAGGCAGCTAGGTTCGTGTTAGATAAAGATAGAACATTGTACAGGAGAACGTTCTATGGGCCATTGGCGATATATTTTGTTCAAGGAGACATCGGTTATGTTCTATAAGAAATCTACAAAGGTACTTGTGGGAACCACTCCAGCGCCGAATCTTTGATTCGCAAAATTATTAGAGCAGGGTATTACTAGGACAACATAGAAAAAGATACTGAGGAGTTTGTAAAAAAATGTGATAAGTGCCAATGGTTTGCACCGATGATCCATCAGCCTGGAGAACAACTCCACTCGGTCCTATCCTTGTGGCCTTTCATGAAATGGGGGAAGGACATAGTCGGTCCCCTACCAACGGCCCCAGGTAAAGCTAAGTTTATTTTTTTATGATTGATTATTTTTCTAAATGGGTGGAAGCATAAGCCTTCGAATAAGCCAGTGAAAAAGAAGTAATTGACTTCATATGGGACCCCATAATATGTCGGTATGGGATGCCTGCAACGATTGTATGTGACAATGGAAAGTAATTCGTCGGCAACAAGGTGACGGATTTCATCGAAGCACATAAAATAAAGAGGATCTTTTCAACACCATACCACCCAACTAGAAATGGACAGACCGAGTAAACAAACAAAATTATCATTCAAAACCTACAAAAAGGTTGGATGATGCAAAGGGGAAATGGAGAGAAGTTCTACTCGAGGTCATTTGGGCATATCGAACAACATCAAAGTCTCGCACAGGAGATACCCCCTTCTCTTTAGTATATGGCTCCGATGCCCTAATCCTTGTAGAGGTCGGAGAACCCAATGCTAGGTTTTGACATGCATCGGAGGAGTCAAATCATGAGGCTATGAATAGTAGCCTTGAGCTATTAGATGAAAATGAGAGGCAACATTTATTCGGATGGCTGTGCAAAAGCAAAGAATCGGGAGATACTACAATAGAAGGACCAACCTTCGACACTTTGGAGTCGGGGACTTAGTTCTACGAAAAGTCACCCCCAATATTCGAGGCCCGAATGAAGGGAAACTATGCCCCGAATCGCGAAGGACCGTACCGAGTCCTCAGAGTTATCAACAAAGGACCTTACAAAATTGGCACGATGGAAGGTGAGCAATTGTCAAATAATTGGAACATATCACTAATCAAATGATACTATTACTAAGGTATGATTTTCTCTTTCTGTCCATTTGAATTTGAAACTAACCCATTACAAGTATTCGATCGAAGCTATCAAAGGCACCTTTTTACACGAAGGCCTTAGGCTTTAAAGCATGTGTTACACTATTTTTCCCTTAGATCGGATTTTGTCCTAAATGGGTTTTACCAGCGAGGTTTTTAATGAGGCAACAACCATGTGATACCTAAGGAGAACTCAACAGTATCCAAGGCTTCTTTTTATTTAACCTCGAATACTGGGGGTATCATCCTCGGAGGATGTATTTTTGAGTAAAATACTTCACACCAAGGAGGGCCTCGATAGGATAACTATGTAATGGGTCAAACAGTCAGATAATCCGTTCCAACATAGAATAGTCGAGCCCCGAAGGTAAAACATGTACGCATGTATAAAATATTGAAAGAAGCATTCTTTTTATATCAAAACACTTTGTGTCTCAAGGGATTCCACTAATATACGAGTTGGCCAAGGGCCAGAACGAAAATACACCACGAATACTCGGGGACTGTTATCGTCAGTCAACGCATCCGAGTTATCAAAAACTCGAGTTCATAAAACCTCAAAGAGGCATCCCCTCGATATAAAGGCCAAGGCAAAATGTTATCGAGAAACAAGCCCAAGAGACATACCCGATAGTTACAGCCATATTAAAGACTACGGTCATATAAAAAAGCTACAGCCGAAATAATGCGGCTCGGAGACGTCTCACTACCGCCATAAATTAAAGGACTTCAAACACTTCGAAAAAACTAGTTAATCAGGCTACCCTCAGCAAAAGCAAATGATAAAGGGCTTCGATAAAATTATCCATCGAATAATTTAAATGCTTCGATAACATCACCTTCGAAAAAACCTCAAGAGGTATTTGATTATGTATACATAAACAAATTACAAACAAGGTTCCAATCCGTTGAACCTCCGAAAAACCCAACGGGTACAACAAAACACATGTTAATGCATAAATAAATTTACACTAAGTATTTTAGCCAAAAAGAGGGAAAATTATAGCCGCATTAGAGGTCGAATTGGCCCAACTTAAAGAGACTAAGGGCCGACCTAAAAGAGCCTAAAGGCTGATATAAAAGATCCTAAGGGCCAAAATATATAGGGTTCGAGACCTTGCTTTCACTCAACTCGAACTCAAGAGTCTCGACATCCCGAGCTCGCATCAAATAAATTTAACCTTAGCTCGAGGAATAAGCTAAACCTTAAGAGGTATTATATTGATCAATAAAAAACCTAAGGGTTTATTATGTTCCGAGTCCAAGACAATATTTGGACATATCAGTTATACAATTAAATTTTCACAAATGAAGACAAAACAGAATTAAACACAAATCGAAGATAAAGCAAAAAGTTTCTTTATATTTATAAGAGATGTTTATATATTTAAAACGCCTACGATGGGCCCTTGCACAAAAACAAAGAAACAAAAAAAGAACCTAATCTATTTTGGGGCTGCATCCCTGAAAGTAACATCCTCAGGAACTACATCCTCGGGAGCTCCATCTTCGGGAACCTCCTCCTCCTTAGGGACTCCTTATTCACCTTCCCCGCCCTTGGAACTACTTGGAGCATCTTTATCATCAGAAGAAACAAGAAACCTGGCATCGGTTTCTAGCGCCTTTGCTTGGGCTATTTCTTCAGTGAGGTCAAATTCTCGGGTGTGGATTTCTTCGAGAGTCTCCCTTCGGCCTTGACACTTGGCCAAGTCATTACTCTATTTTTCCCTATAGAAGGCCTTCATCAGCTCCACTTGAACTATCTCGGCATCCCTTAAATATACGACGATGGTCTTATTAGTTGTTGCCTTTGTCTTCTCAACTTCATCCATGTCCTGTGCAGCTTCGGCCCCGTCTTTAGCAAGCTCTGCCTCTAACTCCTCAATTTGCTTGTCATGGGCTAGACTCTTCACTTTAATGCCCCGGAGTTGACTTTCAGCCGAGGCCAGTTGGGATATAACAACTTCCTTATCTGCAGCGAGCCGTTCCATGTTCTCTTTCCATCGGTGGCAGTCAGTCTTAACTTGATCGACCTCGCCCCGGAGCTGCCCAACCATCTCCAACTTTTGTTGCAGATGAGACATTGAAGTAAGGCCAAGAAGACCATACTCTGTTAAAATCACAGTTACTTGCTCTTCTAGCTCGTCCTCATTTTTCCGAGCTTTGGCCAATTCAGTCCGAAGGTCCTTGAGCTCCTCCTCCTTGGCTAAAGAAGAGCCTTGGGGCCTTCTCTTCACCTGAAGCCTTCCTGAGCTCGACCTCACATTGGCTAAGCTCAAACCTGAACTTGATAATGTCCTACACATGAAACAAAGACATGTCAGTCAAAGGAAAGGGAAAAATGAGAAAATTACAACAAATAAAGTTAAGTGTTTACCCGACAGAAGAGACGTTCAGCCTCTTCAAAGAGAGTGGATGCATCATTAAGATCAACGGCATCGTCAACCCCGGTGAAAAAGTCCCAGAAAGGATCTTCTTCGAGAACTTTGCTCGGGCTGGGTGTTCGCAATGCGCGAGTGTCCTTTATTGCCTCCTCGGAGTAAGATGGTAGAGAAGGTGAGCAACCCATTGTCACGGCCCTAAGCTCCTCACTCGGGGCGCTCTGATTAGCTTCGACCCCCTCAGCACTTGTGCCCTCCGTTGTATTTGTTGAAGGGGTGGGGGAACAATCTCAATCTTGGAGGACTTGAGGGATTTACCCAAGTCTTTATTAGGAGATCCTTCACCAAGAGGCAAGGTCTCAGGTTCATAGGACTTGGCGGCCTCGACCGGTTTCCTAGTTAGGGGCACCAGCGTCGGGTCTTCGCCGTCGTTCTCTTTGTCTTCCAGGTGTTGGATGGCTGAATCCAAGTCCACATATATAAGCTTCTTCCTCATTTTTCGAGTAGGGGCCGTCTCATCTTCGGTATGTTTGGGTTTCGAAGCCCTCTTTCTTTTGTTGTCTGTTGTCTCAAATCAGGGACTCAGACCCTTCCCCTGGCAGGGATGGCCTCATTTCGGAGACATCTTCGATGCCTACACAAATAAACATGAATGAGATGACATCACTAATAAATAAAAGTATTCAAAACAAGGGAAGAGAACTTACCATGATGTTTGGCCTCCCATTTGCCCCTCGATAAATTGTGTCATTTGCGTTCACCATACGAGGAATTTGCAGCTAAATTTCAAACCCATTCCTCGAGGTCAGGGACAGCGTGGGGCGTCCAAGCAACGACTGCAAAAAAGGTAAAGGCATTATGAAATGCGGAAGCAGAACATGAACAAACATTTGGAGAAGGAGTTCAATTACGATTGAAGTTCCATCTCCCCGGGAATGGCATATTTCCCCCAAGGATGACATCCAAGATCCTCACTCTGATAAACCGACTCATCCAGCCTGATCTTTATCTTTATCGTTACTAGAAAAGAAGTCCTTTTTTGTTCGACGATGCAGCTTGATGAGCCCCAAAATAGTTGGGGCCAATACAGCAGGATGAGATGGTTGAGGGTAAATTCTAATCCCACCGCTTTGCTGGAGAAATAGTTCAGCATAATCACAATGCACCAAAAGGAAGGATAGATCTCGCCGAGGGTAACCTCGTGCCTTTTGCAGAAATTGATCACTACCAGATCGAGGAGAACTAGCGTGAAAGGGCAAGTGTAAACACTTAAGAACCCTTCCACGTGGGTAGTGATGCTTTCCTCGGGGCTTGGATCTGAACCAAGACCTCGTCTCCCCAACCACAGTCTCTCTTTATGGCTTTGAGGTACTTCTTCGATATCGAACTAATATACCAAGATACATGTTCGTATCGGCCTGGGATATCAGGGGGATTTTCAACATTGAAATCCTTTTTTATCACGTAAGGCCCGGGGATGATTCGTGAAGAGCCACCGGTGCCACTGGTTTGGCCGGTCGGGAAATAGAAGAAAAAGATGCTTTCTCTTTTTGGAGGACTATTTTGGAAGTTTTAGCCATGGTGGTTTATAAATTTAACGTAGGAAAAAGCGTAGATGTTCAAAGAAGTTGAATGGGCTAAAGAGATTTCAAGGATGATTTGAGAGGTAAAGTTTGAAAAATTATAAAGTTGGCCTATTCATAAGGGATGCTTAAGCGTGTTGGGGAAGCCAAAAAGCCGACCATCAATCGACTCTAACTAATACCTTAGAAACTGTGCAGACACGACCTTTCAATCACTTCAGTGGCTGACATCATGAGATTGGCATCATGATCGAGGTATCGAAGGGCTGAGAATCAAGTCGTTTCTTATCATTTTATTCTAAGAAACGCGGGGACTATATGTATACTGTCAAAATCATATGCCTCTGATATTTTAGGCTCGAGAAGTTGCATCGAGGACTAAAGATCGATATCGATCAAGCTCAAGCTCGAATGTAGAATAAGAGGCTCGAAGACTTAAGTGCTCGAGGAACATCGAAGCCAAGTATGACCGACTCTGAGAGAGAGCTGTTATAAGTTTGTTACAGAAGGACAAGATTCCCTCAACGTCCCAAAGATCATGGCGCAAATTCTGGAATTGATTTGTACGAATTAGTGCAAATCCATACTAGGCGGTTATACAACAGTCCCAATAAGATTCTTTATTGTAAATAAAAATGTACCTTATTTAGAATTTCCCCATATAGAAGGGAACCCCAATCATTTGTAAGATCATTTAATCATTTGACAAAGAATATACCTACTTTTCTCATTCACTGTTCATCAGAATTGACCTTTAACTTTATTGCTCTTACTTCATTGTTCTTACCTTACTGTTCTTAACCCATCTCGAGGTCATTGGGCTCGAGGTCGATATTTCTTAAGTAACAGTGGTTTGATTCACTCATTTCTTTTATTTACACTTGATACTTCTTGATTATAAATTGGTATTGAGCTAAATCACATATTTTTATAACCACATATCAAGTTTAATTGTTACTCATATTTTCGAGGTAAACAATTAGCTCACTAGTTCTTATTTAGGACATTGCATCTATACCCACTTTTTGAGTCACGTTTTAACTTGTGCCAACTTTGCAAAGAAATTACAAAGGCACCCACTTTTTTTTGCGTAAGTTCAGCATACGGGGCTGAAGTAGCAAAGACAATCACGCAAAACTTCAGCATTCTAGTAGATGAGCTTGAAGTAGCAAGTGTGCTGAAGTTTTTGTTTGTAATTACTGAACTTAAGCATAGTAGCTGAATAAAACTGATATAATTCTTCTATCAGTCTATTCAAATGCCCCGGTCCACTTGGGCAAACGGAGCCCAACTTGATCGGGACAAATCCGGGAGAAATTTAAAAATAGCCAGATTTACAACCGGTCATTCAAAAATCGCTCAGTTTCAAAAGTAAACAAAATTTAGCCACTTTACATGTAAAGATAAATCTGCGCAAAAACACTGTTCAAAACCCGAAAGATACGTCAGTATATTATACTGGATTTCCAGCATAAGTATGCTTGAACTCCAGCATATTATACGGGAGTTCCAAGATAAGCATGCTCGAACTCCAGCATAATATATTGGAGTTCCAGCATAAGTAAACTAGAACTCCAGCATAATATATTGAAGTTCCACCAAGTATAAATGTCCAGTATAATATACTGGAGTTTGGAGCACATGTGCTCCATTCTCCCGTAGTATATCGATCCAGCATAATATGCTGGAGTTCGTACACATATGCATCGAACTCCCGTATATTATACGGGACCGATTTTTGTTGCAGCAAAAATAGTGGCTATTTTTCATTGACTTCATAAACTATGGCTATTTTTGATTGAGCAGTGCAAAAAATGGCTATACCGTACTATTTTAACGAGAAATTCACATGAACATAAATGAACAAGCGATAATGAACTGGGAGACCTTCTAGCTTATACAACTTATACAATAACAAAATCCAAAAAATAAAATAAAAATTGAGACATTTCTATTAGTATTGAAAGTTGATAAAGGTCTTAAGTAAAGTTTTTGGTTCTTGGTGTAAAACGCTTCTTGGTATTTCAAAGATTTATGCATTAGTCATTAATCAGGTTCGAGAGATAGGCTCATACATTGTAGTTTAGTAAAGGGATTCAAATAAAATATGCATTCATTTGAGTAAGGTATTAATTGGAGTTCAAAAAATAGATGCACCCGCTCGTTCTTTAGCCGCAAGGTTCGTTCAAGTGTTGCTAAGTACCAAATGCCTAAGTCATGATATGTGTCACCTGAGTGGAATGCGACTCAATCCAAAGCCCAATGAGGAGAATTCATATATATATATGACATGTTGAATTAAACATTAATTAAATATAAATTCAGAAGAATTAACTTGAATAGCCTCAACGGTTTAAACTAAAAATAGCCAAAGAAGATACAATAAATATATAATTCTTATATAATATGTGTATACCTGTATATAGTTAGTGTATAGTTTATGTATACGGGTTAGCAAAAGTAAATAGTGAATCTGACCTATTTGGGTAAAGATCTCAATTTAAGACGCATGACTTTTTAAATTAAAAATAGCCCGGATATATAATAACTCTATGATTCATGCACAACATGTGTATAACTATTATATATACCGACTCGAAAAAGTAAGCAGTTAATCCCATAAGCTATAAAGATATCAATTAACACACCCAATTGTTTAACCAATAAAATAGGTAGAGGATATATAATAAATATATAATTCATATATAATTTATGTATAATTATATATAATAAGTGTATAATTTATGTATACAGGCTAACAAAAAAAAAATGAATTTGGCAGATTATTTGGTAAAGATCTCGATTAAAGGTCAACCAAAATAATGCAAGTGAATTCTATACCTAATTAAATATGGCTTTGTAATAGATCTAGAGCCGTCAAAATAGATTTGGCACGCAAGGCCAATCCAAGCCAGCCTGCTTCTTGAGTAGGGTTGGGCTAGAATTTTTTGAGCTCATTTAAAACTGAGATTTATACGCCCGACCCAAAACATCCGCTGGCCCTTGAAGCTTGACAGAGCTTGGGCTTGGCCGGCTAATGGACCAAAATTAATTAATTATTAAATATTTAATATTTTAAAAATAAAAACTAAAAAACTATTAGCTATAATCCCTATTCCCCAACCCTAGATTGCTCGTTTACCTTTCATGTATCAACTAGATTTTATATTTTAGCATGCATGTAATATGACAAAATTAGTTTTTATTGCTTAATTAATAATGAACACGAAAAATTTTAGGTAGCCAATAATAATCTTTTTTCAAAAATAAATATTACTTTAAGTGGCCAATGATTAGTTTGGATTACTTCAATATATTATTAATATTTATACTACTCTTCAGTATAGAAAAAGATCAATTTGAAAGTCACACACAAAAAAATTGACCACTAGCAAATTTCAGGATTTTAAAAATTTCATGGATTATAATAATAAAATTAGCAAATGATATTAATTTTGAATTAAAAAAACTTAGCATATAAACGTATTGAAGCAATCCCCGAATTTGAGAAAAATGAAAGAAAAGTATTAAGAAAATATTCATGTAACTTTTAAAAAAGAATAGCTAGATATATAGAGATTCAATTATGAGATTCCTCTCAAATATCAAGCTTTTTGTACGTTATACACAAACAAAAGTTATTTACATGATTAATCGACTATGTCACAAAAAAATATTTAAAAATTTAAAAAAATTATTTTTTCTAAAAAAAATAAATTTGAAGGGCCGGCTCCTTAGCCCGCGGCCCTCTTAGAGCTGGGTTGGATTGGTTAGTTTAAAGCCCATTTATATAGCGGGCCGGACCGACTTAACCCATCAAATTTTAAAAGCCCATAAGGCATGGGTTAAGCTGGGCTGGTTGGCCCGTTTTGACACCCCTACGGTAGATCCAATTTGATTGATTTGATAATCCAAGTCAACTTAAGTGGACAAATCGGTTTATAACGAAACTGTCTCTGTTACATAACAATAGTTTGAGGTCTTACATCCTTTTAAGGAATCTCAAATTTCAGGGATCTTAACAATTCTGAGAGAAGTTTTTCCTTAAGATCAAGTACTATACATAGTGGCGGATCTAAGAATTTAAGTATGTGGGTGTTGAATTTATTGTGTGCATAAAATTAATGGATGTTTGTGTAAATTTTTATACGTTTTATTACGTTTTCTATATAATTACACATACTCTACGTCGAGGTTAATGTGTGCTCGAGCACCCAAATTTAATGTGTAAATCCGCCCTTGACTATACAATGCCTTTTGCGTTTTAAATATATCCCAAGAAAATTTACATCGTCTTTTCTTTGAGAGATACATCGCTTTAGCTCTCAAATTAATGAAACAAAAAAGAAAAATCAAGAGAAGTTTTTGAAATAAACCCAATATACTTCTACTCTTTGTGAGAGTTGAGATCAAACACATGATCTCAGACCTTACCCCTACCCTGGATTAGAGAGGCTGTTTCCAAATAGAAACCCGGCATCCTTTCCTCCAAGAACATCCCACCTTGCTCTTGGGGAGACTCGAACTCACAACCTCTCGGTTGGAAGTGGGGGTTGCTTACCATCAGAGCAACCCCTCTTGTCGATTGCAGCAACTGATAGAATATAAAAAATATAAGTTGGTCAAATTTTTTTGTTTTTGCATCATTCGGAAGAGGTTCTGCAAATGACAATGCTAACTCAGAGTGTTTTAATATTTACTTTATAATTAATTTTTTAAATATGGATTCCATTGGAAATACCCTTTTATAAAAATAAATTTGTAAGCAGTGATATGTACTATTTGGGCGACCCACTGACCAATTAATTATAAACCATAAAATCGGCAATTTATTTTCTTGACACTTGAATTATCCAAAGAAACTTAAAATTAGCTTCTTGGCAATACCAGTATAAATGATATACTTTATGTAATCCCAGTTTTATCCTCTTGTTTTCACCCCGTGAGAGCTTTATCATTCACCGAGAGAAAAAGTAACATAGCTAATAAAAAAATATATAAATAAAAATTGGATAAACACATACGCCCAGTGGAGTCGAACCCACAATTTCTTGATTAGAAGTCAAGCCGTCTTTTGAGAGAAAACCGCACATTTATCTTTATTACAGGCAAATATATTCTTGCTGGCTCTTAATCTTTATAATGAGGGAAGAGAGAATGTTCCAGCTAAACTCATTCAAAACGAGCTCTAATAGACTAAAAGGTTCTAATCCAACGTTGTCTTCTTAAATGTTTTAATCTTTAATTTATATTTTAGTCTTAAGGTTCTTTTTCGATAATCTATCACAAGATCTATAAAAAAAACTATTAAATTTGCAATTTATACGAAACAAAAGAAAAAAAGAAGGTTTAGATTGACTTCAACTAACACGTAAGAGATATTTCTTTACTTTAACCCCTTATCAGAGATCCATATAGAAGGAACTAGGAGATAAACTCAAAACAATTTTCCGCTTTTTAGAAATCCAATCATGAGATAAATCTTTGCTCCAGGGCCGCTTTACACTTTGTATATTGAATTCCTTTTCCTCCCGACAGGGTGTACATAGGTCGGGTTGGTTCGGATTTTATAATTATCAAATCAAATTAATTATATTGAATAATTAAATCGAAAAACCAAACCAAATCAATAAAATTCGGGTTTTTCAATATCGGTTTTTCTCGGGTTTTCGGGTTATTCGAGTTTCTTTCGGATTTTTTCCCGTAAAATCTTCGTAGAACAAAACATATAACGTATGCTCAAAATATTTCTTTAATCCTAGTAAGATACAACTATATAAAGTATTTTTCAAGAAAATAATACAAAATATGAGATATGTCATGACATTATCCTAAAATATTCAACAATAAAGACAACAAAATTATATAATATAAATATTGCAAAATTAAAAAATCATTATAAAAATAAATATAATCTAAAAGCATTAAGTCATGCTAAAATAAGTAGACTAATAAGGAAGTATTAATTACATGACTAAATGCTAAAGCAAAATAAAAATAGGTTATGCATTTTTATCTAAATTATTGCAAAACAAAAATAGATATCCAATGCTTTCCCATTCGTAATATTGAATTTAATGTCTTTTGTTAGCATTAGTATTGATTGTTAGCATTGTTTAATTTACTAATATTAATGGCTATAAAACTTATTGGAGCATTCAAAAGTTCTAACTCGAAATAACACCTTAAAAGGTAAATTATGAATTTTAATAAATATTTATAAATTACATTACAATAAGTATATTTATATATTAAAAATAGCTAAAATTTCTATATATCTAATGTCGGGTTGGTTTGGTTTCGGTTTGAATTTCTTTAGTTAAAACCAAACCAAACCAAACTAAACAATTATGGTCGGGCTTTTCTTTTCCAACACCAAACCATAATCGAATTCTTTTCTCGATTGGACTCGAATTATCGGGTTGGTACGATTTGTCGATTTTCTTTATACACCCCTACCTCCTGAACCACAAGAAAGGAACAGAAAAGAAAAACACATGTAACTTCTCTAATTTTTCTTTCCATTCTCTTACTTCCCGTGGAAGAGAAAAGAAAATATAAGCAGGGGGTTGCTCAAGAATTTTGGTGGCCTAAGGCAAAAGTATTAAAAGGCTCTTAAACTTTTTTCATATGAGACCAAAAAATTCATTTGACTTTGGTCTAATGGTAACGGAGCAGTGCATCATGTTAGGTTAGGCACTCACACGATTTAAAATTTTTACTTTTATTTTATTTGATATGTTGCTGACATGATCTGAGCGTAAATAGAGAATTGAGGATACATACCATTATACTAACTTGTCTGCATTGATGCGTAATAGTTGATATATTCTCTTCCTAACTCCCTTTCAAAGACAAACCCTTTATTATGGGCACACCATGATTTGCTTCACGTGAACTTAGAATTAAATCTGTCAAAAGGACAGAGAACGTTTACCTTGTTGAAACTGTACATTTTGATCCATGCAAATCATAAAAGGAAAGACACAGACGTAGCTTTAAAGGCCAGAGGAACAAGGTTATATCCACATTTCAACAGCTTATAAAACCATCAGAGCAACATGTTTGATGCGAGTATTATGTACGAGAACTTGAACAAGGACTCTGAAGCACAGTATTTTAATCCTAATACAAGTATATACTAGATACTGATCTGCCACGCAGGCAAACAAATCAACCATGACCTGCTAGGAACATATCAAATTGCATACATCCTGAAACCTTGCCTCTGAAATGTCAGTGAAGGCAAAAACTCTGAATCTACCAGTATTTGGACAACTCAACGTCAGATGTTCCGAGTTGACCATCTTCTGCAGTATGCAAAGCAAGAACTAGTCACCACTGGTAAATGTCTTCTTTTAAATTGCAAACGAAGACTAAGTGTATCCTAATTTGAGGATTATGACTACTAGGAAAGACGAGTTTCCTGTTTGCCGGTCAAAAAATAACGATTACGAAGAGTAAAGAAAAGAGGCCAACAACAAGATGTATTAAGGGCCACTGACTGAAATGTAAGATAATAATTGCTTGTCCTATAGTTGCTCAAAACCCACATTGTTCTGGCAAAATAGCAGCCATACAACCCTCTTCAAAGCACCACACCAATGTTTAGACCAATAATCATGCTATTGATAGTGGGGATGGGAGGGAGTAGTCTTTCAAAGTGAAGAACCAAGAATCTTTCTTAGTTAATAAACAACCTAACTATAACTACTAATATCTTAGACCGAAATTCCCTTGTCATAATAGGATCAAGCAATAACAGGATACCTCACAATGAAATGCCTTGTTAGTGCAGCTCCACCATTTGGATGGAACGCAATCAAGGTAGTGACACCAGCTACAGTACTTGTTTGCATCAACGCTATTCAGAACTGCTATTATAACTCCAGCAAGCCTGTATTTGGAGTGACAGCAAGTCAAAGCCAATTATTCGACATTTATAATTAGCAAAGGAACTAGTTTACTGTGAAAATGGATGCAAGGGAAAATGGAGCAAGAGTTAAACCATACAAGCAACATTACAGAGATGCAAACTCACAGAAGAGCAAAGATAACAAGGACAACACCCCTCTGAACAGGCTTGTCGAAAGTGTTCCTACGCTTGACAATGTGCTTGGCATCAAACTCAAATATGCCTCCCTTATTTCGAGCCAGTTTCTCTTGTTGAGGTCTGAACAAGAGCACAAACCCCAGAAGGAATCCTGACATGAATCCTCCAATATTAGCAAAATTATTGATGTAAGGTATCAGTCCAAGGACAAGAGTTGTTATCAGGATTGTCATGGTAGCCACTAGACCTGCAAACTGCAATCAGAAGTGGAGAAATGACATTCTATTTTACATGACAGCTGAGAATGAGAAGAACAATAGCTAAAAGATTTCAGGACCTTATTGGTATAAAGGTTCCAATTTCCGATGACGCTAGACAGCATTGTACCAAGCAATCCAACCAATGAACCAGAGGAAGAAACTGATGGCCGATCCTGAATGAAAAGTGCAGCAACTAGACTACCAGTAATCGCTGAGAGTATGTATATAAATCCAATTCTTACTGCAGAAATCGGAGCATCCAATAAAAAATCCAATAAAACTACTTTCTTGCTGAATGGATACACATGAAAGAAATTCTTACGTGGTCCAAATTCTTGCTCCAAGTGAATCCCCACGAAGATTACAGATGACAAGTTGATGATCAGATGGAAAAGCCCTGCATGCAACCATGGGCTTGAGAAGATACGCCAGAGTTGATGATTATTAGTCAACAAAGTCTTCCTAAGCGCTCCAATTTCATCCAACCTAAATTAGAAAAAGATTGTATACGTGTTACTGACAGCATAATTTCCTCAACCTAATAACAGGTGCAAGAGAGAACAATGACATGTTAACATTAACATAGAGAATCAGATGCCTTAGTTAATAGCATCAAGAATAAAGAAGTTTCAGGCAGGTATAAAAGCATGAAACATTCAAATTATTTGAGAGTTTAGAGATCCATATATTATCAAACATGTAACGTGATTAATTGATTCTAAAGCCTGAAAAACTGCAACAAGCAGAAGCTAGAGGTTCCATATAGAACCAAGAAATATTTTAGAAACAGTTCATTGCATTACATGTGTAGATATGCCAAGTGTTCATGTACTTCGTGCAATAAAATGGCATAACCCCTCTTGATAATGCTGATATCAGTGGAATGTATAAGAACATATAAAATTGACATCCCCAATTACAATTTTCTCAGGAGTAAAACACCAATTTCAGAAGGAGATAAGGATCAATCCACATAAAGATAATTTACCCAGTCAGAAGTACTAGTTAACCACTCTAAGAATTAAGATTTGGCAATCTCTTAACATTTTTGTTGGATAACCAAGAGGTCCCAAGGGCAGCTAGCGCACAGTTCTAAACTCAATGGACAATCTGCCTGCCCCTCTACCCTTTTCTACTTAAATACCAGGTTTTTGTGTGCCACAAAGTTTGAACTCGTGACGTGCGCCTAACTACAAATCACGAACTGTATTCATACGACTATTACAGAGATTTAGCAATCGCTTTAACAGAATACGTACTGTCTTGCAATAAAAACCGTTAAAATAACAGCTCATCATAAGCACATTCAAAATTTTCAGTTACGATATAGATCTCAATAAACATCATAACCGCAACAATTTAGATGTACAAGTATACCAAAATCAAATTCCAGCAACAATTCAAATCTGATAGCAACTTTTCTCCCAAGTAAAAAAAAACCATCTCGAATACCATTAAGTATTTCCGATTTTCAAAATTCACAGGCTTAGATCCATGATATACCTAAGAAAATAGTAAATTATAAATAACTGACTAAGCGAATCGGAATTTCACAATACTTAATAAAATAAGACAAGAAATAAACGATTACGAAAAAGAAAAAGGAAACTGACGCAGAAGCAGAGGGGCCGAGCAGAGGATTCTCGGAGAGTGGCTGAAAAGAGAACCGACGGAGAGGTTTAAGGGCACAATCGCCATGTGAATTCTCCCAGCAGTCATTAACGAGCATCGTAGCAATGAAAGCGCCCAAGTGAAGGATCACAAAGAGAGAAATGATCCACGTGTTGGCTCCCTTCTGAGACAACGGCTTAAAGAAGGGGAATGGGACTCTCTCTTTTCTCAGTAGTTCCTCCGCCGTCAGCTCAGTCGAGAATCTCGCCGCCGCCATTTGTTGCTTGATTTCTATCTGTGTTTGGAATTTCGAACTCTTATTTTCAGTGAGAATTCAAGCGGTTGGATGAAAGAATTTAATATTTTCTTGTGAATCTAAAAATATGATATTCTTCGATTCTTAATAACAATTGAGAGGCGATGGGCAGTTGAGGATGATCAAGGAGATGAAACATAGGAGCATCATGCGTTGTGTGTGTGAGTTGGGGGTTTTGGGGGGATGGGGGAGGTAGGTTGGCGGGAAGATGCTAAAGCAAATTCATATGAGGGGAAAATTTGGAAAAATTAAGAAGAGAAAAGTGGAAATTTTTCGTTACTCCATCACCAAGGTAAATTTTGGTTGAAATGGCCTGACATAGTCATTTTCAAACATGATATTTAGTTTTTATCTAATATTTTTAATATTAAACAAAAATAGTCACTATACTATTAAAATTAATACGAAAAAAATATTTTTACCTTTTGTTCATGAGTGTTGTATAAATATTAAGGACATGTGTCCTTAACATTTATATTGCACACATGAATGAAGTTAAGGATGCCATGTCCTTAACATTCACGTTGCACATATGAAATTAATGACATGATGCCCTAAATTTTAACAACGAAGGGTGCAAATACAAAACACTTTGTCCTTTTCTTTAACTGTGATTTTCGGGCATCGCTTTGCGAAGCCGACTAGCTGTACCCACCAGGACCCGCTGTTTCAATGCGTGCACCACGGTTAGTTCCACAGGACCTTGGAGACGCGGCCGATTTGTATTGCCTCAAGTGGCCCTGCCGGGGCTCGAACTAGCGACCTGAAGGACTTTGTCCTCAGACCTTTACCAGTTGAGCTATTCCTTAGGGTTCTTTGTCCTTAATATTTACATAACATTCATGAAGTTAAGACACCATATTCTTAATATTTTCACAACCCATAAAGTTAAGGATGCTATGTCCTTAAAATTTACACCCCACACATAAAGTTAAGGACACTATGTCCATAAAACGATGCACATAAAAAGTTAAGGACATGAGGTCCTAAAGTTTAACAACAGAGGGTGCAAGTACAAGTTAAGGACATTATGTCCTTCACATTTACACTGCACATATGAAGTTAAGGACATAATATTTTAAAGTTTAACAATGAAAGGTGCAAATGCATGACACTTTGTCCTTAATATTTACATAACATTGATGAAGTTAAGGACACCATGCGTTTAATATTTACACATCACCCATATCTAACACATGGATAGTTTTGTCTGGGGGTAAAAGTTTATTAAGAACTGGCTAAAAAATAAATATATTTTAAATAATGACTAAAAAGTAAAGACATCTCTAATTAATAACTAACTGTACAATTCCCTCTAAATTTTGTAATGGGGTTAGTTATAAGTTATAACAATATCGTGAGCTTGGATATTTCTTCTAATACACTGGCCAAGTGTGAGGAGAACCAAATTTATTTAAATACTTTAAAAAATATTATTTAATTTAGCAAAGATATTTTCCAAAGGAGAAATGCCACAGTATACTCCATTAAATCTCTATCTCTATTACGTTTTAACATTTTCTAGAGTAAATTACATAAGTTATTCATTGAACAAAAGAAACATTTTTAAGACATGGAAGCTACGTAAAAAGATTACTCCATTACTTTAGATATTTGTCTGTCGTATTTTACGGTCTAAACTTGTCCTGAAAAAATTGCTTACTCACCTATGTTACCTTTTACGGCTAATCCTTGTTCAAAGTTTATCCATGATATTAGAGAGATTATGTGGCAAAGAAAAAATTCTCCCCTATTAAATGTGTTTACCCTTTTAAAACGGATAACAACTGAATTTATACGCAAGATTGCAGATATATGAATTGATTCAACACAAATAATCAAGAATGTTAGATAGACGATTTAAATATAGAATGAATAACCAATGCAATTGTGATGTTATGCTCGGGCTCAGATTTGTGATGAACAGTAATTTTGCCTTCGATCGGACCCTTGGTTAAATAAGTTTGATTGCTTTGATATGCGTGTTACAATGTGTCCTATCATAGAAAAAAACTTTCCATTTATATAATAGGAGAGTTTCACCCCTAGTACAAGTCTAAAAAAGGTAAAAATTCTCCCCTCTCATTAATTATTAATCTATAACAACCATCGAGCGAGATTTGCACCATAATATCCGGTCGGTTGCGGATATCACAGTCCTCTATATGTCACCTACAACCGTTCATGTGCTTCCCGAAGTCTTGGTATCCATTTCTTGTCCGGGGTACATCATTTTATCAAGTACGATGGCGAGCATTCCGTTCGGGGCTCGGTACAAGAAGTTCTCAGCTTCAATTTTGATCCCGTGTATTCATATCGTTGCTTCGTTTGACCCGCTAGGAAATCGGTGTGTGTATTACCCCTAATTTTACCTGTATACAGATAGTCTCTTATTTCCCAGAGAGTAGGTTTGCTGAAACGATGGGAAACGATAGATGAACCCTGGTTCCTTCCTTCGCACGTTACAACCGAGATGACGGATAAGCCAAAACGTTCCATCAGTCGCGTCGTTATGACTACAGACACCTGTTGATCATCTGGTGCTTTCCTTCGAATGTGGAACATCACGTAGTTATTATATCTTCTCTATAAAAGTTTCAACCCCCTTCACTTCTTTTCCTTTTATGATTCTAGCTCTTACCTTCGAAATTTACAAAAGCTTTCCCCTTTATCAAATTTTCGTACCCCGCTTCTTGAACCTTCACATCTTCATCTTTAACCTTCAAATATTCATATTTTTTCTTGGATCTTCAACCTAGAACTTCATATCTTCACTTCAAACCTTCAAATCTTCATATGCCTTCTTCAAATCTTCATATACTTTCCCATATTTACGATGGCCAAAACTCTAAGTACGTACCACAACAATAGACCCCTTCATCTTCCCACCCAACCACAGATGTTGAGGTGGATGTCCCCGAGGTACTTCCATAGCCTCATATGAAAAGCTTCATAGACGATTTCAAGGTGGAGAAGGCCTCCGTCAAATGAGACCGAGCTGAAGGAGCATGGAGATTCATATGCTCCGTTAATGAAGATATCCTTCCCATAGTTCGAGACGACTGTAAATGGAAAGGCAAGGACGTAGTTCTTCCCGAGCCTAAGGATGATATCACTACCCACGTGGACCGGTAGTTCTTACCGACCTTTTGAAATAGATATGAGGTGTGCCTTGGGATAATCCACCCATTCCTCTGGAGGATCTTGATCCTCCTATTCCATTTTTTGAACAACACCGACTCTCCTCGGTCAACCCTCAACTACCTACTAAGTCTTTACAATCCCCAAATTTTTTAGGGGGACTAATCAAGCTTGTTCGTCGAGCCAGCAAGGCCTTCTTTTTGAGAATCGACAAGGATCGATATCGAGGTTGGAAAGGGCATTTTGTTTAGGTAAAGACGAAAGACCTAATCCCTCCTAAGTTCTTGCCATTCTCCGAGAAGTAAAACATATCTCATATGTGTAGCCTTCCCTTCAGTGTCAATTTCCCTTCATTTCTTCTCTCATCGATATTATTTTTGGTCGTACAACTGCTGTTCGGGTTCCTAAAGCAGTTCCTCAACTCAATGAGTGGATCAAATGGATCTGCTAGTAGATATCATACTACGAGCACATGTGGCGAAAAATATCAAAGCGGAAAATGGGAGGCCCGTTCTCATGGTAAGGCTCTCCCCTGAATAGTTATTACTATGCCCCAAGCTTACATGATACTGACCTTCTCTATTCCCTCGTAGGTTTGCTTAAGACCACCAAATTTAGGCCGCTGGATGGTGATGAGATATGTCCTTACCCATCAAACCCTCCATTTCAGGACATCCCTGGGCTGCCACAGAGGAGAAGAAAAGGAAAAGAAAGTCCTCGGGTTCCCCAGATCTCAAGGTGAAGATAAAAAAGGGGGGCCACCCGGGCTTGCAAGCGTAGGAAGGATACTAAGTCCCGTTTACCGGACTGTGACTTGCTTCATCGACTTAGGGATGAGCCTGAAAAATATGACATATATGATCGAACTTCGCCGGGGAGTAAGGGCGACCGAGGAAAGGCACCACATATCTGATCCCCTCCCGAATCGAGAGGCCAAAGTGGAGACGGGAGCTGTGATCCCCTGAGAAGTTGTTCCTCTTCTGAAGGAGGTGACCGATGTGATAGAGATCATTGAGATGCCCTTCTATACCAATTCCGTGCGTCAAGAGGCCTAAGCGGGCAAGGAAAAATCAAGTGAAGGAGCTTAGGGCGCATAGGATCCTCTCCACTGCTTCTTCGATGGCATGGACATGTCCACATTGGAAGATTTCTCCAGGCTAGGTCATCTGGAGATACTAAAGAGGGATGTGCCTTTGGGAGCTAACAGGCCGAGTATGAGCCGAAGATTGGTGAGTCAATTCCGTGCATCGAGCGTGGACCCGAGCGCAAGAGGAAGGTCATTCTCACAGTCTCGGAGGATGCCTGAATCATGTTTTCTCCAGTAGGTGAAGCCAGCTACCTCTGATGCCTGGTGTCTGAGGAGGATCAGGCAAAAATGAATGAGGTAGGCACGTCGAGTCTTTTTAACGAGCCCGTTAAGACATCAACACTCTTACACCCATTGTGAATTTTGCTTAAGTTTTAATGTCTCTCAGTATTTTCGTCGTTTTATAGGCATCAGTGCTTCACCATGAGAGCTTTCTCCGGTACCGCTTAGAGATCAGACAACTCGAGTTCGAGCTCAAAGAGCAGGTTCAAAAGACGGACATGCACAATATTCTCAGTGAGCAACATGATGTGGACCTCAAAGACCTACAAGAAGGTTGGACAAGTCTCAGAAGGAATCTTTGACCTTGGAGGGAACATGCCGACTTGGTTAAAAAGGTAAAGGTCTTTGAAGCTAACAATAAACAGCTAGTCATGGTGACTAACAACACAACCTTGCAGGTCCAACAGAAGATCTACTTGATCGACCAGCTTCGAGCCGAGATGAACGAGATCAAGGCCATGACCGAAGTGTGGAAGGGCAGGATGGACCTCCTGGCTTTGGAGAAGGAAACTTCTAAGGGTAAGCTAGTGTCGATTGAGAACAAACTCCGGGTGGCAAATGACAAAGTTGACAAGTGATCTTAACAGAATGCTAATCTCTGAGCACAATTGAGCTCGACTGTCATAGAACGCGATGTCCTCGAAAACGAATATGAGGCACTGAAGTCCAAATTTGAAACGACCTTCGCCGATGTTGAAGAAATGGTGGCCTAGTAAAAGGCTGACGTGGAGGCTGCCGAGACCCGCATAAAGATAAAGGCTAAGTATGTGAAGTGGCTATCTCGAAAAGAGACCCTCGAAGAGATCCAATCCCGAGGTTTCAATCTATCGGCCGAGATCGAGGACGAGGCAAATAAGCTCTAAGAGCCTGAGGGTGTCGAAGGCTCTAATGGTTCCAAGGGCTCGGACGGTTCTGGCAATGAGTCGGGCCCCGGTGAAGACCAGTCATAGATGCCTTAGTATTGTTTTTTCATTATTTTTTTCCCTTATGTATTTATTTTTTTTATTTCAAGGCCATTTTTATTGGGTCTTTGTAGACATATTCCAGAATATATGTATGAAATTTTCCCTTTTTGGCATATCGTGTCTTACTTTTCCAGCATCATTTCATAATTTCTATTCATGTAACGATAATATCTTAGAGGGCGTTGGTTTTTCGGAGCCCGACTTTGATACAACTTTGTTTTCTTGAGGCTTTGAAACTTCTGTGTGACCAAAAGTTTTCAAGATGCTTAAGTGATTTTAGAAGATGCTTTTGTCGATGGAAAACTTTTAGCAGGTTTCGAGGTTTTATAAAGGCCTTACTTTCTGATTACGAGCTTCGGATGTCTCTGAGCCATATTTAGAGCGGCTGTAGCCTTTTGTGTTTGGGCACCACCTAAGAGGTTTGGTACCTCCGGAATTCGATAGACCGGGTTGTCTGAATTTTCTTCGGTTGACAACTGTGAGCACGTGATTTTTGCCCTAAGAAAATTGTTCCAAAAATTCAAATAAAATAATTTTCTTTTTATTTTTACAATTTCTGTTGAATTTTCTGGCAATTTTTTTCATTTTATTTGTGCATGATAATTCATAAAAAATACAAATTTACGTATTTGAATTTTAGCATTTAATTTATTAATGTTAATTAGGGATTAATTTATTTTAGAAAAAAACATGAAATGCACACAAAAATTAGTTTATTTTACATTTTAATCATTTTTATTTGGAATTTGTCCTAAAATAGATTTTACAGTAATTTTAGGAATTGTTTAGCTTAGTTTAAATATATTAGGATTTTAATTGTTGCAATGGTTAATTGGCCAATGGCATAAGTAGGTTCCTCTTTTATCCTGTTCATGTGAGTCTTCGTAAACATATTCCAGAATATATGTATGAAATTTTCCCTTTTTGGAAATATCGTGTCTTACTTTTCCAGCATCATTTCATTATTTCTATTCATGTAATGATAATATCTTAGAGGGCGTTAGTTTTTCGGAGCCCGACTTTGATACAACTTTGTTTTCTTGAGGCTTTGAAACTTCCGTGTGACCAAAAGTTTTCAAGATGCTTAAGTGATTTTAGAAGATGCTTTTGTCGATGGAAAACTTTTAGCAGGTTTCGAGGTTTTATAAAGGCCTTACTTTCTGATTACGAGCTTTGGATGTCTCTGAGCCATTTTTAGGGCAGCTGTAGCCTTTTGTATTTGGGCACCACCTAAGAGTTTTGGTATCTCCGGAATTCGATAGACCGGGTTGTCTGAATTTTCTTCGGGTGACAACTGTGAGCATGTGATTTTTTCCCTAAGCAAATTGTTCCAAAAATTCAAATAAAATAATTTTCTTTTTATTTTTACAATTTCTGTTGAATTTTGTGGCAATTTTTTTCATTTTATTTGTGCATGATAATTCATAAAAAATACAAAAATACGTATTTGAATTTTAGCATTTAATTATTTAATGTTAATTAGGGGTTAATTTATTTTAGAACAAAACATGAAAAGCACACAAAAAATAGTTTATTTTATATTTTAATCATTTTTATTTGGAATTTGTCATAAAATAGATTTTACAGTAATTTTAGGAATTGTTTAGCTTTGTTTAAATATATTAGGATTTTAATTGTTGCAATTTTATAAAATTAGAAAAAATAAAAAAATATTTAGATTAAAACACAAAAAAAAAAGAGATAAGAGAATTAATGGAAGAAAGAAGGCAAAAAAAGGGGAATAAGAATACAAAAGGAGGCTGCCCATGTCTGGGCTCGAATTAATGCCACACCCAGCCCAGATGCTCAACCTATTTAGCCATGACCCACCCCAGCGCAGCGCCTGATCCGCTTATGTGAAAACCAAACGACGTCGTTTGAAGGGAATATAATCGTGGCCCTTCAATTCTCATTATCAACGGCTGAGGAAGAAGGTTATTCATTAGATATAACTGTTTGAATAACCCTAGAGACAGTATATCTTCCTCGTACCCTTGTCCCTCTCCGCCTTCACCACTGCATCTTCGCCGGAATCCTCACTGGCGTTAAACAACTTTCATGCCAAAACACCAGAAAAACACCCCTTCTTCTCCTCTTCCCATCCCCCACGATGGTTTCCATTGAATCATAGCCAAGCTCTTTGAATCTTCGATCTAAACTTTCCGGCCAAGACGTTGACTTACCCAAACCGGCCCAAATGCTCACCACACCTTCTCTGGACTTCCCTCATCTCATATATCTCACTATTTTCTATCAAATAACACCGGAGTTGGGCGAGTTTGAATCCGAGGGTCTAGCTGTTTGTGCTGGTTGAAGTTTTTTTTAAAGACGAGTGACTTCGGGCTAATATCATAGGTCTATTGCTTATGAAATAGACCTATTATTTTAACTTGGAGTTATTTTTGGAGTTTTGATTTGAAGACTTAATTCAGTAAAATTTTCTCCTTCCTTTATTTAGCTTTTAGTTTAGTTAGTCGATTTGTTCGGTTATGATTGCCAGTTTAGTTTACTTCCGTGAGTGATACGTTTGTCTAGCATCATCCTCGTTCTTATTAGTTTTCATTGTTGCTCCTTTATTCAAATTCTAGGTTAATTAGTGATTTTGCTCGTTAAGCATTCAATGGTTAATTGGCCAATGGCATTAGGTTCCTCTTTTATCCTGTTCATATGAGTTTAGGCTGGGAGTTTGATAAAGAATGATTTAGGGTATCAGTTAATTAACTGTTTGTTCAATCTTAGTGTTAATGGATATAATATTAAGATAGTCGTTTGGGTATAGCTGATTCGTGCACTTATTATTATCCTTAGTTAGTTTCTAGTTAGGGGTAAATGGGCTTTGGGTTAGTTAAATGAGGTTAGTAAATTTCAAGTTTCTTTGGGGGGTAATTTTGGGAATAAGTTTAGGGAATCTTTGTGTAACAGAAAGGGAAGCTTTCAGGAAGCTGGGGGAGGGACCAAAATAGATTTCTGAGTTCTAACTTAGGGATTACTAAGCAAAAACGAAAATTAAAAAGGGGGGTAAGGTGTAAATTGGAAAACCTGAAGACTGGCCTATGCTTAAGCCTATAAAAGCATGCTTTCTTGCCTTGAAAGGCAGCTATCAAGATTCTATAAATCTGAAGGGCATTGGAGATACAGAAAAAAACATAAAAATAAGTATTTCTACTATTCTGTGGGGCTTGAGGGCTAAACTTTGAAAGCTTTTCTAGCTCTAAATCAATTTGAGTTTTCTCTTTCTGTCCAAGCTTTGAAATGGTTTGAAAAATGAGACGGTGATCTTGGATTTAGATGGCTCTGGTTGTTTGAAGTTGGTATTACGTGTTGAGATGTTTCTCTGGGTTTTAGGCTATTAAGTCTACTGTTCCATTGGAGTTTTTGGGTCAATCTCCTGGTTTTATTCACTAAGTCCGGGCTGTGTTGGTTGCTTTTGATTCTACGGTTGCTGTTTGATATTGCATCGGCTTGGCTGGTTGTGTTCCTGCTGTTGGCTTTCATCTTTATTTGAGCTTACTACTGCTGCTACTCACTGTTAGCTTCTGGCTCATTTTTGTTGGTTTTGATGTTGTAATAAGGTACATACTCGAGCTCATGTCAATATAGCTTTTCCCTGCTTGAAATGAAATGGAATCGAAGTTACTTCTTGGAGATCTGTTGTTTGTTTGATTATGCAAATGAATGTTTTTGTATGATCTATGTAATTTCGTAATGTGACATAGCATAAACCTAGGATTTCTATGTGTAGCGATGAGGTTTTGAACTGTTAAACTCGACCGATTCTATTGCTTTCATTAATTCTATGTGTAGCGACTGATTCAAACTACATCATTTGAGATTGTTTATTTCTGGATGCTATAACTTTCATTAAGCCTTCATTATGCATTTCAAAGTAGTCGATCTCAGTCCAAATGTCAAGGATTTTCATGAGTAAACACTGTTTGGTTCATATGAGCAATAGAGTATAATATTATTGCCATGCTTATTTAGTTACAAGGATTTATAGAATCTGACTCTATAATAGTAAATACACTTTTGCTTGTGAATCACGAACCAATTAATTTAACCTATTGTTTGATGTTAGGCCCAATAATTGTTATCCATTTGATGCATCATAATCCCAGGCATCTAATCAGGAAAGCCAAACACCTCGCCTTTATTTGGCAATTTTAATTTGGCCGAATGCTTGCTGGGTATTCGATCTCCCTGTTTCCCATTAATTTGGGATCAAGCCAATTTTTGGACCAACATCTATGGTCATTGGCCTGAAGCAGTTGTGGGCTTGTGATTTCAGTTTAAATTGTTTAATTGGTATTTGGAACTCAGGTTCTGAGTTAGGTAGCGGGTTTTAAACTAAAAGGTTCGTCCTTTTGTTTGGACCCGGACTTGAACTTGAAGCCTGATTTTTTATAATGTTAATTAACTAGGATTTTCATTTTAGAGACAAAACAAAAATAGAAAATATAGTCGCTTTTAGGCTTATCCTTTAAAATAAAAATGAGTCGAGACTCGCCCAATAAAATACAAAATTGCAGGGACCTCGGTAAATGTTTAAAAATATTTAGAAAATCAAAAAGGGTCGTTTAGCGAATTTCACGGCCCTGCCAAAAGATTACAATGCGATAAACTCTATTAGGCGTGACTTTAATATACTACATTCCTAAATACGGGTGGGAATTTTATGCGAACCAAATCCAAATCCTAAAACGTTGAATAGAGTGTGACTAGGATTGCGGGTTCATTTGATGCGGCGCAATCCGAAACGCACTTTAAACGAAGTTCACTTTCTCCAATAAATAAATAAATAAATAAGTAAATAAATAAATAAATAAATATATATATATATATATATATATATATATATATATATATATATATATATATATATATATATATATATATAATAAAAGCGGTTAAGCATAAAATTGGCACATAGGATTATGTGATAAAATAAGATAAAAGTCAAATACAACAGTTGAGCGATCGTGCTAGAACCACGGAACCCGGGAATTACTAACACCTTCTCCCGGGTGAAGAGAATTCCTTATCCAGATTTGTGGTTCGTAGACTGTGAATAGAGTCATCTTTTTCCTGGGTTAAGGATTCAACCGGTGACTTGGGACACCATTAATCTCCCAAGTGGCGACTCTCAATAAATAATAAATAAACCCTGTTCCGATTGTCTTTTAATTGGAAAACTCCTATACGCCTTTGCGGGAGTGTATAGCGAAAAAGGAGGTGTGACAGCTCTAGTGACCCTACTGGGGACCAAGATCCCAGAACGTTTTGTTCAGGGTTCAGAATTCGAGCATTGAATAATTGTTGTGTCTGGTTTTATCTGATCCTGTTACATGATATGTGCTTAATGTGCTAATTGATTGCTTTTACCGCTTTGATATTACGTGAACTGTATATAAACTGTGCCGAAACCCATCTGCTCTCTGAGTCTTCTGAATTGTGAAGAAGGGTCTACAGTTTACGACTTCTTTTCTGTCTAGTGTCAAATCCCAATTTAGAACGAGGTTTGGATAAGTCGCAAAGCCGACGACGCTTCTGTATTCCCGGATTGCCGCCTCCTCCTCGGCTCGAGCTGTCCGCTCGGGTAAGCCAGGTCTAGAACAAACACCCAGGTTTTGAACCTAGAATAACTTAACCTCATGCCGGATCCCTGGTAGGAATGCTTATTTGCATCATGTGCATTTTGACTTAGGGGACTCAACACAGGGGTTGTGTCCGTCTAGGATTAGCAACTTGAAATGGAAAAGACCATCTTGACGCATCCTACTTGTTTTTTGTGCATTTATTTGTTTCGACTTGCATGTTGGCCGGCTTTCTGAATCTACGGGAGTTAGAAAATGAGGAAAAAAGGAAAAATAATGAGTCGGGAGTTAACCGATTAGTTCAGAGAAAACCATTGTCCAAGTACAATCCGAACTCTTCCAAATGATTTAAAAAAAATGAAACAAATGTTTTTTATATGTAGTTTGTTTTACTAAAAGCGAAGGAAAAATAGAAAAGTGTTTTTGGAAAATTATTGGAAAAATGGAAAAAAGGGGTTTCAAAAATAGAAAAAGCTTGAAAAAGAGTTTTGTTTTAAAAAATTTAGTTAGCTTGTTTGCCCGAACTACACATGGTTTGATTCTCACAGGGCGTGAGATACGTAGGCAACCCTCATCGGGTCCAATCTCCCTTTTACAAGATATAGTCCAAAAATGCCTATATTTTGATTTTCGTCATAAATAAGTCAAGTAAGGCCGCTTTCTCAAAATAGCCAAATGTTCCCAAACGGGACGTCGAAAGGCTGAATTTCCGTAAACGGCTATTTTTGGGTCAATTGTGATTTTTGACTGGTTGACTACACAGCCTTAAAATCTTCGTTTCCGAAGTGCTGAAAGGCCGTGTTTGAAAATCAAGTCTTTTATTTTCCAATTTGAAAACACACAAAACAACATATAAACAGTTTTATCTTTTTGGAGTCAAATAAAAGTTTTTCTTTTGCTTAATCGCCTTAATAAATGTGCAGGATGAGCACAAATCAAATTGAACCATTCTCAGTCTTTAGTGAGGTCCCTCTATAGCTCCACATATGGTGGAATGATTTGGGAGATAATAGCAAAAAAATAACTGAAAGAGTTTTGGGAGGTCTTGTTAGTCTGTTAGATATCAAGCCAAGGACATACGTCACTGAAGGTTTAATACCTTTCTGGGATGCAACCCGTAATGTATTCCGCTTTACAGACTTTGAGCTTACACTTACACTAGAGGAGGTTGCAGGTTATGCAGGTTTGGATGGAAAATTGAGGGGGCAACATTTTCTTTCACCTAGACCGGTGTCTCCACATGGTTTTTGATTTTTCTACACATTAATCAGAAGGTGCAAGATGAAGATTTGTCGAAAGGCTATTGTGCTCTTCAATTCTTATATCAATGGTATGGTACTCCTTGGGGTTTTGAAGAACCGAATCTCGGACTAAATCATGATGGAGACAGAAACAAGTGGGAGGCGAGACGTCCTTTAGCTTTCCTAACGGCCTTCCAGGGAATCTTGGTTTGTCCATGCAAAGATAAGAAAATAGAGATAGGCCTTTAGGGATGACCGGCGTTGCGATCAAAAAGCTTAACAGTACTGTGGTCCCTTTGGTATTATCTGAAATCTACCAACCCTTAACTGTTTGTCAAGAGACAGGCGATTTCTTCTAGGGTTGCAATCTATTACTCCAGCTATGTATACAGGAACATCTATGTCATCGGGTAGGATACATGAACTACAGGTTGACTGGAAAAGATTGCATTAGTGGTTTTGAGAAGCAGGTGAGGAGCGTTGAATTCCCTGAAGGTGTCGAAGCATGGTTTGCACGATTAAGGTCATTGACAACTAATCAAGTTGAATGGGCATTTGGCTGGTTGCCTGATTCCGAGGTAATACACATGGCGGCCGAAGAATGTCATATTCTTTTGATAGGAGTTCGCAGTATCCAGCCCTATGCTCCTCATCGAGTATTGTGCCAGTTAGGAAGGTTTCAGACAATCCCCACTGATGAGGATCTAAGAAAGCATGCCATTGAGTTAAGTCCAGGAGCCACATTTCCCGAAAAGGAAGTTCGAAAACTATGGAATGAATGTAGATTTCTTGAGTCAAAGACCATGGTTCGAGAATGAGCTAACGGAGAAGTAGATCAGAAGTACAATGTTTGGTTAGGAAAAAGGTTCAAGATTCAGAGACCTGCTAAAAGAGCCCATGTCCAACAATTTACGGATGATTCAAAAGAACAATGGGGCTGGTTTGCAAAGGAAGATAACTATCGGGTTGAAATTGGCAAATTGAAGCAACAACTTGCAAGTTTGACTTTCGAGAATAGTGTGTAGGGTGCGGCAGACCAAGGTGAAAAGAATAGACTGGCTCGAGAGAATGAGATGCTCAAGGCTCAAATACAGCAAATGAAGGTAACCGCCAGTGATCAGCAAAGAAGTAGGTCGGATGAGAGATACATAAAAGGTTTGGAGAATGAGATCAATGAGTGTCGGGACGATTTGGGAAGATCTAAGAACATCATGGAAAAGCTCAAGGTACAATGGGCTACAAAGACAGAAGAGCATTGCAGTATTTGAACCAATTGAAACGGGATCATGAGAAAATTGTGGCCGGCTTAAAAAGAAAGGTGGTTGCCCTCGAGGGAAAAGAGGCTAAGCAGGCCAAAGACTTTGAAGTGGAAAGTGAGCATTGCTATGACTTATTGGCCCAGATGGAGGTGGAAGTGCAACAATTGCAAGATCAGAACCTGCAAGATTCTCAGGCTTTAAAAACATGCAGTTATCAGATAAGACGCCTACTCGTAGAAAAGAAGTGAGCCAAAGACTCATGCCATTTTGAGAAGATGCCGAGCATGTGAAGATATGACTAATACTACCTTTGTCCCAGTCCGCGTCGAGGCCGAATGACGCCTTGCGAACACCTAAGTTTGAGGCTTTAGAGTATACTAAGTCCGTGTCTGTAGTTTTTCTATTTTTGAGTCTGTCGTTGGATTGTCTTGTGTCCTTTTATGTTAAGTATGTAGTCTTTGCGTCTGTAATCGTTTTAGTTTGTGTCTGTTCCACAAAAATGTTTAGTTTGTAATAGTCTGTTTTAGTAATGAAAAATTGAAAATTCCAATTTTTTTTATTTCCATCCTTTATTCTTGCATTTATTTTCACGAACTACGCTTGGTCTGATTCGTGCGGTGTCACGATGTAATTGCAAAAGAAAATAAATAGAGAATAAGAAAGAAAGAGCGGAAAAACAAGGAAAAAAAGGAATGAGAGTAAGGAAAGAGAACGAAAATATAAGGAGCGGAAAAACCAAAGAAAGGATAAAATGATAAAGAGAAAAAGAAAGAAAGAGAGAGAAAAAGAGAGAATGAACAGAAAATTGTGACGGAAACAATAAAAAGCCAGGATGACGCACGCAGTCGAGCAAATGCATACTAGAAACAGTTAACTGTATAGGTGCATTCATGCCAACATGCGGTTACCTGATCTGCTAAAGCCTAATCACTAATCAAGTTTTTGTCCAAATGTGTGAGTTCAGACAGGTGGTTAGTTGATTCGGCATTCTGGAAACTCATCCGTACAATTCCCGTTCAAAAGATAAAGCAGATATGACAGGACAAGATGCAGACGTTGTTGGAAATAACGCTTTACGCTAGAGGGGGGGGGGTGAATAGCGTTTTAAAAATATTAAGCGTTTTAGTGCGGAATTTAAAAACTTTGCAGAAATTAAAACAAGTGCAGTAAAATAAACTTACACAATGATGTATCCTGGTTGGCCACAAACGTGGTTAGTCCAGTCCCCGAGAGACTCTCTCGAGATTTCCACTAAACTTGTCAAGCTTACGGGTGCTTAACAAACCGTTACAGCTGAGGACACAAGCCTCACCTAGGTGCTCGGGGATCACAATCCCAAAGACTTCAATTGCTCGGGGATACCAATCCCAAAGACTTCAATTGCTCGGGGATAACAATCCCAAAGACTTCAATTGCTCGGGGATAACAATCCCAAAGACTTCAATTGCTCGGGGATAACAATCCCAAAGACTTCAACTGCTCGGGGATAACAATCCCAAAGACTTCAACTGAGGAATCACAAGTTCCTCAACAAACGAGAATCGCAATTCTCTTACAAACACAAAACAAACTCACTTTACAAAGTACTCCTCAATGAGTAGATATGAGTAGAAATAGTACGCTCAAGATCACAACAACTTAGCTCAATAGAATGGCTCTTCAAAAAGCTTTATGGATGAATGAAAATGATGATCAATGTAAGAAAGCTTTTAGCAATGAAAATACTTAAATTGTATATGTTGTTGTTGTGAAAACACTGAGTTAAGCCTGTATTTATAGGTGAAAAACTCAGTCTTACCGTTGTCTAATTGCCAATTAAGGATTGCTGAAATTACTCAGTGACAATAGATTGTCAAGACTAAACAATCGATTGTTTGCCTATCAGATCAAAAATTCAATCCCAGATTTTACGTCAACAATCGATTACTTCAAATCAATAATCGATTATTTATAACGTTAAAAAATCCTTTCCAATTTTTGGCATAAAACATCGATTATCAGGAAATCAACAATCGATTATTTTAACAACGTTCAGAAAATCTTTTCCAGATTTTACGCAAAACATCGATTGTTAAATATCAACAATCGATTACCTGAAGGTAATTTGAAAATGTATGACAACGGTTAGTTCCAACAATCGATTATCAAATAGAACAATCGATTATAAATTAATTTCAAAACTTACTGTCTCATATATAATCGATTATCAAAAGCCATAATCGATTATTAATTAATTTCAAAACTTTCTGTCTCATATATAATCGATTATCAAAAGCCACAATCGATTATTAATTTATTTAAAAACACTGGGAGACATTTTTCTCATTCTAATCGATTACCATTAGTTCATAATCGATTTTTCTGAGTTTTGAAAACTTTGCCTCAGTTAACAATCGATTATCAAAAGTACACAATCGATTGTTATGCAGTTTGCAAAAACCTGATGTTAACTGACTTACTCACAATCGATTATCATTAATTCACAATCGATTGTCATGCAGTCTTGGCTTAGAGATACTCGATTATCATAAGTACATAATCGATTATCTTAGCCCAGATTTTTGAGGCATGTTTGAAAAACATTTTAACAAATATAAATATGCATAGTTTAAAATCATTTGACACTTAAGTTAGATATGCATGATTTTGGAAAAATAATTTTAGTAGAGAAGCCATGTTATGAGCCAAGATTGAGGAATCAAGATCACAATTAATATTGACTCAATTATAACATTTCTAAACTTTGTCTTGAGCTTCTTGTAATGCATCCATTTTGTGCTTGTCCTTGAGCACTGCTATATATCGCTTATTGCTTTGTTTGACATTCATCAAAACCTACAAAAGAACACACGTTTAGTATATTGCATTTGAAACGTGTTTCCAACAATTTCCCCCTTTTTGATAATGGCAAACATAAGCGGGATATATGCAATAATTATTTTGATAATCCAAGACAAGAGTAAAGTATGCAATTTGATGTTCCCCCTCAATTCATGTTCCCCCTCACTTTAAGCATGAATGAAGTTGAGAGTGATATAGCATACTTCTTGATATCCCGTTTCTTCCCCCTTTTGCCATTAGCAAAAATTTACACAAGGGAAGAATATGAAAAAAATGTGAAATAAACACAAGTTTATTTATTGGAAAATTAAGATAGAGGAAGTAATCGATTATTGATACAGTAATCGATTGTTTGACGGCGATTTTCCTGTAGAATACTTGAGTATTTTGCGATACCTGCAAAAAAAATGTTAGACGCCTCCGACGCTCAAGTTAGAAATTATGTAAGAAATAAAATGCAATGCATGACTTAGATCAACGTGGAGTCAAGGATTCCGAGTTCACTACGAATTCGGAAGAAGGACTCTTTATCTAAGGGCTTTGTAAAGATGTCTGCCAATTGGCTTTTTGTTTCAACAAATTCAATTTCGACATCGCCTTTTAGAACGTGATCTCTAATAAAATGATGTCTAATTTCAATGTGTTTTGTTCGCGAGTGAAGAATGGGATTCTTCGTCAAGCATATGGCACTAGTGTTGTCACATCTAAGAGGAATGTGATCAAGACGTAGGCCATAGTCCAAGAGTTGTTGTTTCATCCATAGGATTTGAGCGCAACAACTCCCCGCGGCTACATATTCAGCCTCGGTTGTGGACAGCGCAACACTAACTTGCTTCTTACTAAACCAAGAAACTAAAGCGCTACCGAGCAAGTGGCAAGTGCCGCTAGTGCTCTTGCGATCCAATTTGCATCCAGCAAAATCGGAGTCGGAATAGCCAATAAGTTGGCATGAAGAACCTTTGGGGTACCATAGACCCACATTGGTAGTACCGACAAGATACCTTAGAATCCGCTTTACCGCAGTAAGGTGAGACTCTTTTGGACATGATTGATAACGGGCACAGACGCACACGCTAAACATGATGTCCGGACGACTAGCAGTAAGATAAAGAAGAGAGCCAATCATACCTCGGTACTTTTTGATGTCGACTTCCTTACCTTTTTCATCTTTGTCGAGATGATCGGATGTGCTCATGGGAGTTGCTATTTCCTTTGCATTGTTCAAGTCAAAACGTTTAAGCAGTTCTTTGCAATACTTGCTTTGACAAATGAATGTACCTTCCTTCATTTGTTTTACTTGTAATCCCAAAAAGAATTGTAACTCACCCATCATGGACATCTCAAATTCGCTAGTCATTAAGTTTGAAAATTCCTTGCATAGAGCATTGTTAGTAGCACCAAAAAATGATATCATCTACATATATTTGAACTAGCAAGATATCATTGTTTTCATGCTTGACAAATAAAGTTGTGTCAACTTTTCCACGAATAAAATTATTTTCTAAAAGAAATTTACTCAACCTTTCATACCAAGCTCGAGGAGCTTGTTTTAAACCATAAAGGGCCTTTTTGAGTTTGAAAACATGATTGGGAAAATTAAAGTCTTCAAAACCGGGGGGTTGCTTTACAAAAACTTCTTCTTGGATAAAACCATTTAAAAAGGCACTTTTCACATCCATTTGATATAAAATGAAATTCATAGAAGATGCAAAAGCAAGCAACAAACGGATGGCCTCTAATCTAGCTACCGGAGCATATGTCTCATCATAATCAATCCCTTCTTCTTGATTATAGCCTTGAGCCACAAGCCTAGCTTTGTTTCTAGTGATTATGCCATTTTCATCTAATTTATTTCGAAAAACCCATTTCGTACCAATTATGGTATGACCTTCGGGTCTTGGCACCAAATCCCAAACGTTGTTACGTTTGAATTGGTTAAGCTCCTCTTGCATTGCCAAGGTCCAAAATTCATCACCAATTGCTTCAGAGATGGTTTTGGGTTCAATTTGAGAAACAAACGCAGTAAGATCTAAGGTATTTCTAAGGGAGTTCCGGGTACTTACCTTTCCTCCAACGTCGCCTATTACCTGATCGAGAGGATGGTCTTTGACTGTCCTCCATTCTGTTTGCTCTTTTGGTTCATTTTCCGATTGAGGAGCTTCTTCAATTTGTTGTTCCACCGTTTTGTCAATTTCTTTCCTTGGTGGTTCTTCTTGAATTTTGTCCTTTAGGCTTTCCAGAATACCTGAAAGATCAAGACCACAATCCTTTCTCGCCAAGCGAGTATTATCTTCGGAAAATACAATATGAGGAGATTCCTCTACAACTTGGGTTCTTTTATTAAAAACCCCATAAGCTTTACTACGAGAAGAATAGCCAATGAAGATACCTTCATCCGACTTTGCATCAAATTTTCCTAGTTGGTCCTTTCCATTGTTATGCACAAAACATTTACAACCAAAAACACGTAAATGTGAAATGTCAGGTTTTCTACCTTTGTAGAGTTCATATGGGGTTTTTAAGAGTATCGGCCGAATTGCTACTCTATTCAAAACATAGCATGCGGTACTCACGGCGTCTGCCCAAAAGTGTTTGGGAATCTTAGCTTCGTCGAGCATGGTTCTAGCCATCTCTTCGAGACTCCTATTTTTCCTTTCCACCACCCCGTTTTGTTGTGGTGTACGTGGAGCGGAAAAGGTATGCTCGATTCCGAGTTCATCACAAAAATCCGCAAAGAGATTGTGATCAAACTCTCCCCCATGATCACTTCTAATGGAAGTGACAGTTGATTCCTTTTCATTTTGAACTCTTTTAAGAAAAAGCTTGAAGCTAAGAAATGCATCACTTTTATGTGCAAGAAATAATGTCCATGTAAATCTAGAGAAGTCATCAACAATTACAAAAGCATATCTATTTCTTCCTAGACTTTCGATGCGGGATGGTCCGAATAAATCCATATGCAATAGTTGTAAAGGTCTAGAGGTTGAAACAACATTTTTGGATTTAAAAGATGCTCTTGTTTGCTTCCCCTTCTGACATGAGTCACAAATAGTATCACTTTCAAATTTTAAGTTAGGAAGACCAATCACTAGATTTTGAGAAATTAATTTATTTAAAAGATGCATGTTCATATGAGCTACTCTACGATGCCACAACCACACATTATCATCTTTGCTCAACAAACAATCAACATACTCGGATGAGGAGTTTTCAAGATCAACCATGTAAATATTGTCAACTCTAAAACCACGTAGAATAATCTTGAAATCACTACGTCTAAACACTAGACACTCATCTGAATCAAACAACGCAAGATTTCCCTTGTCACATAATTGACTTATGCTCAAGAGATTATGCTTTAATCCTTTGACAAGTAATATATGCTTTATAGAGGATTTTTCATTCTTACCGACCGATCCGATGCCAATAATTTGTCCTTTATTGTTGTCACCGAATACAACGCTTCCTCCTTCTTTGTGCTCTAGTTGAAGGAATTTGGATTCGTCTCCTGTCATGTGTCTGGAGCATCCACTGTCAAGGTACCATAGTACACTTGATCCCTTCAAGCACACCTACAAGGCAAATTAATATTCTTTAGGTACCCATACCATTTTGGGTCCTTGGGGGTTAGGCAAATAACGACCATAATAATATGAAGAATCTCTATGCTTTGTAAAACACATAGGTGCAATATGACCTATACGATTGCAGTAATGACATACTACGTTCGGGTTGTGTTGATGCCTAGGTTGAGCCAACAAAGTTCTAGGCGAATGAAAATGATTAACACAAGATATATTGTTCCCATTTCTAGTATAATATCTAGATGGTCTAAAGTCATTAGTGCTAGACTTGTTGAAGGACCTAGTGTCATGTCTAGGTGGTCTAAGCTCGTTCCTAGAGTTATTTCTTGGTTGCCGAAAATTACTATTTGTAGGCTTGTTTGCAAGAATCCTAGATTTGGATCTAGGTTGTCTAAAGATATTAGTTCTACCCTTATTTTCATACATTCTAGCATAATGTCTAGGTGGTGTAGTGGAGTTTTTGTTTTTATGCCGTTGATTTTTCTTAGGCGATTCTTTTTCACCAACTTTAAAAACTTCTTTACTACGAGTTTCTAAAGTTTTCCTAAGTTCTGTGTTTTCTAGTTTTAAGGACTCACAAGTAGTAGAAGTAAAACAATTATCAACACAAGAGGCTTCATGCATGGTCTTGATGACTTGTCTGAGTTCTATACTATCATTTAACAAAAATTGATTTTCATTTGCAAGATTCTCGTTATCACGAGACAGATTTTCAACCCCTTTTTGAGCTAAAGAAAGACGTTCTTCGAAGTCCTTGTCTTTTAAAAAGAGTTGTTTTTGAAAATCCTCTCCTTGTAGAGAAAGAGTCCTTTGTAAATCTTTAATAGTCTTAGAAGCATTTACCAACTCATCATGCAGTTTGTTATAAGCAATTTGTATATCGTTAGATGTACTTACCTCGTCTTTTTCGTCTGCCATGAGGCACTGACCAGTTGATTCATCGTTTGTGCTGACCGCTTTTTGAGGCGTGTTTTCGTGCAATTCCTCAAGTTTGTCCCACATTTCCTTAGCAGTTTTATAGTGGGAGATTTTTTGCCAAAGTTCCTGATTCAAGGCGTTATGAAATATATTCATAGCTTTAGTGTTGTATTCACTTACCTTATCTTTCCCGACTTTTGTCGTCAGTTGATCACTGTGTTTAATAGCTTGCCATAGATACAAATCGTTTGCCATTGTAAAAACTTGCATTCGATATTTCCAGACTGAGTAGTCGTTTTCGTCTAATATTGGAGGAGACATGCTGCATTCTCCTTCACCTATTCCTGCAAAGAAATTTAGAGTAGAAGCCATGGATGGTTCTCTCAAACGGTTAGGTTTTTCAGAGAGTATGGCTCTGATACCAATTGTTGGAAATAACGCTTTACGCTAGAGGGGGGGGGGGTGAATAGCGTTTTAAAAATATTAAGCGTTTTAGTGCGGAATTTAAAAACTTTGCAGAAATTAAAACAAGTGCAGTAAAATAAACTTACACAATGATGTATCCTGGTTGGCCACAAACGTGGTTAGTCCAGTCCCCGAGAGACTCTCTCGAGATTTCCACTAAACTTGTCAAGCTTACGGGTGCTTAACAAACCGTTACAGCTGAGGACACAAGCCTCACCTAGGTGCTCGGGGATCACAATCCCAAAGACTTCAATTGCTCGGGGATACCAATCCCAAAGACTTCAATTGCTCGGGGATAACAATCCCAAAGACTTCAATTGCTCGGGGATAACAATCCCAAAGACTTCAATTGCTCGGGGATAACAATCCCAAAGACTTCAACTGCTCGGGGATAACAATCCCAAAGACTTCAACTGAGGAATCACAAGTTCCTCAACAAACGAGAATCGCAATTCTCTTACAAACACAAAACAAACTCACTTTACAAAGTACTCCTCAATGAGTAGATATGAGTAGAAATAGTACGCTCAAGATCACAACAACTTAGCTCAATAGAATGGCTCTTCAAAAAGCTTTATGGATGAATGAAAATGATGATCAATGTAAGAAAGCTTTTAGCAATGAAAATACTTAAATTGTATATGTTGTTGTTGTGAAAACACTGAGTTAAGCCTGTATTTATAGGTGAAAAACTCAGTCTTACCGTTGTCTAATTGCCAATTAAGGATTGCTGAAATTATTCAGTGACAATCGATTGTCAAGACTAAACAATCGATTGTTTGCCTATCAGATCAAAAATTCAATCCCAGATTTTACGTCAACAATCGATTACTTCAAATCAATAATCGATTATTTATAACGTTAAAAAATCCTTTCCAATTTTTGGCATAAAACATCGATTATCAGGAAATCAATAATCGATTATTTTAACAACGTTCAGAAAATCTTTTCCAGATTTTACGCAAAACATCGATTGTTAAATATCAACAATCGATTACCTGAAGGTAATTTGAAAATGTATGACAACGGTTAGTTCCAACAATCGATTATCAAATAGAACAATCGATTATAAATTAATTTCAAAACTTACTGTCTCATATATAATCGATTATCAAAAGCCATAATCGATTATTAATTAATTTCAAAACTTTCTGTCTCATATATAATCGATTATCAAAAGCCACAATCGATTATTAATTTATTTAAAAACACTGGGAGACATTTTTCTCATTCTAATCGATTACCATTAGTTCATAATCGATTTTTCTGAGTTTTGAAAACTTTGCCTCAGTTAACAATCGATTATCAAAAGTACACAATCGATTGTTATGCAGTTTGCAAAAACCTGATGTTAACTGACTTACTCACAATCGATTATCATTAATTCACAATCGATTGTCATGCAGTCTTGGCTTAGAGATACTCGATTATCATAAGTACATAATCGATTATCTTAGCCCAGATTTTTGAGGCATGTTTGAAAAACATTTTAACAAATATAAATATGCATAGTTTAAAATCATTTGACACTTAAGTTAGATATGCATGATTTTGGAAAAATAATTTTAGTAGAGAAGCCATGTTATGAGCCATGATTGAGGAATCAAGATCACAATTAATATTGACTCAATTATAACATTTCTAAACTTTGTCTTGAGCTTCTTGTAATGCATCCATTTTGTGCTTGTCCTTGAGCACTGCTATATATCGCTTATTGCTTTGTTTGACATTCATCAAAACCTACAAAAGAACACACGTTTAGTATATTGCATTTGAAACGTGTTTCCAACAGACGTCAGTATTATGGATCCTAAAAATGAAGCCTAAGTAATAGATGTGGGTGCTATGAAAGAGGAAATGAGGAAACAAAAAGCACAAATGGCCAAAATGCATCGGGCATGGTCTCAGGGGCACCCGACATCATCATATCCGGCCAACATTGACTATATTCCACCACTAGCTCAGGCTTCGGAGCCCAACACTCCCCACGCATCTTCAGATTTTCCCTTTCCCACCCAGGTTTATGGTACCACGTCATATGATCCTCCAGATCCACCACCCAAAGAAAATCCTCCTCCGCACATGGCTCCAACCTTTGTGACGCCTCCCCTAGCCACATTACATAGATCCTCCAGTGAGCCACAGTTTCAAGCTCATGCCACTCAATATTACCCTCCTGAGCCCACTTTCAAAGCTCCTGAATCATATCCTTACACACCCCAATTAGAGGCCCCGAGAGAAGTTGAGAAGACCGTCAAGAATGACAAACAGGAAGAAGTAATCCGCTAAAGTCAAAAGCCTGGAGCAATCCTTCAGGAACATGCACAAATTGGGCAACCAAGTCAGTGTTGCTTACAAGGATTTGTGCCCTTTTTCTTGATATTTAGTTACCCACAGGGTTTAAAATGACCATGTTTGATTTGTATGAGGGACAAGGCAACCCAGTGGCTCACCTTCTAGGTTTTTACAATAAAATGAGAGGGGTTGGAGGAAAAGATGAATTGCTGATAGCCTATTTTGGTCAAAGTCTGAGCGGGTCAGTGCTGGAGTGGTACACGAGACATGACCTCGGTCGATGGTATACATGCGATAATCTGGCACAAGCATTCATCGGCCATTTCCAGTACAACCTTGAAATAGTCCCCGATTGTTTGTCGTTGTTGAAGTTGGAAAAGAAGACTGCAGAAAGTTTTAGAGAATTTGGTTTCCGTTGGAGGGAACAGGCAGCCAGGGTTGACCCTCCGATGAGGGAGAGCGAGATGGTATATTACTTCTTACAAACATTGGAGCCTACCTATTTTTGTCATCTGATGATGTCTGTTGGGAAGTTATTCAACGAAGTTGTAAAAATGGGAGCTATGATCAAAGAAGGATTGAAATCCAACAAAATATTGAGTTATTCGGCATTGAAAGCAACCACGCAGGCCATCGAAAATGGCACTGGTGGTGTGCTTGGAAAAAAGAAGTTGCCACTGTTGAAGCTAGTTCCTGATCCAGGCCTCACAACCCTCCGCCTCACTATAACCAGCCTAGACCTCATCACCCAAATTACCTATATACCCTATGTATCCCGCAACAACATTACTATCCTACATCCGAACCACACTTTGATGTCGACCATGCCCAGACATACACCCAGTCTCCGCCGCACCCCCAATGGCGTGTGCCGACTCCTCTAAACACCTATCCTCCTCCTGAAAACACCTATCCACCTCCTCAAAACACATACACACCTCCCAAGGCTAATAGACCAGGAACCGACTTTCGTCCAAATCAGTCTTTTAGAAATGAGAAGGGCCCAAATAGAAAAACATTCACTCCGCTGGGAGATTCGTATACTACTCTCTTTCACAGATTGAAGCAGCTGGGAATATTGACCCCAATCGAACCCAAAGTGCCAAATCCCCTTCCTAAAAACTCGGACCATTCTGTTAGCTGTGAATATTGCTTAGGAATGCTGAGGCACGATATTGAGGAGCTAGAAATTGAAGAATGCGGTACCGGAGCTTATTAACAATCGCCGTATCGAGGTACAGGCTCCGGAGGTGCCAAATATCAACCAAAAACCGTTTCTAGCACATCACGATACTAACATGATTGAATTGATATAAAATGGAGCAGAGTCTAAAAAGCCCTTGCAGACGGTCATGATGATTCATTCTGTTGGAGCCAAGGAGAAAGAAAAGGCAGTTGAGGTAACGCCAGCAATTCAGGCGGAAAGTACGAAAGACAAGCAGGTGGTGGTGATGGGGAAAGGGCCATTTGTTGATACAAAATGCTTTAATAAGTGATATCTCACTTGATTCCCCCTCGTAGACAGAGCCAGCCAAGTTAGTGGTACAAGGGGCATCACCTGTGCCCGCGGTTGTTGTGAAAGGGGCATGCGTCGAACCGGTCATCATAAAGCCGGTAGTTCAATTACCCATGGTCAATAGTAAAGCCGTGCCGTGGAAATATGAGAAGGTGGTAGTAACATACAAGGGGAAATAAATAGAGGAAGAAAGTTGTGAAGCGCAAGGTTTAACTCGATCGAGACACTGTTTTGCCCCCGAAGAATTGAGAAAAGCTAAGGGCACTAAAGACAATGCAACACTAGTCAAGAAGGCGGTGACGGAAGAAGAGGCAGAAGGATTTCTTAAAAAGATGAAGTCACATGATTATTCTATTATGGAAAAATCGAGAAATTCTCTGGCTCAGATCTCATTGTTATCATTATTGATCCACTCAGAGGAGCATCGCCGAGCTTTGATGAAAATATTGAATGAGGTTCATGTCCCTGACAATATTTCAGTCAACTATCCGGAAACCATTGCCAAATGGATCTTCGAGGTAAACAGGATAACGTTTTCTGATAATGAATTGCCCGTGGAGGGCATAGAACACAACAAAGCTCTTTACTTAACAATCAAGTGTGAAGATTCAAAAGTGAATCGAGTTTTGATCGATAAATGGTCTAGTGCCAAATATTTTCCCACTGTCTACATGGAACTAGTTGAATATTGATGATGATAGAATCCACAAAAATAGTATTTGTGTCTGAGGATTTGATGGAGGTGGAACAGACACACTGGGGGACATTATCCTTGAATTGACTATTGGCCCAATCGAGTTCACACTGGAATTTCAGGTGCTGGACGCCACAGTATCTTATAATCTGTTATTGGGACAACCATGGATCCATGTGGACAAGGCAGTGCCTTCCACATTACACCAAATGGTCAAATTCGAGTGGTACAGACAAGAAATCGTGTTACATGGGGAAGACCCCACATGCGTTGTAAGTGACTCCATTGTGCCATATATAGAAACTGATGATGATAATGGGCCATGGGTCTATCAGGTCTTCGAAACGATCCCAGTGAACAGAGTGCCTGAGGGTAAGAACATTCCATGTCTCAGAGTGTCAGTTGCGACCGTTATGATAGTATCAGAAATGCTGGGTAATGGGTTCGTTCCACGGAAAGGTCTAGGGGTTGAGCTTCAGGGCATTGTTCAACCCGTTTCCTTGTCCACGAATTTGGACACCTTCGGGCTGGATTTCAAGCCAATAACAGCAGATGTCATAAGGGGTTGTAAGTTGAAAAAGAAAGGTTGGTTTCTTCCCAAACCAATTCCACGTCTGTCCAGGTCCTTTGTTAGGCCAAGGGCCAAAAAGCAGTTAGCAACACAGGCGAAGGGTCCACTGATTGGTGCAGAGGGGAATTTGGACAAAGTGTTTGAGAAGATATTTTCTGAAGTAAACATGGTTGAGGCTGGTGAAGGTTCTAGTAATGCAGACATTCAGCACATTGGGCCACATGCTAGGATCAGTAACTGGGAAGCCACTCCTCTGCCAGTTCGGAGGGAGTCGCGGTAGTGGGACTTTGTTTTTCCTTTTTTGCTTTCACCTGGATTATTCCGGGGTTTGTAATCCTTGTGACTATGTTCTGTCCATTTGGATGAGCTAAAGCCTGTTATCTTTACGTTTTAATGAAATGCAATTTTCTTTCCCTTTTCCTTTCCTAATTTTGTTTCCATTTTGTTCTTTTATTGCGTGTACAGTTTTTTATGCTGATATCAATGACATGACATGCATGAGGACTCCTCGGCCCAGTTTTATTAGCCAACCTAACTCAGAAATAATAATACAAGATATTGAATGTGACGATGAAGAGGAATACAATGATGATGAGGCCTATGAAGAAATCATTAAGGAACTAAAATACTTTGAGGAAAAACCCAAACCGAACTTAAATGACACAGAAGCAGTTAACCTAGGGGACCAAGATAATATCCTTGAAACTAAAATAAGTGTTCATCTGGAGCCGCAGCTCAAGGAAGAAATAATCGCGGTGTTGCGGGAATATAAAGATGTTTTTGCTTGGTCCTATGATGATATGCTGGGGCTGAGTACTGATTTGGTGGCTCACAAATTGCCTACCGATCCATCACTCCCACCTGTTAAGCAAAAACTGAGAAAGTTCAAAATAGACATAAGTGTGAAGATTAAAGAAGAGATCACCAAGCAGTTTGATGCAAAGGTCATTCGGGTTCACGATATCCCACCGGGTTAGCTAATGTTGTGCCTGTGCCGAAGAAAGATTGCAAAACTAGGGTGTGTGTTGATTATCGAGATCTCAACAAGGCAAGTCCAAAAGACAATTTTCCATTACCTAACATCCACATATTGATCGACAATTGTGCCAAACATGAGATTGGTTCTTTTGTGGATTGTTATGCGGGTTATTATCATATCTTAATGGATGAGGAAGATGCAGAAAAGATGGCATTCATCACACCGTGGGGAACATACTGCTATCGAGTCATGTCATTCAGTTTGAAAAATGCTGGGGCAACCTACATAAGGGCTATGCCGATGATATTCCATGATAGGATACATAAAGAGATTGAGGTGTACATAGATGATGTGATTTGGTAATCCAGGAAGCAGTCTGACCATGTCAGGGATTTGAGGAAATTCTTTCAAAGGATTCACAGGTACAATCTCAAGCTCAATCGTGAAAAATGTGCTTCCGGGGTGCTATCTGGAAAGTTGCTGGGGTTTATAGTCAGTCGCCGAGGTATTGAATTGGATCCATCGAAGATTAAGGCAATTCAGGAATTACCGCCTCCGAGAAAAACAATTGATATAATGAGTTTATTGGGAAGATTGAACTACATTAGCAGGTTCATTGCTAAGCTCAAAACTACTTGTGGCCCATTTTCAAATTGCTAAAGAAAGATGCTGCGGTTAAATAGACGGATAAATGTCAGAAAGATTTTGATAAGATAAAGGGATATTTGTCGAATCCACCCGTGTTGGTTCCGTCAGAACCAGGGAGACCTTTGATTCTGTATCTGATTGTCTTGTATAATTCGTTTGGCTGCGTACTGGAGCAGCATGATGTTACTAGCAGGAAGGAGCAGGCGATCCACTATATCAGCAAGAAGTTCACATCTTACGAGGTTAAGTACTCTCATCTGGAGAGGACGTGTTGCGCCCTAACTTGGGTGGCGCAAAAATTGAAACATTAATTCTCGTCCTACACTACTTACCTCATATCTCAGTTAGATCCACTGAAGTATATATTCCAGAAGCCTATGCCCACGGGAAGGCTTGCAAAGTGGCAAATTTTGCTTACATAGTTTGATATTATCTATGTGACAGGGACTGCAATGAAAGAGCAGGCTTTAGCTGATCATTTGGATAAGAATCCAGTTGATGACGATTACGAGCCTTTGAAAACTCACTTCTATGAAAGAGTTGATGCATATTGATGAGTTGGAGCAGGTAGAGAAACCAGTATGGAAACTGTTCTTTGATGGAGCGACAAATATGAAAGGCGTGGGAATAGAAGCCGTACTTATTTCTGAAACAGGTCAGCACTATTCTGTTACGGCTCAGCTTCGTTTGTATTGTACGAACAACATGGTGGAATATGAAGCATGTATTTTGGGTTTGACATTAGCTTTGGATATGGGTGTCAGGGAAGTCTTGGTCACGGGTGACTCGGACCTACTGGTACACCAAATTCAAGGGGAATGGGAAACACGGGACTTGAAGCATATACTATACCGATAGTGTTTGCATGAGCTTTGTCAACGGTTTCAGTCGATAGAGTTCAGGAATATCCCTAGGATTCATAATTAGGTTACTGACACTTTGGCTAATTGGGCATCAATGTTGCACCATCCAGATAAGGCTTACGTAGACCCATAGCAGATTCAGGTCTACGATCAGAATGCTAATTGTAATATGGTAGAAGAGGAACTTGACGGTGAGCGGTGGTTTCATGACATCATGGAATATATCAGCATGGGAGTATATCCAGCACATGCCATCGGTGATCAGAAAAGAACTATTCGTCGATTAGCAAGCGGGTTTTTCTTAAGTGGAGGAGTATTGTAAAAAAGAACACCAGATCTTGGATTGTTAAGGTGCGTGGATGCAAGGCAAGCAACATCTATCATGATTGAAGTACATTCGGGAGTCTGTGGACCGCATATGAGCAGATATGTTTTGGCAAAGAAGATCCTACGGGCGGGTTATTGTTAGCTTACTATGGAGCGGGATTGTATCGGTTTTGTGCGTAAATGCCATCAGTGCCAAGTGCATAGAGATTTGATTCATTCTCTGCTATTAGAACTACATACAATATCCACGCCATGGCCTTTTGTGGCATGGGGCATGGATGTCGTGCCAATTGAACCTGCACCGTCAAACGGTAACGGGTTCATTTTGGTAGCTATAGACTATTTTACCAAATGGGTAGAGGCTAAGACATTCAAATCTGCAACCAAGAATACCGTGGTGGATTTTGTGCATGCAAACATTATCTGTCGATTTGGGGTACCGAAAGTGATCATTACAGACAATGGGGCAAACCTCAATAGTCATTTGATGAAGGAAACATGTGAGCAATTCAAGATTACCCATAGGCATTCTACTCCCTATCGCCCTAAATAAAATGGTGCGTTTGAGGCAGCAAATGAGAATATAAAGAAAATATTGCGGAAAATGGTGGAAGGTTCGAGACAAGGAATGAAAATTTGCCTTTTGCATTGATGGGGTATCGCACCACCGTCCATACTTCAGTGGGAGCTATACCTTATTCATTGGTGTATGGCATCGAGGCAGTAATACACGCAGAAGGGGAAATCCCATCTCTGCAAATTGTTGCGGAGGCTGAGATCGATGATGAAGAATGGGTGAAAAGTCGCCTTGAGCTGTTAAGTTTTATTGATGAGAAGAGATTGGCATCAGTGTGTAATGGTCAGCTGTACCAACAAAGAATAGCAAGAGCATACAACTAGAAAGTGCGCCCGAGGAAATTCGAAGTTGGACAGTTAGTACTGAGGCGGATTTTGCCTCATTGGGCTGAAGCAAAATAAAAATTTGCCTCGAACTGGCAGGGGCCATTTGTAATAACCAAAGTGTTGTCTAATGGTGCATTGTACTTGACAGACGTAGAAGGAAAATGTAAATATGGCCATCAACGCCGATGCAGTCAAGAGATATTATGAATGATTTCTTTTCATAATGTACTTGTTTGTTTTTTGCATGTTTTAAAGATTGAAATGATGAAGGCATTTTGTTCTGCTATCCAAAAATTTTATCCCTTGTCATCACCTTTGAGCCTTACTTATTTATGATCATACCCCTCTTTCAGAAGCAACGGCACGATGTCTGGGCGAAGGAAAGAAAGGAAAAAGAAAATCAAAGAAAAAAAGAAAAGAAAAGAAAAAGAAAAAAGAAGAGAAAAAAAGAAGAAAAGAAATAAAGAAAAAAAAAGAAACTGAAAAGAAAAGAAAACAGAAGAAAAGAAAAGAAAGAATCATAACATAAGTAATTACGATACAGTGAACTACGTTTGACTTGATCCCGAAAGGTTACGTAGGCAGCCTTACTCCGAGGTTTAGTCACACCAAAATAAAAATCCGAAAGTCCCCAAGCAAGAAATTGGGGCAGCAGTTGTAATGGTCTTGAGTAATTGGATTTCGAAAGTTGTAATTTTAACCCATTGAAAAATATTTTGAGCCTTTTATACCTTTTTTTCTAACCCATCCAAAAGCCTACATTACGATCTAAAGAAAGACCTTCTGATCAATTTGTGAGGAATGCCAAGTCAAGCATGTAGCAGTATCTCATGGTAGAGGCAATACTCTGGTTCAAGCAAGAAAAACAAAAGATAAAATATGAGAGAGTCTTACTGGTGAAAACCCTCACGGGCAGCGTATGGCGATAGGAGCTAAGAGAAAATAAAATGAGAGAGTCCTAGTAGTGAAAACCCTCTCGGGCACCCTAAGGCGAAAGTGAGTTGAGAAATGGCAAACTGAGAAAGTTCTGTTGGTGAAAATTGTTTGTGGCACCGCAAGATAAATGAGGTTAAGGTTTGTATAAAGTAATCAAGTGATGGAAGTTCTGGGAAATGAAGTATTGCAACTGAAGAGCTGGTTAGTTGGATCGGTTGGACCGGTTAGTCCGAAATGCATGTCATGATTATTGGTGCCAGCTGTTACGGGCAGATAAGTTTATTTTCTTTTTCCTTTTCAACAGTCCTCTGGTTTTGGATTCTCTTATCCTTAACTCAAAATTATTGCATTTTATTCTCTTTTGGGGGTTTTGGTTTGTCTAAAATGTTCCAATGTCAGTTTTTTTCAATAAAAAGGAGAAATGATTTCAAAGCCCACTACCAGCTTCCGAAAATGGCAAAACAAAATATGGCCAGAGCACGTCAGCAGCAATGGGATGTAAAGTGAAATAGGGGAAGTCGCCGAAACTGTCATCGATAGAATATTTGGGAAATGTTGTGGAAAATGTGAAAGTTCAGGCAAAGAGAGTCAGAAAGGGGAAACAACACTGGGAGTACAAATGCATTCAGGTTGTCAGAAATTGGGGAATATGAAAGTCGGTCAGAAGTCAGGCAGTTCAGAGGAAGTCAGGCAGCACAAAACAGGGCAATGGAAGGATGATGCAACAAGAATGCCATCAACTAACCACTATTTTTAAACTAACAAATTTTCGGTGATTGAAACTAGGGCAGAAAAATCATTTGTCAGGAGGAATTTTCCAATAAAGAAAAGTAGGCAATAATCAAGTTTAATCGCAAGTGCGGCATGGGTGAAATATAGAACATGAAGAGTGGCATAAGGAGATGTTGAAGTCAGGAGCCCGCCTGAAAAATAGAGGAATACATCTTGGCCTTTGGGTTTTAAAGTTACAATTCCAGTCCTGTTGCAATTCAAGTGTTAGTTTTAATCCTTATTAGTATGTGGTAACAAGCCCCAGTTTTTCCAAACTAGGGCAGAAGTTTCCGTTTTTTATCTATTTTTGTGGCAGGAGCCCGCCTGAAGAATAGAGGAATACATTTCAAATTCTGAAGTTAGGAGTCCGCCTGAAGAACAGAGACATACAATTCAAGTTTGAAATCGGGAGCCCACCTGAAAAATAAAGAGACATATATTTCAAATTCAAAAGTTAGGAGTCCGCCTGGAGAATAGAGACATGCATTTAGAATTTTTTGAAGTCAGGAATCTGCTTGGAAAACAGAGACATATATTTCAAATTCAGAAGTCAGGAGTCCGCCTGGAGTATAGAGACATGCATTTAGAATTTTTAAAGTCAGGAGTCCGCCTGGAATACAGAGACATATATTTCAAATTCAGAAGTCAGGAGTCTGCATGGAGAATAGAGACATGCATTTCGAATTTTTGAAGTCAGGAGTCTGCCTGGAAAACAGAGACATATATTTCAAATTCAGAAGTTAGGAGTCTGCCTGGAGAATAGAGATGCATTTAGAATTTTTGAAGTGAGGAGTCTGCCTGGAAAATAGAGACATATATTTCAAATTCAGAAGTCTGGAGTCCACCTGGAGAATAGAGACATACATTTAGAATTTTTGAAGTCAGGAGTACACCTGAAGAATAGAGACATACAGTTTAAATTTTTGAAGTCAGGAGTCTGCCTGGAGAACAGAGACATATATTTAAAGTTTTAATAATCAGGAGTCCGACTGAAGAACAGAGACATATATTTCAAGTTTCAGTAATCAGGAGTCCGCCTTGTGAACATAGACATATATTTCAATTTCAGTATTCCGGATCCCGCCTGGAGAACATAAGCATACATTTTAAAATTCAGCAGTCAATAGCCCGCCTGAAGAACAGAGGTGATACTACCCATTTTTAGTTTTCAATAAGCTTCTTTGTCTATTTTGAAGGCAGGAGTCTGCCTGGATAACAAAGACATGCATCTCAAATTTCGGAAGTCAGGAGTTCGTCTGGAGAATAGAGACATACAATTCAAATTTTAGCAGTCAGGAGTCCGCCTGGAGAAGAGAGACATACATTCCGAGTTTTAGCAGTCAGGAGTCCGCCTGGAGAACAGAGACATGCATTTAGAATTTCAGTAGTCAGGACTCCGCCTGGAGAACAGAGATATATATTTCAAATTTTAGTAATCAGGAGCCCGCCTGGAAACAGAGTTGATACAATTCGATTTGTAGTTTTCAGCCAATTTCTTTGTTTAATTTGAAATCAGGAACCCGCATGGAGAATGGAGGTGTTAAATTTTTAAGTAGTTGAAATCAGGAGCCCGTCTAGAGAATGTAGGTGTTAAATTTCTAAGTAGTTGAAATCATGAGCCCGCCTGGAGAATGAAGGTGTTAAATCTTTAAGTAGTTGAAGTCAGGAGACTGCCTGGAGAATGAAAGTGTTAAATCTTAAGTTGTAGTCGAAGTTAGGAGCCCTCCTGATGAATGGAGGTATACAATTCAAGTTTAAAAAATCAGGAGCCTGCCTGGATAACAGAGATATTTCGAGTCAAGTTTTAGCCAAAATTCTTATTAATATCCGGTAACGGTGCCCAGTTTCAAAACCGGGGAAGAAAGTTTTCTTTGTTTTGTCTATTTTGTGAAGTCAGGAGCCCGCCTAGATAACAGAGGAATACATTCCAATTCAATTTTATTCAAGTTCAGCAATGTGGAGGGAAGGAACAACATCTCAGTTAGCAAGTTGAAGTAACGACAATGGATTTCACCAAGCGAACGCAAGATAATAAGGAAGTACAAGATCAAGTTTGAAGATCTTAGATAGGACTTTTGTAATTCATGGTTCATAGATTAGGCTAGCTTCTTTTATTATTGACACGGTGTAATAAGGAAGGTCAGCGAGCAGTAGCAGCAGAGACAACAATGAAATCACAGCTACCGGTAGTCCCAGCTACCAGGCTCTCCCGAACTACACTGACCTGATTCCTGTTTAGCGCAAGATATGTAGGCAACCTCTGAAGCAAGGTGCGGTCAAACTTTTCAGAAAATGCTTCACACGGAATATGCGAACATGCAAAAATCTCTCATTTCCGCTCACTTGTCTTTGCACGAAACTTTTCGTGTTTCCGGGCAAAGAGGGGCAGCTCTGAGCACATGATATTTGTCCTAAGCAAATTTTTCCAAAAATTCAAATAAAATAATTTTCTTAGTATTTTTACAAATTCTGTTGAATTTTTAGGTAATTTTTTGTATTTATTTGTGCATGATAATTCATAAAAATACAAAAAATATGTATTTGCAGTTTTGCATTTAATTTTTTAATGTTAATTAGGGGGTAATTTGTTTTAGAACAAAACATGAAAATCACAAAAAATTAGTTCATTTTACATTTTAATCATTTTTATTTGGAATTTGTCATAAAATAGATTTTATAGTAATTTTAGGAATTGTTTAGTTTAGTTTAAATAATTAGGATTTTAATTAAAATATTTAGATTAAAACACAAAAAAAGAGATAAGAGAATTAACTGTGGAAAGAAGGCAAAAAAGGGGAATAATAATATAAAGGAGGCTGCCATGTCTAGGCTTGAATTATTGCCACACCCTAGCCCAGATGCTCTACCCGTTTAGCCATGGCCCGCCCCAGCCCAACGCCCGGTCAGCTTGTGTGAAAACCAAGAGACGTCGTTTGAGGGGAATATAATCTTGGCCCTTCAATTCTCATTATCAACGGCTGAGGAAGAGGGTTATTCGTTAGATATAACTGTCTGAATAACCCTAGAGACAGTATATCTTCCTCGTACCCTTTTCCCTTTTCTCCTTCACCACTGCATCTTCGCTGGAATCCTCATCGGCGGGAAACAACTTTCATGTCAAAAGTCACCAGAAACACACCATAGACGCTCCTTCTTCTCCTCTTCCCAACCCCCACGATGGTTTCCATCGAATCATAGCCAAGCTCTTCGAATCTTTGATCTAAACTTTTCGGCCAAGACGTCGACTCACCCAAACCAGCCAAGATTCTCACCACACCTTCCCTGGACTTCCCTCATCTCATATATCTCATTATTTCTATCAAATAACACCGGAGTTGGGCAAGTTTGAATCCGCGGCCTAGTTGTTTTTGCTGGTTAAAGGTTTTTTTCAAAGACGAGTGACTTCAGGCTAATATCACAGGTCATTTGCTTATGAAATAGACCTATAATATTAACTCGAAGTTATTTTTAGAGTTTTCATTTGAAGACTTGATTCAGTTATTTTCTCCTTCCTTTCTTTAGCTTTTAGTTTAGCTCGTCGATTTTTTTGGTTATGATTGCCAGTTTAGCTTTCTTCTGTGAACAATACGTTTGTCTAGATTCATTCTCATTCTGAGTAGTTTTGTTTGTTGCTCTTTTATTCAAATTCCAGGTTAATTAGTGATTTTGCTCGTTAAGAATTCAATGGTGAATTGGTCAATGGCATAAGTAGGTTCCTCTTTTATCCTGTTCATGTGAGTTTGGGCTGGGAGTTTGATTAGGAATGATTTTGGGTATTAGTTGATTAACTGTTTGCTCAATCTTAGTGTTAATGGATATAATGTTAAGATGGTCATTTGGGAATAGATTATTCGTGCACTTATTATTAACCTTAGTTAGTTTCTAGTTAGGGGTAAATGGGTTTTGGGTTAGTTAAATGAAGTTAGTAAATCTCAAGTTAGTTTGGGGGGTAATTTTGGGAGTAAGTGTAGGGAATCTCTGGGTAACAGAAAGGGAAGCTTCCAGGAAGCTGGGGGAGGGACCAAAATAGATCTCTGAGTTCTAACTTATGGATTACTAAGCAAAAACAAAAATTCAAAAGGGGGGTAAGGTGTAAATTGAAAAACCTGAAGGCTACCCTATGCTTAAGCCTATAAAGGCATGCTTTCTGCCTTGAAAGGTAGCTATCAACATTCTAATAATCTAAAGGGCATTAGAGATACACAAGAAAACATAAAAATCAGTATTGCTACTATTCTATGCGGTTTGAGGCCTAAACTTTGAAAGTTTTCCCAGCTCTAAATCAATTTGTGTTTTCTCTTTCTGTCTAAGCTTTGAAATGGTTTGAAAAATGTGACGTGTTGAGATTACATTTCTCTGGGTTTTAGGCTGTTAAGTCTACTGTTCCATTGGAGTTTTTGGGTCAATCTCCTGGTTTTATTCACTAAGTCCGGGCTGTGTTGGTTGCTTTTGATTCTACGGTTGCTATTAGATATTGCATCGGCTTGGCTGGTTGTGTTCCTGCTGTTGGCTTTCATCTTTATTTGAGCTTACTACTGCTGCTACTCAATGTTAGCTTCTGGCTCATTTTTTTTGGTTTTGATGTTGTAATAAGGTACATACTCGAGCTCATGTCAATATAGCTTTTCCCTGCTTGAAATGAAATGGAATCGAAGTTACTTCTTGGAGATCTGTTGTTTGTTTGATTATGCAAATGAATGTTTTTGTATGATCTATGTAATTTCGTAATGTGACATAGCATAAACCTAGGATTTCTATGTGTAGCGATGAGGTTTTGAACTGTTAAACTCGACCGATTCTATTGCTTTCATTAATTCTATGTGTAGCGACTGATTCAAACTACATCATTTGAGATTGTTTATTTCTGGATGCTATAACTTTCATTAAGCCTTCATTATGCATTTCAAAGTAGTCGATCTCAGTCCAAATGTCAAGGATTTTCATGAGTAAACACTGTTTGGTTCATATGAGCAATAGAGTATAATATTATTACCATGCTTATTTAGTTACAAGGATTTATAGAATCTGACTCTATAATAGTAAATACACTTTTTCTTGTGAATCACGAACCAATTATTTAACCTGTTGTTTGGGCCTGTTGTTTGATGTTAGGCCCAATAATTGTTATCCATTTGATGCATCATAATCCCAGGCATCTAATCAGGAAAGCCAAACACCTCGCCTTTATTTGGAAATTTTAATTTGGCCGAATGCTTGCTGGGTATTCGATCTCCCTGTTTCCCATTAATTTGGGATCAAGCCAATTTTTGGACCAACATCTATGGTCATTGGCCTGAAGCAGTTGTGGGCTTGTGATTTCAGTTTAAATTGTTTAATTGGTATTTGGAACTCAGGTTCTGAGTTAGGTAGCGGGTTTTAAATTAAAAGGTTCGTCCTTTTGTTTGGACCTGGACTTGAACTTGAAGCCTGATTTTTTATTATGTTAATTAACTAGGATTTTCATTTTATAGACAAAAAAATAGAAACTATAGTCGCTTTTAGGCTTATCCATTAAAATAAAATGAGACGAGCCTCGCCCATTAAAATACAAAATTGCTGGACCCTCAGTAAATGTTTAAAAAAATTTAGAAATTTGGGAAAGGTCGTTTAACGAATCTCACGGCCCTCCCAAAAGATTAAAATGCGATAGTCTCTATTAGGCCCGACTTTAATAAACTACATTCCTAAATACAGGTGGGCATCTTATGCGGCCCAAATCCAAATCCTAATACATTGAATAGAGTGTGACTAGGATAGCGGGTTCATTTGATGTGGCGCAATCCAAAACACACTTTAAACGATGTTCACTTTCTCAAATATATATATATATATATATATTAAATAAAAGCGGTTAAGCATAAAATTAGCACATAGGCTATTCATTTAATAAAATCAGATAAAAGTAAAATACAACAGTTGAGCGACCGTGCTAGAACCACGGAACCCGAGAATGCCTAACACCTTCTCCCGGGTTAACAAAATTCCTTATCCTGATTTCTGGTTTGCAGACTGGGAACAGAGTCATCTTTTTCCTTGGTTAGGAATTCAACCGTGACTTGGGACACCATTAATCTCCCAAGTGGCGACTCTGAATAAATAATAAACAAATCTCATTCCAATTGTCTTTTAATTGGAAAAACTCTTGTATGCTTTTGCGGGGTGTATAGCAAAAAAGGAGGTGTGACAACAACCCCTGAGTATGGGTAGCTTATGGGGTTGGTAGTCTCAAAGTATGCCTAGCTCATGTGCTCGATAGTCCCTGAGTAAGGGTAGCCCGTGCGCTCTTAGGATCCGAAATTGAAGAAGCAAGAAAATGCGTAACAGCAGGGCAAAACTTTCTTTCATTTCTTAGTGTGTAAAGTACATGATCAAAAGTGCATAAACACTTGTAGCATGGTTAGAGTGGAGTATGTGGGTATGATTCGTACGACCTTTTGGCCTTTAATATGAATCCTAACCACTAATCCTTAGCTTCTAGTATACAAGGTTTTTTGTCCTTGCTAAAGACCTTAATCCGAGGGTTATGGCCCCTATTGTTTAAGGTCGAGCTTGGGAGGGATCGAATACTGTTAATATGAAGCGAACGATCATTGACTCCGATTTGGGACAGGTCTTCTAATCTAAGTTAGGCACGTTTTATTGTTGCCTCGTTAAAAACCTTGTCAAAAAATCCATTTTGGGACAAAATCGATTCAAGGGAATAAGAGTGCAATGTGTGTTTTCAGACCTAATAGTCACATCCATCCTTGGTCGTTTGCCTGAAAATGTAAGTCCGATTCATAAAATAATTAAAGAGTACTTGAGTTCATATCTTAGAGGTAGTACCACTTTAAGTGTGTCACGTTCCAGTTGTTCGGTAGTTGTACACTATTTCCTGCTTCGAGTTTGTATAAGCCTTTGCCGGTAATTCTGATGACTTGATATGGTCCTCCCTAATTTGTCTCAGTTTCCCCTAATTTGGGTTTTGGATGTGTAATATCACTATCCTCAACACCAATTTCCCGATCTTAAAATGTCGGAGGTTGGCTCTTTGGTTGTAGTACATTTCTATTTGTTGTTTTTGGGCTATTCGACTCTTCTGCCACATATTGGAACCTGAGGCTCAACTCTCCCACTTCGACTGGTATTAAGGCTTCGGCACCATAGACCAAAAGATCAGGGGCGGCCTCTGTACTAGATTTAGAGGTTGTATGGTATGCCCACATGACTTCGGGCAGGATCTCCTTCCATTTCCCTTTGGCATTGGTCAACCTCTTTTATAGGTTTTGAAGTATGGTCTTGTTTGTTGATTCCTCCTGTCCCTTCCCACTAGGGTGGTATGGTGTTGATAGTATCTTCTTAATTTTGTGATCTTTAAAGAATTTATTTAACCTTACGATGAATTGTTTCTGATTATCGCAAACGAGCTCGGTCGATATCCCAAATTGACATATTATATGGTCCCAGATATAGTCAATGACTTCTTTCTCCCAGAACTTTTTGTACTCTTCGGCTTACACTCATTTGGAATAATAATCAGTCATGACTAGTATGAATTGAGCCTTACCAGGTGCCCGCAGTAGGGGACCGACGAAGTCCATTTCCCACTTCATAAACACCAACGGGGACAAGACCGAGTGGAGTAGTCCCACGGTTGATGGATCATCGAGGCATGTCTCTGGAAGTTGTCACATTTTTGTTGGAAGTCCTTCGGATCTTTCTCTATTTGGGTCCAGTAGTAGCTGACCCTAATTAATTTCCGGACCAAAGATTCTGCCCCTGAATGATTCCCCCAAGTGCCTTCGTTAACTTGTCTCAATGCATATTCGGTATCTACCAGTCCCAATCATATGGCTAGTGGACAATCGAGCGTTCTCCAGAATAATGTCTCTTTGACCAAGCTAAATCTGGTACCCTTGGTACGCAAAGCTCTCGACTCTTTGGGATCCAAGGGAAATTTTCTAGTCCTGAAGTAGTCTATGCACTTGTTCCTCTAATCCCAAGTTAAACTCGTTGAGCTAATCCCAATTTAAACTCGTTGAGTTTACTTCGGCGAAGCCTTCTTCTCTTATCAATTTCATAAGTTGTACTACTATTCTCGAGCTGAATTCATCGACAATGATTGACGTCCCCAGGTTAGCCAGAGCATTGACCTTGCTATTCTGATCTCGGGTCTCGTGTTGCAGGGTCCATTTCCTAAATTGATGCAGCGTTAGTTGTAATTGTCTAATTACCTTCGCATCCATTCCTCTTTCACTTTGAACGTTCCATTGACTTGATTCATCATGAAAAGGGAGTCGTAGTTGGCTTCGATCACCTCGGCCCCAAGGCTTTTAGCTAATTCGATACCTGCAATCATGGCCTTATACTTGGACTCATTACTAGTCAATTTCATACTTCTAATTGGTTGCCTAACTACATTGCCCGTAGGTGGTTTTAACATAATGTCGAGTCCATACCCCCTTGCATTGAGGCACCATTCGTAAAAAGGTTCCAGATTCCTGCTGTGGTCCCCGAGGTTAAAAATAATTCTCTTTCAACTCCGGGTATTAAGGTCGGCATAAAGTCAACCAAGAAATGTGACGACCCAGCCAGTTTTCTTCTGAGTTGTCACTCTGCTTCTCCCATTTCTACTTCTTGTTGCTTAGTTTATCAGTTCACTATGTGATCGGGTTGGTTGGCTGGGGTTCAGAAAGGTTTTGAGACACTTACTCTCTTTTGAGGATGCTTAAGTTGGAAAAGTCAATCAGATGTTAACTTATAGGTTAGAGGGCTCGGATATGAGTTCTAATGGTTCATATAGCTTTGGGAGGTGCTTTGGGACTTAGGAGCGTGACTGGAATGTATTTTGGAGGTCAGGAGTAGATTTAGGCTTGAATTGGCGAAATTGGAATTTTGGCGTTTTTTGGTTTATAGGTGAGATTTGATATAGGGCTCGGAATGGAATTTCGAGAGTTGCAGTAGTATCGTTGTGTCACTTGGGATGTGTGTGAAAAAGTTTAGGTCATTCGGACGTGGTTTGGTAGAATTTTTTATCAAAAGCATAATTTAGAAGATTTTGGAACTCTTAGGCTTGAATCCGATGCGAATTTGGTGTTTTGATGTTATTTTGAGCGTTCCGATGATTGGAACCAGTTTGAATGATTTTGTAGGTTATGCTGGCATGTTTTGTTGAGGTCTCGAGGACCTCGGGTAGGTTTCAGGTGGACAATCAGACTATTTCAAGTTGTTGGAGGTCGCAAAAAGCTATTGGGTGTTGCCAATGTTTGGCCTTTGCGTTGCGATTGGGGCCTCACGTTCGCGAGGGAGGTCCTATTTTCGCAAAGGGCTGGGCCATTTATCATCACGTTTGCAAGAAGGGGAGCAACGTTCCTGAAGGTTGAGCTGTGGAGTCATCGCATTTGCAAAAGAGGGAAATGTGGTCAACGTCAGTTTGTGCTTCACGAACGCATGTCTTTGACCGCATTTGCGAAGAAGGATTGAATGCCTGGCTAGAATGTTTAAAGAGCCATTGGTTCGCGATTTTAAGGTTAATTCCACTATTTTTGAGCGATTTTGGAGCTTTTTAAAGAGGATTGAAGAGGGATTCAAGGGGGAATACTTGGAGGTAAGATTTATGGACTTAATACTTGACTCTATTGAGAATTCTACCTAATGCACCAAGGAATTTAAGCTTACTATTGAAGAACTTGGGCTTGTAATTGGACACCTAGAATTTTGTATTTGAGGGGTCGTTTGTGGTTGGATTTTGATGCTTTTGATATGAATGAACTCAGGGAGTGATAAGGTCTATTGATGTAATTTTTATCGAAATCTGAGACTTGGGCCCGGGGGTCGGGTTTGGCCGAATTCGGGATTTGTGTTGTAATTTGATTTCTTTCGAGTGGGATTTGTTCCTTTAGTATATTTTTTGTGTTTTTGTATTGATTTGGTTAGATTTGGAGCATTCGGAGGTCGATTCGAGAGGCAAAGGCATCGCGGGCTAGAGATTGGACCGGATAGAGGTGAGTAGTAATTGTAAATATTGTCCTGTGGGTAGGGCTGATCATTCGGATTGGATATCCAAAATCCAAACCGATCCATTCAATTTAATATTTCGGATTTTGGTTTGGATTGGATTCAGATTGTATTTATTAAAATTTTTTATTTCAGATTGGACTCGGATTGGTATATTTTAATCCGATCCAATCCGAAATCCAAAATCATTAGGTAATGCATAAATACTACACTATAATTTCGAATAGTCTGTACTTTCTTTACATCTTTCTCCAAGTTATTACCTTTATAATTTCTAGATTTAGCTATATTGGCACTATAGTACTTTCATAATTGTATAAACATGGATTTTTCTTAATGTATCGCCTCTTTGACAAAGAAAATATGCATATTAGCTTGAAACTCTGAAGCATAATACGATCCGAAATATGGACCGATCCAAACTTTAAAGTTCGATCCAATCTGATAGAATTCAGATCAGATTCGGATTGCATTTTCTGGAATTCAAAATTTGTATTCGAATTCGAAATGTGCTCAATCCGATCCGATCTGCGCACAGCCCTACCTGAGGGTATGAAATCCGGATTTCATATCGTTGTGCTATATTGAGGTAGTGCACACGCTAGATGACGAGCGTGGGGTCGTGCACTGTTGAGTTATGTTACTTGGTCCATCCCGAATGGCTGTTTTACCGCGTATTTGATTGAAATCTATTTTCCATCATCATGTTTGGACTGAATGCCATATTTGGGCCTCGTGCCAACTATTTGGACCCTTAGAGGATTTTTATTGATATTTCCTCACTGATTTGACTTTATGCATGTACTCAGTCATGCTTTATTCTAATACTTTCATAACTCAGCCATGTTTACCCTGTAGTAACACATTAAATGATATTCTAAATGATAATTTGAGCTGAGCATCATGTTTTACTATTGCCCGAGTGGCTTATGATATTCTAACTGAGTAAGGCCAAGGGCTTGTGTTGTGAGGATACACAGATTTATGATTACGAGGCCGAGGGCCTGAGATTGTATGCCACAAGGTGTCTTGTTGATATAACGCTCCGGGCCTACTGATTAGGACACGAGATGTCTTGATATTGTGCTTGGGCTGTATGGGCCCCCTCCTAGAGTCTGTACACCCCTAGTGAGCGCGGGTACCCATTGTGATATGTGATATAGCCCGAGGGCTGGTGTTATTCCATGATATTGCTGAGTGGCGAATTCTATTAATATTGTGCCTGAGGGGCTGATTCTTACATGTTTATCTGATCTAGCTACTTCTTATTTAATTGTTTAACTATTAAAAAGGTGTTTTAAATAATCTTCTTGTGAACTAAGTGTTTTTACATGTTTTCACTATTTCATTGCTTTAACTTGTTTTATACTGCTTCATTATAGTATGTTGATGTGATTTTACGTGATTTATTATCGCTCAGTCCTCACTTATTGATATTAATCACTGAGTTGGAGTACTCACGTTACTTTCTGTACCCCGTGTGTAGATTCAGGTGCTTCAGGTCCTGCTTGTGAGGGTTGAGAGCTTCCAATAGATTCCGAAGATTAACTAGGTAGCTGCTCGGCATTTGCAGCTTAATGCTTCTTCCCCTATCTTATTTCTCCCTGTTTAGTTATGTAATAGACAATGTAGACTTTTCATATCGTTATTTGGATAGTAGATGCTCATGACTGGTGACGCCTCGATGTCGGGCTATGTTTATTCTACAACTGTAGTATTCACCTTATTTTGGGATTATCATTATGTTAAACACTTAAATTTGTAGTATTCTAACTTCTTAAAATGATTTGGGAGTGTGTCGGCTGGCTTTGTCTTCACGAGAGGATCCATCACGACTGGGTCTGGGTTTAGGGTCGTGACAAGTTGGTATCGGAGCCTAGGTTATATAGGTCTTATGAGTCATGAGCAGGTTTAGTAGAGTCTCGCGGATCGGTACAGAGACATTTGTATTTATCCTCGAGAGGCTGCAGAACCTTTAGGAAAAACTTCAAATTCTTGAAATTCTTGTCGTACAAATCTATTGATCCAAGAACTAAACTTCTGTTATTCTATTCTCTCACAGAAGGCGAGGAAAGCACTACCGGTCAGGATGGACGACCATCGGTTCCACTAGGTGTGGCCACTAGAGGCTGAGGATGTGGTCGTGGTTGCGGTAGTGGCAAAGGTGTGACCTGCACAACAGCTAGGGTGGTATCTGCAAATCCACCAAACGCCCCAGTTCAGGATCAGGTCCCAGTTGTGGATGCTCCAGTAGTACCAGATTAGGCACTAGCTGTTCCCATTGTGGTTCCAGGTCATCAGGAGGCCTTGGATTATATTCTATCAGTATACACTGAGCTAGCTCAAGCGGTCTCAGTTACTGTAACGACATCAATTTCTCAGGCTGGGGGAGACACTCATACTCCTACCACTCGCACACTTGACCAGGTCATGCAAGGACTTTAGACACCGGGATTACATCCAACCTAGCCGGTTGTAGCTGCTCAGGACTATGTAGCTCCTGCCATGCCATAGGATGAGCAACGTAGGTTTGAGAGATTTGGTAGAGTTGATCTTCAACTTAGAAGTGCAGAGGGAGAGGATGCCCATGTTTTCTTGGACAAGTGTCAGTGGATTCTTTGCACAACGGGTATTCTGGAGACAAGCGGGGTCGCTTTCACTACTTTTCAATTTTTTGGAGCTACCTTCACTTGGTGGGAGGCGTGTGAGAGGCGCATGCTTACTGTTTTAGTACCCCTTACCTGGCACCAGTTCTCCGTTCTCTTTCTGGAGAATGTGCCACAGTCTCGCAAAGAGGAGCTGTGCTGGCAATTTAAGTGTTGTGCCAGGGAGAGATGACTATGACGCAGTATGAGATGAGATTCTTTGAGTTAGCTTATCATGCTATTTGGTTTATTCCAATTGATAGGGAGAGGATTAGGAGGTTTTTGGATGGCCTCAATTATCAGCTTTGTATTTTCATGATCACTGATAGGGTGTCTGGTGATACTTTTGAGGAGGTTGTGGACATTGCTCTTGAGATTGAGTCAGTTCATCGCCAAGAGCGAGAAGAAAGGGAAGCGAAGAGGCCTCGATGATCTAGTAGTTATGGTGGTGCTCCTTCGAGAGGTCAGCTTCAGCATGGGAGAGGCCGTCTATCCAGGCATGATCACCCAGCTCGCCCAGGTTATTGTGGGGCGTCATCAGGTCATGGTTCTCACAGTTCTCATCAGGGATAGTGATCACTTAGTGCTCTTCCAGCTCAGAGTTCATCCCATGATCCATAAGTTCAGGGCTCATCTATGCCAGGTGCATCAAGTCATTCCAGTGCTAGGGGTTCCCTTTAGTCCCGGTCCCCAGGGCTCGAGGGATTCTATGAGTATGGAGAGATGGTTAATATGTGGAGGCAGTATCTTCATCGTCTTGTAGGTTCATCTCAGCAGAGGACTCACCCGTCAGCTTCAGTACCAATTACTTCACCACCACCTACCCAGCCAACTAGGGGTAGAGTTCAGTCAGCTGGGGGTCGCCCTAGAGGGGGAGGTCGATCAGGTGGTGGTCAGGCCTATTTCTATACACTTCCACCTAAACTCGATGCTATTGCTTCATATGCTGTTATTACAGGTATTGTCTCAGTCTACCACATAGGTACTTCTATATTATTTGATCCCGGTTCCACCTTTTCTTATGTGTCATCATACTTTGCCCATTATTTGGATACACCCCGTAAGTCTCTTATTTCACCTGTTCATGTATCTACTTTGGTGGGCGTTACTGTTATTGTATACCATGTGTACCAATTATGTGTGGTGACTATTGGGGGTCTGGAGACCCTAGTGGATCTTTTATTATTATGTATGGTGGATTTATATTTTTTTTTCGGGAATGGATTCGCTTTCTCTGTGTCGTGCTATTTGGGGCTGTCAGGCTAAGATAGTTACATTGGCTATACCGGGTGTGCCACGGATTGAGTAGAGAGGTTTGACTAATTATGTCCCCAGTTGGGTAATCTCATTCTTGAAGGCCCAACATATGGTTGGAAAGGGTTGTCTTTCATATCTAGCCTTTGTGAGGGATGTCAGTGCAGAAACCCCCAATATTGATTTTGTTCTAGTTGTGAGGGAGTTTCCCGGTGTGTTTCCTGTAGACCTGCATGCATGCCACCGAATATGGATATTAATTTTGGTATTGACCTAGTGCCAAGCACTTATCCCATTTTTATTTTGTCGTATCGTATGGCACCGGCGGAGTTGAAGAAGTTAAAGGAGAAGCTTTAGGAACTCCTTGAAAAGGGGTTCATTCGGCTTAGTGTGTCGCCTTGGAGTGCGCCGGTTCTATTTGTGAAGAAGAAGGATGGCAATATGAGGATGTGCATTGATTATAGATAATTGAACAAAGTAACAATTAATAACAAGTATCATTTACCTCGCATTGATGATTTATTCGACCAGCTTCAGGAAGCGAGAGTGTTCTCCAAGATTGATCTCCATTTAGGTTATCACCAATTGATCTCCAAGTTGATTCAGAAGGGTACTTTATTTGTATGGTCGGATGAGTATGGGAGAGCTTTCAGAAGCTCAAGACAGCCTTGACCACAACTCCAGTGTTTGTTTTGCCATTAGCTTCAGGTTCATATACCGTGTATTTTGATGCTTTAAGAGTTGGCATTAGGTGTGTATTGGTGCAGGAGGGTAGAGTTATTGCTTATGCTTCTCGCCAGTTGAAGCCCCATGAGAAGAACTATCCTGTTCATGATTTGGTGTTCGCTACCATAGTTCATGCGTTTAAGATTTGGAGGCATTACTTCTATGGTGTGTCTTGTGAGGTGTTTACTGATCATTTGAGTCTCCAGCACTTGTTCAAGTAGAAGGATCTAAATTTGAGGCAACAGAGTTGGTTGGAGTCGCTAAAGGATTATGATATTACTATCTTGTATTATCCGGGGAAGGCCAATATGGTGGCTCATGATTTGAGATGAAAGGCGGTTTGTATGGGGAGTTTGGCATATATTCCAATTGAAGAGAGACCTTTTGCAGTTGATGTTCAGGACTTGGCCAATCAGTTCATGAGGTTAGATATTTCGGAGCCCAGTCGGATATTGGATTGGGTGATTTCTTGGTCTTGCTTATATGATCGCATCAGAGAGCACCAATATGATGATCCTAATTTGCTTGTCCTTAAGGACAGAGTTCCGCATGATGGTGCAGAGATATGACTATTAGTGATGATGGGGTGTTGAGGATCCAGGGCCGGATATGTGTGCCTAGTGTAGATGGGCTTCGGGAGTTGATTCTGGAGGAGGCCCATAGCTCGCGATATTCCATTCATCTAGGTGATGCGAAGATGTATCAGGATCAGAGACAATATTATTGGTGGAGGAGAATGAAGAAGGACATTGTGGGATTTGTAGCTTGGTGTCTCAATTGTCAGCAGGTGAAATATGAGCATCAGAGAGCGAGTGGATTGCTTCAGCAGATGGATATTCCAGAGTGGAAGTGGGAGAGAATCACCATGGCCTTTTAGGTTGGCTCCCACAGACTTTGAAGAAGTTTGATTCTATTTGGGTGATTGTGGATCGGCTGCCCAAGTTCGAGCACTTCATTCCTGTGTGTACTACATGTTCTTCAGAGCGGTTGGCAGAGATCTATATCCGGGAGATTGTTTTTTTGCATGGTGTCCCAGTTTCTATCACTTCATATTGGGGCACTCATTTTACTTCGAAATTTTGGAGGTCGGTTCAGCGAAAGTAGGGTACTCAGGTTGAGCTGAGCACAATGTTCATCATCAGATGAATGGGACCGAGCTCAGTATTCAGATATTGGAAGACATGTTGCATGCTTGCGTCATTGATTTCAAAGGGTCATGGGATTAGTTTCTATTGCTTGCAAAGTTTGTGTATAACCACAACTACAAGTCGAGTATTTAAATGGATCCATATGAGGCTTTGTATGGGAGGTGGTGTAGATCTCCAGTTTGTTGGCTTGACTGGGGTGAGGCTAGGCTATAGGGGACATACTTGGTGCAGGATGCTTCAAAAAAGCTGAAGTTAATTCAAGTGAGGCTTCGTACAGCGCAGTCGAGACAAAAAAGTTATGCTGATAGAAAGGTTTGGGATGTGTCATACATGGTTGGTGAGAAGGTTCTGTTGAAGGTTTAACCCATGAAGGGTATTATGAGATTTGAGAAGAAGGGTAAATTGAGTCCTTAGTTCATTGTGCCTTTTGAGGTGCTTCAGAGCCAATAGCTATCTTGGGCGTCAGTTTCTAAAGTTAAGGTCAAAGGATATAACTTCAGTGAAAGTGTAGTGGAGAGGTCGGCCGTGGAGGAGGCTACATGGGAGACCGAGCGCAAGATGCAAAGCAGATATCGTCACCTATTTAAGGCTTCAGGTATGTTTCTTGACTCGTTCGAGGACTAACGTTTGTTAAAGATGGGTAGGACGTGATGACCCGGCCAGTTGTCTCATGAGTTATTGTTTGGTTTCCCACATTTATGCTTCTTATTGCTTTGTTTATTAGTTCTATATGCGATTAGATTAGTTGGCTCGTGTTCGGAAAGGTTTTGAGAAGGTTTGAGGCATATATTCATTTTTGAGGAAGTTTGAGTTGGAAAAGTCAACCGAATGTTGAATTATGGGTTATAGGTCTCGGATGTGAGTTTCGATGGTTCTGATAGCTTTGGGAGGTGATTTGGTACTTAGGAGCTTGGTTGGAATGTGTTTTGGAGGTCCGTAGTAGATTTAGGCTTGAATTGGCAAAATTAGAATTTTAGCATTTTTCGGTTCATTGATGAGATATAGATATAGGGGTCAGAATGGAATTCCAGGAGTTACAGTAATTCCGTTGTGTCATTTAGGGTGTGTGTACAAAATTTCAGGTAATTTAGACATGGTTTCGTTGACTTTTTGATCAAAAGCATAATTTAGAAGATTTTGGAATTCTTAGGCTTGAATCCGATGTGAATTCGGTGTTTTGATGTTGTTTGAGCATTACGAAGATTGGAAAAAGTTTTATTGATGTTATGTGTTATGTTGGAATGTTTGGTTAAAGTTCTGGGGACCTCGGGTGAGTTTCGGGTGGTCAATCAGACCATTTTGATTTGTTGGAGATTGCAGAAAACTGCTGTTGCGTGTTGCAGACGTTTGGCCTTCGCATTTGCGAGTGGGGCCTCGTATTTGCAAATGGTTAGTAGATGAGGTGGAAGATTTAGCCTTCACGTTCATGAGGGAGGTCGAGCGTTCGCGATGGAGGTCCGTCATTCGTGAAGGCTAGGCCATTGAGCATCACGTTCATGAGAAGTGGAACCGCATTTGCGAAGGTTGAGCTGTAGATTCATTGCGTTCGCAAAAGAGGGAAATGTGGTCAACGTCAGTTTGTGCTTCACGAATGTGAGGCTTTGACCGTGTTCCTGAATAAGGATTGTATTCGTACGCAAAATGTTTAAATACCCATCTGTCTGTGATTTTGGGGCTAACTTCCACCATTTTTGAGCGACTTTGGAGCTTTTTGAAGAGGATTGAAGAGAGATTCAAGGGGGAACACTTGGAGGTAAGATTTATGGACTTATTACTCAATTCTAATATGAATTCTACCTAATTAACCATTGAATTTAAGCTTAATATTGAAGAACTTAGGCTTGTAATTGGAGACCTAGGATTTGGGATTTGAGGGGTCATTTGTGGTTGGATTTTGATGCTTTGATATGAATGAACTCAGGGAGTGATAAGGAGTCTATTGATGTAATTTTTATCAAAATTCGAGATGTGGGCCCAGGGTCGAGTTTTGCCAAATTTGGGATTTGAGTTGTAATTTGATTTCTTTTTAGTGGGCTTTGTTTCCTTAGCATCTTTTGATGGTTTTGCACTGATTTAGATTAGATTTGGAGCATCCGGAGGTCGCTTCGAGAGGCAAAGGCTTCACGTGCTAGAAATTGGACCAGATAGAGGAGTGTAATGGTTGTAAATGTTGTCTTGAGGGTATCAAGCCCCTAGATTTCACATCATTGTGCTATATTGAGGTGGCGTACATGCTAGACGACGAGCGTGGTGTCGTGCACCAATGGGGGTTATGACTTAGTCCATCCCGAACAGCTGTTTTACCGCGTATTCGCTCGAAAACTATTTGCTATTATCATGTTTTGGGTTGAATGCTATATTTGGACCCTTAGGGGATTTTACTGATATTTCCTCACTGTTTTGACTTTATACTTGCACTCGCTCATGCTTTCTTCTACTATTTTCTTATCTCATCCATGTTTACCTTATTTTAACACAATAAATGGTATTATAAATGATAATTTGATCTGAGCAATATGTTTTATTGTTACCCGAGTGGATTATGAGATTCTGACTGAGTAAGGCCGATGGCTTGTGTTATGAGGATACATTGATTTATGATTATGAGGCCGAGGGCCTGAGATTGTACGCCACGGGGTGGCTTGTTGATATGAGGCTGAGGGACTACTGATTATGCCACGTGATTGATTGATACTGCGCTTGGGCCATAAGAGCGCCCTTGCGGAGTCTGTACACTCTAGTGAGAGCGGGTACCCATTGTGATATAAGATATAGCCTGAGGGCTGGTTTTGTTCCATGATATTGCCCGAGGGGTGAATTTTGCTGACATTGTGCCCGAGGGGCTGATTCTTACGTGTTTATATGATCTAGCTTCTTCTCATTTAATTGTTTAACTATTAAAAAGGTGTTTTAAAGAAGCTTCTTCTGAACTACGTGTTTTTACTTGTTTTCACTGTTTCATTGCTTTTACTGGTTTTACATTGCTATGTGTTGATGCGATTTTACGTGATTTCTTATCGCTCAGTCCTCATTTATTATTATTACTAATTGAGTTAGAGTACTTACTTTACTCTATGCACCCCCTGTGCAGATTCAGGCGCTTCAGGTCCTGCTTGCGAGGGCTGAGAGCTTCTAGCAGATTCCGGAGATTCACTAGGTAGTTGCTCGGTATTCGCAGCCCAGTGCTTCTTCCCCTATCTTATTTTTCCCTGTTTAGTTCGGTAATAGACTATGTAGATTTTTCTTGTCTTTATTCAGATGGTAGATGCTCATGAATGGTGACACCCCGGTGTCGGGCTATGTCTACTCCACAACTGTAGTAATCACCTTACTTTGGGATTACTATTATGTTAAAGACTTAAATTTATATTATTTTAACTGCTTAAAATGATTTGGGAGTGTGTCAGCTGGCCTTGTCTTCATGATAGAATCCATCACGACTGAGTCCGGGTTTAGGGTCGTGACAATAAGTCTGCCAAAATTTGAGATATTATGGCGATTCGGGGTTGATACTCGATATTGTACACGCTGATTGCGATGACCCATTTGGCCAACCGACCCGAGAGCTCTAGGTTGTGCATGATTTTCCTTAGTGGGTAAGATGTTATGACACATACAAAGTGACATTAAAAGTATGGTTTTAATTTTCTCGAGGCGCTCAAAAAAGCGAGAGCCAATTTTTCTAGGTGAGGGTACCTTGCCTCGGCCTCGCCTAGAGTTCTACTGACATAGTAAATAGGAAATAACATACCTTCCTCTTCCTTGACTTAGGCTCTGCTAATCGCTACTTTGTCTGCGAGATTCAACTTCATATTGTATTTATTCAGTATGTCGAAGGTTTCCTGCAAATATTTCAAATAGTCCTTTGCTCGCATGCACTTGACTAATATTTCATCAATATAAACTTCCATTAATTTTCCTATCTGTTCTTCGAACATCCAGTTTACTAGGAATTAATAGGTGGCACCGGTGTTCTTAATCCGAATAGCATTACGTTATAACAATAGGTGCCAAATTTAGTAATAGAAGAAGTGTTTTCTTGATCACTTGAGTCTATATGAATTTGGTTGTACCTAGAATAAGCATCAAGAAATCTGAGTATCTCATGCCCGGTGCATCGATCATCTCATCAATATTTAGCAAAGTAAAAGATCCTTGGGGACTACCTTGTTTAAATCTTTGAAATCTACACACATTCTTAGCTTATTTCTTTTTTAAGGCACTACCACTATGGTAGCTCACCAGTCAAAGTATTAAACATCCCAAATGGACTCTATTTCAAGGAGCTTAGATACCTCATCCTTGAGGAAACGCGGCTTGACCTTGGACTGCAATCTCTTCTTTTGTTTAACCGGGTGGAAGCTTGGTTCCAAACTCAGCTTATGAGATCATTTCTGGGGGATCGTTGTCATGTCAAGGTGGGACCAAGAGAAACAGTCTATGTTAGCATTAAGAAATTCAATGAATTTTTTTGAGCTTTGGATTCAACCTTGTGTCTAGCTATACCTTTCGATCTAGTAGGTTTTCGATCAATATGACTTGGTCCAACTCCTTTACCAGCAATTTGGTGGCGTCAATATCATCGGGAGCTATGAATGACCTTGGAACCCGTAATCATCCTCTGCGTCTACTCCTTGCTTCTCTGGTTCGGTCAGGGTCGACACCGGTGATTTCTATTTAAGTTCGATATTTTTGGTCGACTCCATGTTCCTTCAGACAGTAGGCACCGGGAGTACTTCGTCAACTGCGAACATCTCCTTTACAACATGATGTTTTTCGTAGATCGTCTTGATTCCTTTCGGTGTAGGGAATTTCAATGCCTGGTGTAAGGTAGAAGGTACCGTCCTCTTATTGTGAACCCATGGTCTCCCAAATAGAGGGTTATATCTCATGTCCCATTCGATCACATTGAATTTTGTTTCTTGGATAATTCCGGCAGTATTCACTGGTAGGGTTATCTCCCTCTTGGTGGTTTCACATGCCATGTTAAATCCGTTCAACACCCGGACTACTAACACTATTTCATCCTATAACCCCTATTGCTTTACAAACCTTGATCTGATGATGTTGGCTGAGCTGCCTAGATCAATCAACACACGTTTAACTCGAGATTACTACCCCTTCATCTGAGGGATTCAACTTCATATTGTATTTCCTCAATATGTTCCTGCAAATGTTTCAAATAGTCCTCTTCTCACAGGGACTTGATTAACATGTCATCAATATAAATTTCCATTAATTTTCCTATCTATTCTTTGAACATCTAGTTTACTAGACATTGATAGGTTGCATCGGTGTTTATTAATCCAAATGGCATTACGTTATAAAAATATGAGCCAAATTTAGTGATAAAAAAGTCTCTTCTTGATCGCTTGGTCCATCTAAATTTAGTTGTACAAAGAATATGAATCGAGAAAGATGAGTTGTCACGACCTCGGTTCGCCCTCCGTGAACCATCGTGACGACACCTAGTATCTATGACTAGGTAAGACTAACAATGCGGAAAACAAACCAATTTGCGGAAGAAATGATGAAACGAAATAGTGAAATAGAACATAGTTAAAGGGGCCTCTCGGCATACATAATAACAACTCTAAAAATCTGAATATATTTCCCAAAATCCGAAATCTGATGATCACAAGCCTTTGAATGTATACAAGTATCTAACTCCAGAGTATCTACAAAGGAAAAAAAATACAGAAGGGCTAATACTTAAAAGGGAGAGTAGAAAGGGACTCTTCGGTCTGCAGACGTGGCAGATATACCTCAGCGTCTCTACAAGAGCCTCGTATCAAGTGTGATGAGTCTGAGTGGAGGTACCTGGATTTGCACATGAAAAACATGCACATTAAGGGCATGCGTATACCACACCGGTACTGAATAAGTGCCAAGACTAACCTCGGTCGGATTGTGAAGAGGAAGGCCATGGCCATACTGAGATTAAATAAATATAAGGTGCGACAGTATAAGATAAAACTGTACAGTTGAAAGATAACAGTAAGAATTAATACATGGATAAAAAAGGACAACTACAACTGAAACAGAGGCAAAAATAATTACCAGGAATGCCACTCTTGACAAAGATAATAACCGGGGATCTCTTAGTATCCCGAGGATATCTTAGTACCCTCAATACATACCAGAGATCTCTTGGCAACCTCTATATATACTAGGGATCTCTTGGTACCCCAAAGATCTCTTGGTATCTTCAATATGCATGCTAGGTATCGCTCGGCATGCCGCACCTCAACTCAAATCATAAGTACGTACAGGGGATCTCCCGGGATACCTTCCCGTAGTCCCAAAGTAAATCACACAGCAACAACATAAGAAGCACTCAATTAAGCTAAATTTTGTACCAAGTAAAACAAGTAATTCTAACCTAACATGCTTCACATAATAAAATTACGACAGTTTAAGCAGTAACACAATTAAGTAAATTAAACATGCTTTTCTAAGCTAACAACAGGTTTAAATTTCAAGTAGAGTAAGCAGGAAAGGAAACACAACTAAAGCTACTTAAGTGAAAAATAGGATTTTCAACAATTGCACAAGTACGCACTCGTCACCTCACGTACACGACATTTCAATGGCCACAATACAAAATCCTAAAGGGAATGTCCTCCACATAAGGTTAAGCAAGCCACTTACCTCAACCCAGCTCAAAATCAACCCGAAACCATGCTCTCGCCACAAGTACTCGACTCCAAATGGCCCAAATCTATTCAATTAATTTGCATAATGTAAATAACACTTCAAGTAACTGATTTTACAAATAAATTCTAAGCTAATACGTGAAATTAGGTAAGATGACCAAAATGCCCCTTGGGCCCACGTCACGAAATTGGGTGAAATTTACATTTTTAGAATCCTCATACTCTTACAAGTCTATACATAACAAGAACACTGAAATCAGAGTTCAATTGACCCCTCAAATACCCATTTAAATGTCTCTTAATCTCAAGCCCTAATTACCCATTTTTTCTAAATTTTTCACCACTAATTAGACCTTTAATCACATATAAACGAGTTATGAAGTCAAAAATATTACCTCGAAGTTATTCCCTTTTGGTTTCCTAAAAAATCTCCTCCAAAAGCTTCAATCCATTCAAAAATGGTGGAAAATTGAAGAAGGGTCGAGGATTGGCCATTTAAATACAGCACAGGTCTTCCTTCTTCACGAACGCGGAAGAACCCTTGCGTTCGAGAAACACAACTTTGCTTGGGTCCAGATTTCTTCATCGCAAACACAATTACCTAGTCATGAACGTGATGCATGATCTCCTCCCTCCTTCACTAACACGGGACAGACTTTGCGAACACGAAACATTAACCTCCTCCAGCTCCATCTCTCTTTGTGAATGCGAGACCCTTTTTGCGAATGCGAAGAGGGATACCAGAACTGGGCTGCTGCAATTTCTCTAAGTTCCAAAATGATCTATTGAGCATCCAAAACACACCCATGGCCCCCGAGACTTCAACCAAACATGCCAACCAATCCTAAAAAACATTCAAACTTATTCCAATCTTTGGAACGCTCAAAACAATATCAAAACACCAATTTAGAATCGGAGTCATGCATAAGAACTTCAAAACTCTCAAAATACAATTTCGATAAAAAAGTCTACCAAACCTCGAATGACCTGAAATTTTGCACATACGTCACATTTAACACTTTGGAGCTATTCCAACTTCTGGAATTCCATTCCGACCCTCGGATCAAAATCTCACTATCGAACCGGAAACTTAAAAAATTCAACTTTCGGCATTTCAAACCTAAATTAGATACAGACCTCCAAAACACAATCCAAACACGCTCATAAACTTGAAATCACCCAACGAAGCAAACAGAACCATCAAAATTCCATTCCAAAGGCGCCTTCACATTGTTCCAACTACGGTAAAATTTCCAAAACTTAATCTATCATTTATGGACTAAGTGTTCCAAAACTCTATTAAACTCCAAACATTTCCTACTGGTTACTCACAATAGCTAAAACAAACACGAGGAAATCAGTTAAGAGGGGATCGGGGCGTAAATTCTTAAAACGACTGGCTGGTTGTTACATCCTCCCACATTTAAACATTTGTTCATCCTCGAATGAGCATAGATGCATACCTGAAGTAGTAAAAGATGAGGGTAACAACTACGCGTATCCTGCTCCGTCTCCCAGGTTGCCTCCTTGACCGGCTGGCCCTGCCACTGAACCTTTCCTGATGCAATATTTTTGACCTCAGCTTTCGAACCCGCTTGTCCAATATTGCCACTGGCTCCTCAACATAAGATAGATCCTTGTCCATATAGAATGAACTGAAATCCAACACGTGCGGCAGATCCCTATGATACCTCCAGGGCATAAAAATATGAAATACCGTATGAACTCTTGCCAGGCTGGAAGGTAAGGTAAGCTTAGAAGTAACCTTCCAAATATGCCTTAATGTCTTAAAAGATCCAATAAACATCGAATTCAACTTCACATTCTTCCCAAATCTCATAACGCCCTTCATAGGTGAAACCCGAAGTATAACACGCTCTCCAACCATATAGGATGAAACATTACGAACCTTCCAGTCTGTGTAGCTCTTCTGTCTGGACTGGGTTGTACGGAGTCTATTCTGAATCTCCTTAGCCTTCTCCAAAGCATCTCGAGCCAAGTCTGCGCCAAATCGTATGGCCTCGCCCGGCTCAAACCAACACACTGGGGACCTACACTGCCTTTTATATAAAGCCTGATACGGTGCCATCTGAATGCTGGACTGATAGTTGTTATTGTAGGCGAATTCCGCCAATTGCAAGAACTGATCCCAAGACCCTTCAAAATCAATCACGCATGCACAGAGAATATCCGCAAGAATCTGAATAGTGTACTCTGACTGTTCGTCCATCTAAGGGTGAAATGCAGTACCCAACTACACCCGAGTATCCAAATCATGCTGAACGACCCTAAAAATCTGGATATGAACTGAGTATCCATTTCAAAAATGGTGGATACTAGAATACCATGCAGACGAACAATCACCTGGATATAAATTTCCCCCAAACTTATTTAAAGAAAAAGTAGTACACACATGAATGAAGTGTGCATTCTTGGTCAGCCGATCTCTAATCACCCAAATAGCATCAAACTTTCTCAATGTTCGTGGGAGGCTAACTACAAAGTCCATGGTGATCTACTTCCACTTGCACTCTGGAATCTCTATCTGCTGAAGCAACCAATCCGGTCTGGCTCATACTTCACCTACTGACATTTGAGGCCAAGCAACAAATCAAACTATATTTTTCTTCATCCGCCTCCACTAATAGTGCTGTCTCAAATCCGGATACATCTTCGTGCCACCTGAATGAATGGAATACCGCAAACTACGGGCCTTCTCTAGAATCAACTCTTGAAGCCCATCAATATTGGGAACACAAATCAGACCCTGCATCCTCAATACCCCGTCATCACCAAGGGTCACATATCTGGCATCACCATGCTAAGCCTTATCCTTGAGGACAAGCAAATGAGGGTCATCATATTGACGTTCCCTGATATGATCAAATAAGTAAGACCGAGAAACCATGTAAGCTAGAACCCAACTAGGCTCCAAAAGATCCAATCTCACAAACTAGATGACTAAGGCCTGAACATCCATAGCCATAGGCCTCTTTGATGCTGGTAAATAAGCCAATCTCCTTTAACTCTCTGCCCGGCTGTAAGGCCCCGTGAAAATGAGTGCTCAGATGTTAGCATCTCATAGAGTCAAGTCGACCTGCGTGGATCAGATTCTTTTTACTGTTTTGTACTTAAAAATGTAAAATCGAAATTTTTCCAGAAAATGGTCAAAATGCGGTCCAGAATGCGACCGAAAATCAGCTATGGGGACCGCATTCCTACCGTAGAGTGAATCAAAGAGCAACCGATTTTTGATGTTGAAAATTCGGTCAAATCTGCGATCACATAACCAATATGCGGACCACAGAGTGATCGCATATTGTCCCTAAGAAAATTCGAAGGTTAGTTCTGCGGTGCATTTGGCGACCACAAAACTAAAATGTGAACCGCATATTCACCGCATTCCCAACCCGAGAGGTTTGAAACTTGAGCCATTTTTGTGGTACATTCTGCAGATCGCATGTCTATTCTGCGATCGCAGATTGCGTCACAGATCGAGCTCGCCTGGTATTTTTCTAAAATTTTAGACCCGAACCACCTTTTATTAAAACTTCTCCCTTATTTTTAACACACTTCTGATCAAAATAAGAGAGAGGGAGAGAGTGTTCTTGAGAGAGAAAGGAAATTGTTCATCATCTATTCTTTCAAAGTCATTGTAGCTTGGAAAATTCTTGGTGCATTGTCTTCTCTACTGATTTATCAGGTAAATTCCCTAACCCATTTCCCCCAAAATTTGAAATTAGGCTTGGGAAAGGAAGCCCATACACTTGCTTTGAAATTTCTTCATAAAACCTTCATGCATATCTTCAATACCCTAAAATCTTGTAAAAGGGGAATTGGGTAGTAACTGTGAGTTTAAATTTCTAAAATCTAAGTGTTTCTCATGAACTAGATTTAATTCTTGATTGCTTGGAAAATTAGACTAAAGGTTTAAAGGGGATAATCAACTCCATGTATGTATGGCTAACTGTGATCCTTGTGAAATCGCCCTGCGTTAGTTTGTGAAATTGTTGATAGTTGATATTCATGTGGGAATCATTGTGAAGCTTTTGTGTTGTATATTGGTGTGTGGTAAAAACTTATGGTAGAAGTTGTGGAACTTTTAATTGAAAGAGTTGGAAATGGAAATAATGTGGAACAGTGGAAATGGAAATAATGTGGAACAACATGTGTGATTAGTTGTGAACAACTGTTGTGGTAACGCAAATTGTGTACTAATTTGATGAGCATGAGGAAATTGTTGTTCTAGTGGTGGAATTACATTACCCTTGTTGTGGATATATTTTAAAAATGTGCCATAGTTGATTGCTTGTAATTGTTGTTGGGCTGTTTGCGTTGAGAATATAAAATGTTAGGCAAGGTCAGGTTTCGCGCCGCAACATGGTGAAATAAGGTGTGGGTTGGGGTGATAAGGGTGGCCGAGATAATAAGGGTGGACGAGGTAATGAGGGTGGAAAATGTGATCCAATATCACTATTGATATGAATACGAATCATGAAATGATAAATTTGGAATTGCGAAAGGAGACAGCACGAGAGTTTGTAACTTGTGGGGCACTGATTGCCCTTTTGTTTGACTACTTGAATCATTTGTTGTGAAATGTTTGGTTGTTGCTTCATGGTTGTACTTGTACTATTTTTGTTCAGTTCTAACTTGTCTATGCAATTTGTATTGAGTTTACTTGGGACAGAGTTTGTTCATATATGCTAGTACAATTCAAATGTACTGATGTCCCTTTTGCTGGGGGCGCTACATTCATGTAATGATTGTATGTGGATCCGTGGAAGGCACTCTAGTCCACTGTTCGTATCCCCTCCTCTTCTTTATCAGCGGTATTCGTGTTTGGTGAGATCCTTTCCTTCCGGGGCCTTGTGTGGCTCATTCCACCCATGTTGTTGTATTTTGGAGTCTTGTGCCTTTTTGTAAAGGTATAGCCGGAGCCTTGTCGCCGGCAAGTATCATATTATTTTTTTTCTCTGAGAGGCTCCGCAGAAAGCGCTATGTGGGTTAGAACATTTGTATAAAGGTGTATGTTCTGGGCGCTGTAAATATGTACACTACATTCCCTGTTAATCATAATGTATGTTTTGTAAAAGATGTTCCATGTTAATCATAATGTGTGTTCATAAAAGAGAAACCATGTGTTCTTTCAATTGCAATTTGGTATCGTTTGGCTAATTAACAAAGAATGAAGTGGGGTAACGCTTGGGAAATAGGAAATGCACTCAGGTCCACTCGATCAGGGATACCCGGTTGCTTGCCGGTCATGCCCCTCGGATTTGGGGCGTGACAAACATGGTATCAGAGCCTAAGGTTTAAATAAGTCCTAGGATGTCTCGGAGCTGTGCCTAGTAGAGCCCTTCTTATTGGTATATTGTCGACCACATCTATAAGTTGGGGGCTACACGGGCATTTAGGAAAAATAATCCTCTTCTTTGTTATTCCAAGTTCGTGTGATGAAGTGATGTTGTGTCTAATTCTTGCTTTATTTCGAATTTTCAGTAATGGCAACGAAGAAGAAAGCTAGACTCGGCCTAGGGGTCAACGCCACTTCCAGTGCGGCTGTGGGTCATGAGCTTACTGCCGTGGGTGAGAGAGATTCTCCAGTTCTGAGTTTGCCTGCCCCATCCGTTCCTGATCCAAGCAATTATGTTCCAGCAGCGGCCGAGGGTGCCACTATCCCTCCTACCAATTTTCCTAATCCTGATGTTGCTCTAGCTTCCGATCCCCGGATTTCTTATGGAGACCTTAGGTAAGCTATCCATATGTTGACCCAGTTAGTGGCCGCCTAGGCCTAGAGATCTCATGATGCCCCTGTGTCCTGCAGTGGACAGGGAGACTCCTCATGCTCCAAAGCTGACCACTTTTGGCGATTGTCCCCTCTAGAGTTATCAGGTACAGAACCAGAGGCCGATCCGCAAGAATTCCTTGATGAGATGTACAAGAACCTTTGAGTGATGAAGGCTACAGAGATAGAAGGGGTAGAATTGGCTTCATACAGGTTGACAGGAGCTGCGCGTTCGTGGTTTGAAATGTGGGAGGATTCCCGTGAGAAGGGGAGACCTCCAGCTAGATGGGATGAGTTTGTAAATGCCTTCATGGACCACTTCTTTCCTGCAGAGACCATAGCAGCCCATGCCACTGAGTTTGAGGTTCTTAAGCAGGGTAGCATGCGTGTTTGGGAGTATCATATGGAGTTCGTGAGGTTGTCCAAGTACGCTCCTCAGTTGGTATCGGCTATGGAGGCTAGAGTTTGGCGCTTCGTTCAGGGTCTCAGCCCTTTGGTGGTAAATGAGGCTGCTATAACGGCTTTACATTGAGACATGAACTATGGGAAGATCGTGGATTTTTCTCAGGCCACAAAGGCCAGGAAGTTGAATATTCGGGCAGACAGGGAGAGTAGCAGTAGGGACCGGTCTACGGGTCACTCAAGGAGGTCAGTTTCACGGACAGGGTCATCAAGACCATCTCAGTCTTATGCTCAGTCCTCATCTAGTTCACCGCCATTTGTGCATCATTTTCAACAGAGTAGCCCTTCGGGGCCAGGTTCAGACAGCAGGAGGTCCCGCCAGTTCAGTCATTTGGGAATGAGACCTCGACAACTGGGAGGTATATGTCCCATGCTTGTTACTTGGATGCTCTAGTGTGTTAAAATTGTGGGGTGAGAGGTCACATATAGCGGGACTGTCGTGCACCCAGACAGGGCATGGGTATGGGACTTGCTCAGCCATCCGATTCATCAGTTGCTACGTCATCAGTGTGCCCTCCAGCCCGAGCAGGGCGTGGTGCAGCCAGAGGTAAAGCATGTGATAGGGACGGACCCAATTGATTTTATGCATTGAGTGGCCATCAGAGTACCGAGGCTTCCCAGATGTTTTCACAGGTATCCTATCTGTCAAGACCATTGAGTGCTATGCTCTTATTGATCCGGGGTCTTCTATGTCCTATGTCAGTCCATTTGTTGCTTTGAGTTTTGGGATTGAATCCGAGCAGCTTCTTAAGCCGTTCTTTGTATCGACTCTGGTTGGTGATTCTATTACAGCCACGCGGGACTATAGGAATTGTGTTGTTATGGTAGGTTGTAGTGTTACCACGACTGACCTTATCGAGCTTGGGATGGTGGATTTTGATGTAATCATGGGGATGGATTGGCTCTATTCATGCATTGCTAAACTTGATTGCCGAATGAGTGTCATGAGACTCGAGTTCCCTAATGAGCCGGTTGTTGAATAAAATGGAAATGGCGTTGTGCCGAGGGGTAGGTTTATTTTCCACCTCAAGGCTTCGAAGATGATCAGGAAGGGGTGTATCTATCATTTAGTCCGGGTGGCAGACACTACTCCAAAAGTTCCTGTCCCCAAATCCGTGGCAGTTGTGAATGAATTTCTCGATGTATTTCTAGATGAGCTTCAAGGAATTCCGCCATATAGGAGATTGATTTATAGATTGATGTATTTCCAGATAACCAGCCAATATCTATTCCACCATACAAAATGGCGCCAGCAGAGTTGCGGGAGTTAGAAGAGCAGTTGAAAGATCTATTGGAGAAGGGGTTTATTCGGCCAAGTGTGTCGCCTTAGGCTGCTCCGGATCTTTTTGTCAGAAAGAAGGATGGGTCGCTTCGAATGTGCATTGACTATAGGAAGCTTAATAAAGTCACCATAAAAATAAGTATCCTTTCCTCGGAGAGATGATTTGTCGATCAATTGCAAAGTGCAAGGTTCTTCTCCAAAATTGATTTGCGGTTTGGGTACCACCAATCTAAGATGAGGGAGCAGGATATTCCTAACACCACTTTCAGGACGCGTTATGGCCACTTTGAATTCTTGGGCATGTCCTTTGGGCTAACCAATGACCGACACCTTTTATGGATCTTATGAATCGGGTCTTCAAGTCATTTTAGACTCCTTTGTGATTGTTTTCATTGATGACATCCTCATATATTCGAGGAGTAGGGAGGATCATGCCATCCACCTCAGAGCAGTTTTGCAGACTCTATATCAGCACCAATTGTATGCCAAGTTTTCCAAATATGAATTTTGGTTGGAGTCCGTCGCTTTTCTGGGTCATGTTTTTTCCGGTGAGGGGATTAAGGTGGACCCCCAAAAGATTGCAGCAGTGAAGGATTGTCCTAGGTCCAAGACCCCGACAGAGATTCATAGCTTATTGGGGTTAGCATGGTATTATCGGAGGTTTGTAGAGAGATTCTCCACCCTCGCCTCTCCTTTGACTAAATTGACGCAGAAATCAGCCAAGTTCCAGTGGTCAGATGATTGTGAGAAAAGTTTCCAGGAATTGATGACAAAGTTGACTTCGGCACCAGTGTTGGCTTTGGCAGAAGGCACAGAGGGGTTTGCAGTTTATTGTGATACCTCTAAGGTTGGTTTAGGGTGTGTTCTGATGTAGCATGGGAAGGTCATATCATATGCCTCAAGGAAACTCAAGAATCATGAGAAGAATTATCCAACACATGATTTTGAGATTGCAGCAGTTGTGTTCGCCTTTAAAATATGGTGGCAGTATCTTTTTGGGATTCATGTAGATGTGTTTTCAGATCACAAGTCTTCAATATTTTTTCAAGAAGAAGGAGCTGAATTTGAGGCAGCGGCGGTGGTTAGAATTGCATAAGGATTATGAAATGGACATCTTGTACCAACCAGGGAAGGCGAACGTGGTGGTCGACGCCCTCAGTCGAAAATCCATGGGTAGTTTGGCTCACTTGAGAGCGGATTAGAGGTTCCTAGATCAGGAGGTACATAAGTTGTCCATCCTTGGGGTTTGTATCTCAGCCACGAATGAGGAGGAACTTATGGTGAATAATACAGCAGAATCGTTGCTCGTAGTAGAGGTTAAAGAAAAGCAGTTTGTTGATCCATCATTAGAACAATTGAAGGAGGCAGCTCTGAGTAGAAAAATTTCAGCATTTTCACTCGCCAACAATGATGGTAAGCAATGGTGCCATGACAAATTATGTGTTCCGGATGCGGATAATCTTTGGGAGAGGTTAATGGAGAAGGCTCATCATTCCATGTATTCAGTGCACCCAGGCTCTACAAAGATGTATCACGATCTTAAAGATATCCATTGGTGGAGTGTTATGAAGAAGAGTGTGGCGGACTTCATCTCTAAGTGTCCAAATTGCCAGCAAGTAAAGTCCGAGCATCAGTGGCCGGGAGGATTGACTCAGGTTATAGAAATATCGATGTGGAAGAGGAAAATGATCAATATGGAATTCGTGACAGGACTACCTCGTACCCAGCACAAGTTCGACTCCATTCGGGTAATTGTGGATAGGCTCACCAAATTAGCTCACTTTTTGCCAGTCAAGTCCACCGATACTGCGGAACAGTATGCTCAGTTGTATATTAAGGAGATAGTGAGGCTTCATGGTACGCCACTTTCTAGCATTTCAGATCGAGGAGCTCAGTTTACAGCTAACTTCTATAGGAAACTTCAGCAAGGTTTGGGTACTCAAGTGAATCTTAGCACAAATTTTCATCTGCAGACCGATGACCAAGCAGAGCGGACTATGCAGATGCTCGAGGATATGTTGCGGGCTTGTGTCTTGGATTTTAAAGGTAATTGGGATGATCAACTGCCCCTTATAGAGTTTGATTATAATAACAGCTTCCACGCTAGCATCCAGATGGCCCCATTCAAAGCATTGTACGGAAGAAGGTGTAGGTCCCCGATCGGGTGGTTCGAGGTTGGTAAAGGAGAATTAATATGGACAGATCTCGTGCATCAGAACATGGAGAAGGTAAGAGTCATTTAGGAAAGGATGAAGACTGCTCAAAGTCGCTAGAAATCTTATGTGAATGTGCGTCGGAGAGAATTGAAGTTTCAAGAAGGATTGGGTATTCTTAAGGGTGTCCCCTATGAATGGAGTCATGCGCTTTGGGAAGAAGGGAAAACTAAGTCCTAGGTATGTCGAGCCTTATCAATTCACTCAAAAGATTGGTCAAGTTGCGAATAGGTTGGAATTGCCCCTGAAATGTCCTTGGTGCACCCCGTGTTTCATGTCCATGTTGAGGAAAGTTGTAGATGATTCATCTAAAATTGTGCCAGTTGAAGACATCAAGGTTACAGAAGAGTTATCATATGAGGAGATTCCAATTGCTATTCTGGATAGGCAAGTCCGAAAGTTGCTGAACAAGGAGATTCTTTCAGTTAAAGTGTTGTGGCACAACCAACAAGTCGAGGAAGCCACATGGGAAGCGGAAGATGAAATGAAGATAAAATACCCCCATCTATTTGAATAAGTTCAGGAATGATCGTGCGAATCTTGTCCCTAGGAGAACTAGTGTTGAGTTCCATTAGGTGTAAGAAACCTTCCTTCTCTTTCCTAATGCCCTATTGTTGTAGTGTCTCCAAGTTGTGTCAATCAAGTTTATGTGTTGTGATTATTTGAACAATGTGCAATCCTTTTTGGTAATGAAAGTATTGTGCCCCCATGGTAAGGTGATGTATGGAAGTAATAATTAATTTTGCATGGAGATTGTGTATCAAAGCATTCTAATTATCCAATGATTAGTTTTGCATGGAAGGAACTGTGTTGAAATGAACAACTGTGTGGTACCCTTTTGATAGGTAAATGGCTTTAATAAGTACATATGATTAATGCTTAATTTGATTACATATAGTGTTCCAAAATGGTTGAAAAGTGTATCGAGAGGTTGAATATGTGAGAGTATGAAGATCGTGTATTTTTATAATTGTGATAAAGTAGCAAGTCATGTAATAGTGCTTGGAATATGTATTTTGGGGATTCTTTGACAGGTGGTTATGTCCATATTAAAAAGGAGACTCTGGCAAAAGTTTTCTAAAACAAACTTGAAAGTTAATAAGTGTAGAAACTTGCATATCATGTTTTCAAACTCATTTGGTTCCCAAGTCCTCATTCAAGGATGACTGATCTTAAGCGGAGGAGGATGTAAGGCCCCGTGAAAATGAGTGCTCAGATGTTAGTTGCTCATAAATCGAGTCTACCTGCGTGGATTGGATTCTTTTTAGTGTTTTGTACTCAAACATGAGAAATCAAAATTTTTCCAGAAAATGGTCAAAATGCGGTCCACAATGCGGTCGCAGATTAGCTATGCGGACCGCATTCCTATCGTAGAGCGAATCAAAGAGCAACAAGATTTTGATGTTGAAAATGCGGTCAAATCTACAAGCGCATAACCAATATGCGGACCGTAGAATGATCACATATTGTACCTGAGGAAATTCGAAGGTAAGTTCTGCGGTGCATTCTGCGACCGCAGAACTCAAATGCGGACCGCATATTCACCGCATTCCAACCCGAAAGGTTTGAAACTGAGCCATTTCTGCGGACCGTATGTCTATTCTGAGATCGCAGATCGAGCTCGCCTGGTATTTTTCTAAAATTTTAGATCCGAACCACTTTTTTTAAAACACCTTCTCCGCCATTTTTAACACACTTCTGATCAAAATAAGAGAGAGTGATAGAGGTTTCTTGAGAGAAAAAGCAAATTCTTCATCAGCTAGTCTTTCAAAGTCATTGGAGCTTGAAACATTCTTGGTTCATTGTCTTCTCTACTTTTTTCTCAAGTAAAATCCCTAACCCATTTCCCCCAAATTTTGAAATTAAGCTTGGGAAGGGAACCCCATACAGTTGCTTTGAAATTTCTTCATAAAAACTTCATGCATGTCTTCAATACCCTAAAATCTTGTAAAAAGGGAATTGGGTAGTAACTGTGAGTTTAAATTTCTAAAAGCTAAGTATTTCTCATGAACTAGATTGACTTCTTGATTGCTTGGAAAGTTAGACTAAAGGTTTAAAGGGGATAATGAACTCCAGGTATGTATGGCTAACTGTGATCCTTGTGAAATCGCTTTGTGTTAGTTTGTGAAATTGTTGATAGTTGATATTCATGTGGGAATCATTGTGAAGCTTTTGTGTTTTATATTTGTGTGTGGTAACACCTTGTGGTAGAAGCTGTGGAACTTGTAATTGAAAGAGTTGGAAATGGAAATAATGTGGAACAGTGGAAATGGAAATAATGTGGAACAACATGTGTGATTAGTTGTGAACAACTGTTGTGGTAACCCAAATTGTGTACCAATTTGATGAGCATGAGGAAATTGTTGATGCTAGTGGTGGAATTACATTACCCTTGTTGTGGATCAATTTTAACAATGTGCCATAGTTAATTTCTTGTATTTGCTGTTGTGCTGTTTGTGTTGTGAATTGAAACTGTCAGGTGGGGTCGGGTTACGCGCCGCAACACGGTGAAATAAGGTGTGGGTTGGGGTAAGTTTACTTGGGACAGAGTTTGTTCATACATGCCAGTACAATTCAAATGTACTGACATTCCTTTTGTCGGGGGTGCTACATTTGTGTTATGATTGTTGGTGGATCCGTGGCAGGAACTCTAGTCCACCATTCGTAGCTCCTCCTCCTCTCTATCGGTGGTATTCATGTTTGGTGAGCCCCTTTCCTTCCGGGGCCTTATGTGGCTCACGCTACCCATGTTGTTGTATTTTGGAGTCTTGTGTCCTTTTGTAATGGTATAGCCGGGGCCTTGTCGCCAGCAAGTGTTGTATTTTTTTTTTCTCTGAGAGGCTCTGTAGACAGTGGTATGTGGGTTAGAACTTATGTATAAAGGTGTATGTTTTGGGGACTGTAAACTTGTACACCACATTCCCTTTTAATCATAATGTATGTTCTGTAAAAGATGTTCCCTGTTAATCATAATGTGTGTTCATAAAAACGATATCATGTGTTCTTTCGATTGCAATTTGGTATCTTTTGGCTAACAAAGAATGAAGTGGGGTAACGCGTGGGAAATAGGAAAGGCACTCAGGTCCACTCAACCGGGGATTCCCGGTTGCGTGCCGGTCATGCCCCTAGGATTTGGGGGTTGACACCGTCAACTCAAGGCATAGGCCACCACATTGGCCTTGCCCTGGGGATACAAAATAGTGATATCATAGTCCTTCAACAACTCTAACCATCTCCCCTGGCGCATATTTAGATTTGTTTGCTTGAATAGGTGCTAAAAACTCCGATGATCACTATAAATCTCAAAAGTAACCCCGTACAAATAATGATAACACATCTTCAGGGCGTGAACAATGGCAGCTAACTCAAGGTCATGGATAGTAAATTCTTCTCATGAACCTTCAACTTTCTAGACGCGTAGGCAATCACCCTATCGTCTTGCATCAAAACTGCTCCAAGGACAATTCTCGAGGCATCACAATAGACAGTGTAAGGCCCCAAACCTGTAGGCGGTATCAAAATTGAGGCTCTCTGCACTGCCTCTACTTTCTTTGGATCCACCTAAAAACCCTTACTCGATACCACATGGCTAAGAATGCTACGAAATCCAACCAAACCTCATATTTAGAAAACATAGCATATAACTTCTCTTCTCTCAAGGTATGAAGCACTATCCTCAGGTGCTGCTCATGATCTTCCTGACTCGGGGAATACCCCAGGATATCATCAATAAAGACAAAGATGAACGATTCAAGATACGGCCAGAACATATTGTGCATCAAATGCATAAAAGCTTCGGGGGTATTGGTCATCCAAAATAACATAAGAAGGAACTTGTAATGACCATACGGAGTCCTAAAGACATCCTTCAGGATATCTGACTCCCGAATCTTCAACCCATGATAACCTGAGCGCAAGTTAATCTTAAAAAACACCCATGCGAACACAAAAACCAATCCTCCTAGCAATGCTCACAACCTGCTGATAAGAAATATCAATCTCCAACTCACGAGCCATACTAGACATGATGCTGGGAATAAGCCCCTCAATAAATTGGTGAATCCTCTTGCGAACACTAAAAACCAAGGTTGGGGGATGTCTAGCCAAACTTGTGTAACAGATAGCATACTTCGAGACAATCATAGAACGATAGTGCAAATACTTAAACTCTATACGCCATACGTACCTGAGGCTCTGAGGATCAAATTCCCTAAGGAACATATCTAAAAGTCGAGTCCAAGTCAGTAAATCTGCCTTATTTGGAATGTATAACTCATAGATGCGGCACCGCTCATAGGCGGCTCCTCAAACCTGGAAGGCATTAAAAGACACCCCACTTGATCCTGATATACCCATAGTGTAGAGGATACAGTGACACTCCTCCAGAAATCCCAGGATATCATCTAACGCTAACCCACTGAATATAGGAGGATCATACTTCTTGAACCTCTCAAGCCTCCGCTGCTCATCCCCTGAAACAGTTGCCTTGTCCTTGAGCTGACCTTGGACTGCAAGAGATATAGGAATAACCTCGGGAACCTGATCCACATACACTTGCTACTCAAGAGTGGGGGCGGCGGTAGTCTGTGATCCTCCCCCGGCCTGATATGTAGCTGTAGCAAGGGGAAAAAACCCTACCTGAGCCAAAGTGGTGTACATGCTCATGAACTGTGCTAAATTCTCCTGAAGTGCTAGAGTTGTAGTAGCAGTAGGCATGTCAGGTGCCTGGACTCCGGCTAGAACTACTGGTTGTACCTTAGTAACAGCTCGTGCAGGTGCTATGGCTAGACCACAAGGCGGTCCTCGACCTCTAACTCAACTTGGGCTTCTGACGGCTGTGAGCACGTGATTTTTGCCCTATGAGAATTACTCCCAAAAAATAAAATAAAATAATTAGTTTTCATTATTTTGCTGTTTGTAATTTTTTGGATTTTTGTGGTATTTTTATTTTTGTTCTTTGCATTTGTCTGTGCATATTTATTTGTTAAATTAGTAAAAATACAAAAAATATATTGCATTAGCATTTAGGATTTAATTTTATAATAGGAGTAATTAAGTTTGTTTTACAAGAATGAAAAATCACAAAATAATGTACTTTGCATTTTTAGCATTTAATGTCGAATTGTGTGATTTTATTTTAAATTGGTAGTTACTTATGTGTGATAATTGTTATTAGAAGTTAATTATTATTTTTGATAATTTAATTTTGTTCTATAATCTAATTTAGGATTTTAGTTTTGGAAAAGAAATTTAAAAGGAAATCGGATTGGGCCTTTTCTTTAATTTGAATCAGCCAGGCCCAAAACCACACCCCCTTTTTCCGTCCAAATTGACCCTACACCTGACCCGATCCGCCCCTAATCGAACGAACCCCCCCCCCTTTTCAATTCACCAATAATTTCCATACACCCCCAATAACCAAACCCTAAAAGACCTCTCCCAAATTCCCCCATTTCGTCTTCATCTCCTAACCCCGCCGCAGAACACCAAACGACCACCACAAAAGACCAATCTTCTCATCTCCGTTCACCAACAGACCGGTCGCCATTGAGCAGCCCCAAACTACCCCTGAACCACATGAACCAGACCCCAAACACAGCCAGTAGCTTCATCTCGCCAAAAAAATACAACAACAAGAGCCGCTCGAACTGTCACAAAACATGTTGGAATACAATCGTTCTTAGCCCAAAACATCCATTAAAGTAGTCCTATTTATCAAGTTTTCATCAGCGATATTCCAGTCGTCGAAGGTCAGCTCGAATCCGATGGAGTTTGTTTAAGGTCTTGTTTAAATTTTGTTCGTGTTCGAGTTTTCGATTCTGTTCGTTGTCTTTTGGCGCTCAGATTGCAACAATGGGTTCCTTTCTCTTCTTTGATTATCATTTTTTGCAAGTGAGTTCAGTTTATTTTTTCCTTCAGTATATTTACAATGTTCATTCATTTTGTTTAGGTTTAATTTAGAACTGTGATTTGTTCCAAATGTAGTTAGTTTATTCCTCGAGTCTGTGTCAATCATGGTTTTAAAACTTGACCTTAATAGTTCAATCTAATTGTTGTTCCGAATCATTGAATCCTTCATCTTTTTTGTGATGCCGTTTTGAGTTCAAGTTTAAATTTTTGTTAAGTTTAGTGATTTGGATCATAATGCTGTTCAGTTAAAGTTCAGGGCCTGATATGTGTCTAACTTTGGTTTTACTTTAGTCTTATGTTTGCTAGTTTTAACTAAGAGTTTGTTTAAATGTGATTAAACAATTCATTGCCATGTTTGTTTATTGGTTATAGCGATGGGATTTAATTGGGGAAAAAGGAATGACGGGTTAGTGACTTTACTGATGGGAGATCAAAAGTAGCATGGGTTTAAAGGGGAATTTGATTGAAATATGCTACCCATAACCCTTGAATTAAATAATGAACAAACATTCAGTAGTGGGCAACATCAGGGGGTAACATGGTTTAAGGGAATTTGAATAGAAAATAGGCAGCCGATAACCAGTTGGTTAAAATAATAAAAAATAGGTATTCCACAGGTAATTGAGGAATTAAGCCTAAATAACTGAGGTAAAAGGAAAAAGTGTGGGTTCAAAAAAATTGGAATGGTTAGTGGATTGATTGAGTCCCTTTTAGGAGTTGCAAAGAGGTAATATGGGAGCATAATGATAAAAAGCTAAAAGGGTTCACATAGTAGAAGATTATAGAAAGCTGAAAAGTAAAAAGGAGCATGAGATGATAATAAAAGTTTTCTCTTTTACAACAGTAAAAAAAAGGAAGGGCTGAAAGGGTTAAAAAGTTTGGGTTTAAATATAAAGAGAAGGAGGGACATTAAAAGGGGGTTGAACGGGAAATAAGAGTGAAAACAAATAAATAGAGGGAGTATTGGACAGAGTTAGGGGTCTCTTTTTTAGGCTGGCTTTTAGTTCTTCAGAGAGAGTTTTATCACTTCTTAGGCTCTTTTTTGTTTACCCTGGAAATCAGTCTTAGAGTTAGAGAGTCCCTTTTTGGAACCAATCAAAGAGAGGTTTTCTGAGAGCATTTGAGGGCAGTCCTGAAAGGGTTCTTTTCAGTTGGTATTAAGAACAAGAGTGGCTGAAAATATAGACAAATGTGTTTGGTTCTACTATTGCATTGAAAACTCAAGAGAACTCCAGCTTTAATTATCAAGTTATATTTTTGAGTTCATCTTTTTGTTGCTGGATTCTAGGGGTGTTCATGTTGGGATTTTTGATTGAGTTTTGGTTGCATTTAGTTTGTATTGGAGCCATTTACTTGGTATAGCATTTCTATGGTATTTGACTGGGTTGTGTGAAGCTATCTTGGGTTAAAACTATTCCAAGTTGCTGCTGTTGCAATTGTTGTTGTTGTATTGCTGTGTTATCTTCTGCTGCTGATTAATCTTCTTCATCTTTTTCTTCTTCTTCTTCTTCTTCTTCTTCTTCTTCTTCTTCTTCTTCTTCTTCTTCTTCTTCTTCTTCTTCTTCTTCTTCTTCTTCTTCTTCTTCTTCTTCTTCTTCTTCTTCTTCTTCTTCTTCTTCTTCTTCTTCTTCTTCTTCTTTCATCATCTAGGTACATAGTTGTAACCTTGGAAACTGTTATCACACAAAATGACAATATGAAGATGTTGAAGCATGTTTTGCATTTGATTTGTGTTGCTGATTCGTGTATCTGAGCATTTAAGTCATTAATGTATGTATGTTTCTATTTGATTGTATAACTAGGATTGTTAGAATTGGGACAGCTGAATTGTCATAGTGATACATATATCCTATAAGTGGTGTTAGGCCACGGTTAGCTGCTTTATGGTTTGTTGTATCAGGATAACCGAAATTAGAATTTGGGCACCCAGGTCCGCTCGACGGGGGATACCCGGTGAAGTGCCAGTCATATACCTCTGGTTTAGGGTGTGACAAACTTGGTATCAGAGCCTAAGGTTTAAATAAGATTCCTAGGATGTCTCAGAGTCGTGCCTAGTAGATCCCTTCCTATCGGTGTGTTGTAGACCACATCTATAAGCAGGGGGCTACACGGGCATTTAGGAAACTACTCTCTTCTTTGTTATTCCCTTTCGTGCGGTGAAGTGAAAAGTGGAAGATTTGTGTTTAACTCGTGCCTTATTTCGAAATTTTCAAAAATCGCACCTAAGAAGAAAGCTAGACTCGGCCTTGAGGCCAACGCCACCCCAAGTGTGGTCATGAATCATGTACCGGATGATGTGGGTGAGAGTGACTACCCGGCTTTGAATCTTCATGGCCCGTCTCTTCCAAATTCAAGCATTCCTATTCCAACTGCGACAGAGGGTGTCACCGTCCCTCCTGTCGATATTCCTAATGATATTGCTCCGGCTTTCGATCCCGAGGCTTCTGATGGGGACCTTAGGGGAGCCATCCGTATATTGACCCATTTAGTGGCCACCCAGGCCCTAATATCTCATGATGCCTCTATGTCCTCTAGTGGACAAGGAGATTGTTCCAGCTCCAAACTCCACCAGTTTCTTCGATTGGCCCCTCCAGAGTTTTCAGGTATAGACCCAGAGGCCGATCCACAGGATTTTCTTGATGAGATGTACAAAACCCTACATGTGATCAGGGCCACACAGTCCGAGGGGGTTGAGTTATCTTCTTACAGGTTGAGGGGAGCAGCACACTTGTGGTTCGAGATGTTGGAGGATTCCCGCAAGGAATGAAGACCTTCTGCTGGATGAGAGAAGTTTGCAGATGCTTTTATGGAGCATTTCTTTCCTGCGGAGACAATAGAAGCCCATGCCACTGAGTTCGAGGTTCTCAAGCAGGGTAGTATGAGTGTCTAGGAGTACCATATGAAGTTCGTGAGGTTGTCCAAGTATGCTCCTTAGCTAGTGTCGACCATAGATGCTCGAAGCTGCCGCTTTTTTCGGGGTCTTATTACATTGGTGGTGAATGAGGCTGCCATAACGACATTCACTTAGATATGAATTATGAGAAGATTGTGGGTTTCGCTCAGGCCACATAGGATAGGAAGTTGAAGATACGGGTGGATAGGGAGAGTAGCAGAAGGGCCCGGGTCACTCAGGGAGGTCAGCTCCGGGAGAGGGACATCAAAGCCATCCTGGTCATATGCTCAGTCCTCATCAAGTGCACCACCATCTGTGCTCAGCTATCAGCAGGGTAGTTCCACGAGACTAGGTTCTGACAGCAGGAGGTTCCACCAGTTCGGTCGTTCGGGGATGAGGCCTCGCCAGCAGGGGGAGATACATGTCCCAAGTGTGGGAGCGTCCATACAGAGACTTGCTATTTAGATATCTCAGTGTGTTGTAATTGCGGGGTGAGAGGTCATATCCAGCGAGACTGTCGTACACCTAGGCAGGGCATAGGTAGGGGATCGGCACAGTCATCCAGTTCTTCAGTTGATACATCATCAAGGTGTCCTCCAGCTCCAGCAGGGCATGGTTCAGTTAGGGGCGGGGCTCGTGGTAGAGGTGGACCGAGCCGGTTCTATGCTTTGAGTGGTTACTAGAATGCTGAGGCTTCTCCAAAAGTTGTAACATTTATCTTGTGTGTTCAGGCCATTGATTGTTATGCTCTTATCGATATGGTGTCTTCTTTGTCCTATGTCACCCCATTCATTGCTTTGAATTTTGGGATAGAACCCGAACAACTTCATGAGTCATTCTCTGAATCGACTCCGGTTGGTGATTCTGTTGCAGCCGCGCGAGTTTATAGGAATTGTGTGGTTATAGTGTGTGGTCGTGTTACCATAGCCGACCTTATTGAGGTTGGAATAGTTGATTTTGACGTAATTATTAGAATGGACTGGCTTTATTCGTGCTTTCCTAAACTTGACTGCCAGACGAGAGTCATGTGACTCGAGTTCCCTAACGAGCAGTTATTGAGTCGAAAGGGAGTGGTGTTGTGCCAAAGGGTAGGTTTATTTCATACCTTGAGGAATCGAAGTTGATTAAGAAGGGGTGTATCTATCAGTTGGTCCAGGTGGCGGACACCACTGCAGAAGTACTTGCCCCCGAATCTGTGCCAATTGTAAATGGTTTCTTGGGGTATTTCCAGATGAGCTTCCAAGTATTCCGCTAGATAGGGAGATTGACTTTGGGATTGATGTATTGCAAGATACCCAACTAATATATATTCCACAACACAAAATGGCGCCAGCAAAATTACGAGAGTTGAAGGAGCAACTGAAGGATTTATTAAAGAAGGGGTTCATTCAATCGAGTGTGTCGCCATGGGGTGCTCCGGTTCTTTTTGTCAGAAAGAAGGATGGGTCACTTCAGATGTGCATCGATTATCGACAGCTTAATAAAGTAACCATCAAGAATAAATACCCTTTGCCCCAGATAGATAATTTTTTTGACCAACTACATGGTGTGAAGTTCTTCTAAAAAATTGATTTGCGGTCCGGGTATCACCAATAAAAGATCAGAGAGCAGGACATTCCTAAGACCGCTTTCAGAACCTGCTACGGTGACTTCAAATTCTTGGTCATGTCTTTTGGGCAAACCAACGCCCTGACATCTTTCATGGATCTTATGAATTGGGTCTTCAAGCCTTTTCTAGACTCCTTTGTGGTTGTTTTCATTGACGACATCCTCGTTTATTCGCAAAGCAGGGAGAATCATGCCGATCACCTCAGGGTAGTTTTGCAAACTCTTCATCAGCACCAGTTGTATGCAAAATTCTCAAAATGTGAAATTTGGTTGGAATCCATCGCTTTTCTGGGTCATGTTGTTTTCGGTAAGGGAATTCAGGTGGATCCCCAAAAGATCGCAGCGGTGAAGGATTGGCCTAGACCCACAACCCCGACGGAGATCCGTAGTTTCTTAGGATTAGCAGGGTATTATCGGAGGTTTGTAGAGGGGTTCTCAGACCCCACCTCCCATTGACCAAATTGACGTAGAAATCGGTCAAGTTCTAATGGTCCGATGCTTGTGAGAAATGTTTCCAAGAATTAAAGTCAGGATTGACCTTGGCACCAGTATTGGCTCTGCCCGAAGGCACGGAAGGATTTGTGGTGTATTGCGATTTTCCAGTGTCTGATTAGGGTGTGTGCTCATGCCGCATGGGAAGGTTATGGCGTACGCTTCAAGGAAGCTCAAGAATCATGAGAAAAATTACCCGATGCATAATTTGGAGCTTGCAACAGTTTTGTTTGCCTTAAAAATATGGCGGCATTACTTTTATAAGGTCCATTGGATGTGTTCTCGGACCACAAGAATCTCCAATATTTGTTCAAACAGAAGGAATTAAATTTGAGGCAGCGGCGGTAGTTATAATGGCTTAAAGACTATGATATGAACATCTTGTACCATCCAGGGAAGGCGAACGTGGTGGTCGACGCCCTTAGTAAGAAATTCATGGGTAGTTTGGCTCATTTAGGAGCTGATTAGAGGCTCCTAGCTCGAGAGGTTTATCAACTGGCCAGTCTTGGGGTTTGCATGTCGACCCCAAATGAGAAGGAAATTATGGTGCACAACATAGCAGAATCATCGCTTGTAGCGGAAGTCAAGGAAAAGGAGTTCATCAAACTAGCATTGACATAGATAAAAGAGGCAGTTCTGAACAATTTTCGGCATTTTCACTCAGCGACAACGATGGTGTGTTGCGATATCAAGGTAGGCTATATGTTCCAGATTTAGATAATATTCGGGATAGGGTAATGGAGGAGGCTCATCATTCCAGGTATTTGGTGCACCCAGGTTCTACTAAAATGTATCACGATCTCAAGGAAATTTACTGGTGGAGCGGTAAGAAGAGGGGTGTGGCAGAATTTATATCTAAATGTTCGAATTGTCATCAAGTGAAGGCCGAGCATCAACGGCCTGGTGTGTTAACCCATCTTATGGAAATACCAATGTGTATATGGGAGATGATCAATATGGATTTCGTGGCAAGAATACCTCGCACTCAGTGCAAGTTCGGTTCAATTTGGGTGATAGTGGATCGACTCGCAAAATCCGCCCACTTCTTGCCAGTCAAGTCCACCGATACTGCAGAACAATATGCTCTATTATATATCAAGGAAATAGTGAGCCTTTATCATACTCCACTTTCTATTATTTCGGATCGAGGGGCTCAGTTCATAACTAACTTTTGGATGAAATCTTAGCAACGTTTGGGTACTCAAGTGAACCTAACACACGACTTTCCATCCGCAGACCTATGGTCAAGAAGAGCGGACTATTCAGATGCTTGAAGATATGTTGCGGGCTTGTGTCTTGGATTTCAAAGGTAATTTGGATGATCATTTGCTCCTCATAGAGTTTGCTTACAATAACAGCTTCCATGCTAGCATCCAGATGGCCCCGTTTGAGGCATTGTACGGGAGGAGATGTAGGTCCCCTGATGTTAATAAACGTCAATACTACACAATAAGGGGTGATTTGTGGTAACTAATTTTTGCATTAGAAGAACCTGGTTCTTCTAAGTGTTTTAAGTACAGTTGTTTGCGGAATAATAAAAACTGAAAGTAAAGTGCACAGATATTTTACGTGGAAAACACTTCGCTCAAAAGGTGAAAAAACCAAAACCTACTACTCAGTAGGATTTTCCCAAACTCCACTGAAATTCAATGAGCGAAAACAGCATTTACAAAGACTCTTTGTAAACCTAAGGATTAAATTATAATCCTAGTGTGGCACACAGCCTCAGCTGCTGCGACACTATCAAGTTAACTATAACTTGATGAAATAAGGTACCTCATACAATTGCTTTTAGGAAAGCTTAAAGGTACAATATAAAACCTACTACAATTGAACTAGAAATAAACACTAAGATGGAACTGGTTCTTCTATAGGTTCATGTAGCTGTAGGCGTACACACTTGTATATTGCTTGCAAATCAGACTCGCTCTTTTTACTATCAAATATGCTTTGCTTCTGCTTGTGTGTGTTACCTGTAAAAGAGAATTAACGCAATTATATATTGGGTTAGTAGTTAGAGTTTAATTAAGACTCTACTTCTCATTCGTACACAATTTGAGTCCTTAGCCAACGCAAACTACAACTCTTATCCTAACTTAGGATTAAGTTCTCTTCACCATAAGGAGACTCTCCTCCTTATCCCAAATACAACCTTTTCGATTATGTTCAGAAGATATTGATGCGTGATATTTAGTTCATTATCTTTCTCACGTGGTCGGCATGTGCACTGGTTGATTCAGACAGTGTAGTACATGATGGACCAGGTCCTTCCATCAGTTCATTTGTCAATCTTCAAAACTCAACTGAAACTTGGGCCAACAATTTCCCCCTTTTTGATGATGACTCTGTGCTTATTGTGATCAGGAAACTTGTGAACTTAGCTGAAATCAACACTTAGAAAATGATTTAGCTTATCATTAAGGAGGTCAAATTTAGGTCATAAACACCACTAGTTTAAAAAATGAATTTTAAGTACAATATCTTCCCCCTTTTGGCATCATCGAAAAGTTGCATAAATAATGTGAATCCTCAAAGTTAATTTATACTCATGGACGATGGGGCAACTGCAAGTGAACACATGTTCAAGTTAATCAAAAATAAACTCATAAATAACTATTAAGAACAAGATTAACAAGAACCGGAAAAGATTCATTCATTGATTAGAGAGAAGTTTCTACGATGCAGTCCATAAAAAGAAAAATAAAACTTCCAACCATGAGCAAAAAAACAAACCAAGAACCACATAAACTTGACACTGAGAGGGAAACTAGACTGGTTACTAAGCAAAGGACACCTAAGGCTTGGAAGTGCTGGAGAGTTGGGCTTTTAGCAGGTTTAGCATTTGTTGGAGCGTGCCTTCATTTTTCTCCTTTCTTTTGCAAGTTCAACGCTCAGCCCATTCCACTCTCCCTCCAATTTTGCCACCCTAGCATTAAGCCTTGCTATTTCAGCATCCTTCATTCCAACCGGCCGAACTAAGGTCCTGACTTTGCTGTTCACAAGAGTCTTAGCAGATGAACCAGGTTCAACAGGGATAGTGTTGAGCAGATAGTCACAGATTTGAAGAGTTTGATGCCAAAGTGCTCCTTGCTGGATGCCATTTCCACTTTTTCAAGGGAACATCTAATCTTTCAAGCACAGTAGTCAAAATAAAGCCGTAGGAAATTATATGAGCCTTTGAACCATTTATCACCCTTTCTAGAAGCTTCACCATAAACACATGCCAGTTGATTTGCTTACTCTCAGTCAAGCACTGTATGAGTACAAGGTCCATATAGTTAGCAGTATGTCATCTTTCATATCTGGGCAGGAGGCATTTTTTGACAAACTCAAGTAGCACCTTGTGCTCAGGCCTCATTTCACTCTTTTGCACTGACCTGGACTCAGGAACTTCTGCATCTGATTTGGTGTCACAAATATTTCTTGTTATCTGCAGCTCTGAATGAAACCCGTCCAAGCAAGACCACCTTTGCTTTGTGTAATTATCATATCCCTCACAAGGGATATTCAAATCTCCCCCAGCTTTTCAGCATTGAACTTCACCTTGACACCTTTAACGGTACTGGTCACCAGACCATTTTTCACTGATCCATTTGCCATGAACTCAACCAGTTCCTTCCTGGCTAGTTTCCCATTCAACTGAAGGACCATGTCCTTCCAAAAATGAGCTTCTAGAGATGCTAGAAGCCTCATCATGCCTAGCTCCTGTCTTTTAGCAGCCTGCCCTTCAAAATGTTTCATTTACCAAAATTGGCATATCTATCCTGCTCATACTCAGAGTCTTCTTCTTCTTCTTCTTCATCGCTCTCTTCTTCTTCTTATACAACCATTTTCACTTGTTTGCCTTTAGAGGCAGATATTGTTCTTTTTCATGGGAGGACTCAGCAGGTACATGCTTTGAGGACTTCTTAGAAGAAGTCCTAGTCTCCTTAGATTTAGCAATAGAAGCCTTCTCAGTAGTTTGTTTCTCTGGATGGACCTGTTCCATCACCTCTTCCTCCTCCTCAGCCACAGTTTCTGAACTCTCACCAACCTTGCCTTTTCCCTTTTCTATCTCTTCCTCTTACTCTCCTCATGTGCCCTCTTCAACTCAGCTTCACTCTCTCTCACCTTGCTTCTTGTTGTTCTAGCCTTAGGAGCAACCTTGGGTGAAGCAGTCTTAGATTTCTTAGTTGGTTTTGCAGAAGCAGGAGTTTAAGTGAAGAAGGCTTGCGTTTCTTGGGATCATAGCTATCCCCACCTTCTTCATTAAGTCATCCAAGGTTTCCTGCACTGATGAACTAGGTTTATCAGTTTGTTTGCTTAAGTCTACCAACCCTTCCGGAGCCTCCCCTGATTCACTTCCCCTTGAATGTGATACACCATCTCCCGCACTCCCAAAAATAGACAACACCTTCTTCCTCATTTTCTCCATTTGTTTTACAGACTCATTCCTAGATATATCCTTAGCAGCTCCTATCAAGACATACCTATTTTTGGCTTTTTCAACTAGATCCACCGGAACAAAACAGGATCTTACCTCTGTTGGGGTTTCTTGATGTGTATAATTTTTAGAAGACCCATGTTCATCGCCCGCGCTGGCAAAGATATATTGATCCAACTCAAAACTTGAATCGGTGACTTTTGCTTGAGATTCTTTCATTTGACTGGCTTTCAACCTTTCATTTAAAGATTTTCTCAAAGGTTCAGTTGCAGTAGCTTTCTTGGCTATCATTTTTGTCCGACGAAATCTTGGTTTTGGGGATACAATAGGAGGTGTAGAGGATGAGTTGGTGTTAACTGATACTAATGGTGGGTTCCTGGATTGTCTTGGGGATTAGTCATTTTGGATGATGAACTTGTGGAAGGCTTAAGAAAATTTTGGAAATTTTTGAGGGTTTGGAGACGAGAGGAGATGATCAGATATTTGAGAGATTAATGACCGTTATGATATGATTACTGAGTTTTTTAAAGAGGAGTAATTATTGTTCCAGAAAAAGAACTTTTCAGGTGTCAGTAGACGCCTCATCGTTTTAGAGTTCCGGTCTCCCTAGGAATTAATTAAAATTTCTAAGGTTTAGGAATAGAGTTCTATTATTCTTAGAATTCTAATTTCAATGAAACTCGTTGAATTGGCTTCCAACTGATAGAATTTTGAGACGATTTGGAATTTCTAGGACTCTTGCTCCTGATTGAAAATTAAATTTTTCTAATTGTGCAAAGTATAGAAACATACCTGGCCTTTCTCATGAGTACATATTGATGAACCATGTTCTTCCTATGACATTTCTCTTGATTATGCCTCAAATGTCAGAATAGAAAATTTGTAAGAGATCACTGAATTTTATAACCACATGTCACAGGAGTATACTAATATAAAAGTATTAAGCTGAGTAGAAATTAGTCTAAATTCACAGATATTAAGAACTACTAACCAAAAAGAGTTTTTTTTTGTTTTTTTTTGTGCATTCTTAACGTGACCTCTTAGGTGATCTTAATCATCCCTAATTCCAACCTATTCCTTTCAAATTTTTCTCTACTTAATTCCTTGGTGAAGATGTCAGCTATTTGTTTATCAGTGGCACAAAATTTTGTGGAGATTAATCCCTTTTCATTGTTGTCTCTTAGTAAGTGGTGTCTAACATCTATGCGCTTAGTCTTTTTATGATTAACATGGTTCTTTGTCATACTAATTGCACTAGTGTTATCACAAAATATAGGTATGCATCCCACTTTGATTCCAAAATCTACCAATTGTTGCTTGATCCACAGCAACTAAGCACAACATGAATTTTGACCAAGGCCAATCGCTTGATAAAAAAACCATGAATTTTGAAGTATTTTTGGAAGAAGTTGTGGAGGAAGACAACAATATACAAATGGAAGTATTCACAAATCTAGAGAAAAGAGAGCACCATGGTGGTTTCTTCATCTCTTTATTTTACCATCTCGCTAGTCTTATAATTTGTAATATCATTACAGATTACGTTATAAACTCTGTGAGGATCAATAAATTCTTAGTTCTTGCTACTTCTTTCTTTTTACATGCTTGCTGGTAGGTGAGGCTTTTATTTGATTCAATAAAAAGGATAAGGTTTACACTGTTGTGTTATATGGGTAACAACACCGGTACTACCCCTTATTTTACTTTTCCTAATTGTTGTAATTTTCTTTTTGATATATTAATAAATTCGAGCCCTAGGCGCTTGCCTAGTGGATTTCCAAAAAATAAAACACAACAGGAGGTGGCAGCAACATACTCAGCTTCAGCAGTAGAGAGTGCCACTGAATTCTGCTTTTTGGAAACCCATGATACAAGACAAGATCCTAGGAAGTATCCCATACTTGAAGTACTCTTCTTATCCACTATATAACCTGCATAATCAGCATCAACATATCCAATTAAGCCAAAATTACTACCTTTGGGATACCACAAGCACAAATAAGTTGTGCCTTTTCGGTATCTTAATATTCTTTTGACTGCAGTCAAGTGTGACTCCTTTGGATTAGCTTGAAAATGAGAACAAAGTCCTACGCTGAAAAAAATGTTAGGTCTACTGGTAGTAAGATACAACAGTGAACCAATCATACACCTATACAACTTTTGATCAACTGATGAACCAGGGTCATCAACATCTAACTTTGTGGCAGTTGCAATAGGAGTATCTATTTCTTTGGATTCTTCCATTTTAAATTTCTTGATCAGTTCTTTTGTGTACTTCTGCTAATAAATCATGGTACCGTTTGGACTTTGTTTGATTTGCAAACCTAAGAAGAAATTGAGTTCTCCCATCATACTCATTTCAAATTCACTACCTATTTGTTTTGCAAAGTCCTTGTTCAACCTCTCTGTAGTAGCCCCAAAATTATATCATCGACATAAAGTTTTACAACAAGAAGGTCTTTACCTTTTTCCCTTATGAACAAGGTATTATAAATTTTACCTCTTTTGTACCCATGCTCCAGAAGGAATTTTGACAATCTTTCATACCAAGATCTTGGAGCTTGCTTAAGACCATAAAGAGCCTTATCCAGCTTGTATACATTGTCAGGGCATTTTTTGCTTTCAAATCCAGGAGGTTGCTTCACAAACACTTCTTCTTTGAGATAGACATTTAGGAAGTCATTTTTCACATCCATTGATAAAGAGTGAATTCTATATGTGCTGCAAATGGTATGAGAAGTCTATTGCTTCAACTCTAGCAACTGGAGAAAAAGTCTCATCATAATCGATGCCTTTCTCTTGAGTATAATCTTGAACCACCAACCTTGCCTTATTTCTTGTAACTGTTCCATATTCATCCAGCTTGTTTCTGAAGACCAATTTGTCCCAATGACTAACCTTTCTTTAGGTCATGGAACCAAGTGCTAGACTTGGCTTCTTTTAAACTAATTGAGTTTTCTTGCATAGCATTGATCCAATCCGTATCTTGTAGAGTTTCACTCACATTCTTAGGTTCAATCAGGGACAAAAAGGCATCAAATGAACATAGGTTCTTCAGTTGTGCTATAGCCTTGACTCTAGAAGTGGGATTATTGATTATGTTCTCAATGGGGTGAGAACTCAGGTACCTGTAAGATTTTCCAATCAACTGGCTTCTTACGGATGTTTCATCATTGTCTTGCTTAAGAACAGGCTTAAGAACAGATTCCTTTTGTTCAGTACTTCTCACATTAGTTCCCCTTGTCTGATTGCTCAGGGTAGAAGGACCTGTTCTATCACCTGTTCCTTCCTTTGATGCTACCTTGACCTGAGTGGTAGCTTCAGTCAGTTGTCTCACCAGTCCAATGGCTTCATCTTCATGTTCCTTTCTCTCAGAAAGTGGGTCAGTTTCATCAAAAACAACATGTACACTTTATTCTACACAAAGAGTTCTTTTATTAAACACTTTATAAGCTTTGCTATGTGAAAAATATCCCAAGAACACTCCCTCATCACTTCTGGGATCAAACTTACCAAGGGAATCTTTGCCATTATTGTGCACATAGCACTTGCAACCAAAAGCCCTAAGATGGGATGTATTTTGTTTTCTCCCTAAGTAACCCATAGGGAGTTTTCTCTACAAGAGGTTTGGCCATGCATCTATTAATTATATAGAAAATAGTGTTTATAGCTTCTGCCAAAAAGCTATGAGGTAGTTTACTATGGTCCTTGCCATATCTTCAAGGGTCCTGTTCTTCCTTTCAACTACCCCATTTTGCTGATGAGTGCTAGGGGTAGAGAAATTATGATCTATTCCATTTTCATCACAAAATTCAGTAAACTTTGCATTTTCAAATTCAGTTCCATGATCAGACCTAATGGATGCAAGTTAATTTCCTAATTGTTTCTGGATTTTTCTAACAAAAGCTATGAACATTTCAAATGGTTCATATATAGAGGATAGAAACAACGTCTAGGTAAATATAGAATAATCATCAACAAGCACCAAAACAAATCTTTTACCACATCTTTCATGGCTCTCATTGTACCACAGAGATCTATATGAAACCGTTCTAACATCTTGGACGAACTTACCATTTTTTTCGATTTGAAGGATGACCTTACCTGCTTCCCCCTTTCACATGCCTCACAAAATTTGTCTTCCTTGAACTTGATATTAGGTAACCCTATCACCAAGTCCTTGGAAACTAATTTGCTTAATTGATTTAAACTAGCAGGGCCAAGTGTTTTGTGCCAAAGGAGGGGATCATTAATTACCACACTCAGACAGGTAAGCTCATTTTCAGAAAGAGTCGACAAATCTACAATGTAAATATGGTTAACTCTTTTTCCCTGCAAAATAATCTTGTCAGTAGTAAGGCTAATCACAAAACATTTTGAGGAAGTGAAAGCCACAAGATAACATCTGTCACATAGTAGTGACACACATATCACACTATATTTCAAGTCATCTATCAAATAGACATTCTCAATGGAATCACAGTCTGTTTTCCCTACCTTTACAACCCCAATGATCTCACCTTTCTTCCCAATTCCAAAGGAGACATTGCCTCCTTTTAGGTTCTCCAGTGAAAGAAACGGGTCCTTGTTACCAGTCATATGTTTTGAGCAGCCACTATCCATGTACCAAATTTGGCTACTTCCTTTCACTTGGACCTGCAAAATGAAATCAGGGGTTAGTCTTAGGAACCCAAACTAGTTTGAGTCCCTTTCTATGTGCAAAAGGATGAATTAAAATTTTCTTTGCCCAGCCAAGAAGTTTATGTTTTCCTTGAACAAAAATTTTGTTCCTTTGACTGGCCTTTTCTTTTGCATTGCTTTTATTTTTTTAATGGCCAGTCATACCACAATGTGTACAGATTTTATTCTCGGGAAGAGTGAGATACTTGTCTTTGGGATCCCATATTGGAGCTTGTGTCCCATACCCAAGTCCTCTCTTGTTGCTGCTATGATGCTCTTGTAGCCAGGAGAGTGCGTCAGAAGCCTTGTTCCATTTGCATGTTCTGTCTAGTTCATGCTTCACATTTCCTAATTCTTCTTTCAGGACCTTGATTGATTAATATTTCTTATACAGCTCATATTTTAGTTTTCCTAAATTTTTTTCTAGTGTGAGAAATGATTGTTCAACTTTTTTCTTTCCTGTCCTTATTTTCAGTTATAAGTTTTTAGACTTGAATTCTAGGACACTGTTTTCCAGTTAAAGAACCCGAATCTTCAACTCAGTATTTAAGTTATTACTCTCATCTGCCCTAGATTCTAGCCTTTTGCATTTTTCTTCTAGTATTGCCCAATCCCTAGACAGAACATCTTTCTCATTTGTTATTATTCAGACTCATCTATGAAGTCCATCAAGAACTCAACCAATTTTTCTTTAGACATGAATTTAATATTTTCATTAAGATGTAGAATACTTACCTCATGTTCATCTTCTGATTCTCTGATGGCCATAAGGGCTTGCTCATCTCCAGCTTCATTTTCTGAGTCTTCATCTGACGTATCGCCTCATGCATCAATCATGGCTTTCGGAGTACCTTTGTTTCTCCTTAGTTGAACATGTTCCTTCTTCCTATTCCATCTTTCTGCCCTTTCTTTCTTCACTCAATCTTCCCTTGAGGGTAGCTCTTGATCATGTGATCTATCTTTCCACATTTAAAGCAACCATCGTTTGTCTGCTTCTCATGATCCCTAGTTTTGTTTAATGTTGATCTTCTTGAAGAGCCCTTGACTCTCATAAGATATTTCTTGAAGTCTCTGGTTATCATTTCCATTTCATCATCTTCAAGATCTGATCCTTCTGAGATTCTGAAATCTAAACATCTTTCTTTCTTTGGAGCATTCATCTTCATAGTTTTCCTTCTCAATTCATAAGCAGTCAAGTTTCCAATCAGTTCATCCAATTTCATAGTAGCAATATTTTTGGATTCCTGAATGGCAGCAATTTTCCTTTCCCAGGAGATTGGCAAAACTCTAGTTAGAATCTTCTCTACCTTGTCTTCTTCAAGAATAACCCTTCCAAGAGACTCAAGTTCATTCGTTAGTGTAGTGAACCTAGTATATATCTCTTGGATAGTTTCACCATCCTTCATAGTAAAATTATCATATTGAGAATACAGTAGAGTTCTTCTTGACCTCTTCACCTGAGGTGTTCTTTCATGAGCTACTTGTAAAGTGTCCCAAATCTTCTTGGCAGTTGTACAGCCTTGAATCCTATTGTACTCATCAGCGCCAAGTCCACACGCTAGCTATTTCTTAGCTTTAGCATTTTTCTTCCACTTCCTTAGGTATTCCGCAGTACAATCAGCTCTAGTTTTTGGAACATCCATTCCTTCAGCATTCTTCTTGGTTGTAGCAAGAGGACCATCAGTGATGATGTCCCAAATTTCTTAATCTTCACCCATGATTTGGTCTCTTATTCTGTTTTTCCACCAAGAATAGTAGAGCACATTGAAGAGTGGAGGCCTTGCAGTAGACTGTCCTTCCTAGTTCCCAGGATGTGCAATCATGTTGATCTTTTTCCTATGGCGTAACCTCTTCAAGGATAACCTGCTTTGATACCAATTGATGTTAATAAACGTCAATACCACACAAGAGGGGGGGTGATTTGTGTGGTACCTAATTTTTGCGTTGGAATAACCTGGTTCTTCTAAGTGTCCTAACTACAGCAGTTTGCAGAATAATAAAAAATGAAAGTAAAGTGCACATATATTTTTATGTGGAAAAACCTGGCTCAAAAGGTGAAAAACCCACGACCTACTACTCAGTAGGATTTTCCCAAACTCTACTAAAAGTCAATGAGCCAAAACAGCATTTATAAAGACTCTTTGTAAACCTAAGGATTAAACTCTAATCTCAGTGTGGCACACAGCCTCAGCTGCTGCGACACTATCAACTTAACTCTAACTTGATGACATAAGGTACCTAATACAATTACTTCTAGGAAAGATGAAAGGTTCAATATAAAAACCTACTACAATTGAACTAGAAATAAACACTCAGATGGAACTGGTTCTTTTCTAGGTTTATGTAGCTGTAGGCATACACACTTGTAACTTGCATATATTGCTTGCAAATTATACTCGCTCTTTTTGCTCTCAAATATGTTTTGCTTCTGCTTGTGTGTGTTACCTGTATAAGAGAACTAATGCAATTATATATTGAGTTAGTAGTTAGAGTTTGATTAAGACTTCACTTCTCATTCATACACAATTTAAGTCCTTAGCCAACACAAACTCCAACTATTATCCTAACTTAGGATTATGTTCTATTCACATAAGGAGACTGTCCTCCTTATCTCAAATGCAACCTTTTCGATTATGTTCAGAAGATATTGATGCGTGATTTTTAGTGCATTATTTTCCTCACGTGCTCTGCATGTGCACTGGTTGATTCAGACCATGTAGTACAAGATGGACCAGGTCCTTCCATCAGTTCATTTGTCAATCTTCAAAACTCAACTGAAACTTGGGCCAAAATCCCCGATCGGGTGGTTTGAAGTAGGAGAAGCAGAATTGATAGGGCCAAATCTCATGCACCAGGCCATGGAAAAAGTTAAAGTCATTCGGGAAAGGATGAAGACTGCGCAGAGTCGCCAGAAATCCTATGCGGACATGCGTCTAAGGGAATTGAAGTCCCAAGAGAGTTATTGGGAATTCTTGCGGGTATCTCCTATGAAGGGAGTCATGCGATTTGGGAAGAAAGGGAAGATAAGTCCTAGATATGTCGGGCTTTATCAAATTATTCAAAGGATCGGACAAGTTTCTTATAGGCTGGATTTCCCTCTCAAATGTCCTTAGTGCACATGGTGTTCTATGTGTCCATGTTAAGGAAAATGGTTGGGGATCCGTTCACCATCGTGCCAATTCAAGACATCAATGTTACTGAAAAACTATCATATGAAGAGATTTCGGTTGCTATTCTTGATAGACAAGACTGTAAATTGCAAAATAAGGAGATTGCTTCGGTTAAAGTGTTGTAGCAAAATCAACAAGTCGAAGAGGCCACGTGGGAAACAGAAGATGAGATGGAAATAAAATACCCCCATTTGTTTGAGCTAGTCTAGGAGTGGTCGTGAAAGTTCTTGTCCCCAAGCGAACTAGCATTGTGTCCCATTTGGTGCAAAAATTTCCTAAATGATTTACAAATGTAATTCTCCAAGTCGTGTCAAACATTTTGTGTGTCGTGATTTTTTGGGCCCTATGGAACTCTTATCGGTAAATGAAAGTTTTGTACTTTTGTGGTAGGTAATTGACCCATGGTATAGTAAGTGTAAAATAGTAATGATTAATTTTGCATGGATAGAATGTATTGGAATGATTAACTGTGTCGCACTCCATAAGGTAATCAACTATGTGCAAAAGGGTATCAAGCAATTGAATGTGCACAGGTGTAAAAGTAATGAATTGGACTATAGGCAACCATTTTGTTAAATGGAAGTATCGTACTCTTGTAATAAGTAAATAGCTTATGATAGTGCAGATGATTAATGCTTAATTTAATTTCGTGCAATGTACCAAAATGGCTAAGAGTGTGTCGAACTCTTTAAGGTAACCGACTATATGCAAAAGTGTGTTGAGAAATTATGTACAAGTGTGAAGGTAATGAATTATATACCAGTTATATGGTAGCAAGATTTGTGTAATGGTGCTTGGAAATGTGTTTTAGGGACTTTCTGACAGGTAGATAATGTCCATATTACGAAGGAAACTCTAGTGAAAGTTTTATAAAATACGAGAGTTAGTGAAAACTTAGGAGCTTGCATATCATGTTTCCAAACCATTTGATTTTCAAAGTTCTCATTCGAGCTCGAATGATCTTAAGCGGGGGAGGATGTAAGACCCCGTGAAAATGAGTGCTCAAATCCTAGAAAATCATAGAGTCAGGTCCACCTATGTGTAATCTAGAGTTAATGTTTTCCCAAAAAATATTATTTTTTGGTCATGAATGCGGTATGCAGATTAGGTATGCGTACCGCATCTCTGACCTAGAGTTGATCAGAGAGTTAGCTAAATTTGATGTTTAAGATGCGGTCCATTATGCAATCGCATAACCAATATGCGGACCGTATAGTCATAAAATTCTTGAGTATTTGAAAAGCTCAGATATGCGGTGCAATATGCGACCGCAGAACAGGAATGCGGACCACATTCCCACCGCATACCCAAGAAGAGAGGCAAACAACTTGGGACCCTTATGCTGTCCGATCTGCGAATCGTATATCAACTCTGCGATCGCAGATCCTGCACGGGCTTCAATTTTAAAAAATTTAAATTCGACCCCTTTTCCAATAAAACACCCCAACCCCTCCTTTTTAGATATTTTTCGAACAAAACAAGAGAGAGAGGGAAGAGAGAGTTCTTGAGAGAGAAAGGATTCTTCATCAAAATTTATTCTCCAACATTATCTGGGCCGGGAAATTCTAATTTACTATCTTCATCCCCACTCTTACATGTAAAATCCCTAACTCTTTTCCCCAATTTTCAGATTTAAACCTAGAGAGGGAGTCTCATGCTTTTATTTTTGAACTAATGGGTGAAAACTCACATGCATGTCTTTCAAAACCTAAAATCTAGTAAGGGGAATTGGGTAGAAGATAAGAATTGTGCTTGATAACCTAAATAAGCTAGGTAGTAATTGTGAACTTAAAATTCTAAGCTACATCTGTTAATTTGTGAATTAGATTGACGTGGCTAGATTACTTGGTGACTAAGAATAGAAGGATAAAAAGGGAATTTGACTTGTGAAATCGCCTTGTTTGGTGTGTGAATTGTTTGGTAGTTGATATCTATGTGGGTTGTTTGTGAGTTTCTTGTGGCTGGTATGATTGTGAAGGCATCTTGTGGTAAATTCAAGGAATAAGTGTTTAAAGGGATTTATAAATGGTGAAATCAGAACAATTGTGGTAACAATGCACTTGAATTGTTGTGGGCATTTGTTGTGGTGACATGAAATGCATATGAACTGTTGAATATGATAAAATTGGTACTGTTGGTTATGGAAACACTTGTATCATTGTTGTGGTTATGTATTGAGAAGTATAGTTGTTAATCTTCTTGAATTGACTGTTGTGGTTGTGTTGTTTGTGAATTGAAATTGTACGGCAGGGTCGGGTTGCATGCCTCAACACGAAGTTATAAGGTGTGGGTTGTGGTGATAAGGGTGGCAGAGGTAATAAGGGTGGCCGAGGTAATAAGGATGGAAAAGTGATCGAAATCATTGTTGAAATAAATACTTGAGTAAACTTGTGAAATCATTGTTGTGGAATTGTGAAAAGGGGAAACATGGTAGTGTGAAACCTTGTTTGGCTTGATTGTACTTTTAATGTGTGTTTGGTCGTTTCTTCTATTGCTGTTTTCTACTTGTGTACGGCTTGAGTTTACTTGGGATACGTTTTGTTCATACATACCAATAAAATTCAAATGTGCTGACGTCCCTTTTGCCGGGGGCGCTACATTCATATTATGATTGTAAGTGGATCCATATCTGGTATCTAGTCCACCACCCGTGGCTCTTCTTCATTCCCTGTCAGCTGTATTGGTGAGCTCATTTCCTTCTGGGGCCTTGTGTGGCTTATACCGCTTCTGTTCTAGTATTTTGAGATCTTATTTTGGTTTATGTAAAAAGTATAGCCGGAGCCTTGTTACCGGCATGTATTGTACTATCACCTTTCATCATTAGAGGCTCCATAGACAGGAAATGTGGGTCATGAACTATGTAGTATATACTTTGTATTTTGGGCATTGTAAATTGTAAACCACGCTAATATCATCTATGTTATGAATGCTTTATAAAAGGAGTTTCAATTATATATAACTGTTTAATTCGTTTAGTAAGAAATGAAAATGTGGGGTAACTCGTGGGTTAGGAAAGGCACCTAGGTCCGCTCGACGGGGGATACCCGGTCGAGTGCTAGTCATGTCCCTCAGGTTTAGGGCGTGACAATCCCTTTGTATTTTTCTGATTTTATAACAGTGCAAAAAATTAAAATAAAATCCTAATATATTTCAAAGATGAACTAATTAATTCCTAAAATTATTTTTTAGAAACTATTTCGAGAAAAATTCACAATTAAAACAATAAAAATGCGAAAGTGGGTTGTTTTTATTATTTTCTTCATATTTTGTTCTAAAACAAATTAACCCCAAATTAATCCTAAAATACAAAATTAGATCCTAAATGCAATGAGTATTTTTTGTATTTTTTATACAAATTAAGATGCACAAAAAAGTGCAACAATTACCAAAAAAATAACACAAAATTCACCAAAATTGTAAAAATAAAGAAAAATCATTTTGTTTGAATTTTGGGGAATAATTCATATATAGGGCGAAAATCACGTGCTCACGGTACCTCTGGTCGTCGTGGTCCTCAAATGTAATATTCTGATCAACAGTCCTAAAGTGCACCACCAGCTCCTATTAGTGTACCGTCCCTTTAGAGTTTTCGGGGTGGTCATTCATATCGTCAGGGTCATCAATCTCAGTAGACGAGGGCTTGTTAAACTTGTGGTGATATGGGTCACACTAGATTTTTTCCCTCGAGCACCGAGTAACTCTTAGCATCAGGGTTCCTGTGCCATGGTTCATGCACCGAGTATTCCACTGCCTGCCTAACCAGATAGAGGTTGTGCTAGAGGTGGTAGAGGTGGAGGTAGAAGTATTAAAGGTGGAGGCCAGCCAGTAGCAGGCCATCCCAGAGATATAGTTCAGCATGGTAGGGCCCAGCCCCGATGTTATGCTCTTCCAACCAGGCCCAAGGCTAAGGTTTCCGATGCAATTATCACAGATACGGTTCAGGTTTGTAGTAAAGATGCTTCAGTGCTATTTTATTCAAGGTATACATAGTCCTATGTGTCATCTCATTTTGCACTATATCTGGTCATGCCTAGTGATTCTTTGAGTTCTCCTGTTTATGTGTCTACCTGGGTGGGTGATTCTATTATGGTAGATCGAGTCCATCATTTATATATAGTTGTTATTGGGTGTCTTGAGACACGTGTTGACTTTCTTCTTCTGAATATGGTTGATTTCAATGTCATATTGGAGATGGACTGGTTATCACCTTACCATGCTATCTTGGACAGTCATGCCAAGACTGTGACCTTAGCCTTGCTGGGTTTACCTTATTTAGAGAATTGACGGACTCCTAGTCATTCTATCTGTAGTGTTATCTCTTATAAGAAGGCTCGGAGTATGGTCGAGAAGGGGTGTTTGGCCTATTTAGCCTATTTTCGCTATTCTAGTGCGGAGGTTCCTCATAATTATTATGTGCCTGTTAGTCGTGAGTTTCCTAAGGTATTCCCTTCAGAATTTCCGGGTATGCCACCCGACAGGGATATTGACTTTTGCATGGATTTGGCTCCAGGCAGTTAGCCTATTTCTATCCCGCCGTATACTATGGCCCCGCCTGAGTTGAAGGAACTTTTCCAGGGCTTGCTTAAAAAAGGCTTCATTAGACCTACTGTTTCGACTTAGGGTGTGCGGGTGTTGTTTGTTAAGAAGAATGACATATCAATGAGAATTTGTATTGATTACCGGTAGTTGAACAAGGTTACAATCAAGAATAAGTATCTATTGCAGAGGATTGATGAATTGTTTGATCAACTTCACGGTGCTAAGGTATTTTCGAAGATTGACTTGAGATCTGGCTACCATCAGTTGAGGATGAGGGCTTCTGATATCCCTAACATAGCTTTCCGCACTTGGTACTTGCATTATGAGTTTTTTGTGATGTCATTCGGGTTGAAAAATGCCCAGAAACTTTTATGGATTTCATAAACCGAGTGTTCAGGACATACTTAGAGTCATTCATGATAGTCCTCAATGATGATATTTTGATCTATTCCCGCAGTCGGGAATAGAAAGAGAAGCATCTTATTGTGGTTCTTCAGACTTTGCGGGGTAGTCAGTTGTATGCTAAGTTTTTGAAGTGCGATTTTTGGTTAATTTTAGATGCATTCCTATTTCATGTCGTATCAGCAGAGTGTATTCAGGTTGATCCGAAAAAGATTGGGGCAGTCAAGATGTGGCCCAGACTAGCATCAGCTACAGAAATTTGGACCTTCTTGGGATTGGCAATCTACTATCATCGATTCTTGGAAGGGTTTTCATCTATCACAGCTCTGATGACTAGGTTGACCTAGAATGGGTCCCATTTCAAATAGTCGGATGAGTGCGAGGCGAGCTTCCAGAAGTTCAAGACAGCTCTGACTACTGCATCGGTGTTAGTTTTGCCACAGGTTTAGGGCCTTATATAGTTTTTTGTGATGCATCTCGTATTGGACTTGGTGTGATGTTGATGCAAGATGACAGGGTCATTGCCTATGATTCGCGATAGTTTAAGATTCATGAAAAGAACTATCCGGTACATTATTTGGAGTTAGTAGCCATTGTTCACGCGTTAAAGATTTGGAGGCATTATTGGCATGGTGTGTGATGTGTTCAGGAGTCACAAGAGTCTATAGTATTTGTTCAAACAGAAGGAGATAAATTTAAGGCATAAAAGGTGGTTCGAGCTATTAAAGGACTATGATATCACCATCTTATATCATCCAAGAAAGGCCAATGTGGTGGGCGATGCTTTAAGTAGGATGTCAGCTAGTATAGGCAGTCTTGCTTATATTCCGATCGGTGAGAGACCTCTTGATTTGGATGTTCAGGTTTTGGACAATCAGTTTGTGAGGTTGGATGTTTCTAAGCATTGCCATATGTTATCTTGCACTGTCGCTCGTTTTTCTTTATTGGAGCATACCCGGGATTGGTAGTATGATGATCCTTATTTGTGTGTCCTTAGAGACATGGTGCAGTATGGAGGTGCCAAGCAGGTCACCTTAGGAGATGATGAAGTTTTGAGGTTGCAGGGTTGATTTTGTGTGTCTAATATGGATGGTCTTTGAGTGTCGATTTAAATGGAGGCCCATAGTTCCCAGTACTCTATTCATCCGGGTGCCGATAAGATGTATCAGGATTTGCAATAGCATTATTAGTGGAGAAGAACGAAGAAGGATATCATTGCGTATGTGCCTCGGTGTTTGAACTCATATCAGGTTAAGTACAAGCATCAGAGGCCCGGTGGTTTGTTCCAGAATATTGAGATTCCTAAATGGAAGTGGGAGCGTATCACTAAGGAATTCGTTGTTGGACTCCCACAGACTCAGAAGAATTTCGATGCAGTGGGTTATTGTTGATAGGCTGACCAAGTCAACACATTTCATTACTATCGCAGTCTCCTATTCTTCTGAGAGGTTAGTTGACATCTATATCCGGGAGATTGTTCGTCTTCATGGTGTACCTATATCTTTCATTTCAGATTGAGGCACAAAGTTTACCTCACATTTCTAAGAGCACTTCAGCTAGAGTTGGGCACACGGGTTGAGGTGAGCACATCATTTCATCCTCAGATGTACGGGCAGTCTGAGCGGACCATTCAGATTTTGAATGATACGCTTAAAGCTTGTGTCATTGACTTTGGGGGTCGTGGGATCAATTTTAGCATTTAGCAGAGTTTTCCTACGACAACCACTACAAGTCGAGTATCCAGATGGCTCCTTGTGAATATTTGTATGGTAGGAGGTGTCGGTCGTCGGTTGGATGTTTTGAGCCAGGAGAGGCTCGATTGTTGGGCACGGATCTAGTACAGAATGCCTTGGACAAGGTCAGGATTATTTAGGATAGGCTTCGTACATCTCAGTCCAAGAAAAAGGTCTAGGTTGACCCAAGGTTCATGAATTGACATTTATGGTTGGTGAGCTGAGCGGGTATGGCTTCGAGTGTCGCCTATGAAGGGCGTGATGAGGTTTGGGAAGAAGGGCAAGATGTTCATTGACCCGTTTGAGATTCTTGATCGAGTGGGAGAGGTAGATTACAGACTTGCATTTCCATCCATCTTATCAGTCGTGCATCTAGTGTTTTATATATCCATGCTTCAAAAGTATCATAGAGAACCATCCTATGTGTTAGATTTCAGCACTGTCTTGTTGGACAAGGACTTGTCTTATGACGAGGAGCCGGTAGCTATTCTAGACCAGTAAGTTAGTTAGTTGAGATCGAAGAGTTTTTCTTTTGTTCTTGTTTAGTGTAGAGCTCATCCAGCTAAGGCATCAATCTGGGAGTCCAAGTCTGATATGCGGAACCGTTATCCCCATCTTTTCCACAACTTAGGTACTTCATTCTTCTATCCGTTCGAGGACGAACGATTGTTTTAAAGGTGGAGAATGTGATGACCCAAAAGGTAATCACTTGTTTCAAAAGTAAATTCTACGTTTTGAGGCATTAAAACCTCTTTCTCGCTCACTACGATTTACGTGCGCAGTCTGAGCACGTAGCCGGAAAGCCAATATATGAAAATTTTTTAAAACAATGAATTTTTTACTTTGAAATGAATTGATTTGACTTCGGTCAATATTTTGGGTAGTACAGACCCGGGCATGTGATTTGACTATCCTAGAGGGTCCATACAAAAATTTGGGACTTGGGCGTAAGCCCGGAATCGAATTCCGAGGTCCCAAGCCCGAGAAATGAATTTTTAAAAACTTTATTTTCTAGAATATTTATGAGTTTTTGAAAATGAAATATCTTTAAAACTTGATGGTATCGGCCGTGCATTTTGGTTCTGGCGCCCCGTACATGTCATATATATTATTTATAATATATCTGTAAAATTTTGTAAGAAACAAACTTGAAAAGATGTTAGTCGGATCGTATTTAAGAAAAATAGGAAATTTGGAGTTCATAAGAAACTTCATAAATTTGATGTTAACTTTATATGTGTTGATGTTATTTTAGTGATTTGAATGCACAAGCGAGTCCGTATGATCTTTAGGTTGGTGTGCATGTTTGGTTTGGAGCCCCGACGGCTCGGGTGAGTTTTGGAGAGTCCACGAGGTGGATTTTGGACTTGGAAAATTGTAGGTTCTCAGCTGGTGTGATCAGGTCTACATGTGAAGCCTGGCTCGCAAATGCGACAAACCTTCACAAATGTAAAGAATGGACATGGCAGCCTGAGTCGCAAATGCGATTGTTTTCTCACAAATGTGATTTTGCATTTGTGAACGGCCTTTCGCAAATGCGATAATGGATGGAAAGCTAAGTGGGTCGCAAATGCGAAAGTAAAATTTTTTTGAAGGGTTCGCAAATGCGAACCATGGTCGCAGTTGCGAATCCTGGTCGCAATTGCGATATCAGAGACCTATAAATTCATAACTTAGACGCATTTCAACCATTTTCGCATTCTTTCATAACCAAAACACCCTAGGACGATTTTTCAATGGCAACGTATTCTCCAAATCATTTGTAAGTCAATTTTAACTTGTTTTATTCAATCTTTTAACATCTTTCCACATTATTTCAACTCAAAATCAATGATTTTCATGGGGAAATTGGGTGTTTTGGGTAGAACATAGGTTTATTAAAAATTAGGAATTTGGACCTCGATTTGAGGTCTGATTTCAAAAAAATTTACATATTTGGGTTTGTGGGGGAATGGGTAATCAGATTTTGGTTCGAACAACGGGTTTGTGACCATGTGGGCCCATTGGCGATTTTTGACCTTTTGGGTAAAGCTTAGTTTCATGAGTTAGAATTCATTCCTTTAACATTTATTGATGTAATTAAGTAACCTGTGGTTAGATACGAGCGGATTAGTTGTGGAATCAAGGGTAAAGCGATAGTTGAGACGTGAATTGTGTTCATTGAATCGAGGTAAGTGTTTGATCTGACCTTAGGTTAAGGGATTAGGAGTCGAATCCTATTTACTATGTGGTATTTGTTGAGTACGACGTATAGGCATGGTGACGAGTATCCTATTCATTGGTGTCAAGCATGCCCGTGAGTCTTATATTGTGATTATTATGATTTCGTTGTATTGTTCATGCTTTGGTGATGATTTCTATTGTTGGGTAAAGTTTGTGGAAGTAATTGTGGAATTTGAATATTGAGGAGCGTTGGCTCAAGTTGTACAATGAAAGGTGAAAGTTTATGTGGTAAATTGAACCCTTTTAGAGCATTGGCTCAAGTTGTGAAGTGAGATGTGAAGTAAAAGTGAGAAAGAGAACAGAATCATTGTATTATCTCCCTTGCCGAGATATTGTTGCTTTTAACATTATCTCCCTTGTCGGGATGTTGGTGTTTCATTTGGTGTTGATCCCATACCGGGACTTGTTTGTTGAACAATTATTCCCTTGTCGGGATTCTTATTGTAATTTTATCTATTTCCTTGCCCTATTTTTTGTGATTGTGGTTTGGTGAGGATGAGTGTTAAAGCACGTAGGATTATGTTATGTATGGTTTTGGTGAGAGAGTGTTAAAGCACAATGGGTGATGCCATCTATGATTTGTGTGGAAAGAGTATAAAGCACAAATAGTGAATACGTGCCGCAAGATGTACCATTCTATGCCGATTATATTGATTATATGGTGAGGACAAGCGTAAAAGCATGAAAGGTAATGCCGTGCACATTTTTATTACTTGACAGCTGTGGTGAGGACCAGAGTAAAAGCACGAAAGGGATGCCGTGTAGTTATTGATTTCTGATTCTTTGTTGATATCTGAGATATGTTGTTTCTTTCAATTGCCTGTTGTTTTTTATTCTAAATTGATAGTTTCCCAACAGCATGTTACCCCTCCCATACTTGACTGTATATTATGGTTCTTCTTTTCCGCGGTATATAGTTGAATTGCACAGGTTTATCTGGTAGTCTAGTCCTAGCCTCGTCACTACTTCCTGAGGTTAGGCTAGGCACTTACCATCACATGAGGTCGGTTCTGCTGATACTACACTTTGCATTGTAAGTTTTTGACCGTACATTGGGTGGCTGCCTTCAGCCCATACGGAGATCCAAGGTAGTCTTGTAGGCGTCCGCATGCCCTGGTGTCTCCCTCTATCCCCTTATTCCCATTTCCTTTACTCAATTCAGAAATAGTGTATCTTTCATCTTTTAGACTTTGTATGTAGTATTCTTAGGCCATTTGTCAAACTGTGACACTAGTTCTGGGTGGTTGAGGCTTAAACAGTTGTATTAGATACATATTTCAGATAGTTTACTGCATTTCTTCCGCTTATTATAATTCCCTCTATCTATATGTTATTGCTTTATAATTGTTAACGAGTGTAAAATGGGTAAAAAGGTAATTTGTACAACAGTTGGCTTGCCTAGCTCTCATTAGTAGGCTCCATCACGACACCCGAGGGTGGAAATCCGAGTCGTGGTAATAATTTAAAAATTGCCACAAATTACTTAAAATTCTACTTATTTGTAATATACTTTATGCATTATACTACCGTGGTCATATGGTACCTTGCATGGTACTAGTTCATAATTATTAGGTATTATCGTTTGACTCGTATTTTATTCCAATTTGACCACTTTCAACGAAACTCACTTTTCTTTAATTCCTATGCCCCTTTATCCTTTATAACAATTATGTATCCCTTGTTATAAATAGCGTAGATATGTTAATATCAAGATGATACCATCCTCGAATCTATGTAAATTAACTGAAAACAAAGTTTTTAATGTACGAAAATGCCAAATGTAAACCAAACTGGTTAAACCGAAGTTATTTGAAAATAGGTGTCCTAACACACCTCAAACCTGTTAGGTGGCGAGTCTCTCTTTTAACACCTTCCTTAAAAGAGTTGTCACGAGTCAAATCTCGATTTCCTGAGAAAAAGGGGCGCGACAACTGTTACTTCCATTGTTTGAAATGCATATTTACTTTGGGACTACGGAACAGTATTCCGGGAGATACCCCTGTACTGCATATTTACTTTGGAACTACGAAACGGTATTCGGGGAGATCCCCCTGCACATTTACATTTGGGACTACAAGACGGTATTTCGGGAGATCCTTTGTTGTTATATTTATGTATTGATCTATTACCTTTCTATGATTTCATTCTTGTTAATATTCAGTCTGCAATTATCTACGATATTTCATCGTGTCTTGTTTTTATTATATATATACCAGTAGGGCCCTGACCTGACCTCGTCACTACTAGACCGAGGTTAGGCTTGGCACTTATTGGGTACTGTTGTGGTGTACTCATTCCCTTTCATGCACATATTTTTTATGTGCGGATCAAGGTACCTTCTTAGCCTCATTTTTAGTTGCACAGTCGCTGCCATTCTAGAGACTTCAAGGTACATCTTCCGTATTCAGAGACCTCAGAGTCCCCTACTATCCTTTCTGATGTTGCTGTCATTTTATTTGTTCTAGTACAGATGTATAGAACGATTGTCATAGATCTTAGGATCTTGTGCCTTATGGTATTTTGAGTCTTAGGATAGCTGTGTACATTTCGAGAGTGATTATCGTGTATGCCGAGAGACATCTCCAATGCTTATTTAAATTATTTGTTATTGTTAGATATTAGCTTTTATGTTTTTATTTTATTTTTGCAAATGTTAGGCATACCTAGTCGTAGAGACTAGGTTCTGTCACGATAAATTCATGGAGGGAGGATTGCGGTCGTGATAAGTTGGTATCAGATCTCTAGGTTCATAGGTGTTGTGAGTCACAAGCCAATTTATTAGAGTCTCGCGGATTAGTACAGAGACATCTGTACTTATCATTGGGAGGCTATGGAACTATTAGGAAAATTTCACTTCTTTTGATTCCCTATCGTGTGAAATCATTAGCTTCAAAATTCTTAACTTTTGTCTTCTATTATCTCACTGGTGGTGAGGACACATCCACCCGGAGATGACTTGGCACTTGTGCCCCCTGTTAGAGCCGCCAGAGGCCATGGTCGGGGTAGAGGCCGAGGACGCCCACGTGGTGCAACCAGAGAACCCGAGCTAGCTGCCATAGAGGAGCGACCAGTAGCTCCCATTGCAGCACAGGCAACTGAGACGCCTACTACTACAACCCCAGTTCTTCAAGAGACCCTTGCATAGTTCCTGAGCATGTTTGGTACTCTAGTTCTAGTAGGGTTGATTCCCCTTACTCCAGCCACATCTTAGGCCAAGGGGAGGAGCACGAACTGCTTCTGCCCACACCCCAGACTAGCGGGTTCAGATTGATCAGATTCCAGGGGTTATACCGGTGACATATGTAGCCCAGTTCAGCCCGAGTGTAGGGCATCCGTTTCTGTGGAGAAGCAGTTTATGCTCGAGAGGTTCAAGAAGTAACACCCTCCTAAATTCAGTGGCCTAGAGTTAGAGAATGATCAAGGATTTCTGGAGCAATGCCATTGTATCCTCTGTACCATGGGCATAGCAGAGTCGAGTAGGTTTTCTTTCAGTACGTTTCCGCTTAGAGGAGCAGCCTATCAGTGGTGGCGTGCTTATGAGTTGGATAGCCGGCTGAGGTAGCTTCCCTTATATGGAGTCCATTCTAGGACATGTTTTTAAGAGAGTATGTCCCTCATATCCTCAGAGATGCATGGCGCGCCGAGTTTGAACAGTTGTTCTTGGGTGCTATGACTTTTTCAAAGTATGATGTTCGTTTCAGTGACTTGGATAGACATGCACCGACCTTTATTTCTTCAATTCGAGAGAGTGCCTAATGGTTTGTTGAGGGCTCCATCCCAAGATCACAACTAGCATGGCCCGAGAGTTAGATATGGATATCACATATTAGAAGGTTGTGAGTATTTCTAGGAGAGAGTGAGAGAGCCAAGAGGTCTCAAAATTTCGGCCATTATTCTGGTGCATGTGTCCCAGCTGCAGTTCGATATGATAGGGGCTATGTGAGTCACCCCGTTCATTTTGTTGTTCGAGCTGCTAGTGGTATTCCAGCTCCTCCTAGGCCCTAGGTGTCAATACCCCCTTTTTCTCGCTAAATCGAGAAGAGAGAAATCGGATTTACGACATTATGGGGTGAAAACAACTCTTATTCCCTCGCAGGAATTGGGTTATAAAATTTGGAGTCACCACCTAATTTGGAGAACTTGTACTGTTAAAATAAATAATAAATTAATTTTAAAAAATCTTAAAATTAAGGAAAAATAACAAAACCTTTGGGCACCCTTATAAATGCATATATATATATATATATATATATATATATATATATATATATATATACACTATTTTGGAAGTATTTTGAGTATAAAAATACATAGGAACAAATTAGGTATGAATAGCTGCCCCTCTTTTACCCGAGGAGGATGAAGGAGTTGTCGGGTAAATACAAGATGGCCAATTTTGAGCAGAAACGGCGATTATAAAAGAACTTTGACCGTTCTCTAGTTTCTGAGCTCCCTACATATCCCAGTTTTACAGGAATCATGCCATATGTTGTTCAGGAACCATCGAAGATATTCGTCGATGGAGATTCTAAAAGATGGAATCAAGTTTGAAAAGGGTTTTGGAGTCAAACATGTTGTGAAAAATCGGAGCGGGATCGCTCATGCTGAAACAGTCATTTGCTAGCCGGTGTACCTACAAGAAAGCAATGTAGCATATATTGTGCATAAATTTAACATGACGCATTTTCCCATTGAACCATGGATGTTGTCTTCGGACGGTTAGGATGACGTACTCGGACTATGATGTCCTGGGCCATGAAGAGCATAGAAGTAAAGGTTTGCAGGCCATGAAATGTTGTTCTCGGGTTATGCAGATGGTGCCTCCGAACTATGATGCCTTTGAATAAGTTGATTATTTTTCAGCCCGTGAAGAGGTGGCAATCTTTCAGCCAATTGAATGTAAATGGTGGCGACTTTCAGCCAAAATGAGAATTTAAAAACAGGTCGCGATCTTTCAGCCGAAACAAGAATTTAAATGTAGGTGGATATATTTACAGTTTAGAGAAAAAAAATAGGCGATATTTCAGCCATACAAGACGGAGGTAGAGCTTAACCTTGAAAGTTAGAAAAGTAGCCTTATGCAAAGTGCAGATGGAGACAGAGCTTAGTCACGAAAGGCAGATAAGTAGCCTTATGCATGGTGGAGACAGGGCTTAGTCTCGAACGGCAGATAAGTAGCCCTATGCAAAGATGCAGATGGAGACAGAGCATAGTCTCGAAAGGCAGATAAGTAGCCTTATGCAGGATAGAGGTAGAGCTTAACCTCGGAAGGCTGAAAGGTAGCCTTATGCAAAAATTCAAATGGAGACAAAGCTTAGTCTCGAAAGGCAGATAGGCAGCCTTATGCAGGATAGAGCTTAACCTCGGAAGGCAGAAAGGTAGCCTAATGCAAAAATGTAGATTGAGACAGAGCTTAGTATCAAAGGGTAGATAGGTAGCATTATGCAGGATGGAGGTAGAGCTTAACCTCGGAAGACAGAAAGGTAGCCATAAGCAAAATGCAGATGGAGACAGAGCTTAGTCTCGAAAGGCAGATAAGTTGCTTTATGCAAAAATACAGATGGAGACAGAGCTTAGTCTCGAAAGGTAGAAAAGTAGACTTATGCAATGAGGAATTTAAAGGAGGGAACAATAGTGAGTGTCTTAGCTAATAGACGGTTGTGATATCGTGACTATTGGGGAATGTTGGGTGTAGATAGTAGACTTGTGAATGGTGATGGTTCTGAGAGTTTTAACCCTGAAGTGTGAATCTTTCAATGATTTGCAACCTGAGTGCGTGCATTCAAAGAAAAATCATGAGTTTTGTAGTGGGGGGAAGGTTAGTTTGTATCCCCTTGCTCTTGACGTTGTGTATCATTGGGATAGCATTTCTAAACGACATCGATTCCAATGATATTTATGCATGACTTAGTAAATATAATGTAGGTATATATTTGCAAAACAATTTTATTTTGGATGAACCAACGACTGCAACATAGTTCAACGTCACGGCAACCTTGCTTGTTTTGGAATATTGAGGGTCCTCCTCAAAATTCTGCCCCAGTTTACTGGGTTGGCGCTGCTGATGGCTGTGCTGAATGATTGACGGCGGATCGTCAAAATTCTACCCTAGTTTATTGGGTTGGCGCTGATGAGAAAACTAACTTTGGAATTTTGAGGGTCCTCCTCAAAATTTTGCCCCGATTCCAATAGCGGGGGAAATGGAATTTTATTAAAATGTGACCGAACCCATAGGGATGCCTACGTATCCCCTCTTAAATAGGAATCGGGATTACTTCATGAAGAAAAAGCATATTATCAAATGTAGTATCATTTCACTGCGTCTGGGTTGATTGGCTTCGGCCAGACTTCTGCGTCCATTTCTGCAAGAATAAGGGCTCCACCGGTTAGAACCCGTTGGAATATGTAAGGACCCTGCCAATTGGGAGAGAATTTTCCCTTGGCTTCATCTTGATGCGGGAATTTCTTCAAGACCAGCTGACATGGTGTAGACTACCTCAGCTTAACTCTCTTGTTGAAGGCTATGGACATTCTATTTTGATATAATTGACCATGGCAAACTGCATTCATTCTCTTTCCATTTATAAGGGCTAGCTGCTCGTAGCGACTTTGTACCCATTCTGTGTCGTCTAGCTCTACTTCTTATATGATCCTCAAGGAGGAAATTTCTACCTCGGGGGGAATGACCGCTTCTGTACCATAAACCAGCATGTAGGGAGTTGTCCCGGTCGATGTACAGGCTGTGGTACGATTACCCAATAAGGCGAACGACAATTTCTCATGCCACTGCTTGTGCCTTTCAATCATCTTCCTTAGTATCTTCTTGATGTTCTTATTGGTTGTTTCTAAAGCTCCATTCATCTGAGGTCTATAAAATGTAGAGTTCTTACGTTTGATCTTGATAATCTCACACATTGCTTTCATAAGGTCACTACTGAGATTGGAACCAATTTCAATGATGATTGATTCTTGAATTCCGAACCGCCAAACTGTACGGTCGCGGATGAAATCTGCCACAACTTTATTTGTTACTGCTTTGTATGATGTTGCTTTGACGTATTTAGTAAAGTAATCAATTGCTACTAGGATGAACATGTGCCCATCTGATGCGGCAAGCTCGATTGGTCCAATGACATCCATTTCCCAAGTGACGAACGACCATGGTGATCTTGTTCCATTAAGCTCATTTGGAGGTACTTTTATCATAGCTGCATGTATCTGACAGCGATGGAACTTGTAGACAAACTGGATGCAGTCTGTTTCCATAGTCATCCCAAAATACCTTACTCGGAGTATCTTCTTTGCCAAAACAAATCCATTCATGTGCAGTCCACATGTCCCCTTGTGCACTTCATCCAATAGTTTGGTTGCTTCTCTCGCATCGACACACCTTAAAAACCCATATCAGGAGTCCTTCTGTACAGGATTCCTCTGCTATGAAAGAAGTTGGTGGATAACCTCCAGAGCGTGCGCTTCTGAGTAGCATTGGAAAGCTCTGGGTATTCTTCTATTTTCAAGTATTCTTTGATATTGTGGAACTATGGTTTCCCATCGGCTTCTTCCACAACGTGAGCATAGTAAGCTGGCTGATCATAAATTTTGACCTCAATGGGGTCATTGAAATTCGTATCTGGATACTAAATCATGGAGGACAAAGTGGCTAGCGCATTCGCAAACTCATTCTATATTCTGGGAACATACTGAAATTTAGTATTTGTGAACCATTTCCTCAGCTCCTGTGTGGTGTAGATAAGGGAGTCTCTTTGAATTATTGGTTGCCCATTCTTCTCGAACCTGATGTATGAGTAGGTCTGATTTTCCAATCACTAGTAAGAGTACATCCCCTACAGCGATTGGAGAATCAGACCTACTCATACATCAGAGATTCCCAAATCACTAAAGAATCATGGTAGACAATAGGGGAATCTAGAGGTTCAAATAAAAAAAGGAAAGAATCAATCGAATTCACACAAGGCAGACTGAAATCAATCCCCAAATCAAAGGTTATTCTGAGGGGAAAATCTAACTATAAAGAGGGCATGAGCTTTAAACATGTGAGGCTGGATTCAAACAATAGCAAAGTATCATGCAACCAAAGTCCATTTAATAGAGGACTATAGCTAAAAGAGAGTATCAAATGGCATGTGGGAGGTCAGATAAAAGGCCCGTTAGAGTTTTAGCAAAAATCATATGCACAAGGAGAAACATAGATGAACTCAAAAATTAGGGCTTTGAAATCAAACTAGTTCAGAGGTGAGAAACAAACAAGTCACATACAAGCGGCCTCAGGGACTCGACTGAAACCCCAAATTCTAAGGTTTCTACCCTTAATATAGTGTAGAGACAAAAGCAACTAAATCAAGCAAGAATAAGTTCAGAAAACCCCAAGGAACTAGAACCTTAAATATTTCAGGAAACATAATAAGAGAACAAAATACCGTAAAAGAACTCATAAAGAAATGGTAGAAAAAAACACAGAGGAATCAAAGTCAAAACATATAGAAGTTACAGTAGAGCAAATACAGTATAGGAATCACAGTAAAATAAGTAGAATCGAAGAAACCCCAAGTCGGAGAGGACAAACAGTTTTGAAAGCACAGTTTAAAAAGAAACTTATAGGAATCATTCGAAAAACATAAAATAAACATAGATCTAGAGCAGATCTAGAGAAATTAGGAGAACCTCGAAAGGCTAGGGTTTCATAAGAACCCTAGAAGTGAGAAAGGCTTGGAAAAGGTTTGTTCCGAGACGAATGAGTCAGAGATAGGCTCATTGGACTAGGATATGCTGGAGCCAAGCCGGAGATGGTCGTGAAAATAGAATAGGCGGAGATCTGAGCGAAGGACTTCAAGATTGAACCTTGAATCTTCAAGTAACAGGGGTATAAGGGCACATGGGGGAGAGTATAGGCCATCCAAGGCTTGGGATGCCATTGATTACGGTGAAACAAGGTGGAAATCGGTGGGATAAGGCAAGGGTTTAGGAGAGGGTTAGAGAGAGTTTGAGAGACGACGGGATTTTAGGGGCAGTTGTTTGCGAGAAATGAATTAGATTTAGGGGTGATTCGAAATTAAAAAGGGAAAGAAAGGATATCACCGTTGATCAAAATGATCAACAACTAGGATTAAACGGGAAACCGGGCGGGTTTAATAAATTGGTAAAGGGGCGGGTTAAAATGGGGATTGGTTCATTTTAATTGGGTGGAAATGGGGTTTAAATTTATGCTAAAATTGAAATAGAAATGGGCCAGATTTTAAATAGCTACTTTCTCCCTTTTTTGTTTAATTCAAATTTTTAAAAATAATTTAAAATAAATTAAAAGCACTTAACTTGTTAATAATATATAAACAATAATCTAAAAATATTAGGAATAATTTTGTAATTGTTAAACTTTATTAATCATGACGTGGGCTATAATTATAATTTTATGCAATTTAGCTTAGAAATATAAAATAAATTTATAAAAATATGTAAAAATCACTTTAATTATATTTGGTGTACGTATGAGGATGAAAATAAATCATTCACAAAAATGATAATTTTGGGAATAATTATTGGATTTTGTACTGTTAAAATAGATAATAAATTAATTTAAAAAATCTTATAATTTAGGAAAAATACTAAATCCTTTTGGCACGCTTATATATGCATATATATGCTATTTTGAAAGTATTTTCTGTATAAACATACAAAGGAAAAAATTGGGTATCAACACTAGGATCCATATTATACACCTCTGGTATCTAGTATGCCTCCTGCACGGGGTGCTTTTAGAGGCTAGCCCAGTAGACCTAGTCTAAGTCAGCCACAACAGCCACGTCCTTACAAAGCTTGTTTTGAGTGTGGAGACGGTTTCCATATGGTAAGGGATTTCCCTAAATGTAGGAGGGGTGCACCTCCAAAAACTTCTCAGCCACAGTGTGCTCCACAGGGTCCCCAGGCTATGATTACGGCACCGGCTACTACTCCACCTTCTCGGCCAGATCGAGGCGGAGGTTGGGAAGGTAGAGGTTGCACTACATGGGGAGGCTAGGCTAGATACTATGCCCAAAGGCAGCTGCTTCCGATTATGTCTTTACATGTATTGTTTTGATCTAAGGATGCATTGGTTCTATTCGATCTAGGCTCCACTTATTCCTATGTGTCATATTATTTGGCCCTAGGGGTGTTCAAAACCGATCCGAAACCGAAAATCGAACCGAACCAAAGCGTAATGGCTTAATGGTAACGGCTTAACGACTTAACGGACGGAGAACAGATTGAATTTTTTTATTTACGGATTATTGGTTTGGGGGCGGATTATTTAATTTTCTTAACGGATAATCCGTTAACCCGTTAAGTATATATATATATATATATATATATATATATATATTTAAACTGCTTGCGACGTTTTAATTGCTGGATTTTGTGCTCAAGAAGATGTGTTTTCAGCCCAAAAATGAGAACTTCTGCCTACTGTTACTTGCCTCATTGATATTTTGCAAGTTAGATCAGATGGACGAGACCGAGAAGTTGTTCTGCGAAATGACAATTGGTAGAACATCTCTCCTGATGTCTTCACTTATAATTGCCTCATTCATAAATTCTCCAAGTTACATCGACTGGATGAGGCTGAAAGTCGTTTCACAGAATGAGATTACCACATTTATTGGCTAAGTACTAATCTTGAAATGATCAAGGCAGCTAATCACTTTTAATTTAGCCCAACCAAATTAGAAGAAAATGCATGATTACCTACCCGTGGACCACTCATCAATGTTACAGGGTTGAAGAACAACTTACTTAGAAGCAAGACAGAGGCAATCTGCAGAAACTTGTGCAGTTCTATCTGCCACTTCTCACTCATAATTGCCCTCTTCATAATGTTGCATCTTAGAATATTGAATGAGAAGAAGAGGAATATAAGAACCAACACGGTTAAAGTAATATATTCTTCATGAACAATGAGTTTCAACTAATTAAATTCTCAGTAGCTTATTAGAAGAATAAATGGCATAAAGCTCTGCAGTTCTTAAACTAAAGCTTGCAAAGCTAATGATCTTAGTATAACTACTCAACGTCAAACACACTTGCGAAATGGAACTGGACATTGGACAATGTAGTGTGCGGACAGAATACATTTGAGCCCTTAGGTATTAAACCGATAAACCGCCCGGTAATCGCCCGATAAGAGCTAACCCCATACCAATCCGCCCGATATCTTATCGGATGGCTAATGGATGAATACATTTAAAATCCGATAACCGTTAAGCCAAACCGTTAAGAGTAAAAAGCCGCCATATCCGCCCGATGAACATCCCTATTTGGCCTTGTATTTGGGTGTAGCCCATGATTCTATGAGTTCTCATGTTCATGTATCTACAGTCGTGGGAATTTTTATTGTTGTTGACCATGTGCATCAGTGGTGTTTGATTGTTATTCATGGCTTAGAGACTATAGCCTACTTATTATTGCTCAATAGGGTAGGTTTTGATATTATCTTGGGCATGGACTGGTTGTCTCCCCATTATTCTATTCTTGATTGTCACGCCAAGACCGTGGTGCTGGCTATGCCAGGTTACCGTGATTAGAGGGGTACCTTAAATTACACTCCCAGTAGAGTTATCTCATTTATTAAAGCTCAATGAATGGCTGAGAAAGGGTGTGACACGTATCTAGCTTATGTGAGAGATGTTAGTAATGATACCCCTACAGTTGAGTCAGTCCCAGTAGTGAGGGACTTCCCTGATATGTATCTAGTTGATCTTCCATGCATGCCACCTGATAGATATATTAATTTTGGTATTGATTTATTGCTGGGCACTCAGCCCATCTTTATTCCTCCATATCGTATGCCCCTCATTAGCTGAAAGAGTTGAAGATACCGTTACAGGAATTGCTTGATAAGGGCTTCATTCGGCCCAGTGTGTCACCTTGGGCTGCTCATGTCTTGTTTGTGAAGAAAAAGGATGGTTCTATGCGGATGTGCATTGATTATTGCTAGTTTAAAAAAGTCATAGTGAAGAACAAGTATCCTTTGCCTCATATTTATGACTATTTAATTAGTTACAGGGTGCCATAGTATTTTCGAAGATTGACTTGCATTCAGGTTATCATCAGTTGAAGATTCAGGAGCCAGATATCCTAAAGAGTGCTTTCAAGACTCGGTATGGTCATTACGAGTTCCTTATGATATCATTTTGACTGACCAATGTCCTAGCAGCATTTACACATTTGATCCACAGTGTATTTCAGCCCTATCTTGACTCATTTGTCATTGTCTTTATTGACAACATTCTCGTGTACTCCTGGAGTCGGGAGGATCATGAGAAGCACCTGATGACTGTGCTTCAGACCTTGAAAGAGAAGAATTTATATGTAAAGTTCTCAAACTATGGGTTCTAGTTAGACTCTGTGGCATTACTGGGTCACGTGGTGTCGAGTGAAGGGATCATGGTGGATCCTACAAAGGTGGAAGCCGTACGGAGTTGGCCCAGACCTTTTTCAACTGTAGAGATCCGGAGATTCCATGGTTTGGCGGGGTATTACTATCCATTTGTTGAAGGATTCTCATCTATTGCAACACCTATGACCAGGTTGACCTAGAAGGGTGCTTCATTCAGGTGGACAGAGGAGTGTGAGGAGAGCTTTCAAAAGCTCAAGAGAACTTTCATCACAACACCAGTATTGGTATTGCCTATAGGTTCAGGGTCTTATATTGTCAATTGTAATGCATCGCGAGTTCGTCAACAGTGTCGTGTTGATGCAGGACCGTATGGTGATTGCCTACACGTCCAGATAGTTGAAGGTGCATAAAACAATTCTCCTATTCACGACCTTGAATTAGAATCTATTGGTCATTCCTTGAAGATTTGGAGGAACTATCGATAGAGTGTCCCTTATGACATCTACATTGATCATCGGAGATTGTAGCATCTGTTCAAGTAGAAGGATCTTAACTTGAGTCAGCAGAGGTGGTTAGATCTGCCTAAGGATTATGATATCACTATTCTATACCATTTCGAGAAGGCCAATGTTATGACTGATCCCTTGAGTTGCAGTGCGAGGAGCTTGGGAAGCTTAGCATATTTTCCAGTAGCAGAGAGGCCATTGGCATTGGATGTTCACGCTTTACCTAACCAGTTTGTTATACTGGATATTTTTTAGCCGAGTTGAGTTTTTGATTGTGTGATCTTCCATTCGTCTCTTTATGATCATATTAGGGAGCGTCAGTATGATGACCCCCATCTGCTCATCCTTAAAGGCATGGTTCTTCATGGTGGTGCTAAGGAGGTTACAATTAGGGATGATGGTGCATTTAGGATGCAGGGCATGCGATGTGTGACCAATGTTGACGGATTACGTGAATTGATTCTTCAAGAGGCTCATAGCTCACGGTATTCTATTTATCTGGGTGCTACGAAGATGTATCGGGACTTGAGGTAGCATTTTTGCTAGCGTAGAATGAAGAAGGACATAGTGGAATATATAGCCCAGTGTCTAAATTGCCAGCAGGTGAAGTATGAGCATTAGCGGCCAAGTGGATTTCTTCACAAGTTAGAGATTCCAGAGTGTAAATGTAGCAGATCACTATGTATTTCATTGTTGGACTCCCACAAACTCAGCGCAAGTTTGATGCAGTTTGGATGATTATGGATAGGCTAACCAAGTTAGCTCATTTCCTTCTTATGATGTCTACCTATTCTTCCGAGCATGTTGCTCGATTTTATATCCGCGAGACTGTCAGGCTTCATGGCGTACCAATATCTATCATCTCTGATCTGGGTATGCAGTTTACATCACAATTTTGGAGGGTCGTACAACAGGAGTTAGGTACTTGGGTGGAGATTAGCATAACAATTCACCTCAAACGGACATACTGTACGAGTGCACTATTCAGATTCTAGATTATATGCTCCTTGCATATGTGATGGAGTTTCGAGGTTCTTGGAATCGGTTCTTACTACTTGCGCAGTTTACTTATGACAATAGTTATCAATGTGTCATAAGTTATCAATCTATCATTCAGATGGCATCGTATAACGCTCTATATGGTAGGGGTGTCGCTAGTGGGTTGGCTCGAGCCAAGCGAGGCTATATTATTGGATACGGACTTGGTTCAGGATGCCTTGGAGAAGCTCAAGGTGATTTATGATAGACTTCGCACAGCCCAGTCCAGACAGAGGAGATATGAGGATCGGATTCGTAATGTTGCGTTCATGGTTGGAGAGGGGGTCTTGCTCCGGGTTTTGCCTATGAATGGTGTCATGAGGTTCAGGAAGATGGGCAAGCTGAGCTCAAAGTTCATTGGTCCATTTTAGGTGTTGCGATGAGTTGGGGAGGTTGCTTATGAGCTTCCCTTGCCTCCCAGTCTAACAGGGGTTCATCCGATAATCCATGTTCTTGCCAGTAGTTATTTCAGATAGGCAAGCTCAAAATTTGAGGTCAAGGAACATTGCTTCAGTGAAGGTGCAGTGGAGGGGTCAGCCGATCGAGGAGGTTACTTGGGATATAGAGCAGGAAATATGAAGTCGTTATCCTCATCTTTTCACCACTTCAGGTATGTCTTTATGCTCGTTCGCGGATGAACGATTATTTTAAAAAGGGGAGAGTGCAGTGACCCGCTTGGTCATTTTGAGAGTTATAGCCTTGATCCCCTATTAATTCTTTCCCCCTATTTTTTCTGCCTATATTACTTGCCGGTAAGTTTTGGTTTGGTTTTCGGAGTATTTTGGGATACTTAGTCCTTAAATGGAGGCTTTAGTCTTAATTTGGATCATAGTCAAAACTGTGTGAAGATGGCTCCAAAATGGATTTTCGTCGATCCCGTCAGCTCCATTTGTTAATTTTGGACTTAGGGGCATGTCCGAATTGTATTTTGGAAGTCTGTAGCTGATCTAGGCTTGAAATGGAAAAAGTTAAATTTTTGGCAATTTTAACCAATAGTGGATCTTTTGATATCGAGGTAGGAATCCGAATCAGGAAGTTGGAGTTGGTTCGTAATGTTGATAGGTTTCAGCATCGGTTGTGGAAATTTAAAGTTTCAAGTTCTTTAAGTTTGAATTCGAGGATGATCCATTATTTTACCTTGTTTGATGTGGTTTGAGGGTTGGAGTAAGTTTATATGGTCTTTTAGGACTTGTTGGTATGTTTAGTTGAGGTCTTGCGGGACTCGGGTTGATTTCTGGTGGTTGGCGGACCTTTTGGACTTAAGAAAATATAGCAAAATTTTGGAGTTTTTGTTATATACATTTCTTCATCGGGTTCGTGATAGAGGTCATGCGATCACGTAGGGCATCTGGGAGGCCAACTCAAGTTTGTTCTTCGAGCTCACAAAGATATGGCTAGTCCAAGCATCGCAAACGCATTCGCATAGAGGAAGCCAGGTAGCTGGGGACCCCAGCCATTTCGCCTACGTGTTCGCGTAAAGTGTATCGTGTTCGTGAAATAGCAGGGAGTGCAAGGTACGTGTTCGCGAGAGGGAAATCGTGTTCGCGGAAGAGGAATTTTGATCAGTAAATTTTTGTTCTACATGAATTCGAGGAGATGGTTGGATTTGCCAAGAAGAATTACCTGGGAAGAATATAACATTTATTTTTTTAAGCGAATATTCCACTAGGCAGGCTGCCTAGTGGATAATATATAATAAAATCCCAAATAGGGTCCAAAACATACAATGTGTCCAATATACCATCTAAAACATATGAATTTTCTAGCTACTACTAGAGATATAAAATACAAAACTAATATACTAGATACATAAGCCCACTTCATGTATGTGTATGTGAATCCAAATGGCAATGGCAATACCAAACAACGTCCATAAATATCTCACTAGGTGTCAAAGTATTCATTCTAAAGACCAATTTGAATTCCAAACCAATACACCAACAACTTGAACTCGTCAACGCGATAATGAACCAAACATTAAGCATGTGTGTCCTTGTCATACTCACCTTACGTACTGCATTATCATCTCCAGAATGAGTCTGTAAACACATTAATACTACTGGAAAATGACAACACAATACACAAGATAATACAGACCTAAACTGAAGCTGTATATGCTGCAGTCTAGGATATGACCTCCATTGAGCAGCTGCAACTTCCATCATGATGATCAGATTAGCCATATTAACCCAAACTGTATAGCGAACCTACAGCATGCTAGTAGCAGATTAATTATAAGTTTAATTGTGATGCCATGCCCATCCTACAGATCAGCATGAAAACGTGTATAATCCTGTATAAACAGTGGACCATTAGGGATTACACTGGGCTACAAGAATAGTTTCCACTGCCTTACCATGTCCAAACCATAGATTAGTAGTATCAACAAGGCTGCAGCATAGAACACAGCCCTACTATCCATCAGAAGTTCAGAACTGTACCTCAATCTTAAGACCAAACCTTGTTTTTTAATTAAACTTCAATCATATAATGAGCTAATATGTGACATTAATAACTCAACTAACTTAACCTGTATGAGAAGCTGTCAGAACCTTGCTAAGCAGCCCCCAAATTGATCATGAAAACCCGCTAATACCACTTAGTAACTGTTCAGCAAATCCATAAAGACTTGGGATGAGGTTTAGGTAGACATACATATATATTGCTCATCGGTGTGGTGCTTTTCGCTTTGCTATTCTAACTCTAATTTTAGGAAATTGGGCTTTATCCATATTGAGTAACACCTTTCCTTCAGTTGGTAACTCATGAAATGAATGATATATGCATGTACCTGCAAAAAAGAAAACATGGTTAGCTAAAAAATCTGCAAGTTTGTTACCCTCCCTTACAATATATTATAGGACTCCTTGATCTCTTTAATCCTTCTCACTTCTGCCCTTATACACCATGGAGTCTCCCACTCCTCATCAATAATCTTTTTCATCACCAAAGAATCTGTCTCCATTATCAAAGGGTGCAATTTCCTTTCCACACAAAATGCCCGTCCTTCTATAATTGCCTTTGCTTCTATGTTTGTTGCCATCCCTATCTCCTTTGCCTTAGCATACACTAGATCCCCTTCATGATCTCTTACACAGAATCCATATGAACTAGGACCTGGATTGCCCTTAGAAGCTCAATCAGTATTACACTTGTACCATCCTACATATGGAAGCTGCCATATCACCCTCTTGGTGACTACAATTGGCTTGTAATTCACAAAAAAACCTGATCATATGAGGCCATAACAGAGGAATATTAGCAAGCCAAGGGTGTCTAGATTTGTCAAGATGATATAAAGTTTTGTTCACTTCATGAATCGCCCTACTGTAGGATCTAGCTCCACCATATTTCATTGTGTTTCTCTTCTTCCAAAGTTCCCATAATATCACACCTGGAGCAGCCTGATACAATGGTTTGAGTTTAGGACAACATTTAGCACTCCGCCATCCTCTTACAACTTGATTCACTTGAATCAAATTTATTCCCAGTCCTGCAGCTTGTATGAATGTTTTTCTACACATCCGTTGCAGTTTCATTTGTTAGTGACAAATGCTAGAAAGAATCTTCCTTTGGTGAGCTATAACACCAACATCTTGATACTACCATCTGTCCCCCTCTTCTCCATATATCATCGGTTGGAATTTTTCCCCTCCAAACTCTCCACAAGAAGAAGGAAATTTTGAAAGGTAAACCTTTAGTCAATTTCTTAAGAAACTCGAGATTGACTTGTTCTCTATGTCTCAAAATTCTCCAAGCACTGCTGATAGTAAATCTTTCTAAAGGAGTGGGCATCCATATTGGCTTGTCCTATCATTCTTTAGCTTCTGCATAATAAATTTCCTCTTTAATATGATCAGCAATATCTGGTGGAGAAGTGTGATCCAGAAGATAACCATTCCAATGCTCCTCCTCTCTCTATTCAGCAATCTATTGCAGTTCTTCATTAATGTGAAAGTCTGGAGGTATAACATGATATAGAGCTTCCGAACCTGTCCAGTATTCATGACACACATTAGTTGATCCTTGATGCATCTCCCATTGAATCTCATGCTCAATCTCCTCTCTTGCATCTAACATTTTCATCCATACATGTGACCCTTTTCTATATTGAACCACTGTCGGAAATTCCTTCTTACAATATTTGTTCCACATATAGTTATCCCATAGAGTCTTGGTAGTTTTGAACCTCCACCACAGCTTTTCAAACAATGTTTTAGAAATATCAGTCAAAGATCTAAAACCTACACCTCCCTCTTTTTTAAGAAGACATAAATTCTACCACTTTGTCCAATGCATGCTCCTTCCTTCATCCTTATTACTCCAGAAAAACCTTGCAAAAGTTTTATGAAGATGTTGCACTACATTATCAGGTGGAGCCAACACTAAGAGTATATGAGTTGGCATACTTTGCAAGACACTGGATATCAATGTTGTCTTTCCTCCATATGATAAGAGTTTTCCTCCCCAAGAGTGTAAATATAACATTTCAAAAATGAGGGTATGGCCATTTTTATCAAAACTTGAGATTGGGAGCTCGGATTTGGACGATATTTTGAGGGATTTTCAGATATATTAATTGGGTAATAATTCTACACTTGATTTTGGTTATATCCCACTAATCTATCATCAATTTTATCATTTAATTTTGGATTTAGGGTAAAAGATTGGAAAATTTTGGATTTAGGGTAAAAGATTGGAAAAAATGAGAAGAAGTTCATCAACTAAGATTTTGGGTTTTGATTGGGATTTTACATCGGATTCGAATAATATTGGTATGAGTGAACTCATGAGTGAATGGATGTTCATACTTTATTTTACCCGATTCTGAGACATAAGCCTAACGAGACCTTTTAGGGTGATTTTCGAATTTATTGTTTAAGCCTTGATTTTATTAATTAGATTAGTCTATTATAGTTGTATTTATGATAGATAGTTGATTTTGGCTAGATTTGGGCCATTCGGAGACGGATGTTCATTGGAAAGATATTGTGACTGATTGATATAGTTTAGTTCGAGGTAAGTGGATTGCCTAACCTTATGTGGGGATCTCCCCTTAGGATTTGGTACAGATTTTGATATATGAGCACTGTGTACGTGAGATGACGAGTACGTACACAGAATAATTATTGTAAAAACCCGGTTTCTACTAAGTAATAACATATTTTTCATCTTATTTGAGTTATATCACCATGTGTGTATCATGTTAGCTTAGGATAGCATGCCTACTTTCCTTAATTGCTTATTTGAATTCCCTCTGGCACACTTACGCAATTCCTTCCTTTTTTCCTTGACTTGAATTTTGGTATAATTTGTTGGTTTTCTGCAATAACTTTTTCTTCCATTGTTTGAGCTGCATAATTGAGACCATGAAACGGTATTCCAGGAAATACCCCCGTACTGCATATTTATTTTGGAATTACGAAATGATATTCCGGTAGATCCCTCTGTACTGTATATATACTTTGGAATTATGAAACGGTATTCCAAGAGATCCCCTGCACATTTACGTTTGGAACTACGAGACGACATCTCGGAAGATCCCCAATTATTATCTCTGTGTATTGACATGTTTCCTTTCTTTGATTTCATTATTGTTAAACTTCAGTCTTTATTTACTGCAATATTTCATCCTGTCTTGTTTTTATTACATATATACTAGTAGGACCCTAACCTGACCTCGTCACTACTCAATCGAGGTTCGGCTTCGTACTTACTGGATACCGTTGTGATGTACCCTTCCCCTTTCCTACAGATATTTTTCATGTGCAAATCGAGGTACCTCCTACCAGCCTCATTTTTAGTTGCATAGTCGTTGTCATTCCGGAGACTTCAAGATACATCTGTCGCATCCGCAGACCTCGGAGTTTCCTTCTATCCTTTCTGATGTTTCTTCCCTTTTATTTATTATAGTATAGATGTATAGAACAGTTGTCAAAGATCTTACAAGCTTGTGATTTATGGTGTTCCGGGTCTTGGGAGAGTAGTGAACATTTCGAGAGTGATTATTGTAAATGTCGATCGACATCTCCAATGCTTATTTAAATTATTTGTTACTGTTAGTTTCTAGCTTTCACGTTTTTATTTTATTTCTGTGAATGTTAGGCTTAGCTAGTTACAGAGACTAGCCGTCGTCACGACAAATTAACGGAGAGAGAATTGGGGTCGTCACAACATCAGTATTGATTTAAACTTTATTTAGTTACTATATTTGTGTTGTTGTTATATTTATGAGCTATAAAGCTTATTGGACCATTCAAGAATATTAAATCTAAATTTGAAATAATACTTCAAAAGATAAAACTATTAAACATTTTAAGAAATATTTCTAAATTATTATTATAATAAATATTTATATGTATAAATTATTTTTAAAAATTAAATTAATATAATATCAAGTTGGTTTGGTATTAGTTTGACTTTAGTTAAAACCAAAGCAAACCAATTATAATTAGTTTTTGTTTCTAATACTAAACCAAACCAAACTAAGCCACATCGAACTTTTTTTTCCGCTTTGACTCGGATTATTCGTTTGATGAGTTATCGATTTTTTTTTTAATTGCAATTTAAATGCATTATTGGAAATAATCTTACATTTTGCTTCTAAAGTATTGGGTTAAGATGAACCCGGTACCTGGAAACTTCATTCGTCTCAGAAGACATTCTCTTATATACTTTTACTAGTTAATTTATCCGTGCTTCGCATGATCATAAAAAACTATTAGATATATGAAATAATCTTTCTTACATTTGAATATTTCAGATAATCGAAAGTGCAATTATTAGTATACAAATATTTTTACATTCTTATTATAGATTCAAATAAAAGAAGCTCGTTTTCAGATACTTCCAGCTTGTTTGGATGGTCGTCACCTATTGTATCGTATCGTATTGTTATTTTAGATACGGTGTTTGTTTTGGTTGTTACTTAAATTTTACTGTATCGTATCATTAAATTTGTCGTTACGTAACGACGAAATGTGACACTTTATGTAACGACCGATTTGGCGTAGTTGCGTCGTTATCTTGTCTTTTTCTCTCATCTCACCATTTGCTATTATCAAATTATTTTATATTATCATTTACCCTATCTTTTTATATAATAAATTTACCGTATCATAATTTTTTTATTAACAATGCCAATTTATTCTTTATATTGGTGGTGCATGATATCACGAAAGAATGGCAAATGATACAATCTATCCAAATATTGTATTTATCAAACGATATAGTACAATACAATATGACACAATACGGTAATGAAACGATATATAACAACCATCCAAACAAATTGTTATAGTTGTCAAATTACAACTCATATTACAATTACAACTTTGGGATTTTTTTAAAGATGAACCCGGTACCTGAAAACTCCATTTGTCTCAGGCGACATCCTCTTATATACTTTTAGTAGTTAATTTATCCGTGCTTCGCTAGATCATACAAAATTATTAGATATATGAAATAATCTTTCTAACATTTGAATATTTCAGATAATCGAAAGTGCAATTATTAGTATACAAATATTTTTACATTCTTATTATATATTCAAATAATAAAAGCTCGTTTTTGAGACCCTTATAGTTGTTAAATTACAATTCATATTACAATTACAACTCATATTACAATTGGCCAAAAAAAGAAAAAAAGAAGATTGGTAGATTTTATCTTCCTGGAGGAACTATTTATTTTTAAAAGGGATCGAACTTTGGGATTTTTTATAGATAATTTTTTTGTTTGTTATAAAGAATTAGGTAAATCAAAAGAAAAACATAAAGCTAAAAATAAAGGTTAGCAAAAAAAGAATTTTAAAAAAGTAGTATTGGGTTAATAAAGTGTGCTTGAAAAATAAAAAAAGCAGGACTAATTGAGAAAAATAAATAAAAAGAAGAAGAAAGTAGCCTTGAATATTAGGAAAGGAAATAGTTTGCTTGGTTAAAAAACTACTTTGATGAGATCATTTTCGAACCTGGCCCCTAGCTACTACTATAATCTTCCAGCACCCTTTCACAGTTTCTCTTACCAGGTGTGCTTCTTGACCCTTTATATATATATATATATATATATAAGTGTTTTATGAAATTATACTTATATTAAATTAAGATTAATAGATGTTTAAGCACCCAAATTTTATACGTAGATTCACCCCTAATCGTGGATTATATCTAACAAAGTCAAAATAGTATAGTTTCACGTGGTGCTTATTGTACGCATCTAAGAATTAAAATTTACCAAATCTTGTGTAACAAAATTCAACATAACTTTTTTCTGATAATGTAGAGCTTAGCTAGTTAAACATGTGATAATTAACCTTGAATTAGAACAATTATGTTGTCAACCCAGTGTAATCACATTCAGAATAAATATTGTCTAATCACCATATATGAAACAACAACAACGACGATGACAACCCAGTAAAGTCCCACTAGGTAGGATATGAAAAGGGTAGTGTGTACGCAGATCTTATTCCTATTTCGATGAGTTAGAAAGCAGTGGTGGACCGATGATTTTACGAGAGCGGGTTTAATCGGAGAAGTCCATAACTAACATAAGTGGTATAAGTCGTATAAGAGTGTTCAAAAATAATTTCTATACAAAATTAACCTTGCTTTAGCCATAATTTATAAATATACATAGTATGATTTTTTACGAAGCGGGTTCAGTTGAACCCACTTCTCTCCCTTTGGGACCGCCCCTATTAGAAAAATTGTTTTCAATAGACCCACGACTCAAAAAAATAAAAATCAAACAAAAAAACGATAAAAGACAATTCATTAATTACGTTAATATAACCATAAAAATAATAACAGTGTCCTAAGACAGAAATGCATATTAAACAGTAGTGTAACCAGTTGTGGCCTAATATGCAAGGAAGTGGAGATCCTCTTCTTCTTGTCTTTAAATAAATTTATAAGATCAACCACCATTTTGTGACCCCAGATGCGGGCAAAGAAAATAAAAATATCAAAATTTTATTTTGTATTTTTTCTCTTGGAAGTTTGAAGACCATATCACCTCACATCACATGTCATGACAGGGGCATTACAGTTGATGACCCAATCCACATTATTTCATTCATATACTCTTATTGAGGTTATGTCATTCACAAGCTTACAAACTAGACATATACAAAGAGAGAGAGAAGGTGTCATTTATTGGGTTCATGAATTATTTTCCTCAAATTGGAAGGTTATATATCAATCTGCAACTGCAAGTCACTATTACCCAAAATGGGAAATTTTTGATTTTTGTATTTGTCTTTTTTCACTTGACTTGATTATGTTTTCTACTTCATCATGAAAAATTAATAAATCATTCTGAATGGAAAATTCTACTCTTAGCATACCATCTGGTCATGTGCAAACTTTTCGGTAATAAGAGTTCACATGCTTGAAAGTTAAGATGACATCAGATGATGGTCCCATTCATCTTTAAAGTCTTACCACCTTTTAGCTGAAGGAAAAATTAATTTTCTTAAGAAAATATAGCAACATTTGTAGAAAATTCAAAATCGAGATCAAGGGAAAAAAGTTCCACAGAGAAAGGATGAGCATCTACAAATGTCAAACTTTTTTTTTTCTTTAGTTGGATTTTTTCTTTTTCTATTTTCATTTTAAGGATATAGATGATTTGTGTTTTAGCTTATGTACCCCCTATGGCTGTTAGTTATGGTAGTTACTGTATGATATTATTGCATGCGATTGTATTTATGTTTTGTATGTTTAGATAATTATTTACGCTATTTCTGCTATTTCTGCTGGAGTTACTAATGCTCTATTGTTTTTGTTTTTGTTTTTGTTTTTGTCTTTGTTTTTGTTTACTGCTGTTTTTCCTTTTATCCTATGAGCCGGGGGTCGATTGGAAACAGTCTCTCTGCCCTTTCGGATAGGGATAACGCTTGTCTACATATTACCCTCCCCAGACCCCACCTGGTAAAAGTATACTGGGTAATTGTTGTTGTTGTTGTTGTTATTTTAAGGATATATTCGCCAGGGATAAATCAAAGGAGACGAGAACAATTATAGTACCAAATAAATAACTTCATTTCCCTCCCATTCTTTCTTTCCTGTTTTCATTCTTTCACTTCTAAAGAAATCAGGTGTAGGTCAACAATTCTGGAGGCTTAAAGGGCAAAATTTTTACAAGAGGCCTCACCATTTTTTTAGGAATATTTATACTTAGATCATCTCCAACTCTAACACTAAATTTCACATTAAAATGGTGTAACATCAAATTTATTCCAATCATTATACCATTTTTTACATCAAAATATAATATTTCTTCAATCTCTTCTATATTATATTATTATCGTCTATTTAAATTTTATTTTTTATTTCTTTCAAACAAATATATTATCACTTATTTTTATTTTATTATTGTTAATTTTCTTTTTTAAAGTTTAATTTTCACTTTTTAATTTTAGCAACCTTAGATAATAAAATTAACTTGTACTTTTTTTTTAAATATAACATATACAAAAATTAGTGTATCAAAAAAATAGGATATAAAATTAAAATTATAAAGATCTTAATATAAAAATTATTTATATACACAATATATGTTAAATCAGGATCTAAAGAACCAGTCAAGATATGATATATAGGTCATATCTTTGTAGCAACTGAAATCTTTTGCATAAACAAAAAAAGGAAATATGATTCTAAGTTATAAAGCAAAATAGATTAAAAAAATGTGGATAAATGGAAGGATGAGAGAAAGAGAGAAAAAAATAACAATGATATAAAATTCCAATATGTAAGGTCTATGAGTAATCTCATAAAAGGCAGTGTAATAAAGCATCAATATGCATTTATACCATAATAACATGAATCTTCTAATAGACATAAAACAAAAAAAAAAGAACTTCGAGCCAATAAAGACGGAGAAGATTGACTCAAGAATCAATTTCTTTCGGTAGAATGTGGGTCTCCAAAATTCAATGTCGTAGGTTCAAATCCTGCAGAGTGTAAAATATAAAAAAAAAATACTAATAAATCGAAATTTTTTTTTGGTGTGATAAATTGTGTTGCGCTAAATTTGGTACTATTTATGCACTATAATAGTACTAGATTTGGTGTTCCATTGGAGCAAAAAAATTACCAAATTTTACACCAAATTTGGGTTTGGTTCAAAATTTGGTGCAGCCTTGGAGATGACCTTAGTAGGTCAAAATTACGGTTTATTTTTCCTATTCTATATATTGTCACGATCTAAAATCACGTAACTGGTACCCGACACAATATCCGACCCCAGCAAACAAAAATCATATGATGCACCTAAATCATATGCATAAATATTAATTTAACTTCAGAAACTCTTTGAAAATCATATATATTTTCAATGTAAATGATGAAATATTTTTACAATTCAAAATCATACATGAAACCTTTCACTATAATAATGAGACCAAATATGGTAATATCTCATGTATGCCATGTACTTTCCCATTCTATTGGGTAAGAATTGTAGTTTACAGGTGATCATCTCTTGAGCAGACATATGGCGGTAATGACAAGGTAGAGATAAGTCACCAGATAGTTAATACCGGTGTCACCTTTTCTCCGTAGGACGTCGTGATAATACCTAATGTTTAAGAGTAGGTAAGCCTAAGACTTAATGAATTAATGAAAATTTTCAACAAACAACTATTAAATGTGAAATAGAAATTTCGATACAAAGCCAACAATCTCAAAACCGGTAGTACAAGTCTAAGCTCTACTGAGTTCAATAGAAAACCTTTATGTACAATTGTTCCGTAATAGAAATAAATTGTACACAAATAACTTTCGAATGTGACCCCGGGGCCTGCGAACGTGACAGCATGTATACCTTAAAGTCTCCACAGCAGTATCTGATCCGCTATTTAACAATTCATAGACTCCAAAGTACCTGAATCCGCACAATATGCAAAAGTGTAGTATGAGTACACCACGATCAGTACCCAATAAGTATCAAGACTAATCTCGGTGGAGTAATGACGAGGTACAAGTCAAGACATTCACTAAACAAAATAACTGGTGCAGTATAGAAGTATAAAACCAATAATGGAAAGCAAAAATCACTAAATGGAAACAAGAACCAACAAGTGATATGAACAGTAAAGCAACAAAAACATCATGAAGTATCATCAAAACAAAATAAGGAACACAAAGTATAATCAATTAATCAAGCCATTCTAACACCCTTTTCACAACAAAATTACTCAATGATACTTCATCTCATAGTTATAGGTCACAGGTATCATCATCATCTACTCACGGTACCTCGTGCCCACATCTCAAACCCAAACTTCATAGACAACTCACATGCCAATACTCAATTTGCATGGCATGATCACATGCTCACATTCACAATCCGTCTGGCATGTTCATAGGCTCACAATCACAATCCGCTCGGCATGGTCGTAGGCTCACAATCACAATCCGTCTGATATGGTCATATGCTAACAATCACAATGCGCTCGACATGGTCACATGCTCACAATCACAACCATTCCGGCATGGTCATAGGCTCTCTATCAATATGGAAATAGATAACACAAGAACACGTGGGCATGATCAATAAATGTCAAGTTTCAAACTCCTAAGCCAGTATAAGTGGCATGCTCTGGTGTATGTTTATGCGAGTGTACTACTATTGCCCAAGTCAACACGTAACATTAAGGACATTGAATAGCTCATCAAAACAACAAAGCAAGTCATCTAAGGTGTATGACAAACACAAGGAAAAGCACATCATAATAGGAAAATCACCAACACAATGTCTCCAAACCATCACATATCATTCCTGACGTTGCTACCCTTATCTCTCCAGTAGCCACCCGTATCACTCTGCCCTGACATTGTTATTAGCCATCCTTACCTCTCCTAAATCCAATGGTATCACTACGTAACATTATCCTTTCTCCCAGACAAAAACACAGCAGCGACCCATATCATATGTACATTCAATAATAGTAATATGTCCGCTTATGTCCCGCATAACAACAACGGTAAAATGATACCCTTATACTCTGCATAACAACAATGGTGAAATTCCACTGTTATACTCTGCATAAAAACAACTAAACCACACAACAATTCACATGTGCTATCATCACACCAACACAAAATATCAACTCGTATCACAAGTGCTCATAGGCCACAACCTTTTCAAAGATTCAACTATATCAATATTCTCACAACAAATAGCCCATGGCTCAACACAATGTATATAAAATCTCAATGACAACAAAATAAATGGAAAAATAACTCAACAAAGTGCAACACCCCCTTTAAATACAAGTTCATTTAAAATAGATTAATGACTCTCGATAACTTCAATTCCAATTAATTATTTAAGAATAACCTCCATAGTGAAAGTACTTCCATGAAATGGATAGATTCGTACTCTATCGTATAAATTAGCTAGCAATGAAGGAGATGGCACAAACTAGTACTACGTCTGAATGCATAAGAACAACCCGACAACAAAAGGATATCATGTGGTGTCAGTTTAAACTAAGAGTAGCTCCACCATAAAAGAAATCATATAATGATAAAAGAGATAAGAACTCCAAATAAAGCATATAAGAGCAAACTCAATAAGTAAAGAATGTGACATGTAATGACAACTCCAAATAGAGTGTGTGATAGTAGAAATGACGAATAAAAAATATAACATCTGCTAATAATTTTAAATAAATACATAAAAGACGCCTAAGAGTCTAGATGAGTAAATTTTCACATATAATCCCGAAGACATGCTCGTCACATCACGTACATAGTTTTAACATGACAGAAATAGAACAAGCGGCTCAAATCCTAAGGGGTAGTTCCCCCACACAAAGTTTGGCAAGATACTTACATTAAAGAAGGTAAATTGACACTCTAAAGTGACCTCCATGAGTGAAACAATCTCTAGATGGTCAAATCTAGCAAATATATCTTAATATCATAAATAAAAATCATAGGAAACAATTCCAAATCATAAAGCTTCTATCTTTAATAAAAACTTAAAAGTAGACCCAAAATGTCAACCCCGGGCTTGGACCTCGGAATGCGAAAAAATTTACAAAATTCGAACAACCATTCTGATACGAGTCCAACCATACCAAAATTTATCCAATTCAGACATCAAATCATCATTTTATATTTTTGAAAGTTTTCAAAAAAAATTACCATTTTCCCCCGTTCAAATCACTAATTTAATGTTAAAAACAAAGATGGAATCACGAAATAAAACCAAATACGAGTAAAGAACGCTTATCCCAATCCAACCCGTGAAAACCCCTCAAATATCGATTAAATTCAAGTTCTACAACTCAAGATATGATTAAAATGGCTAAAACCTTGAATTATAGACTTTTCTGCTAAAGATTCCTCTTTTGCGGTCAAAATGTCCCTTCTGCGATGGTCGTTATTGCAGAAAATGATCTGCTTTCCTCGCCTCAGCCAAAGTCGCTTTTGCAGTAGGGAATGTGCTTCTGCGCTCATTGATCCCCTTCTGCGGTTTCGCAGATGCACCCAGACATCTGCTTCTGCGGCTCCTGCCTTCACTCCCAAAGACCACACATGTGCCTTGTTAGCCGCTTCTGCGGCCCTTTATCCGCAGGTGGGATGGCATTAGTAACAAGGCCCTTCAACAATGCAACAAGGTTTCAAAATGATCTGCAACTCGTTAGAAACACACCCAAGGCCTCGGGACACCGTCCGATCATACCAATAAGTTTCATAATATAACGCGGAATGCTCGAGTCCTCAAATCACATCAAACAATATCGAAACTATAAATCACACCCAAAATAGAGCTTAATGAACTTATGAACTTTCAACTTCTGCAACTCGCGCTGAATCATATCAAATCAATCCGGAATAAACTCAAATATTACATTCAAATCCCAAATGATATAACAGAGCTAATACAACTCCCGGAATTGCAATCCGAGCCCGATATCAATAAAGTCAACTCCTGGTCAAACCATTCAACCTTCCATCTTTTGCCAAAAATGCATCAAATTAACCTATGAGCCTCCAAATCTATGTCCGAACACACGCCTAGCATAAAATCACCATACAAAGCTATTGGAATCATCAAAATACCATTCCAAAGTCGTCTTCACAAAATTCAAACTTCAGTCAACTCTTTTCACTTACACTTCTAAAATAAGAGTTATTCTTCCAAATCAATCACGAATAATCTGAAAATCGAACCAGGCCACACTCGCATGTAATAATATATTATACGAAGATTCTCAAGACCTTAAGCCACCGAACGGGACGTTAATTCTTAAAATGACTGGTCGGGTCATTACATCATTCCCCTCTTAAACAAATTGTCATCCTCAAACGTTCCAAGAACCATTTTGAAGTCATCAAATTGTTGCATGTACTCACTGCACATATACTCTTGGGTAATTCCACATCACCCGAATCCACATATTCTAACAACACCATCACAACTGAGAATTATTCCTTTCACTTGCACTGATAAACCTTAGAACAAAAATTTTCACCATGTGATCATTTCTCATAGATCTGATTCCCACATCAACTAATTGTACCAGCATCAATCAGCTGAAACAACTCATGCATGCACCCACAATGTACAACCACATGACATAACACATCACACATATGCCAATAACAACTACTTTAGCTACAATACCTGCCCATAATCAAATACATCACCGACAAATAACCTCATCTGAGCTAAAACCTCACCCCAAACCTTTACAATGCTCACAATGATGCAAGTAACATGAGGATCTCATAACCATCCACGTGAATCAACAAGTCACATCTGACGCCACCTGGGCACACACCTCATAGATAAGACCCAATAAGCACAACATGAATATGACTGAATATGCAAAGAGAAACACATGAGAGGATTATCAAACATGTATGACAGGCACGACTGTCTATCAGTACCATACTACAAAACAATCCACAAGGGATAAGTAGAACGTATGAACTAATCACAAAGATCACATCCTAATATAACTCTGTCGCGGCATGCAGCCCGATTCAAACATATCAAATCACATGAAAATGCAAGGGTCTCTCCCTCAACTATGGATCACAAGTAGAATACACCTTACACCAATCAAATAATTCAACTAATTCAATTTCACAAAACAAAATCACAACACGTAACAAACTTCTCATACCAATAGGGCATCTAAATCATAAATTGTAACCAAACCATCCAGAAATCACATCAAAACCTACCAAAATGAGTAATAGAAAGTCACTTTTCGCCTCATAGCCCTCAATAGTTAACAAAACAAAATGATAGACACAAGCTACCACCATAGAATCTCTTAACATAGGTAAACACATAAGTAGAGTACGAAATCATGAAACTCACCCATATGTGAAGCATGATTGCAGGAATCACCTCAATAAGAAAAATAAAACCAAAATATGGATAATGATCCTCTATAACAAATCAAATCCATACATGTAACAATCCCATTTGGTGTAGTGGCCATAGTCTTGCCATGAAAAGTATATAAATGGGCTGAACTTGCCCCTCTAGGGTTCCATCTACCTGCCTATTTGCCATTCATAACTGACTGTGCAGTTGTAGTAGCAATCAGAATGGGGCACCGTAGCCTGATTCTGATGAAATTCACCTCTCCCATGTCTCGACCAATATTTCAATATGTTCATAGTATCACCACACTCATAACAACCCATCTACCAGTGTGACTGCTTGTACTGAGTTTGTGCCTAATAACTGAATAACTTCTATAAGAACTTCATGCCAGTGGTGCACTACAAGATGACTTCCCCACATTAGTACCGTGTCTAATTGAAGCACCACATGTAGTGTAAAGTGCAGACTGAACTGGCCAACTGCTTGAGCCTCTGCCATGACGAGTCATAGCTGAAGAGTAGAATCCGCTAAACCCTCAAGAACCTTGACACCTCTTGGTTTGCTTAGCCTCTCTCTCCTCACTCTAAATGTGCTCTAACATCCTAGAAATATCCATCACCTACAGAAATAGAGTATCAGTCTGCAATTCCCAAGACATGTAGAATCTAAGATCCAAACTGAGCCCCTCAATAATTCTGCGGACTTGCTCTCTGACTGTAGGAACCAAAGTCGGTGCATGATAGGATAACTCATTGAACCTAATGTCATACTCTGACACCGTCATGGTGCCCTGACGCAGCTGCTCAAACTCTGAACGATGTGCATCCCAGAGGTTTTGGGGAACAAACTCCCTTGAGAATATCTCTAACAACTTAGCCCAAGTAGGTGGTGCTGCATCGGCTGGTAAACCTTCCTCGTAAACATACCACCACTGATATGTTTCTACCAACAACTGAAATGTAGTAACTACAACTCCGTTCACCTTCAAAATACCCATGTTGCAGAGAATACAATGACACTTCTCTAGAAATACTTGTCCATCCTCGGTAGTTGTGCCACTAAAAGTAGGTGGGCTATACCTCTTAAACCTCTCAAGCCTCTTCTGCTCTTTCTTTGATGCCCCTGCCTGAATTCAGGCTGAACCAGAATAATAGGTTGTATTGGCGCCATACCTAGAACCTGAGCAATGTGATTCCGCTGCTCTAGAGTATAGGTGGTGGGAGTCTGAGGTCTTTCCCAATCTGCGAAGTAGCTGGTGCAACGGAGATCAATCTCGCTAGAGCCAATGTACTAAACATGCTTAGGAACTACGCTAATGTCTCCTTAAATACGGGGGTAACAGTAGGCGCCTCCGGTGCCTGTCCCCTAACCGGAGCTAATGGCGGCTCCTCGACTACTGTTCTGACAGGTGCTCTAGATGAGGTGCGTGCTCATCCTTGGCCTCTCTCTCGGCCCCAGCTTCTAGCGGCTCTGGTAGGGCGCGCAGATGTCTGCTCATCTGATGCAATATCGCGTATCCGGGCTATCAGTGGGAGAATAGAGATATAAAGGCTCAAACTTCAAAAAATTCGCATGACAGGAATGAAAGAAAGGGAGATTTTCTTAATAGTTTAGTAGCCTCTTGAAGATAAGTACAGACGTCTCTGTACCAATAGACAAGATTCTGGTAAACTTACTTATGACTCGTAGCGCATATGAACTTAGAGCAATAATACCAACTTATCACGACCCTAATTTCTCTTTGTAGGATGTCGTGATAGAACCTAGTCTTAAAGACTAGGTAAGCGTAACACTTACTGAATTAATGAAAAAATTAAACCAATAACTATTAAACATGAAAATGAAATTTCTATATAAATCCAACAATCCTAAAACCGGTAGTACAAGTCATAAGATCTTTTGATTTCACTAGAAAATCTCTAAGTACAACTGTTCCAAAATAGAAAGATATTGTACTCAAATAAATTCCGAAGGTGACTCTAGGGCCTGCGGACACGACGACAGGTAAACCTTAAAGTCTCCACAGCAGTATCTCATCTGCTATCTAACAATCTACAGACTCCAAAGTACCTAAACCACCTAAAAAATGTGCAAATGTGTAGTATGAGTACACCATGATCGGTACCAAGTAAGTATCAACACTGGCCTCGTGTGGAGTAGTGACGAGGTACAAATCAAGACACTTACTAGACAAAATAACCAGCGCGGTATAGAAGTATAAAACAAATAATGGAAAGCGGAAATCTGTAAATGGCAACAAGAACCAACCAGTGATATGAACAGTAAAGCAACAAGAACACCACGAAGTATCATTAAAACCAAAAAAGGAACATAAAGGGAAATAAATTAATCAAGTCGTTCTAACACCATGCTCAGGCTCACAATCGTAAGCATGTGATTTTTCCCCTACATGAAGATAACTCCTAAAAACAAGTCAAAATAATTTTTATGGATTTTTTTTAGGAATTTTTCTTTTGTAGTCTCATATCATACTTTTTAATATTTTAAAATCACAATAATAAAAGACAAAAAATACGCATTTGCATTTAGAATTTAATTTCATATTTTAGGATTAGTTAAGAATTAATTTGTTTTAGAACAAAATAGGAAGAAAATAACAAAAATAGTACTTTTTGAATTTTTAGTTTAATTTTGTATTAGTTTGCATTTTAATTAGAATATCTATTTTTAGTGTTAATTTGACTTTAGTTTTTAATTTATCATTTAACAAAATCAAAAAATAAAATATAAAATAAATAAATAAAATACAAAAAATAAAGAAAGACAAAAGAAACTAGGAATAAAAATGGGAAGAACCTTCCCCAAAAATATTTCCCCCCAAAATCATTTCTCCTCACCTAAAACCTCCCCCCAAAATATTTCTCCACCTAAAACTTTCCCCCAAAAATATTACATCAGATAACATCTTCCCCAAATAAAACTCTTCCCACATAATACTTTACTATACACTCTATAAAATCATTCTCTATCCAATGAAAAAGGGACAAAAAAAAATTTACTAAAGAAAACACACCAAAGAAAAGGCATTCAGCCTTTTGAAGAATAAAAACACGCCAGCAAAATTCACGAAAAACTACCAAAAAGTCACGGACAACATTCAGCCATTTTACGTCTTCTTGTTCGAACACCCACCCCCATCGACAATCTCGAAAACAATTGAGTGGCGGCAATTTTCAAACAGCAACAAGTTGCAACAGTGGCTATAAGCACAAATAGAACACACACGCATAAAGATTTTTGGTTTTCAATGAAGTCCGATTGAGGTTGAGTTGCAGGAGATCCGTTCGAAGTTTCCGGCGAGGTTTCGATGTCGAAATTCTAACTCATAGCTTCCGTTTGTTTATAGTCCGTTGGTTTTGCCCTGTTTTGTATACGTTGATTTTGTTCATCAATAAAATTCGTTCAGCAATCGGATTTTCTGGTTTTGAGACTCGAAGAAATTCGAAGGAAACTTCAGTTTTTGAAATTTGCGTTTGAAGATCTCGCTGTTGTTCCTGCGCCGGAATTTTTCCAAACTGCTCTCCTTACGGTACTGTTTCAATTCCGACTTTGTAATTCAGATTGGTTTGATAATATGCATGATGTTATTGTGTTTAGGTCTCCTCAAATCGTTTTTTAAATGCGTGAGTACTAACATATAATTTTGGAAGCCAGATTTGTAAAGCAGTGAATTTATTTGTTTGATTCGTATTGACGAAATTCAATAGTCATTTTATTTAATTATCTATGTGGGGTTTGGTCCATTGGAATTAGAGTTTACAAAGAACTTTTTTTTCATGTGCACTATATTTGAGTCGAACCGTATCTATGACTAAAACAATTGAGAAATCAATCCATATGCGGGGCCTCAATAAATGTTTGAAAATATTTAGAAAATCAGGAAGGGTTGTTTAGCGAATTTCACGATCCTCCCAAAAGATAATAGCGCATTAGACTTTTTTAGACGCGATTTTAATAACATTACCTTCTTAAACTCGGTGAGCATTGATGCAACCCAAATCCAAATCTCGACGAAGTCGAAATGTGTTGACGACCACGGGTGCCTTGATGGCGACGGGGTTCGAAACACGTTTTCACGACGTCGTAATTCTTATAAAACAAATAAACAACGATCGGAAATTGGTTCAAAAATAGAGACGAGCCTCACCGAATAAAAATAAATGATGGGCCCTCAATAATCGAATATTAAAAATGTTTAGAATTCAGAAGGGTCGTTTAGCGAATTTCAACGGCCTTTCCCAATGCAATATTACGCTAGAACCTTTAAGCGCGATTTAATTAAATTACTTTCTTAAACTCGGGTGCGCATTGATGCGACCCAAATCCAAATCTCGACGAAGTCGAAATGTGTTGACGACCACGGGTGCCTTGATGGCGACGTGGTCAGAGACGTGTTTTCACGACGTCGCAAGTCTTATAAAATAAACAATGGTAAAAGTGGTATATAAATAAAAGGGCACAAAAGTTAGCATGTATTAAAATCAGATAAAATCAAATACAACAGTTAAGCGACCGCGCTAGAACCATGGAACCCAGGAATGGCTAACACCTTCTCCCGGGTTAACAGAATTCCTTATCCGGACTATAATACAGAGTCATCTTTTTACTCGGTTTGGGATTCAATCGGTGACTTGGGACACCATTAATCTCCAAAGTGACGACTCTGAAATAATTAATAACCAAATCTCGTTCCAATTGTCCTTTAATTGGAAAAATTCCTTTACGCTCCTTCGCGGGGGTGTTAGTGAAAAAGGAGGTGTGACAACAATCATAACTCGTCTAGCATGGTCACAAGCTCAAAATCACAACCTGTCCAGATGGTCACCAACTCGCAATCACAATCGGCCCGGCACAGTCACATTCTCACTATTAACATGGAAATAGATAACACAAGAACACATGTGCTTGATCAACAATGGTCAAGTTTTATACTCTGAGCTAGTATAAGTGGCATGATTTGGTATATGCAATAAATGTTAAGTTTCATACTCCTAAGCTAATATAAGTGGCATATTATGGTATATGCTTGTACGAGTATACCACTGTAGCCCAAGTCAACAAGTAATATCAAGGACATTGAATAACTCATCAAAACAACCAAGAAAGTCTTGTAAGGTGTATGACAAACACAAGGAAAGGCACACCATCACATGAAAATTACTAACACAATGTCTCGGAACCATCACACATCATTCATGATATTGCCATCTTTACCTCTCTGATAGCCACCCCGATCACACTGCCCTGACTTTATCATTAGCCACCATTATCTCTTATATAGTCATCCGTATCACTCTGTATAATAGCCACCCTTATCGCTCCGCTCGAACAATAGCACAACAACCATCCTGTCATTCCGTACATTCAACAAAAGCGAGATGCCACCCATACGCTCCGTATAACAACAACAGTGAAATGCCACCCTTATACTCCACATAATAATAACGGTGAAATTCCACACTTATACTCCGCATAAAAATAAATAAACCACACAAATTCACATGTGCTATCATCACAATAACACAACATATCAATTGTATCGCAAGTTCCCGTAGGCCACAACCTTTCTAAAGATTTAATTGTATCAAAATTTTCACAATAAATAGTCCATGACTCAACACAGCGTACATAAAATCTCAATAAAAACAAAATGAATGCAAAATTAAATCAACAAGGTACAACGCCCCCTTAAGCACAACTTCAATTAAAATAGATTAATAACTCTCAATAACTTCAATTCCAATTAATTGTCTATGGATAACTTTAATAGCGAAAGTACTTCCATGAAAGGGCAAACTTCTGAATCTAGTATATGAATCAGTCTAAAAATAAAGGAGATGACACAAACTTGTACTACCTCTAAATGCACGAGAACAACCTGACAACAAAAAGATATCATGTGACGACATTTTCAACTAAGAGTAACTCTGCAATAAAAGAAATCACATAATGATAAAAGCAATAACAACTCCAAATAAAGCATATATGAGCACACTCAAAAAGAAAAGAATGTGAAATGTAGCGACAACTTAAAATAAATCATGTGATAGTGGACTTAACAAATAAAAGATATAACATGTGTTAACAATTCCAAATAAGTAGGTAAAAGATGCCTAAAAGTCTAGACCGGCAAATTTCCACATATCAGGCCGAGTATGTACTCATTACCTCACGGACACAAATAACATAAGCGACTCAAATCCTAAGGGGTAGTTCCCCCACACAAATTAGACAAGATACTTACCTCAAGAAGCTAAACCGACACTCTAAAATGACCTCCACGAGTAAAACAATCTTCGGACGGCTCAAATCTAGACAAAATAGTTTAATATCATAAATAAAAATCATAGAAAATAATTCCGGATAATAAATCTTGATCTTTAATAAAAACTAAATAATCAACCAAAAAGTCAAGCCCGGGCCCGCCCCTCGGAACTAGGCAAAAATTCACAAAATCTGAATACCCGTTCCGATACGAGTCCAACCATATAAAATTATCCAATTCCGACATCAAATAATCATTTTACATTTTTGAAAGTTTTCACAAAAATTCCCATTCTTCACCCACTCAAATCACTATTTAATGTTAAAACAAAGACAGAATCACGAGATAAAATCAAATCCATGTAAAGAACACTTACCTCAACCTAACACATGAAGAACCCCTCAACAATCGCTAAAATCCGAGGTCTACAACTCAAGATATATTAAAAATAACCAAAAGCTAGAATTATTGACTTTTCTACCAGAGATACTGCTTTTGCGGTAAAAACATAGCTTCTGCGACAAATAATCCGCTTCTGTTGAGATGCCTCACCTTAGCCAAACTCGCTTCTACAACAGGGAATGCGCTTCTATGTTCAGTGTTCCACTTCTTTGGTTGAATAGATGCGCCCAAACATCAGCTTTTATGGCTCCTACCTTCACTCACAAATCCCTCACATGTGCCTTCTTAGCACTTTCTACGGCCCATTTATCTAAATGTGCAATGGTATCAGTAACCAGACCCTTCAGCAATGCGACAAGTTTGTAAAATGATCCTCAGCTCATCTGAAACACAACGGGGCCTAGGGACCTGCTCGACCATACCAACAAGTTCCATACCATAACTCAAACTTGATTGAGGCCTCAAATCATATCAAACAACATCAAAACTATTAATCGCACCCCTGATCGAACTTTATAAACTTTCAATTTCTACAGCTCGCGTCGAATCATATCAAATCAACCCGGAATAACCTCAAATTTTACGTGCAAGTCCCAAATGATATAACGAAGCTAATCCAACTCTCAAAATTGCAATCCGAGCCCGATATCAATAAAGTTGACTCCTGGTCAAACCTCTCAACCTTCCAAACCTTCAACTTTCCAACTTTCGCCAAAAATTCATCAAACTAACCTACGGACCTCCAAATCTAAATAAGGACACATACCTAATCTAAGATCACCAACGAAGCTATTGGGATCATCAAAATACCATTCGAGAGTAATTTTCAAAAGGTCAAAGTCCGGTCTATACTTTTTATTTAAGCTTCTAAACAAGAATTGTTCTTCCAAATAAATCCAAAATCATCCAAAAATAGAATCGAGCCACACACACAAGTCATAATATATAATACGAAATTGTCGAGACCTTAAGCCATCAAACGAGACGCTAATTCTCAAAATGAATGATCAGGTCGTTACAACCGGATACAATCTTGTGACGGGTATTGAGTAGATTATGAGGATATAAATATCATAAAAGAGAATTTGAAAATAAGGTACCAATTGAAATCAATAACATAAAAGGGAGTGACGATTACAGAAAGTCACCGACTCCCAATGTTATGCAATCTCTAAGAGGGATTATTATTTATTTTTAAGAAGGCATAATTTTTGAATTTTGTCTCCTTTGATTATATTATAAATAGAAACATGGAACTCTGGTAAGGACATAAAATACTAGAATTACAAAAGGTATTATCCTTTCTCTCATTCACTTTTGCTTTATAAGATTGTTATTGATATTTCCCTATTACTCTTGGTTTCAAAGGGATCAGTTTGAAATTTAGGATTATTTTTTCTTTAATTACATTTATTTTATTATTTATTATTTTACTATTTATATCAATTTATCCATGTGTCTATAAACAGTTTTTTATGAGTAAATAACTTGACACCCACCATGGCGCATAGACCATTGTGTTGTTATTTTGATTCGTCCATCCTATACTATCGTGCTTTAAGATTTTTTTTGTTCAAAACATATGACAGATATGACATATAATGATATACCAACTTGCTTAATATTTTAGGGAACAAAAACAACGAGCATGTTGACAATTTACATGATGGAACTCAAGATGACGATTCAACTAGTGAAACCCATATTGATGGGAATGAATCAACTCCGATTTGGGTGGAAATAAATACTCAACGTACGGGGAGTCCTAGTCTTGATTATTTAGATGATAGGAATGTGGCCGATACCGTAAAATGTTTGAGAACATAACAATGGAAAATTATGAACAATCACTCAAGATAGAATCGAATAATGACTGAGCTTCAACAAGTGTTATCAGTGGCTTGAATTTATTTAAATGGTGGATTTCAAGACTCTCATGGGATTCCTATATATCACATGCTACCAAGAACTGGTAACATCGCTTTCACGGGGAGTTTAGAGCGAACAACAACCGGGTAGGTGGTGTGGGTAGTGGACATCGAAACAAAAATAACACAGATGATACTTTCATGATTGAACTCATGAGGTGCATGAGAGAAATAAATGCTGAAATGGATCATAATGCTAAGAAATTTTACACTTGGATGGATCAAAATCATGGGGCTTCGGAGTTGATTCCAAGGATATCCAAGATGCTGTTTCCAAAATACTACAGAACATTGGATCCACAAGAACATGTTGTAACTTACTACACAGTTGTGAAGGGAAATAATTTGGCTCCACCTAAGATCGAATCAGTCTTGATAAAGAAATTTGGTGAAAACCCAATGAAATGGGCTTTAATTCTTGCTTAGCACTCAATTGATTCTTCTGAAATACTTGCATATTCTTATAATGGCCTCATTGCATATTGGAGTCCATCTAGGAGTCATTTTCAATCATATATGTCATACAAAAGGATGGATTCACGGACGAGACATGGTCATAGAGTTTATCAGTTGTTGCAATGACCTGGACTGGATAGAAGGACTGGTTATAATTTCAATATTATCTTGGTGGAGTTAGTTTCTGCCGTATGGAACATAAAGGAATCACGATTTTCAAAACCAATTTGATCGGACACCAGTTAGAGAGATCATAGTATGTGGTGTAAATTCTATTGTACACACGTAACGACCAGCCAATTATTTTGAGTATTTTAGCCTCGTTAAACCTATTTATTGCATCATCTATGTTATATTATGGTTATGTGACTTTCTGCGGTGGTTGGTATAGTATTGGGTGAGGTTCAGAGTGAATAGGAATACTTAGTCCTAAAGCTAGAAGCTTAAGTTAAAAAAGTTGATCGGAGTTTGACATTTATATAAACAACTTAAAAATGGTGTTTTGATCGTTCGTATAGCTTCGTATCATGATTTTATATGTAGGAATATGTCCAAATATTGATTTAGAAGCTCATAGGTCGTATTGGCTAGAATTGGCGAAAATTAGAAAGCTGAAGGTTTGGAAGATTAAGAAGTTTGACCCGAGAGTGCATTTCTCAAATCAGGTTCAAATTTTGATTCCTGAATTTTGAATAGATTTTTTGTGTCATTTATGATTTGTGTGCAAAATTTTAGGTCGATCGGAGTAGGTTTGGTATGATTCAACATTAGGTTTAGAAGTTAGAAGTTCATAAGTTCATTAGGCTTGAATTGGGGTACGATTCATGATTTTGGTATTGTTTTATGTAATTTGATTCTCTGATAAAGTTTTTATCATGTTCGATGACTTGTTAATATGTTTGAATCAGGTCCCGGGGGCCAATGGTGTGATTTAGATCATGTTCGAGTCATTTCTGGACTTGAAGGACTGCTGATGAATCTAGTTTTGGATTCCTTATACACGATCGTGAGGAAAGGTTAGCGGTGAAAGGTCATTTAGGGATGGTGACATTTCGTACATCACGTTTGCAATTATTGGAGTGAGTACGCGTAGCTTTTGGGACTCAGTTCTTCACAGACGCAAGAGCACCTATGCGTTTGCATATAGTAGAGGTTAGCTGGGGGCCTCGGGCGTCATGCCTAAGCAATCATGTAGGTGAGATCACGTTCGCGTAGGGACAGGTCTAGTAACCATCACGTTCACGTAGGACCAGGTCTTGGCTAACTTCGTGTGGGGGAATTACCCCCTGTGGTTGGAGTTATTTAATGTTATTTGTGATACGTGAAAGCCGTGTATGCAAGGTGGCGAGTGGGTACACGAGCTATATGTGGTAATTGACCGGTTTGGGCTAATTATATTCTTTTCATGCCTTTAATCGAATTGTCAAAACATGTTATATCTTATATTATTAATATCTCCTTACATGTTTTATTTGATATTTTTAATACATATCTCATCTCTTACTTGTTATTTTCCCTTACATGCTTAGTTGAAGTTATTGTTTTTTATTACATTGTTAAATTATTTAACTGATGCGTGGCCTTACTCGAAGTTATTTTTTTTTGGAATATCTTCTTATTGCGATTTGGTGTTGAAGTTGTGAAATCTGTTATAACCCCAGGCTAAGTTGTAAGTTGTTGAGATATTGTTTTTGTTGTTCTATTCACCATTATTTTGTTATTGTCGAGATGTTTGTACACATGTGGTTCAGCCATGGGCTATTTATTCGGGAAGCATTGGCATTGTTGATTCATTTGGCAAGTTGTGGATATGGGCACTTGTGAAGCGAGTTGTGATTATATTGTGATATTGATGCGCATGTGGTGGTATAAAGATGTGGGTTAATGTTGTGATTAGGTTGTGATATTGTGGCATATGGGCACTAGGTAAGATTGCATTTGCGTAGGTTCATGCCTAGTGACCATCCCGTTAGCGTAGCAACATGACTTGCCTAACTTTGTGTAGGGAAATTACCCCTTATGACTAGAGTCGTTTTGTGTTATTTGTGATACATGAAAGTTGTATGCAATGTGACGAGTGGGTATATGGGATATATGTGGTAATTGACCGATTTAGGCTATTTAGATTCTTTTCATGCCTTTAATCGAGTTTTCATAACATGTTATATCTTTCATGGTTTAATCTATCCTTACAAGCTTTATTTGACATTCTTAATACTTGTCCCATGTCTTACTTGTTATTTGCCTTTACATGCTTAGTAGAAGTTACTGTTTCTTTATTACCTTATTAATTATTTAATTATTGAGTTACCTTACTCGAAGTTGTTATTTCTTGGAATATTTTCTTAATTGTTGAGGTTGTTCTTGTTAATCTAGTCACCATTATTTTGTTATTATCGATATTCTTGTACAAATTGTGGTTGATCCATCCGTTATTTATTGTGGAAACATTTGTATTGTTGATTCTTTTGGCAAGTTGTGTCATATGGGCACTTGTGATTCGAGTTGGGATTATGTTGTGATATTGATGCGCATTCGGCGGTATAAGAATATGGATAATGTGCATGCGATTGAATACGGTGGGATTTATATATGTGTTGCTAGTAAGGGAATTACTTGAAGTCATGCGACAACATAAGGTGGGCTAAAGTGGCTATAGCTATTTTGAGAAAATTGTTTTCAAAACTATCTAAAGATAAGGCTCACACGGAGGTATAAGGAAGATTGTGATTGTCATTGTGCTTGTGAAATGACATACGAGGCGGTATCTCGATTGTGATTCTAATTGTTATCTTTCATTTACATCACATGTGTTTGTCTGTATTGTTTTCTTGGTATTCTTATTATGTGTTCCTCCCTTTTTGCATTTATTGCCTTAAATTCAATTGTAGCTTACTTTGTTGAATTTTTTTATTTCCTCATTTCATCTTTTCTATTATTATAATGTACCATACTTGATAATTATTGGGTACCATTGTGGTGTACTCATACTTTATTATTATAATGTACTCGTTTTGTGTAGATTCGGGTACCTCATTCCAGCCTAAGAATTAGTGAGTAGAGCATTGAGATTGGAGACTTCAAGGTATACCTAGCGGCGTTCGCATACCTCGAAGTCACTCTCTATCCTTGTTTTTCTATTTCCTACTATTATTTCATACTATTATTTAGACAGTGATGTTTTAGGGATGTTTTGGTATATTCTTGTAGAGCTTATGACTCTATATGACCAGATTTTCGGAGTTATTGTCAGTCATATTATTGAGTTCCATTATGTAGCTAGATGGTTTACTTTGAAGTTCTCTAGTTATTTTCGCCATTTCTTCATGTATGTTAGGCTAACCTAGTCTTAAAAACTAGGTGTCATCATGACATCCTATGGTGGGAGATTGGTATTGTGACAAGTTGGTATTAGAGCTCTAGATTCAATGGTGATACAAGTTAGAAGAGTCTTGTGGATCGGTATCAAGACATATATACTTATCTCCGAGAGACTGGATCAGCTAGGAAACTTGTTATGCGAGACTTTGAAATTATGAAACTTTGTCTTTCTATTCTCTCATAGATGGTGAGGACGTGCACCACTAGATCCGACGATCAGATACCCGTGCCCTTGCTAGATCCGCGAGAGGGCGGAGCCGGGGCAGAGGCTGAGGAGGGGCATGTGGTGCGCCTAGAACACCTGCCCAAGGTGCTATAGAGGAGCCACCAACAACTTCAGTTGTGAAGCAGGCACTTAAGGCACCTATTATCACCCCTGCATTTCCGGAGACCCTAGCACAGGTCTTGAGCATGATTGGTACTCTAGCTCAAGTAGGAGGAGGATCTTAGACTCTCATGGTCCATACCCCAATGCAATGGGTCCACAATTATTTGGTCATAGAGGTTATACCAGTGCAACCCTGTTGTTTCGGTTTGACCTGACGTTAGGGCATTGACATCTGAGTAGGAGCAACTTAAACTTGAGAGGTACAAGGAGTACCATTCTCCAACTTTTAGCGACCTAGTGATAAATGATGCACATGGATTTCTAGAGAAGTGCCACTGATTTCTCTGCACCATGGATGTTGTGGAGACAAGCAGAGTTGCATTAACTATACTTCAATTGTTGGGAGCACCGTATTAGTGGTGGCGGGCTTACAAGGAGCTAGCCCAGCCGATGCATCTTCACTCACATGGGCTCAGTTTGCAGAGATGTTCTTGAGAGAGTTTGTTCCTCGGAATCTTCAAGATGCATGGCACATAGAGTTTGAGCAGGTGTACCCGGGTACTATGTAAATATTAGAGTATGCTGCCAGGTTTATCGAGTTATCCAGACATACACGTACCTTGGTTTCAACAGTTAGAGAGCGAGCCCGTTGATTCATCGAGGGGCTCAACAATGGTATTAGATTTAGCATGGCTCGAGATTTGGAGACAGATACCATATACCATTAGGTGGTAGAGATTGTGTGGAGATTGGAGGGTACGCAGGGCCATGAGAAAGAGGACAGGGAGGCCAAAAGGCCTCGAGGTGCTGGAAGCACTTCTAATGTCTAGTAGTGCTCCAAATACTTTTAGCTCTCAAGTTTCCCATTATGCACTGCTACTGTCTAGTGCACCTCTTGCAAGGGGTGCTTTCAGTGGTTAGTCCAGCAGACTAGGCCGAACTAGTTTCAGCATTTACGCCCATTGAGAGCTTGTTTTGAGTGTGGTGTTACACATCATGTGGTGTAGTCCTACCTGTTGATACCCAAATTTTCCCAAACTATTTTCAAACTCGCATATATGCCTTCAAAATCCTTTTTTATAATAAATAATATATTTTTTATAATTTTCTGTATTTTTATCAAATTATTTCATGTTTATTTAATAGTTTATGTTCCATAATTATTCATAATTAGGAATAAATGATGTTAAAATAATTTCAAAATTTTTATAACTCAATAACCCCATTTGAATTCGATCATTTTCCAAATTAGCGAATATTGGCATTATTTAGCTAAATTTAACAATATTTTCGTATTACAATCATAACGGACCATTTTATTTTGTGTACTAGTTAATCATCTCATTTCAATTATTTGGCCTTAATTTCATTTATTAGCTATTTTAACCAATTTATTATTTATTTAAAATTTGGCCAATTTTCTATTTAAAACCTAGCCAATTTTAACCCCAACCCTCACTCGATCTGAGTCGTTGATCAAATAAGATCAATAGCCCAGATAATTCTTACCATAATTAAACCCTCCCAACTATCCCCTGACCCCTCACTTTCGAGAGCGGTCTCTCTCTCTCTCTCTATCCGTCTCTTCCTCTCCTCCTTCTCTCTAGAACTTTCTGGTTCTTCTTCTCCGATAGCCTTCACCATCTCTCCGTCCACCTCTAGTCTTCCGACCACCAGCTTCCTTGAAGCCTTATCTCATTGGTTCCCTTCGTCCCTGAGACCCCATGAATCTTCACCATGCCAGACGGTCACTGAAGCTTTGCCTGGGGTTTTTTCAGTCTTTCTCCGATGAATTTTGGCTCGATGGTGCTCTAAACACCATTGTTCCTAATTTTCACTGTTAGGTTCTCTTACTTCTCTCTCTGGTTTCTTATGAAACCCTAATCTCAACCCAAACCTCTTAAATCTCTTTATTTTAACAATTCTCAAATCATAACTTTATGTTTTTCACTATTCTCTGCTCGATCTTTACGATTATTCAAGTTTTAAACATTTTTGTTCCCTTTTGAAACTACGGTTTCTTAACCCTTTTTCGAAAATACTTCATGTTCTTGATATTAAATACTAATCTATGATTCTCAGAACGATTTCTAAACCATTTTGCTTAAGTTTCATTATTCTGATGAAACCCTAGCTTTAGGGTTTATATTTGTATTATTTTGTCATGTTTGCTTGTATGTGTGTTCTTCTGGAACCCTTCTCTGAGCTTTGTGCTCTTTGCTTTAATTTTGTTGCTAGTGTTTCAGTCCCCTACTGTTCTGTGTTCTCTACTTAGGGTTTCTCTGATATTATTCAATATGGGTTATGTATCGTCTAATAAACTTGACTATTCATCCTAATTATTGTTTATATGGTGATATTATACTGATACTTGCCTTCAAAATTGTGATATTTTGTATTTTCGTTATAATTTGGTATTGATTTTGAATTGCCTCCTTAATATGTGGGATAATTCCCCAATTAATACTGACCCCCTAGGTTTTCAATCTTGTTCATTATTTTGTGACTATTTTCCAAAATAAAATTAGTATATTGCCCTATATATGTGGACAAATATGTTGTTTATTTGTTCGCGATAATTCCCTTATTAAGTATCATATGCCTAGTCTTTATTGTATACCTTATGCTATTATGTTTTCTTATGTGATCATACTATGCTTTATGATTTCTTTCCTTTTATATAATTGTTTATTACCGTTGACTTTGATTCCTTAATTAAAGGGGAGTCCTTATGCTAATTTGATTATGATTGATACCTCGTTCCGTAATTATTGTTGAATTATTGATTGTTACCTTCTTTGTTTTCTCGTCTTCAGTACAATAAGTACCCCCATTCTCTTTTTCACTACACACTGATACATTGCATATCACAAACACACACAACAATAAGCATTGATCTCTCTTGTGCTCTTTCTCTCTTTTTCTCTCTTGCTCTACTGTTGTTCCCTACTCTTGACTATTATTAGCAGACTGAAAAGCCAGGGCTATTATTGTGCTCATATTTGGCTATTGCATTCTTCCATCGTCTCTTATTGCTGGTATATCCTGATTAATTTCAAAGTTCCAAACCAGTGTGGTTGTTACTACTTCAGTATGTTATATTCTTAATTGTTTTCTACCTATGCTTCTACTGTGCAACATGTAACTGGCTCCATGTTTGCCTGTTGATACTTGCCATACTTATCTCTTTACAAGTTTATGATTAAGTCAATACTTGTTATGAGCCTTGCCTATTTCTGTGTACATCTGTTAGGCTATGTCTTTCCCTTGTTCAAGTATCGTGTGTCCTCAACCCCCCTCCACCCGTTATCTGTTATTACTACTTATGACTTGCATGCTCATGACTACTATTTGCTCCTAATCTTGCATGTTATATCTTTATTTTGTTACTGCCTACTATTATGTTTAAATTCGACCATTTCTAGGCCCATTAAATCTCTTTGATTTTGTGTACTCATGCTTAGTGAGTTTGCATAAGTCTCTATATCTATTGATGTCATTATATGATCTATTTTTACCCTTTGCCCTTTATCCTTGTGTGCAACTCTATACAATTGAACCTTTGATCAGTGCTCCGGTTCGATTCAAGTTAATCTTTCGAAAACAACTCTCCAATTTTTTTAAACTCTTTAAATTACAAACTTTCCTCTCCTTCTTGCACTTCACTACTCTTAGAAATTAGGTCCTACCCCCTTCGTGTAAGCATTTCCTTGATTACCCCAGAGTGCTCATTGAACTTTGACACATAAGGATGATAATGACACTGCACCTATCCAACATTTTGGCAATTTTCTTGGGTGTTTCTATTGGCCAGGGACCCAATGAGGGCCCTAGGGAGCTTTGCTGCACCCATGCCATATTAAGGTTGTGAAACTCGAAAGGAGTGAGGTTGGAAGAATGGGCCTGATTGAAGGCTCCCTATAGAATAACTTCTTATTTTATTTTATTTTCATTACTATAATTCAGCTATCATTAGTTTGTAATAATTTGTAAACGAATGATTGGGGATAGACAGTGAATATGGGGGGTTATGCATGCCTAGTTTAAGTAATGGGTAGAAAATATGCATATAGGACTTAATTTACTTATCAGCGCAATAGATACCTGTACATGACATGCATCTCATACATTAGAAATCATGCTTTATGTTCTTTACTTTCATCTTGTTATTATACTCATTTCGTAACCATGATCAGTTAATAACAAGCAAATAAACTGCTATAAGGCTATTGCGGCATTTTCATAATCATTAGCATTGAGAAATCATGTTTTAGTTACTCCTATGTGCGTTAGATATCCCGTTATTTAGGGTTTTATACTTGTCTGAGTTGCAATTGTTTAACGCCTGATTAGCATGCTTAATCTAATAATCCCACTAAATATGGTTAAACTATCCAAAATGTTCTTGTATGTGTATCCCTCTTAAAACTGAAAAATCAAAATATACATGTCCACCCTTTAAGATAATTAGAAAATCTATACGACACTTAGGCAAACTTTAGGCCTAATGCGTATAAAAATCAATTAATCATGTTTTACTAGTTTAGGACCAATCAATCACTTTTGATATTTTGAACTCTGTTGCTCCCATTCTTGTTTTGCCTCTCCGAAGTTCACACTGCTTTTTATTAAAACTCCCGCTCTATCTTGAAACAATCTTGAAATTGTGCATCTATTTACTCTCACGGATTTTCTGATTCTCGTTCTATTATGTTTTCAAACTACTGGGTTACCACTCTCTGCCCAAAATCGTTCTATTTTTAATAATTGTCCTGCCTCTCATTAAGCTACTATATCTTCAAGTCACTTCTCTTCGAATCACCACATTATTTTCAAAACCCATGTTTTAACGATTTTTGTCTATATTTTACTAAACTCTAAGTTGATGTATACTTCTAAATCTTACAGTTGTCTTTAAATTATTATATTTCTGAAAATCGATCATTCTTCAAATCACTCAGTCCTAACGGAAACTTCTGCTCTCACTGCTAAGTTGCTGAAATATATCCTTTTGAAACGTACTGTCTTAATTTCAACATTCCTATTTTTAAACTCCTATCTTTGTAACCTTAAATGTGTTTTAGACGTGCTAATTATGTGTTCACTTCTGGAGGGATCTGTGGGCCTTTATTTGTCTTTATGTGTCCCCATATATGCGGTCCTATTTGTTATGTATGTCACATAGCACTTTATCCTTAAAATCTAAGGAATCAGCCTAGTCCATGCCCTTTAGGAATAGTAGTCCTAAGTGCCCTCTAGGACTTATAGGATGGGACGGGTAATAGAATGCAATAAACATTCGCGACCAACCCACGCATTTTTAAATAACTTTTACGGGGTGGGAAGGGTAGAATATGGATATGATGACCGATGCGCTAAAACCACATGTAGCTCCTCTTTTTGATGAGTGATTACTGGGCATTGCATTGAGGTGATCCATATTAACCATAAACCTAGGACCCCCTCCCTTTTTTTACTTTCACCTATTTCTTGTGGAATTATTTAAATCTTTCATAAAATTTCTGCCCACTTTATCTTTTCTCAAGTTTCGACTAATGTTATATGTGAACCCTTTCTATTTGAGCCCTTAATTGCCTACTTGATTATGCGAACTCAAAATTGTAACATGGCTGGGAACCAGTCTAGTGGATCTTGACGGGTGCCTAACATCTTCCCCTCGAGATAATTTCTAGCCCTTACCCAAACTATGGTTCTTCAAACTAAAACCATTCTTAGTGTCCTAATGCACTTAATCATTAGGTGGTGAGTCTTCAAACTCCAAAACCTAATTCCCAAAAAGGGAAAGAGTTTTCCTCCCAAAATGTCTTAAACCCGATTTCGCCTTTAAGAAAAAGGAGGCATCGACAACATGGAGACTCTGCTGGGGATATCTTTAGTCTTTTACCATTTCATGTTATTTGTGACTTTATTACTTTTTATTGAATTTACTTAATGTCTTTATCTCTTCTTCCTTGAAACTGACTTGGCTCTTTTGTTCTTTTCTTTTAACGCTTTCTTTTAATACTATTGTAATTATGAGTAATTATTATAATCATTACTTTATGAACGTCCAAATGTTGTAATCATTACTGGATCCATGCCGCTGGGGCTGTAGTATCAACCCTGCAACATGCAGTGAAGTTCAAGTGGAATCACTAAGAGGTGATTATTGATAGCGACGGTAGCAACCCTATGTACAGTCGCCAGACCATCCCAGCGATGGAGGAAGAAAGATGATAAGTGGGGAAACCTACCATCACATTGAGTGAGTCAACGACGTTGATAAGGACAAATCATGGGATAACAAAATAGGAAGTATACTGAATTGGTGTGGATACGAGCCTGGCAAGGGACTCAGCAAGAATCTCTAAGGTATCGCCAAGCCTATCAAGCTGAAGAAACATGGTACCACCTTTGGTTAGGGATATGAATACACTTGGGAAGAGTTCAACCACTGGTCGCCACCATGGCGCAGTCCTTATTACCCACTAGAGTATCTGATACCTCGCTTGGAGCAGAACTTTTCAGCCAGCAGATGTTATATATGGGTCGAAAGAAGAGGAAACACCAGCGACAATGAGGAATTTGTTCTTGCGGGATGATAATATGGACTGCTGTGTCATTTTCGAAGAGGAGGGGGAGGAAGGCACTTCTGTACAAACGGTAAGCCTAGGAGCACGCCTCAACAATTGGTCCATCAGAACCACCAGAGCCGGGAAAGCTTTGGGGTAGCAAGGTTGAACAAAGCACCATGCATTATCTTTTATTTTTCGCTAGTTGACTTTCTTTCCGCATTTTAATTTCAAAAATAAAAGCTCCAATGTTGAAAATAATTACGAAATTTATCAAAGTGTTATGAAATAGAAGATTCTTACACTTCTATTTAAGGTGAATGTCTTTAATGTACTTAATTAGAGAGATTTTAGAGTCCTATTATTGGTAGCAAGATCTTCCTCCTCCCTATAAATAGAGGTGCTCTCTACCATTGTAATTCACCCCTCTCAACTCAATAAGAAGAACTCTCTCTACTCTTCTCTCTATTGCTATTGTTCTTGTCTTTTGCTTTAGTTTATAACACGTTATCAGCACGAGACTCTACCGTCTCAAGTATCATTCTCGAAAATCCAAGGTATTTTCCCTCTTCCTAATTTAATTTTCGAGTATGTCTGACATTATGAAAAGAAAGTTCGTTGCCCTTGAAATTTCGGGCAAGAACTATATGACATGGGTGTTGGATGCTAAATCCACCTAGATGCTATGGGTCTCGGAGACACCCTCAAAGATAAAGAAAAAGCATCCACCCAAGATTGTGCGAAGGCCTTGATTTTCTTGCGCCACCACCTTGACGAAGGTTTGAAGATTGAATATCTCACCGTCAAGGATCCACTCGTTTTGTGGAACGGCTTAAAGGAGAGATATGACAACCTGAAGTTGGTCACTCTGCCACAAGCACGATATGATTGGGCCCATCTGAGGCTACAGGACTTTAAGTCCGTTTCTGAATATAATTCTGCTATGTTCAGAATTACTTCTAAACTGAAGCTATGTGGAGATAACATCTCCGATTACGATATGCTTGAGAAAACGTTTACAACGTTTCATGCCTCCAATATGGTACTGCAGCAACAGTACCGAGAGAAAGGCTTTACGAAGTACTCTGAACTGATTTCTCTCTTACTAGTGGCTGAGCGAAATAATGAACTGCTCATGAGAAATCACGAAAATAGACCAACTGGGTCTACACCACTGCCTGAAGCAGATATGGTGCACTCTCATTATGCCAAACATAAAAGGGACCATGGTCATGGTCATAAACGGGGTCAAAGCCAAGGACGTGGACAAGGAAGAAATTCCAAAGAAGTCCGTCACCCCACAAAGAGAGATAACCACCGAAAGCAGAAACGGGATCCCGAAGATCCTAAGGCAAATAGTTCAGAAACTATATGTTATCGTTGCGGTGGAAACGGGCACTGGTCTAAGACTTGCCGAATACCAAGACACTTGGTTGACCTTTATCAAGCATCTCGAAAGAGAAAACGCCCTGAAACAAATTTTGTCTCTGATGACAACTTTGACTTCACCCACCTGGATGTGGCAGACTTCTTTAAGCAACCCGAGGGAAAGATAGACCACCTAATCGGTGATGGAACCATGATGAAAGAAGATGGAGCTGTTTGATTCTACTTGTATTTGTCAATGAATAAATTAATAGTCATTAGCATTAGCTCGTATTAGTTAATTCATGATATGATGTTAGTATTAGCCCTTTAGAATGTTTCAATATGCTCAAATATTTTTATTGTACAGTAGAGGTAATCGACTAACCTAAAAACTAGTCGATCGTCTAATATTTAGCAATAAAACGAACTTTTTTCCGCCAGGCCAGATATTCGAATATCAGAATTCCTATATTCGAATATCTGGCAAGATATTAGAATATGTGCTTAAATATTCGAATATCTAATATTTTTCGCATTAAAGTATTATTTTTTCCGCAAGGCATTATATTCGAATATTAGAATACAATATTCGAATATCCTAAATAACTGCTTCCCAAAACGCTGTTTAAACGCGAAACAAAAGAATTGAAGTTGTTTATACTTATATTTATGTATTTTTTTTTTGACAAACTATGGGAAAGCAAAATGGATATCTCACAAAGCGAACTTGGATCAACATCCAACTGTAAAAGTATTTGCCTAGTTGATTCATGTACTACACATACAATACTCAAAGAAAGGAAGTATTTCTCTCAACTGAATATGTGTAAGGCAAACATTACTACAATCTCTGGAAGTAGTAAATTGATTGAAGGCTCCGGAAGAGCTATAGTAACTCTGCCCAAGGGCACGATGTTATTCATAGAGAATGCAATGTTCTCCTCCAAGTCTATGAGAAACTTGTTGAGCTTTAAAGATGTACGCCGGAATGGCTACAATATTGAGACAATGGATGAAGATAATCTTGAATATCTCGTCCTCACTTCAAAGAATGTCTCCGGCCAAAAGAGGGTTATTGAGAAATTCCCGTCTTTATCTTGTGGCCTGTATTGGACAAGCATTAGTGCAATTGAGGCACATTCAACAGTAAATCTAAAGAATACTGAGTCCAATACATTTGTACTTTGGCATGATCGACTGGGTCACCCAGGATCAACCATGATGAGACGGATTATAGAAAGCTCATATGGGCATCCGTTAAAGAATTTCAAAATTCTTTCAAGTAATGAATATCCTTGCACTTTGTGTTATCAAGGCAAGCTGATTATCAGACCATCCCCAACAAAGGTTGGGACTGAGTCACCCCAGTTTCTGGAACGTATACAAGGGGACATTTGTGGACATATTCACCCACCTAGTGGGTAGTTTAGGTATTTCATGGTCTTGATAGACGCATCCTGTAGATGGTCTAATGTGTGCTTGTTGCCATCACGCAACCTTGCGTTTGCAAAGTTAATGGATAATAGATGAGAATAATCTTGAATTCTTCATGAAAACGAGGCTGCCCATTTCGGTTTGGGTTCACGCCATTTTGCATGCAACAATACTAGTTTGTCGGCTGCCCACTTCGGTTTGGGGTCACGCCATTTTGCATGAAGCAATGCTAGTTCGTCGGCTGCCCACTTCGGTTTGGGGTCACGCCATGTTGCATGCAGCAATGCTAGTTCGTCTCTGACTGACGAATTGACACAAATATTCCCCATTGCAATTGGTTTTGGGTCATGAACCCAATATATCCCATTTAAGAAGCTTTGGATGCCCAGTATATGTGCCTGTAGCACCGCCATCCCGCACCAAAATGGGTTTGCAAAGGAGGTTAGGAATATATGTTGAGTTTGACGCGTCCTCCATTATTCGCTACCTCGAAACATTGACAGGAGATTTGTTCATTGCACTATTTGCAGACTGTCAATTTGATGAGACACTTTTCCCAAAATTAGGGGGAGAAGTTGGTGAAACCAAACGGGAAATTTTGTGGAAAAATGTATCATTATCTCATCTTGATCCACATACCTCTATTTGAAAGAAAGAGGTACAAAAGATTATCCATTTGCAAAGAATAGCAAATCAAATGCCTGACGCATTTACGGACTTGAAGAGGATAACGAAATCCCACATTCACGCGGAAAATGTTCCAATCCGTATTGAAGTCCCTATTGGACAAATATCTAGTGTCATATCCAATGAGTCAAATGCACGCCAGAAGCGTGGCAGACCATTAGGTTCCAAAGATCGAAATCCTAGAAAGAGGAAAAAGAACGATCTAAATGACACTATGAAAGAATCACATGAGGACGCTCATGATTTGATTAATTCCGAGATTCACGAAGAATCTATTGAGCCTGAGACTCTTGAAAATACGGAATGCAAGAATGTGAGGATCTCGAACCTCAATCTGTGGTAGTACAAAATTAATTGAGAGCTCTCGAAGAGCCAATTATTACTATGTTGGAGAAACACAATTGAGTATTGTGCTGTAGTAAGTCTCAAAGAAACTTATTCAGTTTCCAAAGTACACGCGAAAGCGATTGATTATATTGAGACTATAATAAAGGAAGGCTTTGATTCTCCTATTACTACAACTTGTAGCGGGGTAATTTGTATATGAAAAGCTACCCGCTTTGTTCTCCAGTTTGTACTACACAAACGAAAGAATGCCACAATAAAGTGGATATCTATTGGTATAAAACCCATGTCATAATAAACCCGAAGTTTATTGATAAGTGCACATGTCATGGTGTAAATTTGAAGTTTACCAATATTGATAATTTATTCAGTTGACATTCGTGTTAGCAATCTCATTTGAAGTATGATGTGCAAATTCACATAGGTGAATATCAAAGAACTAGAACTTCTTGTTCTCAGTAATGAACTGACCAACTAAAGAGTTCGGGTTGAAGCCCCTAAATTCTGGAAATATCAAAGGTGAATATGGGCCCATTCACCCGCCATGTATACCACATATGATGCATCTATGGAATGGTTACATGCGCAATTGTTATTAACCCGCAGCCTGGCCGTGCTTGCGAGGTAAAACGCTCAGTAATCTAACTTCGAGCATAGTTTCCAGATTCTCTACTCAAGACAGTTCATCTTGATAAGTTGGTTTATATCAAAGTTGGTTTAGCAAGATAATTATTGAGTGCTTCCACTTAACTAAACTGTTCCTTATGAGAACAAAGTTGTATATATCAGTTTGATATAAGTTGTATACAAGAGTATATTCTCCCCTCAAAAGTGGTTCAGGGTCAGGAACCAAATAATTTCATCTTATTATTAAGGTGCTATGTATATTGACATAATGCACAAAGATGATTTCCCAAAGTTGAGGAAACAAGTTAGCTTTACTAACATGAGGGGGAGACATGATAAACACTTGAGAAAAGGTTACATGGGATGAATTATCATTTGTATATGTATATCCCCGAATATCATGATATGAACCTGAAGTTCATAAAAGGGATAATTCAATTGCAACATATTGCAAAGCATGCTATACGCATTTGCTGACTCAAAGAAAGTAACTAAATGGAAGAGATACAATTCAAGAAGAATTGATTCCATATGAAAGACATGTAGTTTTGAACCTATAGTTCAAATGCTTGAAAGATAAAAGTCAAAGGTATGTATAGTCAGTTTTCGATATCTTATTTGTTTAGTATCACTAATGAAAGATTGATATGCAGCTAAAGTCTATTATGCGACTTATATGACTTAACTTGAAAGATTTAAGTTGCTTGAAGCATATGCAATTCTTGGTCCTGAAGTACCACATCCTAAGTACAATTTGTGTACATATGTATATTGCTATAACTATAAGCATGATGGCATTGAGAATGCATCTATGGAGATATTGAAGAGCTATTCCACGACATCATATGAAGATGTTCATACCTATCAAGAATGATGATTTCAAGGTGCGGAATATTTATTCAAGTCAATATGGTTGATTTATTTATCAAGCATCTACCAAAGATCGTTTTGAAGATGATGCACAAGATCGGAATGCGAAGACTTAAGGACATAAATTGATGTTCTTATCAGGGGGAGTTAAGGCGCGTTGCACTCTTTTTCCCTTACAAGGTTTTGTCCCACTGGGTTTTCCTTGCAAGGTTTTTAACGAGGCAACCAATAGGCGCATATTCAAACATGTGTACTCTTTCCTTACTTTAATTTTTCCCATTGGGTTTTGTTTTAAGGTTTTAACGAGGCACATCATTGAATAGACATTCAAGGGGGAGTGTTATGAAATAGAAGATTCTTACACTTCTATTTAAGGTGAATGTCTTTAATGTACTTAATTAGAGAGATTTTAGAGTCCTATTATTGGTAGCAAGATCTTCCTCCTCCCTATAAATAGAGGTGCTCTCTACCATTGTAATTCACCCCTCTCAACTCAATAAGAAGAACTCTCTCTACTTTTCTCTCTATTGCTATTGTTCTTGCTCTATTGTTCTTGTCTTTTGCTTTAGTTTATAACAAAAGCATTTTAGTTTCTTATAAATATAGTTGTTATTACTTTTTATCGTTTACTTTATTTTACACAGCATTACTATTAATTATCTTGATAAACCGACAATTGTGACATGCAACGAGGCAACACAACAAACGGATATAGACTCAGAAGAAGATGATATACCAGAATAGGTCGTTAAAGAGGTTGAGAATTTTGAGAATAGACCTAAGTCTAACTTGAACGAAACTGAGATTGTCAACTTGGGAGATACAGAGAATGTCGGAGAAATGTGTATCAGTGTTCATCTGTAACCATTAGAAAAGAAAGAGTACACGGAATTTCTAAGGGAATATGAGGACATAATCGCCTGGTCGTATGATGATATGACCGATCTCATTACATCTATTGTTGCCCAAAAACTGCCGACCGATCCGACATATCCGCCGGTAAAGCAGAAGCTTAGAAAGTTCAAAACCAACATGAGTTTGAAAATCAAGAAAGAAGTCACCAAACAAGTCAAAGCCAAGGTTCTCAGGGTGGTAGAGTATCTGACATGGTTAGCCAATATTGTGCCAGTGTCAAAGAAGGACGGGAAGGTTAGAGTCTGTGTCGAATACTAGGATCTCAATCGGGCCAGTTCGAAAGACAACTTCCCCTTGCCAAACATACATATTCTAGTTAACAATCGCGCCAAGCATAAACTGCAGTCTTTCATCGATTGTTTTGCTGGGTATCATTAGATATGGATGTATTAGGAAGACACTGAGAAAATGGCTTTCGTTACGCCGTTGGGGATGCCTTGTTACAAGATGATGCCATTTGAGTTGAAGAATGCTGGGGCCACATACATGAGGTCCATGACTACTATTTTCCATGACATGATACAAAAAGAGATCGAGGTATATGTGGACAACATCATCATCAAATCCAAGAAAGCTAATGACCACATGGAAGATCTGAGGAAGTTCTTCCACAGACTGAGAAGGTACAACCTGAAGCTGAATCTCGCAAAGTGTGCATTCAGGGTTCCTAAGGAAAAGCTACTTGGGTTCATCAGAAGTCACCGAGGAATAGAACTGGATACGTCAAAGGTTGAGGCCATTCAAGAATTTCCACCACCAAAGACTAAGAAGGACGTGATGAGTTTCCTGGGGAGACTCAACTACATCAGCCGGTTCATAGCTCGGTCCACTGTCATCTGTGATCAGATCTTTAAGATGTTGAATAAAGACTCTATTACCAAATGGACTGATAATTGTCAGCAAGCCTTTGACAGAATCAAGGAATACATGTTAACGTCACCAGTTCTGGTTCCGCCCAAACTAGATAGACCTCTATTGCTCTACCTTGCAGTATTGGATGGAGCATTTGGTTGTGTTCTTGGACAACATGATGAAACAAGAAGAAAGGAGCTGGCCATCTACTATCTCAACAAGAAGTTCACCCCGTACGAGGCTCGATATTCCCTATTGGAACGCACCTATTGTGCTCTGACTTGGGTAGCCCAGAAACTGAGGAACTATTCCTGTCCCTATACCAGTTATCTCATATCAAGAATGGATCTGCTGAAGTACATTTTTCAGAAGCCCATGTTCACTAGAAATCTAGCCAAGTGGAAAATCCTGCTGAGTGAATTCAACGTTGTTTACGTGATTTAGAAGGAAATCAAAGGACAAGCATTGGCAGATCATCTCGCCGAGAACCCCGTGGATGGAGAACACGAGCCTCTAAAGACGTATTTTCCTAACGAAGAGGTATCTTTCATAGGAGAGGGTATTGCAAAATTCTATGATGGTTGGAGAATATTTTTTGAGAAAACTTCAAAGGGGTATGGATAGGAGCAGTCCTAGTATGAGAAATCAGCCAGCATTATCTGGTATCTGCCAAGCTCAGGTTCTCGTGCACCAACAACATGCCAAATACGAAGCATGCATCTTAGAGCTCAAGTTGGCCATTGATATGATTCAGGAGTTGCTAGTGATCGGGGATTCCGACTTGCTCATACATCAGGTCCAAGAAGAATGGGCAACCAAGAACTTGCAGATACTCCCATACCTGCATCTCATACTGGAGTTGAGGAAGAGATTCACAAATACGGAGTTTCAGTATGTCCCCAGAATACAGAATGAGTTTGCCGATGCATTGGCTACCCTATCATCCATGATTTAGCATCTAGATAAGAATTTCATTGATCCTATCCCGGTAAAAATCTATGATCAACCAGCTTATTGTGCTCATATCGAGGAAGAAGCAGGTTGAAAATCGTAGTTCTATGACATCAAGGAGTATTTGACGATACGAGAATATCCAGAACTTGCAAACGCTTCTCAGAAGTGCACACTTCGGAGGTTATCTAAAAACTTCTTTCATAACGGAGGAATCCTATATAAGAGGACTCTCGGTTTAGGATTACTAAGGTATGTCGAAGCAAAGGAAGCATCCAGGTTATTAGAAGAAGTTTATGCAGGGACCTGCAGTCCACATATGAATGGTTTTGTCTTAGCAAAAATGATACCTAGGGCAGGATATTTTTGGATGACTATGGAAACGGATTACATCCAGTATGTTCAAAAGTTTCATCACTATAAGATACATGAAGACATGATAAAGGTGCATCCAAATGAGCTTACTACAACAAGCTCACCAGGGTCGTTCGCAACTTGGGGAATAGATGTCATGGACCTATCGAGCATGTTGCATCAAACGGGCATAGTTTCATCCTAGTGGCAATTTATTACTTCACCAAATGGGTTGAAGCGGTATCATATAGGGCAGTGACTAAAGAAATTCGTAGCAGACTTTGTCAACGACCGTATCGTTTGTCGGTTCGGCATCCCAGAGTCAATCATTACTGATAACGGTTCAAATATCAACAGTGACTTGATGAAAAAAATGTGTGAAACGTTCAAGAGAAAACACAAGAACTCTACAGCCTACATGCCTCAGATGAATGGAGTTGTAGAAGCGGCCAACAAGAATATCAAGAAAATACTGAGGAAAATTATATAAAATCTTAAACAGTGGCACGAAAAGCTATCATTTGCTTCATTGGGATACGGTACCACAGTTCGCACATCAACTGGGGCAAATCCCTATATTCTGGTTTATGGTACAGAAGCGGTCATTCCTGCAGAAGTAGAAATTCCCAGAGGTTGCATTTACCTGATGGGAGGATTTTGAAAGGCGTAGGCCTGTTGGTGCAGCGCCCCTTACTTGGAAGCAGTTCTCCACTCTCTTTTTAGAGAGGTATATACCACAGTCTCGCAGAGAGGAGCTACATCGACAGTTTGAGTGGTTGACTCAAGGGGACATGACCGTGACCGAGTACGAGATATGATTTTCACAGTTGGCCCGTCATACTACTTGGATGATTCCGACAGACCGTGAGAGGATCCGGAGATTTGTGGATGGCCTTAACAATTCACTCCATATTTTGATGACTAGAGAGAGAGTATTAGGTGAATTGCTCGAGGAGGTGGTTGACATTGCTCGTGATATTGAGACCGTTCGCCGTAGAGAGCGAGAGGAGAGAGAGGCCAAGAGGCCTCGAGGTTCATGCAGTTTCAATAGTGCTCCGTCTAGGGGCCAGTTCCAGTGTGGTAGAGGTCATCCTTGAGGTCTCCTCGGACGACCCGTCCAGAGTATAGTGGGGCATCTTCAGGTCGTGGTCATCAGGGGTTCCGGCAAGACCAGTCATCCCTTATTGCTCTCCCAGCTCAGAGCTCATCTTATGCCCCTTCAGCTTGGGGTTCTTCTACACCGAGTGCATCGGCTAGTCATTCTGGTGCGAGGGGTTCCCTTTTTCCACTTCTCTAGCACCTGGCAGTTTCTACGAGTACGGTGAGTTTGGTCATATGAGGAGGCAGTGTCCTCGACTTCGTGTTAGTCAATCTCAGTGGAGGGATCGGCCCTTGTCTTCTGCTCTGGTTCCTTCAACACCTACCCAGTCAGCTAGGGGTAGAGGCCAAGTAGCCAAGGATCTCCCCGGAGGTGGAGGCTGATCAGGCGGTGGCCAAGCTCGATTTTATGCAATCCCAGACAGGACAGATGCCATTGCGTCAGATGCTATTATCACAGGTATTATCTCAGCCTGCCACAGAGATGCCTTTGTCTTATTTGATCCTGGTTCCACCTGCTCATATGTGTCTTCATATTTTTCCCATTATATGAGTATGCCCCAAGAGTCTCTTGTATTACATATTTATGTTTCTACCTCGGTGGGCGATACTGTTATAATGGACCGTGTGTAGCGGTCGTGTGTTGTGATTATTGGGGGTCTGGAGACCCGAGTCGATTTATTGCTATTGACCATGGTAGACTTTGATGTTATTCTGGGCATGGACTGGCTATCTCTGTGCCATGCTATTCTAGATAGTCATGCTAAGACTGCCACGTTGGCTATGCCGGGTGTTTCGAGGATCCACTAGCGAGGTGTGACTGACTATGTCCCTAGTAGAATTATTTCTTTCTTAAAGGCCCATTGTATGGTTAGGAAGGGTTGCCTTTCATATTTGGCATTTGTGAGAGATGTTGGAGCTGAGACTCCTAGCATTGATTCTGTTCCCATTATGAGGATTTTCTTGATATATTTACTGCAGACCTAACGGGATGCCACTGGACAGGGGTATTGATTTTGGTATTGACCTGGTGCTGGGGACTCGGCCCATTTCCATTCTGTTGTATCGCATGGCGCCAGCGGGGTTGAAAGAATTGAAGGAGCAGCTTCAGGAATTCCTAGAAAAAGGGTTTATTCGGGTGAGTGCGTTGCCGTGGGGTGCGCCTGTTCTATTCCGAAGAAGAAGGATGGCAAATTAGAATGTGCATTGATTACAGGCAGTTGAACAAGGTGACATTGAAGAACAAGTATCCCCTACTTCGTATTGATGATTTATTTGACCACCATTAGGGAGCGAGGGTGTTCTCCAAGATTGATCTCCGTTCAGGTTATCACCAGTTGAAGATCAGGGAGTCGAATATTCTTAAGACTACTTTAAAGACTAGATATGGTTTCTTGTTATGTCTTTTGGGCTGACCAACCCGGCAGTGTTCATGCATTTGATAAACAGTGTATTTTGACATTATCTGAATTGTTTTGTGATAGTGTTCATTGATGATATTCTGGTATACTCGCGTATCCAAGAGGAGAACATGGAGCATTTGCGTATCGTATTGCAGAGGTTGGGGAAGGAGAAGCTTTATGCAAAGTTATCCAAGTGTGAGTTTTGGCTCGGATCAGTGGCTTTTTTTGGACACGTAGTGTGCAGTGATGGTATTCAGGTTGATCCGAAGAAGATTGAGGCAGTTCAGAGTTGGCCTAGACCGTCCTCGGCCATACAGATTTGTAGGTTCCTTGGTTTGGCGGCTATTATCGCTGGTTTGTTCAGGGTTTTTTGTTTATTGCCTCACCCTTGACCAAGTTAACTCAGAAGGGTGCTCTATTTGTATGGTCGTATGAGTGTGAGGAGAGCTTTCAGAAGCTCAAGATAGCTTGGACCAAAGCTCCAGTATTGGTTTTGCCATCAGCTTTAGGTTCTTATCCGTCTATTATGATTCTTCGAGAGTCGGGATTGGCTGTGTATTGATTCAAATGGCTAGAGTGATTGCATATGCTTCCCATCAGTTGAAGCCCCATGAGAAGAACTACCCTATTCGTGACTTAGAGTTGGCTGCAATAGTTCATGCTTTGAAGATTTGGAGGCACCACTTATATGGTGTATCTTTTGAGGTATTCACCGATCATCACAGTTTTCCGCATTTGTTCAAGCAAAAGGATCTTAATTTGAGGCAACGAAGGTGGCTTGAGTTGCTAAGGATTATGATATTACTATTATGTATCATCCGGGAAAGGCCAATGTAGTGGTCGATGCTTTGAGCCGACGCGGGTGTATGTGTGCGATCGCATAGGGTCATGATCTGTTGAATTTAGATCGCAGAGGTCCGTATGAGATCGCATAGTTAACTTGGGAGATGTAAATTCTGTGCATTGAGATGGCAAGCCTGGGGCTGCGATAGCATAGAGAAATATGGGCTGGACATAAGGGTTTTATTAACCATTTCTTCCATGAAGCTTAGTCTATTTCCACCATTTTTGAGCAACCTTGGGAACATTTTGACGAGGATTGAAGAGGCTTTCGACTGGGATTGATTGTAGGTGAGTCTTATGACCTAGAAACATCATTTAATTGAAGAATCAACACTTAAATTCATGAAAATTTGATAAAAATGGAAGAATTAGTGCTTGACTTTTTAAATGAAAAATTAGGATTTGAGAGAGTATTTGAGCTCGCATTTTGGAATTTTTGATATGTATAGACTCGTGGTGATATAAGGAGTCCATTGACGTAAAACTTTTCGAGTTTTGAGAAGTGGGCCCGGGGCTCGGGTTTTTCCAATTTCGGATTTCTTGATGTTTTTCGACCATTTCCGATTGGGTATTATTCCTTTAGCACATTGTAACAGATTCGTTGTGTTTTTGTTAGATTTGACGCTCTAGGAGGTAGATTCGAGAGACAAGGGCATAGCGAGCAAGACTTTTAGTCGTCTTAAGGTGAGTGATAGATGTAAATAATTCCCTGAGTGTTTGAAACCCCAGAATTTTACATCGTAATGCTATACTGAGGCAAGCCACACTCTATGACGAGTGTGGGGTTGTTTGTTATTGGGGATAGTGACTTGGTCTGTCCCGAGTGATGTTTTTACTGTTTCTTCGATTAGAATGTATTTGAGAATCATCTTACTTGGATTAAATTGTTGTCTTTGGGCTTCATGCAAATTATTTGAATCATACAGGGATTGCTATCACTGTTTTCACATTGTTTGGCATATTATTTGATCTCACTCCTAAGTTTTGATATTGTTTTGCAAACTCATCCATCTTCTTAAGATTTGAATACTTAAACAATATGTTATTGAATTTTTGAGCTAAGAACAATTATTTTAAGAATGCCCGAGAGACTTATGTGAATTTCTAGACTGAGTATGGATCGAGCTGCGCGTCGCAGTGGTATTATATTGATATTGAGGTCGAGAGCCTGATTGATCCCACGAGATGGCTGGATATTTGCGCTTGGGCTGTAGGAGCCCCTCACGAGTCTGTACACACCCCGAGTGAGCGCCATCGATGATAAATAAATGGATCGGGCTGCATGCCGCAGCGATACAAGAGTGTATTGTTCTATGTGTTGCATTTCATTCATGCATTTGTTCTTTATCAGTTTTACCTGTCATAGCATCTCTGTACTCTTATTATAATGATATGTCGCTTCATTATTAAATGTATTAAATTGCCAATTATAGTGTACTTTGTGTTTTTCCATGATTTCTCATTCTCAACCTTTTATTTATGTTTATTACTCACTGGGTCGGAGTACCCACATTACTCCATGCACCTTGCGTGCAGATCCAGGTAGCCCATAGGCTGAGTGAGGATATTAGCTGAGTAGCACATTGTATTAGGAGCATCGAGGTAGCTGCATGGCATTCGCAGCCTTGATTTCCTCCCCCTATCTCTATCTCTACTTTATTTTGCATTTCCTAAACAGACTTGTAGTAGGTTGAGATTCTGTATTAAAGGCTCCGATTCGTGACACATGTTTCCATTTGGGGCTATGTTGCAGTATTTTCTTAAACTTCCGCATATTTTATCATTATTCCTAGACTTTTGACATAATGGCTAAGTAGATTCCCTTATCTATATCTGTGTAAGAATTTGGGAAATGTCGTCGGATGGTCTAGCTTGCTTAGCAGTGTGTTGGGCGCTATCATGACCGGGGTTGGGGTCGTGACAGTCTATGTCCAAGCTCCTAGGTGTTTTAGGTGCTTAATTAATGGAGTACATCTCTGTTGGCCCAAGTTTCAGTTGAAGTTTTAAAGATTGACAAATGAACTAATAGAAGGACCTGGTCCATCTTGTATGACACGGTCTGAATCAACAAGGGCACATGCAGAGCACGTGAGGAAGATAATGCACCAAAGATCACGAATCAATATCTTCTTATCATAATCAAAAAGATTGCATTGGGATAAGGAGGACAGTCTCCTTATGTGAAGGAACTTAATCCTAAGTTAGGATAAGGGTTGGAGTTTGCATTGGGCAAGGACTCGAATTATGAACGGATAAGAAGTGGAGTCTTAATCAAACTCTAACTGATAACTCAATATATGATTGATTTATTTCTCTTTTTAGGTAACACACACAAGCAGAAGTAAAAGCATATTTGAGAGCTAAAGAGCAAAGTCTGACTAGCAAGCAATATATGCAAGTTACAAGTGTGGATGCCTACAGCTACATGAACCTAGAGAAGAACCAGTTCCATCTGATTGTTTTATTTCTAGTTCAATTGTAATAGGTTTTATATTGTACCTTTCAGCTTTCCTAGAAGCAATTGAATTAGGTATGTTGTGTCATCAAGTTAGAGTTAACTTGATAGTGTCGCCGCAGCTGAGGCTGTGTGCCACACTGGGAATATAGTTTAATCCTTAGGTTTACAAGAGTTTTGTATATGTTGTCTTTGGCTCATTGATTTTAGTGGAGTTTGGTAAAATCCTACTGAGTAGTAGGTCATGATTTTTTCACCTTTTGAGCTAGGTATTTTTCACGTAAAATTGTTGTGTGCTTTACTTTTAGTTTTCATATTTCCGCAAACTGCAGTAGTTAGAACACTTAGAAGAACCAGGTTCTTCTAACTCGAAAATTAGGTACCACACAAATCACCCCCCCCCTCTTGTGTGGTATTGACGTTTATTTACATCAATTGGTATCAGAGCAGGTTATTCTTGAAGAGGTTAACACCTTAGGAAAAAGATCAACATGAGTGCACCACCTGGGAACTGGGAAGTATAGTCTACTGCAAGGACTCTACTTTTCAATGGGCTATATTATTCTTGGTGGAAAAATAGAATGAGAGACCACATCATGGGTGAATATTATGAACTTTGGGACATCATCACTGATGGTCCTCTTGCTGCAACCAAGAAAAATGTTGAAGGAATGGATATTTCAAAAACTAGAGCAGTTGTATTGCTGATGATCTAAGGAAATGGGAGAAAAATGCTAAAGCCAAGAAATTGCTAGTGTGTGGACTTGGCCCTGATGAATATAGTAGGATTCAGGGATGTACAACTGCCAAGGAAATTTGGGACACTTTACAAGTGGATCATGAAGGAACACCTGAAGTGAAGAGGTCCAGAGGTACTCTACTGTATTCTCAATATCAAAATTTTACTATGAAGGATGGTGAAACTATCCAAGAGATATACACTAGGTTCACTACACTGATAAATTAACTTGAGTCTCTTGGAAGGGTCATTCTGGAAGAGGACAAGGTAGAGAAGTTTCTAACTAGAGTTTTGCCAATCTCCTGGGAAAGCAAAGTCACTGCCATTCAGGAATCCAAAAATATTGCTACTCTGAAATTGGATGAACTGATGCTTCAAAAAAATAAAGACGTTTGGCTCTCAGGATCTCAGAAGGATTGGATCTTGAAGATGATGAAATGGTAATAATAACCAGAGACTTCACGAAATACCTTATGAGAGGCAAAGGCTCTTCAAGAGGATCAACATTCAACAAACTGAGGGCTCCTGAGAAGCAGACAAATGATGGTTGCTTTAAATGTGGAATGACTTATCACATGATAAAGAACTGTCCTCAATGGGAGATAGAGTAGAAGAAAGAAAGGGCGGAAAGAAGGAACGGGAAGAAGGAATAGGTTCAACCAAGGAAAAACAAAGGTACTACCAAGGCCATGGTTGCTGCATGGGGAGATACGTCAGATGAAGACTCAGAAAATAGATCTGAAGATGAGCAAGCTCTTATGGACTTTGGAGAATCAGAATATGAACATGAGGTAAGTATTTTACATCTTAAAGAAAAAATTAAATTCATGTCGAAAGAAAAATTGGTTGAACTCTTGATGGACTTCATAGATGAGTCTGAAATAATAAACAGTGAGAAAGATGTTCTGTCTAGGGATTGTGAAATACTAGAAGAAAAATGCAAAAGACTAGAATCTAGGGCTGATGAGAGTAATAATTTAAATGTGGAGTTAAAGAACCAGGTTCTTCAACTGGAAAACAGTGTCCTAGAACTCATGTCTGAAAATTAGAAACTGAAAATAGGGACAGGAAAGATAAAGGTTGATCAATCATTTCTCACACTAGAAGAAAATTAAGAAAAAATGAAAGATGAGCTGTATAAGAAAGATGAATCAATCAAGGTCCTTAAAGAATAATTAGGAAAGATGAAGCATGAACTAGACAGAACATGCAAATGGAACAAGGCTTCTGATGCACTCTCCTGGCTGCAAGAGCATCACAGTAGCAACAAGAGAGGACTTGGGTTTGGGAATCAAGCTCCAAAATGGGATCCCAAAAACAAGTATCTCACTCTTTCTAAGAACAAAATCTGTACACATTGTGGTAAAACTAACCATTACAAAAATGATGTAATGCAAGAGAAAAGGCCAGTCAAAGAAACAAAATTTTTGTTCAAGAAAACCACAAGCTTCCTGGGTGGGCAAAGAAAAATCTAATTCATCCTTTTGCCCATAGAAAGGGACCCAAACTAGTTTGGGTTCTTAAGACTAACCCCTGATTTCATTTTATAGCTCCAAGTGAAAGGAAGTAGGTACATGGATAGTGCCTGCTCAAAGCATATGACTGGTAACAAGGACCAGTTTCTTTCACTTGAGAACCTAAGAGGAGGCAATGTCTCCTTTGGAAATGGAAAGAAAGGTGAGATCATTAGGGTTGGAAAGGTAGGAAAAATAGACTCTCATTCCATTGAGAATGTCTATTTGATAGATGGCTTGAAATATAGCCTTATAAGTGAGTCACAAGTGTGTGACAGAGCTAATCTAGTGGCTTTCACTTCCTTCAAATATTTTGTGATTAGCCTTACTACTGACAAGATTGTTTTGCGGGGAAGAAGAGGTAACAATATTTACATTGTAGATTTGTCAACTCTTTCTAAAAATGAACTCACTTGTCTCAGTGTGCTAATAAATGATCCCCTCCTTTGGCACAAAAGACTTGGTCATGCTAGTCTAAATCAATTAAACAAATTAGTCTCCAAGGACTTGATGATAGGGTTACCTAATATCAAGTTCAAGGAAGACAAAGTTTCTGAGGCATGTGCAAGGGAGAAGCAGGTAAGGTCATCCTTCAAAACCAAAAGAATCGTAAGCTCATCCAAGACGTTGGAACTGGTTCATATGGATCTATGTAGTCCAATAAGAGACATGAGTAGAGGTGGTAAAAGATATGTCATGGTACTAGTTGATGATTTCTCAAGATTTACCTGGGTGTTATTTCTGACTTCTAAAGATGAAGCATTTGAAATGTTCACAGCCTTTGTTAGAAAATTCCAGAAATAGTTAGGAAATCAACTTGCATCCATTAGGTCTGACCATGGAACTGAATTTTAAAATGCAAAGTTTGCTGAATTTTGTGATGAAAATGGAATAGATCATAATTCTCTGTCCCTAGAACTCCTCAGCAAAATGGGATAGTTGAAAGGAAGAATAAGACCCTTGAACATATGGCTAGGACTATGTTACTTTCCAGTAAACCACCTCATAGCTTTTGGGCAGAGGCAATAAATACAGCATGCTACATAATAAACATGTGTATGACTAGACCACTGGTTGAGAAAACTCCCTATGAGTTACTTAAAGGGAGAAAACCAAATATATCCCACCTAAGGGTTTTTGGTTGCAAGTGTTATGTGTATAATAATGGAAAAGATTCCCTTGGTAAGTTTGATCCCAAAAGTGACGAGGGAGTATTCTTGGGATATTCTTCACATAGAAAAGCTTATAAAGTATTAATAAAAGAACTCTATGTGTGGAAGAAAGTGTACATGTTATTTTTGATGAAACTGACACTCTTTCTAAGAGACAGGAACATGAATTTATACATACCAAAAGTAAAAATAATGAATATGTACGTACCAAAAGTGAAAATAAAGATAATTAAAGATAATGAAAGTAGTGTACTGGTTATTTCATAACAAATGTCACAAATCAAAATTGTAAGGTTCCGTAAATAATTTTGTCTCAGAACTTAGTAACACGTGGTGTCTACTTTAATTATGTGCTATGAATCTGCGGTTCCGGCCCTTGGTAGTGATTGAAGCCTTTAAAAATTGAAAGAATTAATTTTTCCAGAAAAGTGTCAGAATGCGGTCGCAGATCAGCTATGTGGACCACATTCCTACCGCAGAATGAATCAGAGAGCAACCAAATTTTGATGTTGAAAATGCGGTCAAATCTGCGATCGCATAACCAATATGCGGGCCGCAGAGTGATCACATATTGTCCCTGAAGAAATTCAAAGGTCAGTTCTGCGGTGCATTCTTCGACCACGGAACACAAGTGTGGACCGCATAGTCATCGCATTCCAAACCTGAGAGGTTTGAAACTTGAGCCATTTATGCTGTCCATTCTGCGGATTGCATATCAGTCCTGCGATCGCAGATAGGCGTCGTAGATCGTGTTCGCTCAGTTATTTTCTAAAATTCTAAGCCCGACCCCCTTTTAATAAAACACCCCATCACTCATTTTTAACCTACTTTCTGAACAAATTAAGAGAGAGGAAGAGAGGGCTCTAGAGAGAGAAATCTATTTCTTCATCAATTGATCTTCGAAAAATAATCAAAGCGTGGAAAATCTTGAGCATCTGCCTTCCCCTCTGATTTCAAGGTAAACACCCTAACCCTTTTCCCCTAATTTTTGAACTTAGGTTTGGGGAGGGAGTTTCGTACTTTGAATTTGAAATTCTTGTTAGAAATCCACATGCATGTCTTCAAAACCCAAAAATCTTGTAAAAAAGGGAACTGGGTAGTAAATTGTGAATTCCTATTCTAAAGGTCTATGTATTAATTATGAACTAGATTGACCCTTCTTGATTACTTGATGAATTGGAGTAGAGGTTAAAGAGGATATTCAACTCCAGGTATGTATGGATAATTGTGATCCTTGTGAAATCGCCTATGCTAGTTGTGAAATTGTTGATAGTTGATATTCATGTGAAAATCATTGTGAAGCTTTTGTGTTGTATAAATTGTGTGGTAGTACTTTGTGGTGAATGTTGTGGAACTTGTAATTGGAACAATAGAAATAATGTGGAATAGCGGGAATGGAAACAATGTGGAACAATGGAAAATGGAAACAATGTGGAACAATGGAAAATGGAAACAATGTGGAACAATGGAAAATGGAAACAATGTGGGATAATGGAAATGGAAATAATGTGGAACAGTGGAAATGGAAATAATGTAGAACAGTGGATATGGAAATATTGTGGAACAACGTAGGTGATAAATTGTGAATAGTTGTTGTGATGATCTGAACTATGTACCAATATGATGAACATTAGGAATTGTTGTTGCTAGTTGCGGAATTGCATTACCCTTGTTGTGGATCTATGTTAACAATATGCCATAGTTGATTTCTTGTATTTGTTGTTGTGCTATTTGTTGTTGAGAATTGAAAGCTGTCAGGCAGGGTCGGGTTGCGCACTGCAACACGGTGAAATATTGTGTAGGTTGGGGTAATAAGGGTGGCCGAGGTAATAAGGTGGACGAGGCAATAAGGGTGGAAAATGTGATCAAATATCACTATTTATATGAATATGAATCATGAATGATAAATGTGGAAAATGTGAAAGGAGACAGCATGAGAGTTTGTAACCTGTGGGGCACTAATTGCCCCTTTGTATGACTACGTGAATCATTTGTTGTGAGATGTTTGGTTGTTGCTTCCTGGTTGTACTTGTACTATTGTTTTTCAGTTCTATAATTGTATATGCAAATTTGGCTTGAGTTTACTTGGGACTGAGTTAGTTCATACATGCCAGTACAAATTCAAGTGTACTGACGTCCCTTTTGTCGGGGGCACTACATTCGTGTTATGATTGTAGGTGGATCCGTGGTAGGCACTCCAGTCCACCATTCGTAGCTCCTCCTCTTCTCTATCAGCAGTATTCGTGTTTGGTGAGCCCCTTTCCTTCTGGGGCCATGTGTGGCCTACGCCACTTCTGTTGTTCTATTTTGGAGTTTGTATCTTTTGTTAAAGGTATATCCGGGGCCTTGTCGCCGGCAAGTGTTGTACTATCATTCTCGTAGAGGCTCGGTAGACAGTGGTAGGTGGTCAGGACTTATGTATAAAAGTTTATGTTTTGGGTGTTGTGAACTTGTGTACCACGTTTCTTGTTAATCTTAATATATGTTTTGTAGGAGATTTTCCCTATTCATCATAATGTGTGGTTATAAAAAGAGAAATCATACGTTCTTTTAATTGAAATTTGGTATATTTTGGTTAACCATCATCGAAAAATGTGGGGTAACGCGTGGCGAATAGGAAAGGCACCCGGTCCACTTGATTGTGGATACCCGGTTGAGTGCCGGTTATGCCCACGGATTTGGGGCGTGACAAAAATGGACCACCCCCAAATGAAAGATAGTTATGTCCTTAATGCTAATAATCAAATAACAACAGGGAAAAGGGATATAGAGTGTAGAAAACTCCCTGTGTGGCCTCTGTCTGCATTTGATTGTCAACCTGAACAGTGTCCTTGGCATCCTCCAAGTGTATCTCCTCATCCTCTGATTGGGGGGATACAAGGTTACTAAGCATCTGGATCAGCTCCTCAACATTGTGTGATGTTGCAGTTGGCTCCTCAGACTGGCCGGTTGATGCCCCTGGTGCCTCAGGCTCTGCTGCATACACTGCTGGGACTGTCTCCTCCATGAGAAGGTCCATAGGAAAATCTCCCACGTGTGCAATATTATCAACCTCCTTAGCCAACTTCCCACCGAATCCTTTTGAGTCTTCTTCAGCTTCTTTACCTACTTCCCCAAATACTTGATCACCTTCCCATGTGCATCAAGAGTCTCTCTGATCCTCTTCTGGCCATTCAGAATCTTTTTCTGGTTGTCCAGTACCTTCTTCAAAGAGTCCTCCACTGATGAAAGTACCTGAAACTCTTCTGGGACTAAAGACTGTGTTACCACTGCATTAGATATGGCGGACAGCTTTGTGGTAGCAGCTTGCAACTAGTTGTTGAGACTGGAAAGTGTCAGGGAAACCTTCGATGCAATCTGAGGATAGGTAGAAGATGATGTCACTAACAGTGGCACTAAAGATGGAGGAGGCATACTTGCTGCTCCGGTAGAAGTACCGGTAGCTGTGGAGGGCTATGCAATTGATCCTAATGCCGCTACCCGTAGATCTTAAGACTGGACAATGGAGATAGTGGCTTTACCCTTTATTTTAGGGTTTTCCGATCCCTGGAGGGTATACTATGAGAAATTATTTCATCCTTTACCTCCACATAAAAGTGTCTCGGCTCAACCCCTTGGTCCTTTAAGTACTCTGTCAGGAAGTTGGGGTAGGAATAAGATCTTTCTTCTTTCTGCACTGCGTTGGAGATGTTGTAGGACATCAATTTTCCTATATTGATAGGATATCCTTCCATGATAAAAGCTACCAACACTGCTCGAGAAAGTGGGAGGAAATGGTCATGCTGACAAGGGTCAAGACAGCTACACACAAATGTTTTCCACCCTTTTGCTTCAAAGCTAAGTATGTTTGTGAGGATTGTCACTCCTGTTGTGAGCCATACGGTGTCGGCCCCAGAATAGCAAGTAACTCAGCCAGTCGTGGGAGAACTGCCTCACCCAAGTCTAGCTTCTCTAGGTATTTTACTGACTCAACCTCCTCAAACCCTACATATATGTTCACTGCTTGGCCATCAAACCGGATTTTCAAATACGGACCTTTATCACTTTTGTAACCTTTTTTATGTGGGTAACATTGGCATAGAACTCCTTGATGAGGTATTCATTGGCATCATGCGAATAGCCACAGAACCATTTCCACCCTTTTCTCTCCAAAAATTGTCTTAGAACATTTGGAGTGTGCTAGCGCAGTACTTTGGTTATGAATTGTCGTTCAAGAGTGAGCGAAATTTGGGTCCACCATTCCCGGAATTTGGCATAAGCTTTCTCACTGACAAACCTATCCTCCCACACCTCTGGTTCCTTTATCTAGCTAAGCCTCCCATAATTGTATCACCCCCACTCATGTCATCTAAATTAATTAGTACTGAAGAAGCATGTGAGACGGAGGGCTTAGAATCTTCACTTACTCTATCGAACCCTCAGATGAACCCGAGGAGGAGAAGGACTCATCAACCAAATGCAATATCCTTTGAATTAATTCGGACTCGACTTTTGGTTATGCCTGCCCGGAGTTTCCTTCAAAAGCCTCCCCGGATGGGACATGCTTGCCAATGTCTGAAGTGTCCAGGGATCCATTGTCGATTGCCTTCTTGATGATTATTTTTTTGGACTGACAGAGGTATGTTGGGTTTGCCCCGAACCCGGTCTCGGGAAGGTTCTGCCCTCCCTTTGGAAGTATCACCTCTACCTTGGAAATGCATTATTGGTTACAACATGCAAGTAGTGAAAATCAGTTGGATTATGGTTCAATACGTGTTGAATAATTACAGAAGAAATGAAAGTCAGTGCTTCTCAGAACAGGGCAGTGCGGACCGTACAAAAGTAAGTGCGGCTGCTAATTGCCCATCGCGGTCAGCATAAAATTGAATGCATACCGAGAAGAGACCAGGCTTAGACTACTGGTCTCTGAAGTTGGTAATTCACATATCGCGTAAATGTAAACGCGGATGCGAAGGACCAACCGCAAATTGCAAAATAGTGAGTGTGACCGCGGAAAGAAATCAATGATTCTTTGAAGTTCAAAAACATTGTACACATAAAATTAAGTGCGTCCGCCAAAGATCAATTATGGACCACATAAAATTGACTGTGACTGTGAAATCTAGCAAATGTTAGTGCCTATTTCCTATGGTATCGTAGACCGCATAATTTTGTACGCATTTTGACCGCACAAAAATGTGTGCGACCATGAAATTCAAATCACACCAGCACTGATGAACACCAGATACTAGAGTTTTCACTACTTAGACAAAATTTATGAAAATTAAACATGCCAAGATACTAACCCCATCCCCCATTATGAATTTTAACACTACCCATATGATTCTAAGCAAGATTTAAGCATCAATTCGATATTTTGGAATGAATTTAACCCTAGCTAAAAAAGGAAAATTAAATACAAAGAGAAAAGAAAAGAAAAATATGAAATTAAATCATTGAAAATAAACATACCAGTAATGAAATGTAGCTAGGAATCACATTTGATGAAAACAGAAGGAGATTGAAAGAAAGAACAATTGCACAGTGCTTTGGGTGTGTGTGAGAAGTCAAGGTTTGTAAAGTTGAATAGTTCCAAGAAGCCATATTTATACTCTACACCCAGTGACCCTACTGACTTACTTGAGTGCGGTTGCAAAATTTTGTCGCAGTCTGCAATCTTTACCTATTTGTAACTCAGTTGGATGTGGCCGCACAAATTGCGCGGACTGCGGAACTATGAATGCAGCCGCAAAGTCTTATGAAGTTGCAACATGCTAACTTTAGAGAGATGGAAATTTCCAATATTCAGCTGAGCGGTCCGGTTCAGATTTGTGCGGCCGCAAAGTGCTTGTGCAGTTGACATAATTTTGGGCGCGGTCCGCATAATTTTACTACTTAGTAAAAATTTTCCATGTCAATTTACTGCACTCTACAATCAATTCCTACACACACTTTACAACCATTTAGTCTAAAATAATGTCTAATCTAAGAAGAAAATCAAAAGAAAGAAAAAAATATGGGTTGCCTCCCAAGAAGCGCCTGATTTAATATTGCGGCACGGTGCATGTTACCATCATCACTCGGTCACCATTAACTCGAAATATCTCACCATTATTGTTTTTCAAATTTAGAGCACCAAAAGGAGTCACATGCACCACTTCAATGGGACCGCTCCACTCTAACTTTAGCTTTCCCAGGAACGTCCATAACCAAGAGTTGAATAAGAGAACAAGGTCACCTTCTTTGAATTATTTGTTTTGGATATACTTTCCCTATAGGTACTTCATCTTGTCCTTATATAATGACGAACTGGAGTAATCATGGAATCGGAACTCATCAAGTTCATTCAATTGCTCCACACAAAGATTAGCAGCTACATCCCACTCTAGGTTCAACTTCTTCAACGCCTACATGGCCTTATGCTCTAATTCCACCGGGAAGTGACATCCTTTCCCAAACACCAACCGATACGGAGACATACCAATTAGAGTCTTGTAAGTTGGTCGTATGTAACTAAGAGCCTGTTTTCACACAAGAATTGTTTAAATTTCTTTGAAATATTTTCACTTTTTTCGAAATTAGTGTTTGTCCATAGAAATTGCAATTTACACATGAAGATGAATTTAGCAATTTTTCAAGAGTGGTTTGCTCTAGTAATAAGCACCCTCCATTTATAATAAAGAGGTTGTGAGTATGATAACCCCAAGAGCAAGGTGGGAAATTCTTGGAGAGGGATGCTGTGAGTCTATCGGAATCAGCCTCTCTACCCCAAGGTAGGGGTAAGGTCTGCGTACAAACTACCCTCCCCAAATCCCACCAGTGGTATTATACTGGGTTGTTGTTATTGTTATTCAAAACTTTGAAAAACTCCAAAAAAATTATTTTTAAAAATTTTTACTCATATCACTTACAAAAATTAAAAAAACAACCCAAAATTATAGTCATGTCAAAACACAACTCTAATTTTCAAATACCATTTTCACTTTAGAAAAAAATTTCATTTTTGGAATTTTATAATTTTTATGTCCAAACTCCTACTAGGAAAATTAGAAATCCAGTGATGACTGAATAATATTGTGAGAAACCTTAGCTAGAAGTAGAATCTCGATTTATCCAGCACTTTAGATTTCACGAGAGCTTGATGAATTGAACAGTACTTGTGCTAGAGGATGTTATAGAGTGAGATCCAATTGCCATTGGCTTTCAACCGGCAAACACAATACAACAGTCAATCGAGAAAAGAATAACTCAAAAAACAACTATATCATCTGAAAGAGAGTGAGGGATGTGCGACTTAGTCTCCTAGATAAAGAGAAGCAGGGAGGAGATTTATATAGCATCCAAATCAGATAAACATACAAGAAAAGAAATTAATTAAACATAGAACAAGGAAAGTATCACATGCATACCAATTCCAAATCAAATTGGTGAAAACCCTACTTCAAATGAAACCAGTCGGAAAAGGTAACAAATCTCAGTAAATAGCCATACAAAGAAAGATATCACTTCCTTAAAACGTATTTCGCCTGGATTCGAGCGACGTCCTTCTTTGAATCAGATATTCAACTGAAATCTCTTAATAGTTGCCATAAATAGATGAGTACCGATAATGGAGTTGTAAAAGGTAAGTGAATATCTTATTCAACGAGAGAAAAGGAAAGAAAATTAGGAAAATATCAATGTTGGATTGGGTTTCGGGTGAAGAAGGGAAAGAAAAAGGTGAGATAGGGTTTAAGATGAGAGGATTTAAGGGTGGGCGGTGGAAATAAATGGGTATTAGGGTTAGAGTAGAGGTTTTATATGGATGGGGGAAAGGATGTGGGTCGTAGGATGAGTGAGATTGAGTGGGTGAGATCAAAACGGGCAATTGGATCAGTTTGTGGGTTGCGGACGACACAAACGGGAATGGGGTCATCTAAATTTAGCTTAGGGATTTGGGCCTTATATTTTGGACCTCTTTTGATTCGTGTTCAATCCTATTGTTGGGATTATTTTTAAAATATATATATTATGTAACAAAATAATTTATAAAAATATTTAACCAATGTGTAAAAAATGTTATTTGATAAAACTAAGACTAAAAATAATAGATTAAGATAATAAAATATAAAAATCCATTTTTACAAAGAAAAATATAATAAACATAATTTTTTGTGAAAATATAAGCTAGTATTGCAAATAATGCATATGATATAAAGTGCAATAAAATTACAAAAATAATCTATAATATACCGTAAATGCAAAAAAATATTAAAAGTACAAGTAAAGTATTTCGACCAATCAATCAATTATAACTGATTCAAATAAATAGTATGTAAATTATTTATGTGTTGAGGGCACATGAAGCTGAAGTGGACGTGAAACTTGATACACAAATCATCCCCAGGAGAATAGTTTCAAATATCTTGGGTCCCTATTAAGGACAAGGTGCGCGTGGCTCTAGTGGAAAATAAGTTGCAAGAATCGAGGCTTACGTGGTTTAGACATGTGAAAAGGAAAGATTCTGATGTCCTGGTTATAAGGTGGAGGTTGACCATGATGGGTAAGAGGGGGTAGAAAGATACCTAATAAGAACTGGGATGAAGTGATTAGGCAGGCATAGCTCTACTTCAGCTTACTGAGGACATGACCCTTGATAGAAAAGTGTGGAGATTGAAAATTAGGATTGTGTGTTGATATGCAATATAGAATTTTGCCTAGTATTACCAGTAGTATTAGCACTAGTCTTGTATTTTCCTATTCCTACTCCCTTGTTATTACACGGTGTGTCACTATTTCTAGTAGATTGGCTCTGTCTTTGTAAAGTCGTAATCTTGGGTCTTTGTTATTATACCTTGCTACATTTTCTTCTGTGTCAGATTACCTTTTTGTTGTTATTATTTGTTTATTATTTTATTTTTACTTACTTGATGTAATGACCCGATAGGTCATCTAGATTTTTAGAAGCTAATTCTATGTTTTGAAGCCTCAAATATCTCATTTTATCCTACTTCGATTTGCATGCGCAATCCGAGTATCTATTCAAAAATATTTTACGTTAAAAATTGATAAAAATATGAAATTTTGCCTAAAATCCATTTGAGTTAAGTTCGGTCAATGTGTTGAGCAAACGAATACGAATTTATGTTTTGACTATCTCAGTGAGTCTGTATCTTGACTTAGAACTTGAGCATATATCTGGAATCCGAATTCATGTTTTTACTATCTCAATGAGTCTGTATCTTGACTTAGGACTTGAGCATATATCTGGAATCAAATTCTAAAGTCCCTATCTCGAGTTATCGCATTTTATTAAAATTTGACGGTTTAAAGGCTTAATGAATCTAAAAGTTTGACCAATGTTTGACCTTATTAATATCATATCCGTATCTTAGTTTCAAAACCTGGTATAGGTCAATTACTATATTTACGACTGGTTTTTCAAATTTGATGAGAAACAAAGTTGGTTTGACGTGATTCAGATGGCTGATTGTCAAAATAGAAGTTCACAAGTTTTCTTTAAAAAAAATTCGATTTGGTGTACAATTCATAGTTCTAGGCATTATTTTGGCAATTTGATCGCGCGAGCAAGTTCATATGTTGTTTTTGGTCTTGTGTTTTGGATAAACTACTGAGTGAATTTGAACTTAGAAACGTTGCTGGTGTGCCTCAGTCCTAGTGTAGGCCTCAGACCTCGCAATTATGAGGTCGGGCTTCGCAATTGCGACCTCTATTAGGTTCACATTTGCAAGAAACTCCTCGCATTTGTGAAGAGTAGCTGGGGCACCTCATATTCACATTTGCGAATCAGACTTCACTTTTGTGAAGTGGGATTGAGGGAGGCTTAGTCGCATATGTGATCATTTTGGTCGCTATTGCGTAAGACAAATGATCGCAAATGCGAACAAATCGTCAAAATGCAATGATAGCAGAGATGCTGAGACTTCGCATTTGCAAAGGTTTTCTTGCATTTTCGGGGTTCACAATTGCAAACCCCAAGTTGCAATTGTGAAATCTGCAACTAGTCGAATAACTGAAAAACAGAACTTTCTCTCATTCTTCAAATTTTCAAAACAAGAATACCCTAGAGGCGAATTTCCCAAGAGCCCTTCTTTCACAATCCATTAGTAAGTGATTCTAACCTATTTTCTTTTAATTTTTTTATTATATTTCATAAGATTTCAACCAAAAATCTAGTGTTTTCATGGCGGAAATTGGGGGTTTGGCTAAAATTAGGAATTTTAGTAAAATTGGGATTTATACCTCAAATTGAGATCGGATTCCAAAACAAATTAAATAGGCAGGCTAGGGTAAGAATGGATAACTGAGTTTTAGTCCGGATTTTGGGTTGAATGGATAATTGAGTTTTAGTCTGAATTTTGGTTTGGACCGAGCAGTACGGGAGTTGACTTTTGTTGACTTTTTTAGTAATGACCTAAATTGAATCTTTTGCAATCGTGTGTAGTTCCTAAGTCTTAATTTGAATCATTTGATTGGTAATTTCCTAGATTTTGTTGGTTCGGGGGCTTATTTGAAAGTCAATGTTGTGGTTGAGCTTTGAGTGGATATTTGGAGCGAGGTATGTGTTGTGATTAATCTTGACTTGAGAGATTAATACTTGTTTGTCTATTTGCTACACATTTAGATGTTGGGTACAACGTATATGTGAGGTGAAGTGTAGCTATGAGATGTTGTTGGGTTAAAGAATGCCAGTGGGACTTATTCCTTGTACTTTATTGCTTACTTTGATCATGTTGTCCATGCTTATACTAGTTACTTATTAAATAAATCGTTCATACCGTGTTTATGAAATTTTGTGATAACTGAGTATTGTTTCTAAAGTTGATATTTGTATTGTGGAAATCATTATTGACGTAAAGATTGTTCTTGTTTATTCTATCTCTCTGTTGTTACTATTCATTATTATATGGTAAGGGAGAGTGTTAATGCTTGAAGGGTGATGTTGTCTTGTTGTGATGACCTGACCCGTCGTCTCATGAGTTACCACTTTGTTTCCCCCATTTATGCTTTTCTATGCTTCATTATCGGTATTGGATATGATCGAGTCGATTTGGTTTGGTTTTGGTAGGAAATGAGACACCTAGTCTCTTTAAGGAAGGCTTGGTTTAGAAAAGTCAACTGGATAATGACTTATGAGATAGAGGGATCGGATGTGATTTCCGGTGATTTGGTTAGCTTCGGGGGATGATTTGTGGCTTAGGAGTGTGATCGAAAGTGGTTTTAGAGGTCCGGTGTAGAGATAGGCTTGAATTGGCGAATTCCAGTTGATAGGTTAGATTTTGATCCGAGTTTCGGAATGGGATTCCGAGCATTTTTTGTGGTTTTGTTATGTGATTTGGGGTGTGTGTGTAAAATTGCATATAATTCAGAGGTGATTTGGCCGGGTTTTTATCGAATGCGAGTTTCGGAAGATTTTGAATAACTTATGCTTGGATTTGATGTAAGTGGACATTTTTTGTGTTATTTGTGGTGTTTTGAAAATTGGAGCAAGTTTGAATAAGATATTAGATCATGTTTGTATTTTTGGTTGAGGTCCTGTGGGCCACGAGGTGATTTCGGATAGCTAAACGTGAAGTTTTTGGACTTGTAAAGCTTGGATTGTTGATGCTTCTAGTATTTTCACTTCTGCGGAATTTAGAAGGCAGAAGTGATACAGCATGTGTGAAGAAGTGGCTGCAGAAGCGGTTTTGGACTATCATAGGATTTCCACAAAAGCATAAGTATTGATCGCAAAAGCGGTTACACTGATACGGAATTGGAGTCGTAGAAGCGATTCATGGGGACCTTATTGATTTCCGCAGAAGCGGCACTTTTTGCACAGAATCTATATCGCGGAAGCGGAAATGGAACCGCAGAAGTGAAAAGGGTTGGGCAGAGGTATTTAAGTTCTCCTTCGCAAATTTTGAAGAGTTAGTCATTTTGCACTTCAGACTTGGTGGTTTTTGAGTGATATTGAAGAGGGAATTCAAGGGACTTCATTGAGGTAAGGATTTCTGAGCCTAAAACACAATTCTAAGTGTTATTACATGAATTAAGAATACAAAATTAAGGAATCAAAGGTTAAAAATGGAGGTTAGGGCTTGAACTTAAGAGAGTAAATAATGGGGATTTAAGGGGTCAATAAAACCCCGATTCTTGTTATTTTGATATGTATGAACTCGTGGCGAGATAAGGAATCCGTTGATGTAAAAAATTTTGAGTTTCGAAAAGTGGGCACGAGGCTCAGGTTTCGCTATTTTTGGGATTTTTGATATTTTTTGTTGTTTCAATTGAGTATTGTTCCCTTAGCCTATTTTGTGTGTGTGTGTGTGTATATATATATATATATATATATATATATATATATATATATAGAGAGAGAGAGAGAGAGAGAGACGTATTCATTGTGGTTTTGGTTAGATTTGGCGCACGAAGAGGCCAGTTCGAGAGGTAGGGGCATAGCGAGCTAGAGTTTTGGCTGAGTTGAGGTAAGTAATGATTGTAAATGATATCCTCAGGGTTTGAAACTCCGGATTGCACAACGTTGTGCTATATTGAGGTGAGACGCGCTAAATGACGTGCGCGGGGTCGTTTACTACTGTGGATTGTGACTTTTGGTCCATCCGATTTGATGTTTTCACCACGTATTTGACTGAGACTTAATTGTTATCATCATGTCTTTTGTTTAATGCCATATTTGCGCTTCGTTCCAATTATTTGGACCCTTCAGGGATTTTTATCACTATTCCCTCACTACTTTGACTTATATTTAAACTCAGTCTTGTTGATAAATATTTTTGTACAAACTTAGCCATTTTTATACAGATTTGAAACTCAAATGATATTTCTAAATGATATTTTATGCTGCGAACTACTGTTTTACAAATGCCCGAGGGCCTTGTGATGATTTTTGGACTAAGTGAGGCCGAGGGCCATATGTGACGATATGTTAAGTGATATGAGGCCGAGGGCCTAAGATACAGTTATATGCCACGAGGTGGCTTGAGTGACGTGAGAAGGCTTTCACGCCTTGTGAGTGATGTGAGTAGGCTTTCAGACCTTATGAGTGACCAAGCCTCCCTAATCTTATCCTTTATGTTACCTCTTAGACATTGTTGTATCGGATTCTAAATTTCTAGACTTGTACTGCATTCTCCTAAGTGGCTCATGACTTGTGATACCCCGATTTGGGTTGTGTCGAGATGTTTTCCCTATTATATCGTTGTTTGCACAAAGTTTGGCTATATTTATCATATTTTAGACTTGTTTATGCTAATTAACTGTTAAAAAAGGTGTTTCATTGAGTTCGTTTGGCCTTGTTTTCACGAGAGGCACCATCGAGATCAGGTTCAGGAATTGGGTCGTGATAAGTTGGTATCAGAGCCTAGGTTACCTAGGTCTCACGAGTCAATAAGCAGGTTTAGTAGAGTCTTGCGGATCGGTACGGAGACGTCTGTATTTATCCTTGAGAGGTTGCAGAACCTTTAGGAAAACTTCATATTCTTGAAATTCTTATCGTGTGACTATGTTGATCCTAGAACTAAAATTTTGTATTCTATTCTCTCGCATATGGCGAGGAATTGCGCCACCGGACGATGAACGACCACCAGTACCACCCACTGAGGCCACCAGAGGCCGTGGACGCGGTCGTGGTCGTGGTAGAGCCAGAGCTGCGAGGGAACCACTTGTTGACCCATCAGCTGCCCTAGCCCAGGATCAGGCTCCAGCTGTAGATACTCACGCAGCACATGCTCAGGCACCGGAGGTGCCCATTGTGATTACAGGTCTTCAGGAGGCCTTGGCTTAGATATTTTCAGTTTGCACAGGCTTGGCTCAGGCACTTTCAGCCACTACCGCAGCAGCTGCTTCGCAGGCCGAGGAAGGCAATCAGACCCCCACTGCACGCACACGTGAGGAGGTAGTGCATGGATTGCAGACACCAGGAGCACCTCCAGCTCAGTCGGTTTCACCAGTTCAGGACTTTGTGGTTCCACCTATGCCAGACGATGAGCAGCATCGTCTTGAGAGGTTTGGGAGGCTCCAGCCTCCTTCATTCAGTGGTGTTGAGGGTGAGGTTTCCTAGGGTTTTCTCAACAAGTGTCAGCGTATGCTTCGGACGGCAGGAATTATGGAGTCAAGTGGTGTAGCATTTACCACCTTCCAGTTCATTGGGGTTGCCTTAACTATCATCTCCGCATTCTGATGAGTAGAGAGAGCTTTGGGTATTTTATTTGAGGAGGTGGTTGATATTTCTCGGGAGATTGAGACGCCTCACCGCCAGGATAGAGAGGAGAGGGAGGAGGCCTCGAGGTTTTAGCAGTTTCAGTGGTGCTCCGTCTAGGGGTAAAATCTAGCATGGTAGAGGCTATTCTTTCAGCCCCGCTCAGTCGGCCCATCCTGAGTATCTTGGGGAATCTTTAGGCCGTGGTCATCATGGTTCTCACCAGGTTCAGCCTTCACTCAGCGCCCTTCCAGCTCAGACTTCATCGCACGCCCCGTTTGTTCAGGGTTCTTCCATGCCGAGTGCATCAGCTAGTCACTCTGGTGCGAGGGTTTCCCTTCAGTCCCATTCTCTAGCACCTGGGAGTTATGAGTGTGGAGATTTTGGACACATGTTGAGGCAGTGTCCTCTTCATGCTGCCAGTTCATCACAGCATAGGGGTCAGCCCTCGTCTCCTGCTCTAGTTTCTTCAACACTCGCCTAGTCAACTAGGGTGGGGTCAGGAAGCCAGGGGTTTCCCAAGAGGTGGAGGCTGATCAGGCAGTGGCTACGCCCATTTTTATGTTATTCTAGACCGGACAGATGCCATTATTCAGATGTTGTCATTACATGTATTATTTTAGTCTTCCACATAGATTCTTTTATCTTATTTGATCCCGGTTCCACCTAATCTTATGTTTCCTTATATTTTTCTCATCATTTGGGTACGACCCGAGGGTGTCTTGCTTTACCTGTTCACATATATATACCTTGGTGGGCAATACTATTGTTGTAGACCATATGTATCAATCTTGTGTTGTGACTATTGGAGGTCTGCCGACCCGAGTTGATTTATTGCTATTGAGCATCATGGACTATTCTGGGCATGGATTGGCTATCTCAGTGTCATACTATTCTAAATTATCATGCTAAGATAGTCACTTTGGCTATGCCAGGTGTTCCTTGGATTGAGTAGCGTGGTGTGACTGATTATGTCCCTAGTAGAGTTATTTCTTTCCTAAAGTCCTAGCGTATGGTTTGGAAGGGTTTATGTCATATTTAGACTTTGTGAGGGATGTTGGAGCTAAGGCTTCTAGAATTCATTCTATTCTAGTTGTGAGGGAGTTTCCCGATGTATTTCCTGCAGAGCTGTCGGGCATACCACCGGGAAGGGACATTGATTTTGGTATTGATCTGGTGTCGGACACTCAGTCCATTTCCATTCTTCCATATTGTATGGCACTAGCAGAGTCTAAAGAGTTGAAGGATCAGGTTTAGGAACTCCTAGATAAGGAGTTCATTCTACCTAGTGTGTTACCGTGGGGTGAACCGGTTTTGTTTGTGAAGAAGAAGAAGGATGGCACAATGAGAATATGCATTGATTATAGGCAATTGAATAAAGTAACAGTGAAGAACAAGTACCCCTTGCCTCGTATTGATGATTTATTCGACTAGCTTCTAGGAGCGAGGGTGTTCTCCAAGATTGATCTCCGTGCGGATTATCACCAGTTGAAGATCAAGGATTCTGATATTCCTAAGACCGCTTTCAGGACTAGATATGGTCACCATGAGTTTCTTTTTATGTCTTATGTACTGACCAATGCCCTAGTAGCATTCATGTATTTAATGATTAGTGTATTTCGGCCTTATCTGGATTCAATCGTTATTGTATTCATTGATGATATTCTGGTGTACTCGCATAGTCACGAGGAGAAAATGGAGCATTTGTGAGTTGTATTGCAGAGGTTGAGGGAGGAGAAGTTGTATGCAAAGTTCTCCAAGTTTGAGTTTTGGCTCACTTCAGTGTCTTTCTTAGGGCACGTGGTGTCTAGCGAGTGTATTAAAGTTGATCCGAAGAATATAGAGGCGGTGCACAGTTGGCCTAGATTGTCCTCAGCTACAGAGATTCATAGTTTCCTCAATTTGGCATGTTATTATTGCCGGTTTGTTCAGGGTTTTTCATCTATTGCCTCACCCTTGACCAAGTTGACTCAGAACGGTGCTCCATTTGTATGGTCAGAGGAGTGCGAGGAGAGCTTCAGAAGCTCGAGATAGCTTTAACCATAGCTCCAGTATTGGTTTTTCCATCAACTTCAGGTTCTTATGCCGTCTATTGTGATGCTTCGAGAGTCGGGATTAACTATGTATTGATGCAGGAGGGTAGAGTGATTGCTTGTGTTTCTCATCAGTTGAAGCCCCATGAGAAGAACTACCTTGTTCATGACTTAGAGTTGGCTGGCATAGTTCATGCTTTGAAGATTTGGAGGCACTACTTATATGGTGTATCTTGTGAGGTATTCACTGATCATCACCATCTTCAGGATTGGTTCAAGAAAAAAGGATCTTAATTTGAGGCAGCGAAGATGGCAGGAGTTGCTTAAGGATTATGATATTACCATTTTGTACCATCCAGGAAAGGCCAATGTGGTGGCCGAATCCTTGAGAAAAAGACAGTGAGTATGGAGAGTTTGGCGTATATTCCAATTGGGGAGAGTCCCTTTGCAGTTGATGTTCAGGCTTTGGTCAATCGGTTCGTGAGATTCGATATTCCGGAGCCTAGCCGAGTGTTGGCTTGTGTGGTTTCTCAGTCTTCCTTATATGATCGCATTAGAGAGCGCCAGTATGATGATCCGTATTTGTTTGTCCTGAAGGACAGAGTCCAGCATGATGATTCCAGAGATGTGACTATATGTGATTATGTAGTATTGAGGATGTAGGACCGGATCTGTGTGCCCTATGTGGATAGGCGTAGAGAGTTGATTCTTGAGGAGGCCCACAGCTCCCGGTATTCTATTCATCCGGGTGTCGTGATGATGTATTAGGATTTAAGCAAGCACTATCGGTGGAGGAGAATGAAGAAAGATATTAAGGGTTATGTAGCTCGGTCTCTCAATTGTCAGCAGGTGAAATACGAGCATCAGAGACCGGGTGGTTTGTTTCAGCAGATGATTATTCCCGAGTGGAAGTAGGAAATAGTCACTATGGATTTTGTGAGTGGTCTTCCTCGGACTTTGAAGAAGCTAGATTCGATTTGGGTGGTTGTGGATCGCCTAACCAAGTCCACACACTTCATTCTAGCGTGTACTACCTATTCTTCGAAGCGGGTGGCAGGGATCTTTATTCGGGAGATTGTTCGGTTGCATGGTGTTCCAGTGTCTATTATCTCAGATAGAGGTACTCAATTTACTTCCTAGTTTTGGACGACTTAAAAGCGAGTGTTGGGTACTCAGATGGATTTGAGCACAGCATTTCATCCTCAGACAGACGGACAGTCCGAGCGTACTATTCAGATATTAGAGGACATGTTGCGGGTCTGTGTTATTGATTTCGGAGGTTCTTGGGATGAGTTCTTGCCGCTTGTAGAGTTTGCCTACAACAGCAGCTATCAGTCCAGCATTCAGATGGCACCGTATGAGGCATTGTATGGGAGACGGAGGAGGTTTCCAGTGGGTTGATTCGAGCCCGGCGAGGCTAAGCTTTTGGGGATAGAGTTGGTTCATGATGCCTTAGAGAAGGTGAAGTTGATTTGGGAGAGACTTCATACAACTCAATCGTGTCAGAAGAGTTATACTGACCGGAAGTTTCGAGATATGTCTTATATGGTCGGTGAGAAGGTCTTCCTGAAGGTGTCTCCCATGAAGGGTTTTATGAGATTTGAAAAGAAAGGAAAGTTGAGTCCGCTGTTCAGCGGGCCTTTTAAGGTGCTTCACAGGATTGGGGAGGTGGCTTATATGCTTACTTTTCCACCCAGCTTGTCGAGTGTGCACCCGCAACTTCATGTTTCCATGCTCCGGAAATATGTTGGGGACCCTTTTCGAGTTTTGGACTTCAACAAGGTTCAACTGGATGATGATTTGACCTATGATATGGAGCCAGTGGTTATTTTGGGTCGTTAGGTTTGGAAGTTGAGATCAATGGATATAGCTTCGGTAAAGGTGTAGTGGAGAGGTCGTCCCTTGGAGGAGGCTACCTGGGAGATCGAGTGGGAGATGCGGAGCAGATATCCTCACCTATTTGAGGCTTCAGGTATATATCTTGACCCGCACGAGCAGAAGCGTTTGTTTTAGTTGGGGAGGATGTGACAACCTGACCCGTCGTCTCATGAGTTATCGCTCTGTTTCCCCCATTTTATGCTTCATTATTGGTATTGGATGTGAGCGAGTCCAGTTGGTTTGGTTTTTGGTACGAAATGAGACACCTAGTCTCATTGAGGAAGTCTTAGTTTGGAAAAGTCAATCGGATGTCGACTTATGAGCTAGAGGGCTCGGATGTGATTTCTGGTGATTTGGTTAGCTTTGGGAGATGATTTATGGCTTTGGAGTGTGATCGGAAGTGGTTTTGGATGTCCGTTGTATAGATAGGCTTGAATTGGCGAAATTAGTATTTTGGCGAATTCCGGTTGATAGGTGAGATTTTGATCCGAGGGTCGAAATGGAATTCCGAGAGTTTTTTTTTTGTTAAGTGATTTGGGGTGTGTGTGTGCATATTTTCAGATCATTCGGAGGTGATTTGGCAGGGATTTTTATCGAATGTGAGTTTTGGAAGAATTCAAAGAACTTAGGCTTGGATTTGATGTAAGTGGATGGCTTTAGTTTTATTTATGGTGTTTTGATGATTAACGCAAGTTTGAATAAGATATTGGATGATAATTATGTTTTTGGTTGAGGTCCCTGGGGCCTCGGGGTGATTTCAAATAGGTAACGGGAAGTTTTTGGACTTGTAAAGTTCGGAGTGCTACTGCTTCGGGTAATTTTACTTCTTCGGAATTTGGACCGCAGATGCGGTATCGCAGGTGCGAAGAAGTGTCCGCATAAGTGGTCTTGGACTATCATAGGATTTCTGCAGAAGCGGAAGGATTGACCGCAGAAGTGGTTACGCTGATGCGGAATTGCAGTCGCAGAAGCGGTTCCTGGGAACCTTATTTATTTCCGTAGAAGCGACACTTTTGCCACATATGTGATGAGACGGAAGAGGAAATGGAACCGCAGAAGCTAAAAGGGTTGGCAAATGTATTTAAGTTCTCCTTCGCGAATTTTGAAGAGTTAGTCATTTTACACTTCGAACTTGGTGATTTTTTAGCGATTTTGAAGAGGTAATTCAAGGGACTTCATTGAGGTAAGGATTTCTGAGCCTAAAACACAATTCTAAGGTGTTATTACATGAATTAAGATTGAAAAATTAAGGAATCAAGGGTTAAAAATGGAGGTTAGGGCTTGAACTTAAGAGAGTAAATAGGGGTTTGAGTGGTCAATTCAACCCTGATTCTTGTGATTTTGATATGTATGAACTCGTGACGAGATAAGGAATCCGTTGATGTGAAAATTTTAATTTTCGAGAAGTGGGTAGGGGGCTCGGGTTTTGCTAATTTCAAGATTTTCGATATTTTTCATTTGTTTTCGATTGGGTAATGTTCCCTTAGCCTATTGTGATGTATTTGTTATGGTTTTAGTAAGATTCGACGTGCGAGGAAGTTGGTTCGAGAGTCAAGGGCATAGTGAGCTAGCTTTTTGGCCGGCTTGAGGTGAATAATGATTGTAAATGATGTCATGAGGGTTTGAAACCCCGAATTGAACAACGTAGTGCTATATTGAGGTGAGACACGCGCTAAATGACGAGCGCAGGTCGTTTACTACTGGGGATTGTGACTTGGTCCATCCCGATTGATGTTTTTATCGCATATTTGACTGAGACTTAATTGCTATCATCATGACTTGGGCTTAATGCCATATTTTTTCTTTGTGCCAATTATTTGGACCCATCGGGGATTTTTATCATTATTTACACACTACTTTGACTTATATTTTAACTCGGTCATGTTGATAATTATTGTTTTACAAACTCAGGTTTTTTATACATATTTATAACTCAAATGATATTTCTTAATAATATTTTGGGCTGAGAACTATTGTTTTACAAATATCCAAGTGGCTTGTGATGATTTTCGGACTGAGTGAAGCCGAGGGGCATATGTGAGGATATGTTGAGTGACATGAAGCCGAGATCCTGTGACAACCCAAAGGGGTCATCATCGTAACTCTTCCTTTTTACGTACTTCCGAGTCCTTGAAAACCTCGCTTGTAGTTGCCTCGATTTTTGCGTAGCTGAAAAGATTTTATGTTGAAATATGTGAATTCTACAAAACATTTGAAGAATTTTGATATTAATATTGTTAAAGTTGACTTTGGTCAACATTTTGGGTAAATGGACCCAAACCCGTGATGTGATGGTCCCGAAAGGCCCGTAAAAAAATATGGGACTCGCGCGTATTCCCGAAATCGAAATCCGAGTTCCCAAGCCTGAGTGAAGAATTTTTTTAAAGAACTTGTTTTTCTAAAAATGATATGAAAATATTAAATGAAAATGAGTTAGAAAATATAGGTATCGGGCCCATATTTTGGTTCCGCCAACCAGTACATGTCTTAAATATGCATTAAGCGCTTTCTTTGAAATTTCGCCAAAATCGAACGTCTTTTGACGTGTTTCGTACCTAAATATCTAAAGTTAGAAGTTAAGAAATAAAAATGAAAATGATGATTTTGAGGTTTGATTATTTTATTTTGATGTTATTTTAGCGATTTGATTGCCCGAGTAAGTCCGCAAGATGTTATTGAGTTAGTGCATGTGTTTGGTTGGGAGCCACGAGGTCTCGGGAGTGATTGGGAGGTGTTCCGAGGTAGTTTTACACTTAGAAGATGCATCAGATTTGTAAAAAAAATTGCACACCATTTTTACTCTTCGCGAACACGGCCTAGGCTCGCATTTGCAATGCCTTGTGTCTCCCCTCCTTCGCGTTCGCTGTAACCTCCTCGCGTTCGCATAGTGCAACCCCTGCACCACCCTAGCTTTCCTTCTTCGCATTCGCGGACAAGTTCTCGCGTTCGCGTAGCCCCTTCAGGTCATTCATCGCATTCGCACTAGCCACTAGCGTTCGCGTAGGCTATTTTCCCAAGACCCCAGTTTTCCTTCTTCGCATTCGCGGACTCCCAATCGTGAATGTGATGCCCCCAGTCAGTCCCCTTTGCGAACGCGACCCTCTGTCGCGAACACATAGCACAAAAGTGCCCACTGGTTTAAAACTTAAAACCAGAACCCATCTCGGGATTTAACCATTTTCTTCACACGAGCTCATCCCTCAAACATTCCATAGACGATTTTCAACCTCCTCTTTCTCCATAGCTTCTTGGGTAAGTGATCTTGACCTCATTCTCTCTTAATTTCTTCCACTAATCACTAATTTCCTAGACCTAAACTATGAATTCAAGGTATTAAATGGGCGTTTTGGGTAAAACTAGGGGTTTAGAAATTTTGAATGATTCAACCTCAATTTGGGGTCGAATCCTAAAACAAATTATATATTTGAACTCAGGGGTTATGGGTGATCGGGTTTTGGTCCGAGCCTCAAGTTTGGACCATGTGGGCCCAGGCTAGATTTTGGTAGTTTTGGAAGAAAGCTAGGAATTTTATTTCTAGGCTATGGGATTTTGTTTTTGGGTCTTTATTGGTACTATTGAATTGATTATGCCTAGATACCATTGTTTCGGAGTTGGATTGTAGAGGTAATGCGGTATTGGAGAGTTGATTGCTATTCTTAAAGCAAGGTAACAGTTTGTTATAACTTTGGTTAGAGGGAATAGGATTAGGATATTATATTGCAAATTTCTAAAAGAGGTGTACGGTGTATAGGCATGGTGAGTGTTATCTATACACCAGAGTCTAGCATGACCGTGGGTCTTAAATGTGTTTGAACCGGACTTTGTGAAATATCTCTCTTGTCTAATTGCTCAGTTTCATATAATGTGAACGCTTGAGGAAGAATTGAGTTGGTATATTATTGGAGTGTCGATTCGAACTAGAATTTGATATTTGAGAAAGAAGTGATTAACGGCGAGAGTGTGGTGACTCTTCCTTTGCCGGAACTTGTAGTTTACTATTGTTGTTTCTCCCTTGCCAGGATAATTGGGTTGTTAATTTTACCCTTGCCGGGTTTATTTGTTATGTTGTTGAATTCCCCAAATGTGACCCCTTTTAGATAGATTATTTGTGCTATTCACTGTAATATGGGAAAGTGTGGCATGCCGTCCACTTATGAACTATAACATGGGATCGTCTGGCTCGCCGACCACTAATACATATATATTTTGGGATCTTGTGTCACGTCGTCCACCTATGAATTATGAAATTGGATCGTGTGGCACGTCGTCCACCTATGAACTAATATAATGGGATCGTCTAGCACGCCACCCACTTATATATGAGTTATGGTATTTAGGTAGTTTTATTGTTATATCCGTTGATCTATTTTCATCTGTATCACCCCCCCCCCCCCCCCGAGCATGCCCCTTTCCGTTTTTAGTTGATATTCTATGTCGTTATTTCCATTGCCTTGTATATATATCTGCACAGTTTGATTTAGGTAGGTCCTATCTGGCCTCTTCACTACTTCGCCAGGGTTAGGCCAGGCACTTACCAGCATATGGGGTCGGTTGTGCTAATGCTACATTTTTGTGCTTTTGCATAGATTACGTACCGGAACAAATTTTGGACCGCAACAGTAGCTTATTGACCGGGAGCTGGCTTCAGTCCAGGGACTTTGAGGTAGACTACCTGGTGTTCGCAGGCCGATGTCCTTTTGTATGTTTAGTTTGTTTCCATTGTACCGAGACAAACATTTTGTATTTCTATTCAGACTTGTTTGTAGCACTCTTTAGTAGTCCGTGAGCTAGTGACACCAGATTTTGGGTAGAGATATTTTTTGAACTTCCACATTTTGATTTTCAATTTTATAAACTTAAAGTCTTCTACTTTTATTTAATTGTTTTCTGTATATTCATATTGTTGGGAATTATTAGAGAATGTTAAATGTTTGGCTGGCCTAGCCATGTTAGCAGGCGCCATCGCGACTCCCGATGGTGGGAAATCCGGGTCGTGACAAGTTGGTATTAGAGCACTAGGTTACATAGGTCTCACTACTCACGGAGAAACTCGGTAGAGTCTGAAGGATCGGTATAGAGACGTCTATATTTATCCCCAGAGGCTACAGAGTTAGGAAAAATTTCACTATGTTCATTCTTGTGCTACAATTCTATTTCTCAAATACTGATTGTCATTCTACTCTATTCATTCGCAAATGGTGAGAACACGTATTTCATCTTCTATCGCGCAGCATCCCGAGCCCCCAGCAGAAGCTCCTATCAGTGGCAGAGGGAGAGGCCGAGTCTGGGGCAGAGCTCAGCCCCGAACATCAGTTCCAGCGGTGGAGCCTCATGTTGACTATGATAAGGAGGTTTCATCACCAGCAGCTCTAGTGGGCCGAGATCAGGTCCCAGAGGGTTTCATAGCCACTATAGTACTCCAGGACGCTTTAGTCTAACTGGTATTCTTTCTGGAGAGCGTCTTCAGAGCGGGTTTGCTTCCCGTAGCAATAGCCACATCTCAAGCTGGGGGAGGAGTTCAGACTCCCGCTATGCATACTTCGGAGCAGGTAGCTCCTCAAGCTCAGGTTCCAGTAGTTCAGACAACTGTGGCAGCCCAGCCGGGTGTGGCGATGTCCGCGGATTCTTTGTGGAGGCTTGATCGGTTCACCATTCTCTTCACTTCCATCTTCAGCAATGCTTCTACAAAGGACCCCCGCGACTTCTTATTCAGCTGCGATGAGGTTCTCATGACTAGGGGTATTGTTGAGACCAATGGGTCGAATTCATTCTCTTTCGGCTTGCAGGATCCGCCAAGACTTGGCGGAGGGACTGTTGTTTATCTAGGCCAGCAGGGTCTCCGTTATTGACTTGGGATCAGTTTGTAGAGTTGTTCTTGGAGAAGTTTCTCCCGGTGACTGAATGAGATGCTCTACGCAAGCAGTTTGAGCATCCTCATCAGGGTGCTATGATAGTCACGCAGTATGAGACTCGTTTTATTGATTTGGCATGCCATGCTTTTGTTATACTCCCCACTGAGAGGGAGAGTGTGCGGAGAATTATTAATGGGTTGACACAGCCGATTTGGCTTTAGATGCCTATGGGAGGAGGTAGTGATATTTCTTTTCAGAAGGCGGCCAATGCGGCCCACAGGATAGAGATAGAACTTGCATGAGGAGATGGTCAGGTGTCAGATAAGAGACCTCGTCATTCTAGTAGGTTCAGCAGTCATCTGGAGGTAGGGATTCATATGGTGGAGGCCATCCTCCGAGACCCTTTCAGTTAGCCTTACGGGTTTGACATGTTACTACAGATGGTCGTGGTTCCCAGCCAAGTATTCTGACCAGCAGCTTTCTAGCTCATCATCAGCACCTACCAGTGCACCACCACTCTGTTATTCTCAGCAGTCGAGGGCTTGTTACACGTGTGGAGGTACGATACATATTGCCAGGTTATTCCCTTGAGCATCTGACAGCTCCCAGCAGCAGGGTCCTCGTCCCATGATTCAGGCACTAGGTGATCCACACACTGCCCAACCAGCTAGAGGCGGGGGTAGAGGCCCTAGAGGTGGAAGGCAATAATTGCGATAATGGAAACGAAGCATGCGGAAAGGCCTCCCAATCCAAGAACCTAATCGGGAATCTTCGTTCCTCTTTTATGATAATGAATGGAATCAGAGAGGTGGAGCTTGGATCGCCAGAGGCAGGGGTCAGCCAGTAGCCGATCATCCTAGAGAAATTGTTCAGAGAAGTGGGGCCCCGCTCCAATGTTATGCCTTGCCAGCCAGGTCCAGAGGCTGGGCCTTCCAATGTTGTCATTATAGGTACTATTCTGGTATGTGATAGAGGTGCTTCAGTGCTATTTGACCCTGATCTATGTATTTCATATGTCCTATTTTGCACCCTACTTGGTTATGCCTAGCGATGCGTTAAGTGTTTCTATTAATGTATCTACACCGATGGGTGATTCTATCGTGGTCGACCAAGCACGTCGTTCATGCGTAGTAGTATTTGAGGATCTTGAGACCCTGTTGACTTATTTCTCTTAGATATGGTGGACTTCGATGTTATATTGGGGATGGATCAGTTGTCCCCATATCATGCTATTTTGGATTGTCACGCCAAGACCATGACCTTGGCTTTGCCAGACTTTCCCCGACATGAGTGGAGAGGGACCCTAGGTCATGCCACCTGCAGTGTTATTTCATATGTTAAGGCTCGACGCATGGTCGAGAAGGGGTTCTAGCATATTAAGCGTATGTTCGTGACTCCAGCGCAGAGGTTCCATCTATGGATTCTATTCCTATTGCTCGGGAGATCCTCGAGGTTTTCCCTTTAGACCTGCCAGGCATGCCGCCTGATAGGGATATTGATTTCTGTATTGATCTGGCTCCGTAAACTCAGTCTATTTCCATTCTGTCGTATCGCATGGCCCCTCCATAGTTGAAAGAGTTAAAGGAGCAGCTTCAGGATTTGCTTGATAAGGGTTTCATTAGGCCTAGTATGTCGCCTTGGGGTACGCCGGTGTTATTTGTGAAGAAAAAGGATGGGTCGATGAAGATGTGCATTGATTACCGGCAGTTGAACGAGGTGACGATAAAGAACAAGTATCCACTGCCGAGGATTGATGATTTATTCGACAAGCTTCAGGGTGCGAGGGTGTTCTCGAAGATAAATTTAAGATCTGGTTATCATCAACTGAGGATTAGGGTGTCTGATGTCCCTAAGACAGCATTTCATACTCGGTATGAGCATTATGCGTTATTGGTCATGTCATTTGGGTTAACCAATGCCCCAGCATCATTTATGGAGTTGATGAATAAAAATTTCGGGCCTTATTTGGATTTGTTCGTGATTATTTTCATTAACGATATTCTGATATACTCCAGCAGTCAGGAAGAGCATGAGCATCACCTCAGAGTGGTTCTTCAGACTTTGAAGGATAGATAGTTATATGACAAGTTCTCGAAGTGCGAGTTTTGGTTGAGTTCTATTGCATTCCTGGGTCACATTGTTTCAGCTGAGGGCATTAGGGTGGACCCGAAGAAGATTGAGGCAATCAAGAACTGGCCTCGACCATCATCAGCTACGGAGATCCCGAGTATCCTGGGGTTAGCAGGGTACTACCGACTGTTCGTGGAGGGGTTTTCATCCATTGCAGCCCCGATGACTAGATTGACCCAGAAGGGTGCCCAATTCAGGTGGTCAAATGAGTGCGATATGAGCTTCCATAGGCTTAAGACAGCTCTGACTACGGCACCGGTATTGGTTCTGCCCATGGGATCAGGGCCTTATACTTTTTATTGCAATGCTTCCCATATTGGGCTTGGCGCAGTATTCATGCAGGATGGCAGAGTCATAGTATATGTTTCTAGGCAGTTGAAGATCCATGAGAAGAATTATCCAATCCATGATCTAGAGTTGGCAACCATCGTTCATGCTTTGAAGATTTTGAGGCATTATCTATGTGGTGTGACGTGTGAGGTGTACACGGATCACAAGAGCCTTCTGTACTTGTTAAAGCAAAAGGAGTTGAATTTGAGGTAGAGGAGGTGGTTGGAGTTGTTGAAAGACTATGATGTTTCTATCTTATACCACCCTGGGAAGGCCAACGTGGTGGCCGATGCATTGAGTAGGAAGTCCGCCAGTATGGGTAATCTTGCTTATATTCCATTCAGCTAGAGACTGCTTTGTTTGGATGTTCAGGCCTTGGCCAATAGATTTGTGAGGTTGGATATTTCTGAGCCTAGCAGGGTGTTAGCTTGCGCGGTCGCTCGATCGTCATCGTTGGAGCGTATCCGGGAGTGGCAGTTTGATGATCCCCATTTGTGTGTCCTGAGAGACACGGTGCAGCGTGGAGGTGCCAAGAAAAAGACCTTGGAGGATGATGGTGTATTGAGATTGCAGGGGCGAGTTTGTGTGCCTAATGTTGATGGTATTAGGGAGCTGATCTTAGCGGAGGCCCATAGTTCTCGGTATTCTATTCATCCGGGCGCCGCGAAGATGTATTAGGATTTCAGGCAGCACTATTGGTGGTTCAAGAAGAAAAAAAACATTGTTGCATATGTGGCTCGTTGATTTAAATGTCAGCAGGTTAATTACGAGCATCAGAGGCCTAGTGGTTTATTTCAGAGGATTGAGGTTCTCGAGTGGAATTGGAGAGGATTACCATGGATTTCATTTCTAGCCTTCCGATAACTCGGAAGAAGTTTGATGCGGTTAGGGTTATTGTGGATAGGCTGACCAAGTCAGCGCATTTTGTTCTGGTTGCCACCACATATATGTCCGGGATATTAGCTGAGATATATATCAGGGAGATCGTTCGCCTTCATGGGGTGCCTATATCTATCATTTCGGACCGGGGTCCACAGTTTACCTCGCATTTCTGGAGAACGGTTCAGCAAGAGTTCGGCACCTAGGTTCAGTTGAGCAGAGCATTTCATCCCTTGATGGACGGTCAGTCTGACAGGACTATTCAGATTCTTCAGGATATGCTCTAAGCCTGCGTTATTTATTTTGGAGGCTCATGGGACCAGTGTTTGCCATTAGCATAGTCTGCCTACAACAACAGCTACCAGTCCAGCATTTAGATGGCTTTGCATGAGGCATTGTATGGTAGGCGGTGTCGGTCCCCAGTCGGATGGTTTGAGCCGGGAGAGGCTCAGTTATTGGGTACAAATCTAGTTTAGGAGGCCTTGAATAAGGTCAATATCACTCAGGACAAACTTCAGACAGCTCAATCTAGGCAGAAGAGTTATGCAAACTGCAAGGTCAGAGATGTTGCTTTCATGGCTGGTGAGCGTGTATTGCTCTGTGTATCGCCTATGAAGGGCATGATGAGATTCGGAAAGAAGGGCAAGCTTATCCCTAGGTTCATTGGCCCATTTGAGATTCTTGATCGGGTGGGAGAGGTGGCTAATAGACTTGCCTTGCCACCTAGATTGTCAGCCGTGCATCCAGTTTTTCATGTGTCCATGCTTCGGAGGTATCACGGCAATCCAGCCCATATGTTAGATTTCAGCATTGTCCAGTTGGACAAGGATCTGTCTTATAAGGAGGAGTCGGTAGCCATTTTAGACCGGCAGGTTCGACAGTTGAGGTCGAAGTATTTTTCTTCAGTGTGTGTTCAGTGAAGAGGTTAGCCTCCTGAGGCATTGACCTGGGATTCCGAGTCTGATATGCAGAATAATTATCCACATCTATTCTACGACTCCGATACTTCTTTCTTTTGTCGGTTCGAGGGCAAACGGTTGTATTATAGGTGGAGGATATGACGACCCAAAGGTGTCATCACCGTAACTCTTCCTTTTTCCATACTTCTGAGGCCTTGAAAACCTCGTTCTTAATTGCCTCGATTTGCGTGCATAGTCCGAGCATGTAGCTGGAAACCTATTATGTTGAAATATGTGAATTCAGTGGAAACTTTAAACAATTTTGATTTTAATATTGTTAAAGTTGACTTTGGTCAACATTTTGGGTAAACGGACCCGGACCCGTGATATGACGGTCCCGGAAGGTCCGTAAAAAACATGGGACTCGATCGTATTCCCGAAATCAAAATCCAAAGTACCGAGCCCGAGTAAAGAATTTTAGAAAGAAATTATTTTCCTGAAAATGATATAAAAATTTCGAATGAAAATGAGTTAGAAAATATAGGTATCGGGCCCATATTTTGGTTTTGGTGCCTGGTACAAGTCGTAAATATGCGTTAAGCACTTTCTATGAAATTTTGGTCGAAATCAGACATCGTTTGACATGTTTCGTAGCTAAATATCTAAAGTTCGAAGTTAATAAGTTTCAAATGAAAAGGATGATATTGACGTCTGATTCTTTGATTTTGGTGTTATTTTAGCTATTTGATCGCTCGAGTAAGTCCGTAGGATGTTATTGAGTTAGTGTGTGTGTGTGTTTGGTAGGGAGCTCCGAGGGCTCCAGAGTGATTAGGAGGTGGTTCGGGGTAGTTTTACACATAGAAGATGCATCATATTTTTTCAAAAAAATTGCAGACCAGTTTTACTCTTCGCAAACACTGCCCCAGGCTCGCGTTCGCAATGCCCTCTGTCACCCCTCCTTTGCATTCGCGGTACCCTCCCCGCGTTTGCATAGTGAAACCCCTGGACCCCCCCTCCCCAGTTTTCCTTCTTCGCGTTCGCGGACAAGTTCTCACGTTCACGTAGCCCCTTCAGGTCATTCATCGCGTTCGCATCAGCCACTCGCATTCGCGTAGGCTATTTTCCCAAGACCCCAGTTTCACTTCTTCACGTTCGCGGACTTCCAATCGCGAACGCGATGCCCCCAGTCATTCCCCATCGCGAACGCGACCCTCTGTCGCGAACTCATAGCACCAAAGTGCCCAGTGATTTTAAACCTTAAAAACAGAACCCATCTCGGGATTTAACCATTTTCTTCACACAGGCTCATCCCTCAAACACTCCATTGATGATTTTCAAGCTCCTCTTTCTCCATATCTTCTTGGGTAAGTGATCTTAACCTCATTCTCTCTTAATTTCTTCCACTAAACACTAATTTCCTAGCCCTAAATTATGCACGCAAGGCGCGGTCGGATTTTGCTATTTATGGAAGAAAGCTAGGAATTTCATTAATCTAGGCTATGGGATTTTGTTTTTGGGTCTTTATTGATACTATTGAATAGATTATTCCTAGATACCATTGTTTTGGAGTTGGATTGTAGAGGGAAGGCGGTATTGGAGAGTTCATTTCTATTCTCATACCGAGGTAAGTGTTTGTTCTAACTTTTGTTAGAGGGAATAGGATTAGGATATTATATTGCTAATTGCTAAATGAAGTGTACGGTGGATAGGCATACTGACAGTTATCTATACACTGGAGTCTAGCATGACCATGGGTCTTAAATGTGTTTGAACCGGACTTTGTGAAATATCTCTCTTCTCTAATAGCTCAGTTTCATATAATGTGAACGATTGAGGAAGAATTGCGATTGGTATGTTATTGGAGTATCGATTCGAACTAGAATTTGATATTTGAGAAAGAAGTGATTAACAGAGAAAGTGTGGTGACTCTTCCCTTGACTCTACACAGGTTATTTTAGGTAGGTATTGTCTAGCCTCGTCACTACTTCGCCGGGTTTAGGCCAGGCACTTACCAACATATGGGGTCGGTTGTGCTGATGCTACACTTCTGTGCTTTTTGCACAGATTACGGTACCGAAGCAGTTTTTGGACCGCAGCAGTAGCTTATTGACCGGGAGCTGACTTCAGTCTAGAGACTTCGAGGTAGCCTAGCTAGCGTAAGAAGGCGAAGTCCTTTTCTATATTTAGTTTGTTTCCATTGTACCAAGACAGACATTTTTTATTTCTATTCAGACTTGTTTGTAGCACTCTTTAGTAGTCTGTGAGCTAGTGACACCGAATTTTGGCTAGAGATATGTTTTGAACTTCCGCATTTTGATTTTTAGTTTTATAAACTTAATGTCTTCCGCTTTTATTTAATTATTTTCCGCATATTTATATTGTTGAGAATTATCAGAGAATGTTTAAAGTTTGGCTGGTCTAGCTCCGTTAGTAGGCGCCATCGCGACTCCTGATGGTAGAAAATCCGTGTCGTGGCAGGGTTTGAGATACATTTATATGGCACGAGGTGGCTTGAGTGATGTGAGGAGGCTTTTACTCCTTGTAAGTGATGTGAGGAGGCTTTCAGGCCTTATGAGTGATGTTAGAAGGCTTTCAGGTCTTATGTCGATATAGCGCTTGGGCCGTAAGGGGCCCCTCCAGAGTCTGCACACCCACAGTGAGCGCGGGTACCCATATGATTAAGAGTGAGCCAGAGGGGCTGATACTATGCTGAGTGATCGAGATGGATGCCCAAGGGGCTGATACTTTTCTGAGTGAGTTACAGTATGCCCAAGTGGCAAGTTTTTTACTTGTTATTTAACTGCTAAATTACCTGTTTTACTTAGTTTTATGTATTTCTCTACTAATTTTCCACTGATTTACTTACTCTTAAATAATTTACTGCTTTAACATAGAATTGCATGTGCCTTTATGTGTTTTTATGATTTCAGCTGTTATTTATAATTATTACTCACTGGGTTAGAGTAATCACATTACTCCCTACACCATGTGTGCAGATACAGGCATAGTAGAGTTCGCTCCTGAGCATTGATCTTCCCAGTCCAAGCGGTGATTGGAGACTACGAGGTAGCCGTCAGTGTCCACTGCTCCGAGCCTCCCTTGTCTTATCCTTTATGTTACCTTTTAGACACTTTTGTTACGAATTCTAAATTTCTAGACTTGTACTGGATTCTCCTTAGTGGCTCATGAATTGTGACACCCCGGTTCGGGTTGCGTCGGGATGGTTTCCCTATAATATAACTGTTTCCACAAAGTTTGGCTATATTTATCATATTTTAGACTTGTTTATCTTAACTAACTGTTAGAAGAGGTGTTTCGTTCAGTTCGGTTGGCCTTGTCTTCATGAGAGGAGCCATCACGATCGAGTTCGGAAATTGGGTCATGACACATGTGAGTCTTAATGCACAAAGGTAATATCGCATTGTATATTTGAGAAATAATGCACGAAGGGTGATGTTGTGTCATATCTATTGATTCATGATGAAAGCGAGAGTAAACACACGAAGGGCGATGACATATCGTATTATTTTGTCACTGTGAGGTTGAGAGTAAAAGTACGAAGGGTGATGCCATGCAGTTTTATTCATTGTGATTATTCATTTACTGGTTAAAGGCACATTGACTATTCTGGTTATTATTTCTGTGGTAATTATCGTATTTTGTACCCCTTTGGCATGTGCCCTCCCAATAGTACATGTTTAGCTTTTATTTGTTTTTATCTTGTACGTATAGTGTTATCTGCACAGGCTTATTATGTGGGTGTCTTGTCATAGTTTCGTCAATACTTCATCGAGGTTAGGCTCTATATTTATGAAGTACATGGGGTTGGTCTTACTCATACTACACTTTGAACTTCTTGTGCGGACATTGGTACTGCCCCTAGCTATACATGAGGCGTAGCAGCTTGGATTTGCTCACTGGAAACTCGAGATAGATCTGCTAGCGTACGCAGTCCTTGAAGTCCCCTTCTATTTCCCCCGTTTTACTTTTTTTTTGTTCAAGATAGTTGTATTTATTTGAGACCATGTTTGTAGAGATTCTAGAAGCTCGTGAATTGTGACTCCATATCTAGATTGTATTAGATATTATGGGCTTTTATATTATTCCGCACTCAGTTTTAGCTTCTATTTGGCTTATTTGAATTTTTTATTGACATTGAATAAAAATTGGCGTAAATATCCTCGAATGTTGGTTGCCTAGCAAGTAAAATGTTACGTGCCATCACGGTCCCGAATGTTGAAATTTTGGGTCTTGACAATTGAGTCGGGTGTCCTTCGAAAACAGCCTCTTTACCTTCATAATATAGGAGCAAGGTCTGTATATAAGTTATCCTCCCCTATACCCCACTTGTGAGATTTCACTAGATTTGTTGTTGTTCTATTTTCCACTTACAAAATGCTAAAATCAATCAATTACCTATTAAGATACTTCAAGAATATATATTAAAACCCATTGTATATAAATCTACTCTAATAACAATTTTAAAAATATTATGAGGTAATAATAAATGGTAAAATCACTATTTCGAGCATGTGATGTAGCTAATATAGTATTTAAAATATTTAAAAATATTATAAAATATAAATAACCCATAAAATTTGAGTATAGAATTATGAGAAAAAATTGAGTATCAACAATAGCATACATCGATCTTGTTAATGGCTTTTAAACACTTAAAAAATTAGGGTTTTACATATACATAAATTATACTATGATTATATGCGTTTATACATATTGTATATGGATTATATATCTGTTAGCTATTTAGGTTAACTATTCCTTCTTTAAAAATTATCCAACAATATATAATCTTATTTTGAAGGCAATGTTCTAGCTTTTTGAGATGTAAAGTTATTAAAATAAATTATAGCAACTTCTTCAAATAATTCATTTCCAATCTTGGTAATATATCTTACTTATTAGTCTCTCTTGATACATTATTTATCTTCGATGAGAATTTATTGATTTTAATATTAAACGTTTCTTTCCACTAAAGCAATGGTTACAAGAATTGTTAATTTTACTTTATAAGCAATATGTGTAGGCATTTGAAAAAAAATCTAGCCTTTTTTTTCAGCAAAACTTACACATTACCTTTTATTAAATAATGTCTCTTTTACGAAATATGAACATATATAACTACTAATTGTTAGATATATGAACTTATATCTACATACATATGAACAATATATGGATTAATTATATGTTATGTGCTATCTTTTGGTTTGGCCTAAATTGGTGGTCTTATGGACATTATTAAGGGGGCCAATATATTGTCATATAAAGTGTAGGACTAATGTGTAGATACCCAAAAGGGTAACCTTAGTTAATGATGGGCTAACTAAGGTTACATATATGTAACCATGGTTACATGCTTATGACTTTTGAGTTTCATAACTCATGTGTTATAAGTGGGGGTTATGGTTCCCATAAGAATGCAAGACATTCTCTTCTTCTTCCACCCATTGAGACAGAGAGTCATTGTTGTCTTGCATATCAAGTGGAAAACCTTTCTCCAATTTTGGTCTTAGATAAATTCTTGTGAAAGCCAATACTTCAAGAAGGACAATCTTCAAGAAGGATCAAGGAGCTTTCAAAGCCAAACATTTGGACAATCATCAAGAAGGACTAAGGATTTCCACTTATGGATTCAGGTACGCTTCCGCTTATGTTGTTATTCCAAATAATTTGATATGAAGGCTATAATGTTTTAGTGGATATTATAATCCTATCAATTGGTATCAGAGCCTCCTTCATATTTGGATTATTTGGAAGTTCATGAAATCCATGTTATATAAAACTTCATGTTTAAATCAAGATAGAATTTTGATTATGAAATTCTAGTACCATGATATAGCATGATTTCATGAATGTTATGTTGTTGATGAACTTTGGTGTTTCAATATCTTGTTATCTCTATATGAATTGAAATATTGAAGTTTGCAAAATTTTGGTTGTTGAACAACAAGAAACTTAAACAAGAAATTGTTGCTACAAATAACCTTCAGTGACGGCAACTCCAGTTTCCAATTTCAATACATAGTCGCCACTAATACATTTAGCGGCGACTTCTATGGGTTTAGTGGCAGCGTTCGTCGCCGCAAAAAGTCCTGGAATAAATTTTTAAAGTTCACCAAAATTTTGCAAAACAGTAACAGAGAATAATCGATTATTTTTTTAAAATAGTCGATTATTGCATTTTGTTCATCAAAAATTTTTGAAACAGAACCTGAGGATAATCGATTATTGTTAAAATAATCGATTATCTGGAGTTTTTTCAGCAAAATTGAAAATTCCAGAGAGCCAAGATAATCTATTATCCTAAAAGGATAATCGATTATCCTAGTTTTTCAGCAAAATTTAAGATTCCAGTAGGCCCAGATAATCGATTATCAGGCTCAGATAATCGATTATCTGGCCATAATTTGCAGAAACGTTTTGTTTTCTGGCTGTTTAATGAGGACATAATGTAAGAAACGTTTTTCATAATTAATGAAACGTTTTAAGTATTAAGTTTTCAGATTTTAATTGTACATTAATAATATGTCAATTAATATTCAGTTTTTTTTAAATTATTAATGTTTTATTCATTAATATTCAGTTTTAAAGATTAATTGTTTTGGTCCATCATGGCTTCAGATTTTGGTATTGTCCAATTAAGGTTAAAACAATTAATATTCAGATTATTACATGTTAAAACATGTAACATATTCATTCAAGATTCAATATATGGCTTAAGGAACTAAATTATTTAGCATCTAATATTTTAAATTAGTCAATTGAAGCATTATGTTGCCAAAGTAACCTCTTTTGTGTAGATTGATTGATCTTGAAATATAAGAAGACTGTGGATGTTAGTCTTCCATGTGTTTAACACCGGCCCAAAGGAAGGTTGTTATTTGGCAGGAATTCAAACATGCTTGTGGTAATAAATATGTGACAATTATTCGGTTTTCCATGTGAATATTAAGTCGGCCCAAAGGAAGGCTTGATATTTGACAGGAGTTTATTGTCAATATTTGATTACTACACCAAGAGTACCACTTACAAGTTGATTTTCTGTCCAAAGACTAAAATCAATGTTGTGCTAGGTATCTTGTAATGGGATTTGCCTATTTTGAATCTGTAAACTAAAGTTAAAGTTCAAGTAATTGTAAGAATGTATTAAGTTATCCTTGTTCTATATTCAGTGAATTCTTCAGCTGCTTCGGTATCTGCTAATATAAACAGCATCCCTGTGCTTAACGGCACAAACTTTAAGGATTGGAAAGAGAACATTATGATCGTTCTCGGTTGCATGGATCTAGACCTTGCACTTCGGATTGAGCAACCTGCTTCTCTTGAGGATACATCTTCTTCTGATGAAAAGAAGGAGATGGAGAAGTGGGAACGCTCAAATCGCATGAGTCTAATGATCATGAAACGTGCAATTCCAGAATCATTCAGGGGCACTATGAATGATGAAAATAATGCCAAAGTTTTCCTTGAAAACCTTGAAAAGCGTTTTGCACAAAACGAAAAGGCGGAAACAAGTACTCGTTTGAGTAAACTTGTTTCCATGAGGTATAAAGGCAAGGGAAACATAAGGGAGTACATTTTGGAAATGTCTCAATCTTGCTTCGAAACTTAAGTCACTCAAGCTGGAATTACCTGAGGAACTGCTTGTGTACTTAGTTTTGATATCTCTTCCTGCACACTTTAATCAGTTTAAGGTCAGTTACAACTGCCTGAAGGAGAAATGGACTCTTAATGAGCTCATTTCACATTGTGTGCAAGAGGAGGAAAGGATAAAGCAAGATAAGACAGAAAGTGCTCATTTGGCATCCTCTTCTAAGGATACTAAGAAGAGGAAAGGTAAGGAAGTTGCGGTTGCAAGGCCCCAGAAAAAGCAAAATAAGGAACCTAAGGTTGAAACTTCAGAATCAGGTTGCTTTTTCTGTAAGGGGACTAATCATGTGAAGAAAGATTGTACCAAGTACCACGCTTGGCGTGCGAAAAAAGGTACATCTCTTTCTCTTGTTTGTTCTGAAGTTAATTTAATTTCGGTACCTAAGGATACTTGGTGGGTAGATTTGGCTGCTACTACTCACATAAGTATATCTATGCATGGTTGCCTGAACTGCCAAAAACCAAATGATGGTGAAAGATACATCTATGTGGGTGACGGGAAAAAGGTGCAAGTTGAGGCTATTGGCAAATTCAGGCTGTTGTTTAAGACTGGTTTTTATTTAAATTTGAATGAGACATTTGTTGTACCGTCTTTTAGACGGAATTTAATTTCTGTTCCCAAATTGGACATATCCTGTTATACATGTTCATTTGGTGACAATAAAGTTAGACTCTTTCAAAATTCAAATCTTATCGATACTGGTCTTTTCTCAACATATGATAGCCTATATTTGGTTGATATAATAATCTCACATAATGAAACTTTGCATACAAGTTCAAGTAGTATCAAAAGAAAATTAACTAATGAGAATTCTATATCATTCTGGCACAAACGTTTGGGTCACATATCCATTCAAAGAATTCATAAACTCGTGTCAGATGGAATTCTTGATTCTCTTGATTCCTCAAATTCGGATATTTGTGTTGAGTGTATCAAGGGTAAACAAACAAACAAGACGAGATTAGGTGCTAAGAGAGCTTCGGACGACTTAGAATTGATACATACCGATATTTGTGGGCCATTCCCTACTCCTTGTAGGAATGGTCAACAATACTTTATCACATTCATAGACGATTACTCTCGTTATGGGTACCTATATCTTATTCATGAAAAGTCCCAATCCATAGACGTGTTCAAATCATATAAGGCTGAAGTTGAAAATCAACTAAGCAAAAGGATTAAATCCGTTAGATCTGACCGTGGTGGTGAATACTATGGCAATATTGATTGTTCAGGTGAACAACGTCCAGGGCCATTTGCTAAATTCCTAGATGAGTGTGGGATCGTCCTTCAGTATACTATGCCAGGCAGTCCTACGATGAATGGTGTAGCTGAGAGACGAAATCGGACCCTTAAGGATATGGTAAGAAGTATGATTTGTCGTACTACTTTACCAGACTCACTCTGGGGAGAAGCATTAAAAACCGCAGCTTATATTCTTAATAGAGTTCCAACTAAAGCTACAATCAAAACCCCATATGAACTTTGGACTGGGCATAAACCCAGTATTAAGCACTTACACATTTGGGGTTGTCCAGCTGAGGCAAGGCCATATAGGCCGAATGAAAAGAAACTGGATGCTAAGACGATTAGTAGCTATTTTGTTGGATACTCTGAAAGATCCAGGGGTTTTAAGTTTTATGATCCCACTTCTAGAACTATTTTTGAGACGGATAATGCTAGGTTTTTTGAGGATATTGAGTTTGGGGGGTGGGGAGATAAAGTTGTTAGAGATTTTGTCTTTGAGGAAGAACATGTGTCTTTCCCTCAAGTTGTTGATCTTGGTCAGGGTGTTCTCATTCCTGACACGGATCACACAACTCCAGTTCAAGACAATCTCGAAAATCTCCCCAATCAAGTTCCTGATATTACCAATGAAAATCAAACTCAACAACCTCAAGAAACTGAAGTGCCATTAAGGAGATCCACTAGAGAGAGGAGAAATGCAATTCTGGATGATTATGTTGTATTTCTCCAAGAACAAGAAAGTGATATTGGACTTTAGGAAGATGATCCAATCAACTTCCGTCAAGTCATTAAGGGTTCTAACTATCAAAATTGGATTGATGCCATGAATGATGAGATGAAGTCTATGAGCGATAATGACGTTTGGGAGCTTGTTACATTGCCCGAAGGTATTAAACCAATTGGTTGTAAATGGATTTTTAAAACCAAAAGGGATTCAGGGGGCAATGTTATTAAGTATAAAGCTCGTCTTGTCGCAAAAGGCTACACTCAAAAGGAAGGCATTGATTATAAAGAAACTTTCTCTCCAGTTTCATCGAAAGACTCTTTCAGGACTATAATGGCACTAGTAGCACATTTTGATCTTGAACTTCATTAGATGGATGTTAAGACAGCGTTTCTCAATGGTGACATTGAGGAAACATTTTGTATGGTGCAACCTGAAAACTTTGTTTCAGATGAATCAAAGAAAAGGGTTTGCAAATTAAAGAAATCCATCTATGGGCTCAACCAGGCTTCCCGTCAATGGTATTATAAGTTTCATGCAGTTATTACATCTTTTGGTTTTGAACCGAATATTGCTGATGACTGTATATACCATAAGTTCAGTGGGAGTAAGTATATTTTTCTGGTTTTAATGTCGATGACATACTGCTTGCCTGTAATGATATAGCATTATTGCATGAAACTAAGAAATTTCTTTCAAAGAAATTTGAAATGAAAATCTTGGTGATGCCTCTTTTGTATTAGGAATTCAGATACAACGAGATCGCTCCAAAGGTGTTCTCCGTCAGTCACAAAAGGGCTATATCGATAAAGTTCTTAAAAGATTTGGCATGCAGGATTGTAAACCAGGCAACACCCTGTTGCTAAGGGAGACAAGTTTAGTCTCAAACAGTGCCCAAATAATAATTATGAAACTCCGAAAATGCAGAAGACACCTTATGCTTCGGCTGTAGGTAGTCTGATATATGCTCAGGTATGTACACGACCTGATATAGCATACATTGTTGGGATGCTGGGCAGATATCTAAGCAATCCGGGAATGGACCATTGGAAGGCAGCCAAAAGGGTCATGAGGTACTTACAGAGAATAAAGGATTACATGCTTACATATCGGAGTTCGGACCAGCTTGAGATCATCAGGTATACCGACTCCAATTTTGCTGGATGTCAGGATAGTCTGACAGTCCTTTATGCTAATAACAACAGTAGTTTAACGAAAGCAAAACATATGGACGTCAAATTTTGGGTTGTTAAAGAAAGAGTACAGAATGGACAATTGTGCATAGAGCACATAAGTACAAACTCCATGATTGCGGATCCGCTTACTAAGGGATTGACACCAAAAGTATTTCATGAGTATATTGCTTGCATGGGTGTCAAATCAGTTAAGGATTACGAATTTTAGTGGGAGTTTGTATTATACAATTACGTATTATCCATTACATTCAGTAATTCAGTTTTAAGGTTATATCTGCAGATATTCAGTTTAAAGTTTATGTACTTTTAAGGTTTATGATTGATCTCAATAAAGAGAACCAGTTGGAAATAGACATTCTATTTCAGATCACACTTTATGTTATTTCCATGCAACACACCTATACTTGATCCATGTCGTTGGTTATATTGATATACGTGATCTATGTTGGTTCTAGTTACGAAAGAGTAACTAAGAGCTCTTAGTTCCTATGTTGGTATGATTGATGGACCGGATTGTTCATGACAATTTTATTATGATAGCAATTTTGGCTCATAAGGTTATATTGTAACATATAATGCTAAGGTTTGTACATATGTATGAGTATATCGCCCAAGTGGGAGATTGTTAGATATATGGACTTATATCTACATACATATGAACAATATATGGATTAATTATATGTTATGTGCTATCTTTTGGTTTGGCCTAAATTGGTGGTCTTATGGACATTGTTAAGGGGGCTAATATATTGTCATATAAAGTGTAGGACTAATGTGTAGATACCTAAAAGGGTAACCTTAGTTAATGATGGGCTAACTAAGGTTACATATATGTAACCATGGTTACATGCTTATGACTTTTGGGTTTCATAACTCATGTATTATAAGTGAGGGTTATGGTTCCCATAAGAATGCAAGACATTCTCTTCTTCTTCCACCCATTGAGAGAGAGAGCCATTGTTGTCTTGCATATCAAGTGGAAAATCATTCTCCAATTTTGGTCTTAGATAAATTCTTGTGAAAGCCAATACTTCAAGAAGGACAATCTTCAAGAAGGATCAAGGAGCTTTCAAAGCCAAACATTTGGACAATCATCAAGAAGGACTAAGGATTTCCACTTATGGATTCATGTACGCTTCCGCTTATGTTGTTATTCCAAATAATTTGATATGAAGGCTATAATGTTTTAGTGGATATTATAATCCTATCACTAATTATTATTAAAAAATTTGGACCTAAAGCAATTGCTTTGGCTGATTTATCCATAAGCCGCCCCTGAAAGAAATAAATGGTAAAACATCGTAATCCCAGAGTTATAAACACAAAGAATATGGTAAAGTGATAAAGCCTTAGATCTGGATGGACGTTTGGCAAGTACAGCATTGATCGAATAGGGTCAATGAGGATGTGCATTGACTATAGAAAATTGAACAAAATACTATTTAAAAAATAATTGCCACACATTAACGACTTATTTAATTATATGCAAGGAGTCATGCACATTTAAATATTGAATTGAGGTCATTGGCTTTTGTACCCGCTGTCTAAAATCTTAACCTGGTGACTTGTGATTGCATATTCTAACAAAAGAAGATTATCAGAGAATTGTGAAGTTAGTGTAAGTTTGAGGTAATGAACCTTTATTATATGAAGCTGGCACGTACTTAGCTTTTTCAACACTAAAGCCTCTTCAACATGCACTACTCTACCAAAGTTTTCTTTTTCTTTTTTTCTCTAAATTCCCTTTTCTATTATCTGTTAGGTACTAAAAGGAGAATTTACTTTTGTTATGTGGAAAAAAGCCTTCGAAAAGATGAAACTTTGGAAAAAAGTGAAGAGACTGTTTCCAGACCTTTGTAGTGAACGAAAAAGAACTCTCTTATTTTCAGTTTGCTTTTTGAAGAAAACTTTAGTCGGTAAGGAAAGATATAGATTTCACATGAGCGTATAAACCTTATTTGACCACATATACCTTTTTTTATGATCCATAGGGCCCTATAGAATCCCATGCAGATCACAAGTTGGTGGTCTTCCCTTAAAAATTTTGACTCGTTACCGAAATAAAAATTTAAAGTTTATTGAATCTAAATTTACCATTAAACTCATAGTTCGTATTATTTATTGGATTCACAGTAAATATTTATACGTGTTTAATCAATTTCTGTATCCAAAATAAGGATCTAATAGGCAAATGCTAATGGGTTTTTCTAAACCGTAGTTAATATTATTGCTCCGCCCATGCTAACATCTATATATTCTATATGTATGTCTATGAGGATCTTTTTATACATATAAATTTTCTTTATGAAATGGCATGATCGATTAACCGTACTCGCATACCAGCCATGCTCCATCATGTGAAACAAACTTCTGCTTGATCAGATTTTTTGGAAATTTTTTGGACCTTGCGAAATGGGTGAACCCTCAAATTGATCGCTCTATGTCCTTTTTCCTTCTCCCCATTTTTATGTGGCAAAAAGATAACCTTGTTATACTATTTTCTTCTACTTGTACGACATAACATGACTTTGATTTGTTTAAACGTTGTGGTAAAACATACAAAAAAATGAAAACTTGCCTACAAGGAGGTCGAGTATTCGATAATTGGCTCAATTTCAAATAAAGACTTCAAATATACTTTGATTTAGTATTGACAAATCATTTTGCGAAAACCCTATACAATCTATATGTTATCATATAAAACTGTTAGCTTCCATGGCTGTGGAGGCTCTTAACTAGAAGCTAGACTTGGAGAAGAAGCTAAGAGAGAATTCAGAGAAACAGAATTACTATTTTATTGAAGAAGAAGGAAATGAATTGTATATACGTATTAGTATCTACCGTGTATATTTATACTACAAAGTAGTTAACAACCGCCTAACAGCCTTTCTAACAGTTTAACTAATAAGATTAGCTAACTCTACTATTAACCACCTAAACTAATCGTCGTTTAATAGTTTCATTTCTCTTAACAGTCCCCCTCAAGTTGAAAGCTTGAAGAGGTTCTTCACTCCAAACTTGTATAGTAGGTAGTCATGTTAAGTTTTTCCTAAGTTCTTTGTGAGTAAGTCTGCTAGTTTTTCCTTGGTGGACACATGCTGAGGTTTCATTACACCTTGCAGTATTCTTTCTCGAATAAAATGACAGTCTATATCAATATGTTTGGTTCTTTCATGGAAGATGGGATTGGTTACAATTTGAATCGCAACTTTGCTATCACACATAAGCTTGACAGGTGATTGTAGCTGAATTCCAAGTTCCTTGAACAGACCAATTAGCCAAACTATCTCAGTAGTGCATGATGTCATACTTTTGAACTCAGCTTCTACAGAGCTTCTAGACACAGTCTCCTATTTCTTTGATTTCCATGAGATAAATGCATCACCAAACTTAACTATATAACCTGTAACTGACCTCCTAGTTTGTAAGTAGGAACCCCACTCAGAGTCCCAGTATGCAGACAGTTGATTAGTATCTTATGTTGGCATAAAGTGTCCTAGCTCAGGAGCCTGTTTTATGTGCCTTACAACTCTCAAGGCTATTTTCATGTGAGACACCTTTGGATTCTACATGTATTGACTCAAGACTTGAACCACAAAGGCTTTTGGATTGTGCATGTATTGACTCAAGACTTAAACCACAAAGGCTAGGTCTGATCTGGTCATAGTCAAGTAAAGTAGCCTCTCTACAAGTCTTTGATAAATGCATGGATACTTGAGTGTTGAATTTGTTTCTTCTGAACTTTCTACACCTGCTACAACCTTGTCATACTCCTTAGAAGTCAGCTTCTAATTCAGCTCAAGAGGTGTCCTCGCAGGCTTAGCTACCCCTATCCCTGACTAAGAGTGGTGTTCCAAGGTATACTTTATTTGAGACATGATTATACCTTCCTTTGATCTAGCAAAGTTGATGCCCAGCAAAAACTTCAGATCACCAAGATCTTTCATCTTAAAGTTTATCTGTATATCTGTTTTGTCTGGTTAAGTAGCACCATATTGTTGCATGTGATTAGTAGATCATCCACATAGACCAACACCACAACTAAGTCACTACCCTTGTGTTTGGTGAATAGGGAGTAGTCACAGAGACTTTGCTGAAACTCCATGTGCAGTAATGCCTCAGTTAGCTTCTTGTTCCATTTTCTTGGAACCTGTTTCAGCTCATACAGGGGCTTGTCTAGTTTGCAGACCTTGTGAGACTCCCCTTATATAGCAAATCCATCATGAATCTGCATGTACACTTATTTTGGGGGATCACCATTGAGAAAGGAATTGTGCACATCTATTTGGTAACTAACCCACTGTTTAGATGCTGCTAAGGCAATGATTGTCTTGACTGTTACCATCTTTTCTAATGGAGAAATATGTTAGTATATTCAGGTCCCTCTTTCTGGCTGTAGCCTCTGGATACCAGCATGGCCTTGTACCTCGCAACTTCCCCTAAAACCTTAAACTTTATCTCGAAAATCTATTTGTATCCAATAGTGTTTAGCCTTTAGTAAGGTCCACAATACTCCATTTGTGGTGGTCTTCTTGAGAAGTTATTTCAAGTTTCATAGCTTCAATTCACTTGGGATTTTGTGTCTACTTCTCTAAAAGATTTTATTTTCGTAAGAGAAGAGTAGGATGAGAGAGCATGTGTGTGAGCTGGTTTGAGAGTGTCATAAGATATACATGAGCCACAAGGGTAGTTTGCTGGGTCTTGATGATCTTCTAAGGTTCATAGCAGGAGATTGTGATGACTCTAGAATACAAGGCTCAACAGCAGAAGGAGAGTAATCTAAAGAAGCAGGTTCCTATGAATGTCATTGTGCATGTGGAGGAGAAGTTGGGAATGTGTCTATAGTTGGACTCTGAGATGGATCAGGAGACAAAGGAGTATCATGAATCTCAATCACAGGCGGCATTTCTTGTGGTAGAAGGAAGCAAGTCTAGAGCAGGAAACATAGTACTGCCAGTGATTTGTAGATGTTTAAAATAAAAATTGTTTTCTTAAAATACCATATTTCTACTCACAATAAAGGATTTGAGTAAAGATCATAGACATTGTAGCCCTTTTGAATTGAAGAATATCCTAGAAAAGCTCCAGGTACTGCTCTAGAAGCAAACTTATCCAATTCCTTAGGTGAGGTTGAATAGCACAAACAACCAAACACTTTGAGGTGTGAGAGGGATGGAGCATGTAAATAAAACATCTCAAAAGGTGATTTTCCACCAATGAATATTGAGGGAAGTCTGTTGATCACAGCAGTAGACACACATTCTCCCCGGAATTTCAAAGGAATAGCATCTTGGAACCTCAGAGCTCTCTCCATCTCTAAAATTGTCATATGTCTCCTCTCAGCAACTCCATTTTGTTGAGATATGTAAGTGTAGATACTTTGATGAATAATACCCATAGATGACAAGAGATTTTGTACTTCATGCTTAAATAATTCACTATCATTAGCAGTTCTAAGAGTCTTAATTGATACAAAGAATACATTTTTCAGTTTTGTTAGAAAATCTTTCAGAACAACCATTATACTGACTTAGAGACAAGCAAGAAAATCCAGGTAAACCTAGAATACTCATCCACAATATTAACAAAGAACATTTTACTATCATATGTTGGTATCCTATAGGTCCCCCATACATCACAATATAACAGTTCAAAAGCAGCATTAGAAGTAGTAGTGCTAAAGGGCATACAATGAAATGAGAGTGATTGTCTTTCAGGTTACTTAGTAATGTGTACTTCTTGATTACATCTAGAGGTGCATGACCTAGGCTTCTGTGCCAGATTATACTAGAATCAGAACATTTATTAGCTACACCGGCAAACTTATTCCCAGACTTAGTAGTTTTATTTACATATTTTACCTCAGATACTTGTTAAGGAGTTTTATTCCTTAGTTGAGCTGGATCGTATTGAATAATACAACTTAGTAATGACTTGCCTTGCAGTAAGTACAGTATTGATCCTCCTTACCAGTCTCATTCACTTAACCACTATAAAGATCCTGGAAGATACAGAAGTCAGGAAAAAATGCCACAAGATAATGCAACTCCTTGGTCAGTTTAGACACAGAGATAATTTTTATTTAAACTCTGATATGTACAGCACACTACTGATATCCTGATAGTTAAAGACCCTTATTTTTCCTATATGTGAAATAGAGGCAACATTTTATGTAGGCAAGTGAACCTTACTTCCCTTTTGAGATGGAACTAACTTGGCATGAATTTAACATCTCTAGTGTAGATGTCATATGATTTGAAGCTCCAAATCTATTATCCAATTATTATTAAAATGATTGGATAATACAACTAATTGTTTACCTACAGTTTTAGCTCTGGCAAAAGGGCCTTTATTTGTCCCTTTGTTAAGCAGTTGAACTATCTGTTGATATTGCTCATGAGTAAAGAAAGGAGTTAGTGCTTGTTGCTGTGGCTGAAACCCAATTGGTAAAGTCGTCTGCATATACTGAAATCCAGTTGATGAAGGCATTTGCATTTGCTGCAGGCCACCTATTATTCCTTCTCCTCTTCCTTGTAAACCTCCAAACTGCATCTGCATATGAGTGTTTAGCATAGTAGTATTATAGTTAGGAGCAGTGTTGACATGATTTGCATTCACCAGAGTTTCCCCTTTTTTATTTGTCTTAAAGTGAGACTTCAAGTCTTGAGGATATCTTATTAGCTTGAAACAGTTTTTCTTGGTGTGTCCTTTGTAGCTACAAAACTCACAAACCTCTGTCTTATTATGAGCTCTAAATTGTCCATTACTAGTAGTTTGATTTTTTTTGCTATGCAGATCACTGTTGTCACCAACTTCTGCTACTTGCATCATTTGAGAGAAATTGACCAGATTCCTTAGGCTTTCCACATCCATAAGTAGAGAGTAGGCATGTTAATACTAGGCATTGGTGACATCATCATAATTTGGCTTCGAGCTAGAGAATAAGTATCATTCAGTCCCATAAGAAACTGGAGTAATCTATGATACTCAAAATGCTCAGTATATTTCTTTGATTATGGGTAGGGAAAACCAGGACAGGGCATGAGGGAACCAAACTCATCTCGTAAGTCCCTTAGTTTAGAGAAGTAAACATCTACAATCATTGCTCCTTATGTTAGAGTATGAATCTCTCAATGTAGGTATAAAACCTAGATCCATTTACCTTATCTAACCTCTCCTTCCCACGCCTTATGAGCATTAGAAGAATACATGATACTACTCAATAGCCATGGGCACACAACATTCATAATCCAAGAGAGCACTACACCATTTACCTTCTCCCATTGCTCGTGGAATTCAGGTTCAAACTTAGATTTGGGTATCCGCCATCTACAAAACCTAGTTTGATTTTACCTGATAGACCTATTCTCATAGATCGTCTCCACAAAGCAAAGTTATCTGAGTCGGTTAGCTGAAGAGAAATGAGTGAGCTACTTGGTATATCAGTTGGTTGAAGGAAACGAGGATGATTGTGATCTACTGTAGGGAAAACAGTAGGTGCTACTGGTGCATTCACATGTCTCGATGTACTCGCATTTCTTTCGTCTCCAATCACCATTGATGAAGATTTCTAGTTGACTAAATCGCAAACCCTAGCTCAGAGATGTTGCTACTTTTAGACAATTTAGTATAGCTTGACTAAATCACAGTAACACACATACACATAATTGAGCAAGGAATTAGACTGGGATCATCATCACGAGCTTCGATACCATATTAGCTTCCATGACTATGGAAGCTCTTAGCTGGAAGCTCAACTTGGAGAAGAAGCTAAGAGAGAATTCACAGAAACAAAATTCTTATTTTATTGAAGTAGAAGAATAGGGGGAGGAAATGAACTATATTTATATAAAGTCATGTAACTAGCCTTCTTCTGCATATATTGGTATATATGCTTAAAAAAGAATAAATATAAAATAAAATTAACTAAAAAGAATATTTGAGGATTAAAATCTTTAAATTTCTAAGAGAGAATTGGATACAAGCCGTGAACAAGTTAAAATACAGTAACCACTAAGGGACAGTTGCCGAGGGAGACTAGAAACTGCGGATTCGGCCAAACTCAGTAGCTTTGGTCCAAATAATATATTTGTATTAAAAGATTTATTGAATACCCGGTTACTTTAAAAATTTAGAATCATGTATCCATAAGCTTCAAATCATGGCTCTACCTCAGTCCAGGAATGTGCTGGGATGGATAGAATCTTAGGAATGAAAAAAGTTCTAGTAGGAAACATTTTTTAATGGGCCTAATGTGACGCAAAATATGTGGCTTAGTTAGGCCAATAAGTCTCAAATACCAAATGGCTAAACCGAAATGAAATGTGGTAACATTCTCGTACCCATGCACCGGTCTCTAAGAGTTGCTGGAATGTACAATTTGTATGGCCTTAGTGATGAGAATATTTTGTGTGTCACTTGTGATAATGCGTGCAGTAGGCACAAGTATATGTCATTTCCGTAGATTAAAGCTTTCAAAGGACTTCTGAGTTAGTGAGACCAACCTTATTATGATTAGTAGAGTCCTTTCCAACTTCGTCGTATGATTTCACTCCTCCTTTCTCTTATGTCAGTCGCTTGACTCCCCTCCCTCAAAAGATTATCAAACTTCACGGTTATTCACTCATATATGAGTAATCTCCGACGGTCAGAGAAGAAAGGATTTTCATGAAAACGGAAAATCTTAAACATTAGTCTATCTTCAAATGCAGGAAGGGTAGATATTCATTTCGATGAGGGCAGATTCTTACACATTAATTTGAATTGATTGATTGGAAAAACTAATTATGTAGCATTAGAAGCTTAAGTACCTGGAAAGAAGGAGAAATGTGGATGTGGAAAAGAAGAGACGCCCTCTTTAAGGATTAAAAAGAAGGAAATATTATAATATTACACTTTTTTTTCTACAGTTCCTTGTTTCATTGTAGTAACATGAATTTTGTTAAGTGATTGAGGTTAACGGTTAAAACCTCTGTGCTATAAAGAGGCTAAAGACCTAATCCTGAATATCTATACCAAATCAATAGAGGTATGCCTATGTTTGCATATACACTTATTTCACTTAACCATGGTTAAAATATATATTTTTACATCATTAAATCATTTAACAATGGTAAGTTGATGCATGTATTTTGGTGTAAGCATAAAGAGTTTATTCAAAGAAAAGAAAAAGAACCATAGCTGACATATAAGGATTGACGTTATTTTATTTTACATATTTTCTTCATAATTAAAATATTTTTAAAATAAGGTTGACGTCATTGTTTTAGACATCTTTGGATTAAAGAGAGTTGATTAAAAAGATGAAAAGACCAATGGCCTAAACATATGGGATGTCTAATGTAAAAGGTATTTTACGATTTTCTGATGTTGAAGATTAGCAAGACTTCATATTTCTTCTAGCCAAAAACATGCAATCAATGTCAGAACAAATTAAAGAACTTCTCAAAAAAGTTGCCACACCCAACGGAAAATAGAAGGTTTGCCCCTCATGACAGATCGATTTTAACAGTGTTTGGCATGTCAAAAAGCTCCAGACACTTAACATGAGATGTGGGGTTTGATTTTGAGGAAGATGCGAAGATAATCTAGTGCGATTTTTGGTTTAATACCTTTTGGCTTTTTGTATTTGGTGTTACACTAAGTTCTCTTCGTACGTACATATTTTTCCACATTTTGTGATAGTCATTTTGGATGAGAATTAAGTATTTAGTGATGAGTCACAACACTTCTTAAATTCTCACTACTAAAATACACCATTTTCGACGGAAAAACCCAATCGAAAGCGATCGGTACCGACTGAAATTGGTGGGTCAAAAATATTTAGGTTCGTATCAAAAATTGACATATGCGGTGCACCATTTGGGAATCAAATCGCAGTCTATACCATGGTGAAGTATTATTCTATAGTAGATCATTGATATTTGTCAGTCTAACACTTTCATTTTACGGTTAAGGGTCAGATTTGCCCTTGTACTATTCAAAATAAGCTACATTTATCCTCCGTTTGAATTCTTTAACAAATATACCCCCACCGTTACACTTTCGGGCCACATTTACCCTTCCACCGTTAAAACTTGTTTCCTCAAAATTTTTAAACACGTGGCATTCTCCCATTGGTCCAGATTAGCCCACCCATTGAATTCTTTAAACCCGACCGACCCGAAGACACAACCCGCCCCGACCCCCAGTACAGATGAGATGCCAACAGCAAAACAGAAGTAAAGCTACTGAAATCGGATTGAATAAATCGCAACGGAACCTCGAACAAGACTCAGCGGAACCTCGAACGACATCGAATCTCGACAGCGAAGAAGCCGAACTGTAGTTCGTACTTGAAAGATTTTAGAGCTATTTTTGAGGTATTGTTTCGCTGCATTTTCAGACCTTTTCGGGGTGGTTTGCGGCTGTCAGCCCCATGTCCGGCGAATTGGGTGGTGAAGGCGGTATGTGTATATATTTTCCGGCGAGTTCACCACTGACCGATGAGAGGAGGAGCTGAAGAAGCAGCGATGGCTTCTGCTTTTGGACGGGTCTCTAGGGTCTTAGGTCCTTTTTTGAAGAAGAAGAAGAAGAAGCTATGGTTTGTTTTGAGAGGTTCCGTCGACTGGGGTTGGAAGCTATGGAGATTGGGGGACTTAAGGTTTTTGTTGGAGAGGAAAGGGTGGTCGTTGGCGGAACCGCGGCTGTTTCGAGGAATTGTCGCCGGATTTTCGGCGAGCTGGGTTGGGTTCTGTAAGTGATGGAGACGTGAGCTGCTGGTGGTTGGCGTGGAGCTGGGTGGAGAGGTGAGAGGGTCGCCGGCGGCTGCTTTAGGTCAAGGGTCGCCGGGGCAGGTTGTGTCTTCGGGTCTGGCGGGTTTAAAGAATTCAATGGGTGGGCTAATCTGGACCAATGGGAGAATGCCACGTGTTTAAAAATTTTGAGGAAACAAGTTTTAACGGTGGAAGGGTAAATGTGGCCCGAAAGTGTAACGGTGGGGGTATATTTGTTAAAAAATTCAAACGGAGGGTAAATATAGCTTATTTTGAATAGTACAAGGGCAAATCTGACCCTTAACCGTTATTTTTTTTACTTACTCTTCAACCATATTTGTTTTTTGCAAAAATAATCGACTGATTCGGTCGATGGGTTGTTTTTCTAAAAATAAGTTATCTTTTGGTTGGTTTATTAAATTGAGTTCACCAAAGATTTGAACCCCAAAAAACGACTGACTTAACGCAGTTTTTATTTACTTTAAATAGGAAACCGACCAATTCAGTAGGTTTCTTAAAAAATAATTTTTCCGGTATATTAATATCAACCTACTCGATCGAAAAAAATAGTTTCTCATATTTTGGAGCAAAAATTCCGATTGACTCGGTTGATTTTATCAACCAAAAAAAATTAAACAAATATTAGTGCAATCGAACTTTTGATTAGTTTTTCAGTCTTTTCTTTTTTGGATGAGAAATAGCGTTTTTTTAGTAGTGTCTTCTTTCTGAATTAATTAGTGAAAATTAAATATGAAATTAACTCATTTTCTTGGTGAGAGTATTTGACGGACTCAGTAATTGTATGTGATGAATTTTGACAATTATTTATATAAATGTGCATTTCATATTTTTGTCTTCATAATGTACATGTGAACTCATGATAGATGCTCATGAATTGACGAGGACGGATGAAAGAGAAGAACGAACAAACTTCGATACATGCAAGCATCAGAAGAATAGGTGCATGCATATGACATTATAGGCAAATTAATGTGCCATCGGACGTTCAACAGGTAGTTTCACGATCGGGCACTCATACACCGACGTTGTTATTGAATACTCCCGCGGGTCGGAAGGCGGAGGAGAAGGAGGGGGACACTGGGCGAGATCTCAGCAGCGAATTCCTCATACAAATAGAGGCACCTATCAAAAAGATACTTCGACACCCTAGTTCCACCAATTAAGAAGTAGCATTCAACAATTGATGTTCCCAAATCAGTTGAGCAAAAACACCAGAGCAAAAGAGATACCTGGACACTTTCTCACCAATATCGAGAAGAGAGAGAAAAGTGAAGTAATATATAAGATAATAAGACAGAACATATATTCACATAATAGGTGTGCATTTGGGCTTGATCTGGGGACGTAGCTCAAAGAATAATATGTGAAGTTTGTTGGACCAAAACGGACAATACATATATGATATCAGAGTCAGATTTTCACAATACATGATGAAACAAACCTCAGTAAAAACACTAAATCCGAGTTTACATAAGGGTGGGTCAAAGAAAAAGACCGGCAAACTTTTAGGCTAACGAACTTTTAGAAAAAGGTATTACATAATTTAATATGGTGTGCACACTTTTAAGTTCATAACCCAAAAGACAATAATGTGAGAATTGTTGGACTAAAAGCGAACAACAAATGTGATATTAACCATTTTAAACCACAAAGCTTCATAGCCGTAGATGTAAATGAAGTGCTGTAAATGTATCTGGATATTTATGACTAAGAAGTCTGCCCAATTTGTTGTATACATATCAAGGTCAAACTATGAGGTCGTTTGGTTTAATTGTGGGATAGATGGAGATTTTTTACGGATTGGATTATTCCATCAAAATTAACTCTCTCATCTTTCGTATAGAATAGTTAATTTTAATTTTTTTATAAAATTTTGTTAGTAATTTAAATTACCCATAAGCAAAATTCTATTTCGTGATTAATATTCTTATCCTCGTAAACAAACGACCTCTCTAGAAAAGTGACCACTGTAATGTGACCCTGTAAATAAAAGGCAAAGGGGCAAGGAAAAGTAGTGTATATTACCAATCATCCACATCACATAAAGCCCCAAAAAAAAAAACGAAAGGCCATTACAATTTTTTTAGAAGAAAATAAAAACAGAAAAAAAGAAAAGCCACTAGCACTCAAGTTAATAAAAGGACTCTTACAAGAAAATAAAATGATAATTAAAGTGAGGGGGAAAAAGAGGTTGCAAACTGCCAAATCTTTTTACACACGTCATATGTAATTTTCTTTTACTTCCTTGGTTTAATACTAGTAATATATGATCCTACTCAAGCCTTATGTGGAGGGCATTGATAACACTTAGTGAAGAGGCCAAAAGTGTTAATTTGATGTACAAAATTGACCATGCTTGCCCACCCTCCAAATCCAAAACCAACAATGAAGACCCATGCCACCACAAATATGTTGGTACAATACAATCCAACCCACCTTCCCAAGAATGATGGTGGTTGCTCCACAGCATTCTGTCAACCAAGAAAAAAAAGAAAATCCAAATAATTAATGTGAATGAAAACATAATTGAATTAAGAGAAAGAGTATATTTGTTTGTGATATTTGTACCTCTCTAGCGGATGGAGAAGCAAAAGTAACCATGTGTGCCAAGGCAGGAATAATGTAGACAGTGAAGCTAACAAGAAGAGATCCAACAGTAGAATTAATGGGACCAAAGAAGGGGAAAACAATAGCCAAAAACCATATTGGAATAACCACAGGGAGTCTTGCCATTGCTCTCTTGAACAAACTCTTTGTGTCATGAACTCTGATGAATTTCTCCCATACAAAGTACAAAGGAGTACATGCAAATCCAAATGTAATAAACTGCATGCGCGCGCGTACACACATATTAATTAGTTAATTAATATTTACTACTAATTAATCAGAAAAATTAAAGAGAATGAAAAATGGTATTGACCTGATGAATAAGCATGAGAACAACAGCAGCGTCACGAAATCTAGTCCTTGGTAACAAAGCCAAAGCATTGGAGTGAGTGAGAAGCGCATCTCCAAAAGCCCAATAGACGGCACTTGCTGATGGTAGTGTCAGTGTTAGAACATAAATTGTTGCCATCAAATATATAAGCTTGAACTTCTGTGGCTTCCACATTGCGTGCATTATCTCCCTATATTATATTCACACAAAAAAATAAACACAAGAGAAGATGAGAAAGAGCGTGTGTGGAAAAGCTAGAAATATTTTCAAGAATGTTCGACTAGAAAGAATTAAAAAATATTTTTGACAAAGAATATTTAACATATATTTTATACATTTAAAATTAATATTTTACTTATATATATAGTCGTAAAGGGTAGTTAGTTGACCACTCTGTGTAAAAGGTGGCTTCGCCCCTGACTGCTGTCCCGCCCCTGTATATGTGACACCTTCTCCTACGTACGTAAAATTACTAGTAACTTTTTCTTACAGAAAATATATCGAACTGCGTTATATATATATATATATATATATATATATATATATATATATATATATATATATATATATATTTCAAGAAAATGTTATAAAAATAAAGACTTTATTTTTCGATTCTTTCTGTACGTAATTTTTGATTCTGTTATATATTTTTGAAAAATTGGAATGCAACATCTGATTATCTAATTCCATGGATTCTCATCTGTTCTAGCCAAATTGCTTGTGATCTACTGAAGATTTTGAGCCCACATAACCAATTGAAGAAATAACAGAATAATTTTTCCATGTAATATATTTAAATTTTCTTTCCATTATATTAGTTCTCTAGTAGGCAGTTTCTCTAGTATATATACTGAATTACGTTGGGGGGAATATATGTTTGTTTAAATTTTTTATTTTCATTATTAAGAATTTTGATCTCCTCAAGAATTAAAGAATAAACATATATAGGTAGGATAAGAAAAGCAGGCACCAGGTTTTCAGGAAGCATGTTCCCATTACTGGGAAAGGGATATCTAGTTAAATAATTATAAGCATGTGTTATGTCTTTACTGAGACAAACAAAAGAGTGTTAGAGGGTAACATGGATACATTCAAACCCTTATCCACTTTGTAAATTGCAAAACATATAAACCCCTTTATCTTAATTTATGTGGTAGTTTTTGACTGGAAATAAAATTTAATTAAAAAAATTTATGGTCCAAATTAATTCACAAAATTTGTGTAGTTATGATGATCTTATTAAGAAAAAATGAGAAATTTAAAATTAAGTTAATTATACATAAAAAGTATTATTTGAACGAGTAAGAAGGAAAGTATAACGCATGTAAAATCAATATATTAAATAATAAATACTCACACCGTGACAGCATGGCCACCAAAAGTATAAAGAATGTTTGTAGCACCAGTGAAGTAGAGAACCATTGTGGTTGGTCCTGAGTGCTTCACTCCCTCAACCTTTGACATGTCACAATCAACAAAAATATAATTATTAGTAAAAGAAAAGCAAGTACTAATCAAATGCCGTTCTAATATTAAAAGGTAAAGCACGCCAAAACTAAACTTTCGTACTTTCGCATGTGAGAAAAAAAGAAGCAAAAACCTTTATATATACTACTTTTTCCATCTCAAATCCAAAGTCTTGTATTTTAAAGTAGAACTTATCTAGTTTTTAATAATTTCGTATATCTGAAGCCCATCATCTTCTTGTATTCTTTTAATAAACCGTACTAATATTTGTAGTCTACTTTGTTATTCTAAAAGAATACGCTTTTTATTTACTGTTAAAAATGGTCAAAATTTTGCCTGCAGACACTCAAATAGTTATTCCTTCTGGTCCACTTTAATTGATTTTTTAGCTATTTTTACATTTATTAAAAAATTCTCCCTAGCGTTAATCAATAATAAAATTGATCATATTAACCTTAATTTATTCATTAAAAATACAATAAATACTCCTAGGATCTTTACTCCAAGGGAAATTTTGAAAAAAAAATAAGTTAATTCATTTTTGATATCTGAAAAAATTAAATATTGTGGACCAAATAAAAAAGGATAAAAAATTAAGTAAAGTGGACCGGAGGGAGTATTTTTGTTAATAAACATAATTAAAAGAAAGAAAAAAACATTTTAAAATACCTGTCCATTGAGAAGAGAAGCTATGGTAAGATACCATGCAGTGTAAGTTGTCATGAGAAGGCCTACAAATGACCAAATTCTGTAGTTGTGGAATGAAGGAATGAACACAGTTGTAGCACAACAGGCTCCAAATATATAAGTCCAAGTTCTCTTATCAAGATGGTCATTAATATAATATATGTTGCTGCAATCAATCAAGAAAAAATAATTAAATAATAATATCTTATTATACCGTTTCTATTTAAATTAAAGAAATACTATATCGAATTATTTATCCATTTACTTTGATCAAATCTTAATATTTGAACATGACATATAGAAATCATAATTTCACAATATTGAGAAACCACATAGAGAATAGTACTAGTAGTAGTACAAGTCGAGATTGTTTTTATTTATTTACTGGAGATGCTAAAAATTGTGTAATTGATTACCTTGCACATGCAATTAGCTGAATGACTGATCCAAAAAGAAGAAAAGTGCAGTTAAAAAAGAGACCAATATTCCTCCAATGCTTTCCTAGTAGTCCATCAAGAACTTCAAACCACTGCAAAAGTCAGATATGAAGATATATAGAAAGGAAGAATTAAGGACAACTGGAAAATCGAAAGAAAAATAATTTTCTCTTTAAATGAATTGATGCGAATTTAAATTTATCGGACCAGTAAATTCATGTGTATTTATAAATAAGACTTTAATCTTACGAATATACAACAACAACAACAACAACAACAATTCAGTGGAATCCCACAAGTAGGATCTGTGAAGGGTACTATTTACACAGACCTTATCCCTATTCGGAGTAGAGAGACGATAGATCCTCAACTAAAAAATATAAAAATAAAAAGTGGCGCGGTAATATCAGAGTAAGCAAGAAAGAAAGAACGATAACATAAGCAACGTAGTAATCAGAAAATAAAGGGAAGACAATAACAATAAGCAGTAACAAATATGAAAAATAAAATTACCTGAATTACATGGTTTCTGAAATCAACTTTTTCTCTTTCTTTTCTAGTTCTGTACTCAACGTAGAGAACACTTATAAGATAAGCAGTCCAGCTTCCCATTAACCCATAGAAGAGTTGGAAAATAATTCCAGACATCATTCCCAGTTGTGAAAATGAATATGGCAGTGTAAGTAGCACTTGAGCAACCTAATTTTAATTTTTAATCAAAAAGTATAAATACTGAATGCGTGATAAATTTGTTAAACAATAAAAATAACATTTAAAAATAAAACCTGGTTAGAAGAACAGCTAAACCATGCATCATAAACAGAGCCACCATGCCAAAAAAAATTCGACAATTTGCTTTTGACAGAGTTATTGGAATTGGCTTCTTCTCCTTCTCTCTCCATTTCCAAGTAATTTCCAGCAATAACAGTCTCAACTTTCTCAGAAGCCATGGCTATGGACTGTGGAGTGAGAGTTGTGAAGTAGTAACAAGAATGGAATGAGATTTGCTCAGGTTATTAATTATATATATATAAATAGAAAGGAGAAGGCAGTGATAATTTCTTTTTAAATTTGAAAAAATTCCCTTTATTTATAGTTGTTTATTCAATTTGGTATTGGAGCAATGATAGGGTTACCCCTGAATGGACCTAACTAAGATGCCTTTACTTAGGGTCTCCTATTTAGGCCAACTAAGGATTGAGATTGAACATTATTATTTCAACGCAACTTAGCTGAAAAAGAAAAAAGGAAAAAAGCAAAAGAAGAAAATTATATGTGGATACATTTTTATTTTATTTTTTTGAGAGTGATGGAAGTAACTAGTAAAAGAACGAGCACAGTAAGAATTCGACAGTTGTGTAGTCTACTTCCCTGCCCGATTATTTTAAATTCGTGTCGCATATGATTCATTAAAAGAGAATCTCTTCCCATTGAAATTTTTTATATGAGTTTGAATCTCACTAAAAAAAAAGTTTACATTTTTTTACAAAAGATTAGCGATTGATTGTCGGTTGGACAACACTTAATGTGGATTAATCTCAAAAACCTAACTTAGTGGTCATGATTTTAATTTAGAATAAAAGGTACTTAATTAACGCAATCATTTAGTTTATGCATCATCTGTCTGTCCTAATTAACAATCTCACTCCCCCGGTCACAATTATCCCCTAACTATTTACCCTTCAAAATATCTGCAACTTTAGCAAAAACCTATCGGAAGTCGAGGCGGAGCCACATTCAACTAAAGGGTGTCATTGTATTATTAGATAATTTTTTTTGTTTTATATATATTTACTATGTGTTAACTCTCCTAGATTTTTCGGTGTATCTTTTTCATATTTTAATACCTCTTGATGAAAATTTTGGTTTAGCGGCTCGAGAAAATTGTACGTGACAATTATTTTGTATGTTAATTTTACAAAACATGGCCTCCTTACAAATCTTGGAACTAAAGGCGGAGCTATATGCTGTGAAGAGAGTACAGTTCAATCTCCTTATTAAGAAATTATATTGAGTACATATACATAATAAGGTAAAACAAATTATTCAATATAGAAATATTTATTATTAAGTCCTTTGACATTAGAGAAGTAAATACCATAATTTTTAGCAAATACACCATTTATAACCCCATTCTCACCAATCTTGCAGTGGTACTGTAACAGTACCTCCTTTCTTTCCGATTCTTTATTAGAAAAATTACGTCCAAGGTCAAATGTATACATTGCATTTATTATTTGTATGCATACTTTTAGAAATTTACCATCGTAATTATATTTGAATTTTATAGTAAATTTATGGAAAATAAGTGATTAATTGTTTTGAACGTAATAAGAGAGCAACAATCTCTCATATTTCACTTGGTTAGAGTATTCGCTTATTTAAAGGAGATGTTGAATTTGACTCTCATCAAAAGCATTTTATTTTTGTTGCATACGAATACAATTGACACAAACTGTATTCGTTGAGCGTAGTTTTATTTGTGGGCCAACAGGTAAGAGTATGGGCCTAACCTCTCATGATCGCACGAGCGGGCTGACCCACCTAAAGCAGTCTCTTTTTCAAGAAGCCCACTTTAGCGATTCAACTTTTTTCTTAATGTTTAAAGAGAGAACTGATTTCATCCGTTGCATTAGAGGAAGGGGACGTTTAATCTTTACGATATATTTATGTATTTACTATTTCACTCTCAGAGTTTTTTTATACTTTCTATATATTCGTTTCCACTGATTTATTTATTTTGGCCAAATTAAATAATTGCCCAAAATCAATTTTTAACAATTTTGGGTTCATCAGGGACGAAACTTTGCTCCCTGTTTTCTGTTGAGTGATATAGGATAGAGGCGGGTGTTTAATATTTGATATTGGAAAGGGAAAGGTTTATATTATTAATTAAGCAGAAGAATGGAGTGAATGATTGCATGGAGGAGTGGTATTAGTGCTTAAAATGATTAATGCCACACGTGTGACAACTGGCATTAGAAAAGATCTAAGTGCTTTGGACTTTTTATTAGGACAAAGCTAATCTTTTTGCCTTTGGATGCGTTACAAGCTAATCATGCTCACGGGGAGCAATGAGCAGTCCAAATAATTTTAATGAAATCTGATTTTATTATTATACATAGAAATAGAAAAAGGAAAGACCTTACAACTAAAAAGGGTTTTTTAGCCCTTTATTTCTTGGGATTCCTGCGTAAATGCGAAATATTTTATGTATCGAGTTGTCCTACTTAAAAAAAATTGAGATGAATATTGTATTTATTGAAATTTAAAAAAAAATATGCTTGTGGGACATAAAGTTGCATGTTTATTTGTTTGATCAAGAAGCTATATGTATAATAACAAAATTTGGCAACAGATCAATAAGTGACCACGGACTTTTTCACAAGTCCAGCCCACATCTTTGGGGAGCTTAATTGTTCTTAAACACAGTTCATAAGGCTCAATATCTAGTGCAACTCCATTTTTTCATGAATGGTTTCTGCGGGTTGGGCTCCAGCCTATGGACTGGCCTAGTTTGGGTCAAGACATGGTCCATTAATAGTTGGATACAGTCATAAGGGATTTTTTAGCGTCCTATTTAACCTAATTTTTAAAATAAAAAAAAAGTTTAACCGATACTGTTATGAAATATTAGATTATGGTGGATGTCCATAACTCCTATAACACCCACTACTTTTATCCATTATCTCCATAACTCCTGTTAGAAAATACGCTTAACGCTAGAGGGGGGGTGAATAGCGTTATAATAAAATTTAGCGTAAACTTGCGGAATTTAAAAATTGCAGGAAATAATTAAGTGCGTTAAATAAATAAAAGGAAAGAACGCACCGATATATTCTGGTTCACCACAACACGAGGCTAGTCCAGTCCCCGAGAGACTCTCTCGAGATTTTCACTAACTTGTGTAGCTTACGGGTGCTCAACAAACCTTTACAAAGTAAGGACACAAGCCTTAACACCTTTGCTCGGAGATACAACACTCCAAGACTTCAACCAAGGAAACACAAGTTCCTTACAACAAGAGAATCACAATTCTCTTACAAGTGTGTAAAACACTTAACACTCAAACAAAATACTCCTTTATGAGTAGGTATGAGTAAAAGAAGTCAGCTCTAGATCACAACAACTTTGGACAAGGATATGGCTCTCAAAAGCTTTATGAAATTGAATATAAAGTGATAAACAAAAGTATGCAAGCTTATAGCAATGTAATGATCAGTTGTAGTATGTTGTTGTGTTTAAAACACTGAAATGAAGCTGTATTTATAGTTGAAAAACTTGGCATTACCGTTGCCTAATTGCCAATTAAGAGTTGCTGATTTTACTCACTGACAATCGATTGTCAAACCCCAACAATCGATTGTCTGCCAGTCAGATCAAAATTCAATCCCAGATTTTACGCTTGATAATCGATTACTTACAATCCATAATCGATTACTGGCAACGTTCAAAAAATCATTTCCAGATTTTACCACAAACAATCGATTGTCCAGAATCAACAATCGATTACTCAGCAACGTTCAAAAAATCTTTTCCGGATTTTAATCAAACAATCGATTATACCAAATCAATAATCGATTACCCAATAACGTTCAAAAAATCTTTTCCGGATTTTAATCATAACAATCGATTATACAGAATCAATAATCGATTACCTGACGGTATTTGAAAACTTTACGACAACGGTCAGCTTCACAATCGATTGCACAAAGTCAACAATCGATTACTTATCAGTTTTTGAAAATCATTTTAGACACTGCCTCTTGACAATCGATTGTTATATACTCACAATCGATTATTTAATAGTTTTGAAAAAGTCTGGAAGTCACTGCCTCAACACAATCGATTGTCATAAGTTCACAATCGATTATTTTGTGACTTTGAAAAATCTGAAGGACACTGTCTCTTCACAATCGATTGTCATTAGCTTCACAATCGACTATTCTGAGTTTTGAAAAACTTTGATGGACACTGCCTCATCACAATCGATTGTCATGCAGGTTTGAAAAATCTGATGCTCACTGTCTTACTCACAATCGATTGTCATTAGTTCACAATCGATTGTCATGCAGTCTTGGCTTAAAAACAATCGATTATCATAAGTACATAATCAATTATCTTAGTCTAGATTTTTAAGGCATGTCTAAAAATTATTTTGACTACTGTAAATATGCATGATTTAAAATCATTTGACTTTAAATTAAATATGCATGATTTTGGAAAATAGTTTTATGAGAGAAGCCATGTTACGAGTCAAGTTGTAGGATCAAGATCACAAATTAGAATGACTCAATTAAACTTATAAAACTTTGTCTTGAGCTTGAATCTCGTTGTATATCAATTGTGCGCTTGTTTCTTGAACTTCGTCATATATCAATTTTCGCTTCGTTTGTCATTCATCAAAACCTACACAAAAGAACACACGTTTTAGTATATTGCATTGAGAACGTGTTTCCAACAATTTCCCCCTTTTTGATAATGGCAAACATTAAGCGGGATATGCAAGACAAGCAATTTATATTGACGATTCAAGACAAGTATATACATGTAACAAGTATGCAATTTGTTCCCCCTCAATTTGAGAATTCCCCCTCAATTTAAGCTTATAAATATTGAGAGTGCATACCTGTTATCTTCCCCCTTTTGCCATTAGCAAAAATAATAATAAGATGCCAAAGATGAAATAAACCTTGTTTATTTATTGAAAAGAAAAAAAAAACAGCAACATCAACCCGAATAATAGCAACATAATCGATTATTGATACGAAATAATCGATTTTTAGATGACGGAAACCGATTGTTGCACGTCAAGCTTTATAATTCCCCTTTCCTTTGGGGCGATACCTGCAAAAATCGTTAGACGTCTCCGACGCTCAAGTTAGAAATCTTGTAATAAAAAAATGCAATGCATGACTTAGATCAACGTGGAGTCAAGGATCCCGAGTTCACTGCGAATTCGGAAGAAGGACTCTTTCTCTAAAGGCTTTGTAAAGATGTCTGCCAATTGGTTTTTGGTTTCAACAAATTCAATTTCGACATCGCCTTTGAGAACGTGATCTCTAATAAAATGATGTCTAATTTCAATGTGTTTCGTTCGCGAATGAAGAACGGGGTTCTTCGTCAAGCATATGGCACTAGTATTATCACATCTAAAAGGGATATGATCAAGACTTGGGCCAAAGTCCAAGAGTTGTTGTTTCATCCATAGGATTTGAGCGCAACAACTCCCCGCAGCTACATATTCAGCCTCGGTTGTGGACAACGCAACACTTACTTGTTTCTTGCTAAACCAAGAAACGAGAGAACTACCGAGCAAATGGCAAGTGCCACTAGTGCTCTTGCGGTCCAATTTGCATCCAGCAAAATCGGAATCGGAGTAGCCAACAAGTTGGCATGAAGAGCCTTTGGGGTACCATAGACCCACATTTGTAGTACCAACAAGATACCTTAAAATCCGTTTTACCGCAGTAAGGTGAGACTCCTTCGGACACGATTGATAACGAGCGCATAAGCATACGCTAAATCGTTTCAGCAATTCTTTGCAATATTTGGTTTGACAAATGAATGTACCTTCTTTCATTTGCTTTACTTGTAATCCCAAAAAGAATGTTAACTCACCCATCATAGACATCTCAAATTCGCTTGTCATTAGATCGGAAAATTCCTTGCATAAAACATTGTTAGTAGCACCAAATGTAATATCATCTACATATATTTGAACTAACAAAATATCATTGTTTTTATGCTTAACAAAGAGAGTTGTGTCAACTTTCCCCCTAATGAAATCATTTTCCAAAAGAAACTTACTCAATCTTTCATACCAAGCTTGGGGAGCTTGTTTTAAACCATAAAGAGCCTTTTTGAGTTTGAAAACATGATCGGGAGATTTAAAATCTTCAAAACCGGGGGGTTGTTCAACATAAACTTCTTCTTGAATAAAACCGTTTAGAAAGGCACTTTTCACATCCATTTGATATAAATTGAAATTCATAGAAGAGGCAAATGCAAGCAATAAGCGAATAGCTTCTAATCTAGCTACGGGAGCATATGTTTCCTCATAGTCAATACCTTCTTCTTGATTATAGCCTTTTGCTACAAGCCTAGCTTTGTTTCTAGTGATTATACCATTTTCATCTAGTTTATTGCGAAAAACCCATTTCGTACCAATTATGGTATGACCTTCGGGTCTTGGCACCAAATCCCAAACGTCATTGCGTTCGAATTGGTTAAGCTCCTCTTGCATTGCCAAGGTCCAAAATTCATCCCCAATTGCATCTGAGATGGTTTTGGGTTCAATTTGAGAAACAAAAGCAGTATGCTCTAAGGTATTTTTGAGAGAGTTTCGGGTACTTACCTTGTCTCCAACGTTGCCAATTACCTGTTCGAGAGGGTGATCTTTGATTGTCCTCCACTCGTTAGGCACATTCATTTCTTTTTTCAATTGTGGCGCTTCTTCCGTTGGTTGTTCCTCAGTTTCATCTTTATTTTCCTTGGGTGGTTCCTCTTGTATTTTGTCTTTCAAGCTATCTAAGATACCTGCAAGATCAAAACCGGAATCCTTTCTCGCCAAGCGATCACTATTTTCGGAAAATACAACATGAGGGGATTCCTCCACAATTTGGGTTCTTTTATTAAAGACCCTATATGCTTTACTACGTGAGGAATATCCAATGAAAATACCTTCATCCGACTTAGCATCAAATTTACCCAATTGGTCTTTGCCATTGTTATGAACAAAACATTTGCAACCAAAAACTCTAAAATAGGAAATATTTGGTTTTCTTCCATGAGTATCGGCCGAATTACTACTCTATTTAGAACATAGCAAGCGGTACTCACGGCGTCCGCCCAAAAATGTTTGGGTATCTTAGCTTCGTCGAGCATGGTTCTAGCCATCTCTTCGAGACACCTATTTTTCCTTTCCACCACCCCATTTTGTTGTTGTGTACGTGGAGCGAAAAAGGTATGCTCGATTCCGAGTTCATCACAAAAGTTCCCAAAGAGATTGTGATCAAACTCTCCCCCATGATCACTTCTAATTGAAGTGACGGTTGTTTCTCTCTCATTTTGAATACGCTTAAGAAAATATTTAAAATTTTGAAAAGCATCACTTTTATTGGCAAGAAATAAAGTCCAAGTAGATCTCGAGTAATCATCAACAATCACAAAAGCATATCTATTTCTTCCTAGACTTTCAATGCGAGAAGGACCAAATAAATCCATATGAAGTAATTGCAATGGTCTAGAAGTTGAAACAATGTTTTTAGATTTGAAAGATGCTTTTGTTTGCTTCCCCTTTTGACACGAGTCACAAATAGAGTCATTTTCAAATTTTAAATCGGGAAGACCAACAACTAAGTTTTGAGAAATCAATTTGTTCAAAAGATGCATATTGATATGTGCTACTCTACGATGCCATAGCCAAGTATCATCCTCTTTACTCATTAGACAGTCAACATAATCGGGTGAGGAATTAGCAAGATCAACCATATAAAGATTATCCACTCTAAAACCACGGAGGATAATTTTGAAATCACTACGTCTGAACACTAAGCATTCATCCGAATCAAATAAAGCAAGATTTCCCTTGTCACACAGTTGGCTTATGCTCAAGAGATTATGCTTTAATCCTTTAACAAGTAATATATGCTTAATAGAGGAATTTTCATCCTTACCGACCGAGCCGATGCCGATGATCTTTCCTTTATTGTTATCACCGAAGATAACACTTCCTCCTTCTTTGTGCTCTAATTGAAGGAATTTGGATTCATCTCCCGTCATATGCTTGGAGCATCCACTATCAAGGTACCATAGTACACTTGATCCCTTCAAGCACACCTACAAAACAAATTAATGTTCTTTAGGTACCCATGCCATCTTGGGTCCTTGGGGGTTAGGCATATTATAATGATGCGATTGAGTAATATGTCTATGACGTGTAAAGCATGCAGGAGCAATATGACCAATGCGTCTACAATAATGACAAGTCACATTTGGGTTATGCATCCTTCTAGGTTCATAGTAACTAGACGGATGAAAGTTTCTTACTCTATTTTGAACACTATGACTATTTCGCATTTCATGAGAATTATTTCTCCTACTATGAGCTCTAGGATGGGCAGCATTTCTAGAGTGATTGTTTCTCGGTTGAGGGCCATTTCTAGGTCTTCTCAAAGGTTCAATATTTGGCCTAAAATATGCATCATTTCTAGGGTAACTATTTCTAGGTGGTAAGTCATTTCTAGGTCTCCTAAAATGTTCAACATTTTGTCTAGCATGCATATTGGTTCTAGGATTGCTATTTCTAGGATAAGCATTTGTTTTATTAGTCCTAGGTTGAGCCTTAGGTGGTTGGGGTTTGGCTTCAACCTTTTCTTTAACCTCATTCTTAAATCCTATGCCATGCTTGGTTAATTTCAAATTAACAAGGACCTCATTCAAATTCTTGTGGGAAGAATTAAACTTATCTAAGGTACCTTTGAGTCTATCTACCTCATTTTTGAGATGCAAGCAAGAAGAATAATTTTTAGTAGAACTTTCAGGCTTATCGGCGCTTCTTTTTCCAAAAAAACTTGTTTTCCTCTTTCAGCTTTTCATTTTCTAAAACCAGTTTTTCTAAATCCTTTTCTTTCAAAGAAAGCTGTTTTTGAAAATCCTTTTCTTTTAATGAAGCATTTTCTTTTATGCCCTTAACAGTTTTTGAAGCCTTAATAAACTCAGCATATAATTCATCAAAAGCAGTTCGCATTTCTTCAACAGTAAAGAAGTTTTTAGACGAAATTTGACATACCTCATCTTTGTTGTCTTCATGTGCCATAAGGCAAAGATTTGCTGCTTCGTCTTCTTCTCCTTCGCTTGACTCATCTCTGGAGTCGCCTCCCCAAGAAATGTATGCACGTTGCTTTTTAAAAGGTTTCTTCTCCTTTTTGATGTTTGGGCAATTTGATTTGATGTGCCCGGTTTCACCACATTCATAGCACTTGATTTGTTCGCCTTGCTTTTTGCCCTTGCGTTCATACTCCTTGCGCATGAACTTTTGAAATCTTTTGATAACGAGTCCAAACTTGTTGTCTCCTTCCTCATCAATTTGCGGTTGGCTTGTGCTTGCCTTTAGAGCTATTCTGTGCCTCCTTTGATCATCAACAAAAGGGTTAAGAATAGTAGATTCATAGGTCTTAAGGTTACCTCTTAGTGCGTCGATGGTGACGTTTGAAACGCCAATGGATACTTGAATTGCATCGGCCTTTGATCTCCATGCCGGTGTGAGACTTCTAAGAATTTTTCGCACGAGCTCTCTATCCGTGAATGTTTTCTTGAGAGCATGTAGGTCATTTACGATTATTGAAAATCGCTCAAACATTTCGTCCACCTTTTCACCTTCCTTCATGTGAAATAATTCATAAGAATGGGTTAGGAAATCAATTTTTGCTTCCCTTACCTGGTCCGTACCTTCGTACGTAACTTCTAGCTTATCCCACATCTCCTTTGCCGTTGTGCAACACGATATTTTCCTGTAATCATCAGCATTAACAGCAAAATATAATAAATTAATTGCTTTAGCATTATTTTGAACCTTTCGGATGTCATCCGCGTCATACTCCTCCTCGGACTTAGGAACCCATTCGTTTTCCACCTTCTTTGTTGGAATTTGGTTTCCCTTCATTATCACCTTCCAGAGGTGAAAGCTATTGGACTGAATGAAGATCTTCATCCTCTCCTTCCAGTACGTGTAATTTGTACCGTTGAATAGAGGTGGTCGTGTGGAGCACTGTCCTTCATCAATTCCTGCAAAAGAATCACGAGTAGAAGTCATGGATGGTTCTCTAAAACTGTTAAGTTTTCAGAGAGTTGGGCTCTGATACGAATTGTTAGAAAGTACGCTTAACGCTAGAGGGGGGGTGAATAGCGTTATAATAAAATTTAGCGTAAACTTGCGGAATTTAAAAATTGCAGGAAATAATTAAGTGCGTTAAATAAATAAAAGGAAAGAACGCACCGATATATTCTGGTTCACCACAACACGTGGCTAGTCCAGTCCCCGAGAGACTCTCTCGAGATTTTCCACTAACTTGTTAAGCTTACGGGTGCTCAACAAACCTTTACAAAGTAAGGACACAAGCCTTAACACCTTTGCTCGGAGATACAACACTCCAAGACTTCAACCAAGGAAACACAAGTTCCTTACAACAAGAGAATCGCAATTCTCTTACAAGTGTGTAAAACACTTAACACTCAAACAAAATACTCCTTTATGAGTAGGTATGAGTAAAAGAAGTAAGCTCTAGATCACAACAACTTTGGACAAGGATATGGCTCTCAAAAGCTTTATGAAATTGAATATAAAGTGATAAACAAAAGTATGCAAGCTTATAGCAATGTAATGATCAGTTGTAGTATGTTGTTGTGTTTAAAACACTGAAATGAAGTTGTATTTATAGTTGAAAAACTTGGCATTACCGTTGCCTAATTGCCAATTGAGTTGCTGATTTTACTCACTGACAATCGATTGTCAAACCCCAACAATCGATTGTCTGCCAGTCAGATCAAAATTCAATCCCAGATTTTACGCTTGATAATCGATTACTTACAATCCATAATCGATTACTGGCAACGTTCAAAAAATCATTTCCAGATTTTACCACAAACAATCGATTGTCCAGAATCAACAATCGATTACTCAGCAACGTTCAAAAAATCTTTTCCGGATTTTAATCAAACAATCGATTATACCAAATCAATAATCGATTACCCAATAACGTTCAAAAAATCTTTTCCGGATTTTAATCATAACAATCGATTATACAGAATCAATAATCGATTACCTGACGGTATTTGAAAACTTTACAACAACGGTCAGCTTCACAATCGATTGCACAAAGTCAACAATCGATTACTTATCAGTTTTTGAAAATCATTTTAGACACTGCCTCTTGACAATCGATTGTTATATGCTCACAATCGATTATTTAATAGTTTTGAAAAAGTCTGGAAGTCACTGCCTCAACACAATCGATTGTCATAAGTTCACAATCGATTATTTTGTGACTTTGAAAAATCTGAAGGACACTGTCTCTTCACAATCGATTGTCATTAGCTTCACAATCGACTATTCTGAGTTTTGAAAAACTTTGATGGACACTGCCTCATCACAATCGATTGTCATGCAGGTTTGAAAAACCTGATGCTCACTGTCTTACTCACAATCGATTGTCATTAGTTCACAATCGATTGTCATGCAGTCTTGGCTTAAAAACAATCGATTATCATAAGTACATAATCGATTATCTTAGTCCAGATTTTTAAGGCATGTCTAAAAATTATTTTGACTACTGTAAATATGCATGATTTAAAATCATTTGACGTTAAATTAAATATGCATGATTTTGGAAAATAGTTTTATGAGAGAAGCCATGTTACGAGTCAAGTTGTAGGATCGAGATCACAAATAAGAATGACTCAATTAAACTTATAAAACTTTGTCTTGAGCTTGAATCTCGTTGAATATCAATTGTGCGCTTGTTTCTTGAACTTCGTCATATATCAATTTTCGCTTCGTTTGTCATTCATCAAAACCTACACAAAAGAACACACATTTTAGTATATTGCATTGAGAACGTGTTTCCAACAACTCCCGCTACTCCAATACTTATGGTTGTAACTCCCACACCTCCATGATCTCCCCCATGATCTTCCTCCATGATCTCAAAAGCTTAATGACATATTTATGGAATTCTTTTAGTATACCTCTATGTAGTATTATAAATAGAGGATGAGAAATCATTTTTTAATACACTTGGATACATAGAAGAAATATATTCTCTTCTCTATTTCTCTCTACTTTGTTGTCTATCTTTTTGTTTATTACTTTGAGCTAAGTTTTGTAACACGTTATCAGCACGAAGCTCTACTATCTCAAGAATCTCTTTGAGAAAATCAAGGTATTTTTTCTCCTCCTAATTTTGTTTTAATTATGTCTGACATTATGAAAAGAAAGTTTGTTGCCCTTGAAATTTCGGGCAAGAACTACATGACATGGGTGTTGGATGCTGAAATCCATTTGGATGCAATGGGTCTTGGAGACGCCATTAAAGACAGAAATAATGCATCCACCCAAGACTGTTCTAAGGCCTTGATTTTCTTGCGCCATCACCTTGATGAAGGTTTGAAAATTGAATATTTCACAGTCAAAGATCCACTTATCTTGTGGAATGGCTTAAAGGAGAGATATGAGAACTTAAAGTTGGTCACTCTGCCACAAGCACGATATGATTGGGCTCATCTGAGGCTCCTAGACTTTAAGTCTGTTTCTGAATATAATTCTACAATGTTTAGAATTACTTCTAAGTTGAAACTCTGTGGAGATACTATAACTGATTATGATATGCTTGAAAAAACGTTTACAACGTTTCATGCCTCCAATATGGTTCTGCAACAACAGTACAGAGAGAAAGGTTTCAAAAAGTACTCTGAGCTGATTTCTCTTCTCCTTGTGGCTGAGCAAAATAATGACCTGCTCATAAGAAATCACGAAAATCGACCCACTGGGTCTACACCATTGCCTGAAGTAGATAAGGTGTATTCCCATTATGCTAAGCGTGGAAAAGACTATGGCTTTAATCATGGTCGTGGTCGTGGTCGGGGTCATGGCCGTGGACGTGGACAAGGAAGAAATTTTCCTGGTGTTAGTCACCCCCCAAAGAGATATAACCACCAAAAGCGGAAATGGAATTATGAGAATCCAAAAGCAAATAGTTCAGAAACTATATGTTATCGTTGCGTGGAAAAGGGCACTGGGCAAAAATTTGCCGTGTACCAAGACATTTGGTTGAGCTTTATCAAGCATCTCTAAAGAGTAAAGGCCCTGAAACCAATTTTGTCTCTGACAATAATTTTGACATCACCCACTTGGATGTGGCAGACTTCTTTGAGCACCCTGAGGGGAAAATAGATCACTTGATCGGTGATGGATCCATGGTTAAAGAAGATTGAGCAGTTTGATATTTTTATTTTTACTTATTCGTAGTAGTTAATGAATAAACAATTATCATAGTTTACATAAGTTATCTATTATTGTGATATGGTTCAAATTTTATATTTTCGGCTTTAAGCTAGTAAAGCTAAGTATCAAGCAAGTATTCGCTAAATTTATAATATGCTTGAAATAAAATATATATATATATATATATATATTAAACAGAATGATCAGTTTCATTTTTGTGATCCTTTCTAATCTGCTCGGTGTTAATGTGTTAGCACATTAAAGGTGCTATTATGCTAGTAGTATTATGAACCTGAAACAGATTCACTGCCAACAACAATTAACTCAATTAGTTGAATCATTCTAGGTGAAACATTCAGTTCAAAACAATTCAATCAATGATCAAATATCGATATGTACCTTAAGAGTTTTATAACTTGACAAATAATCTGTATTATGGTTTTAAAATATATAAATTTTGATTACACATTCATCTTATGCTTTATTTGTAGCACATTAAGTATAGTAATAAAAGAAATATTGTGAAGACTCTTTATGCTACTACTAATTGTTAATACTTTGATATTAAAAGGAGAATAACTATGATAAAAGATTTTTTTTTTTCATAATGACCGCACTTAAACTATTATGTTGAATAATAGACTTAAATTTGTTTATTCTCATATCTATAAAAAAAAATACTAATATTTTTGTATATTTCTTTTGTATGTCAAACCATGGGAAGCAAATATGGATATCTCACAAAGCAAACTTGGATCAACGTCCAATTGTAAAAATATTTGTTTAATTGATTCATGTACCACACATACGATATTCAAAGAGAAGAAATATTCTCTCATTTAAGTATGTGTAAGGCAGATGTTACTACAATTTCTGGTAGTAGTAAAATGATTGAAGGCTCCGGAAGAGCAACTATAACTCTGCCTAAAGGAACAATATTTATCATAGAGAATGCAATGTTCTCTTCCAAGTCCAAGAGGAACTTGTTGAGTTTTAAAGATATCCGTCAAAATGGATATCATATTGAGACAATAGATGAGAATAATCTTGAATACCTCATCATTACAAAGAATGTCTCCGGCAAAAAGAGGGTTGTTGAGAAGTTCCCATCTTTATCTTGTGGCCTGTATTGGACAAAAATTAGTGCAATCGAGGCACATTCCACAGTAAACCAAAAGGTTACTGATTCCAATACTTTTGTACTTTGGCATGATCGATTGGGACATCCTGGATCAATTATGATGAGACGGATTATAGAAAACTCATATGGGCATCCATTAAAGAATTTCAAGATTCTTTTAAATAATGAATTTTCTTGCACTTCTTGTTATCAAGGCAAGTTAATTATTAGACCATCACCAACAAAGGTTGGAACTGAGTCACCTGCGTTTTTGGAACGTATACAAGGGGATATTTGTGGACCTATACACCCACCTAGTGGGTCCTTTAGATATTTTATGGTCTTAATAGACGCATCCTCTAGATGGTCTCATGTGTGCCTATTGTCATCACGCAACCTTGCGTTTGCAAAATAAATGGCACAAATAATTCGATTATGAGCACAATTTCCAGATAATCCAATTAAGTCTATTAGACTAGATTAATGCTGCTGAGTTTTCATCCCAAGCATTTAATAATTATTGCTTATCAATTGGGATAAAAGTGGAACATCCTGTAGCTCATGTTCACACTCAAAATGGTCTTGCAGAATCTTTAATTAAACGTCTGCAGTTGATTGCAAGAACATTACTCATGAAAACGAGGATGCCCACTTCGGTTTGGGGTCACGCCATTTTGCATGCAGCAATTCTAGTTCGTCTCAGACCGACGAATTATCACAAATATTCCCCGTTGCAAGTAGTTTTGGGTCATGAACCTAATATATCCCATTTAAGAATTTTTGGATGCGCAGTATATGTGCCTGTAGCACCGCCATATCGCACCAAAATGGGTCCGCAAAGAAGGTTAGGAATATATGTTGGGTTTGAATCGCCCTCCATTATTCGCTACCTCGAAACATTGACAGGGGATTTGTTCACTGCACGATTTGCAGACTGTCGATTCGATGAGACACTTTTCCCAAAATTAGGGGGAAAAGTTGGTGAAACCAAACGGGAAATTTTGTGGAAAAATCCATCGTTATCTCATCTTGATCCACATACCTTTATTTGTGAAAAAGTGGTGCAAAATATTATCCATTTGCAAAGAATAGCAAATCAAATGCCTGACGCATTCACGGACTTGAAAAGGATAACAAAATCTCACATCCCTGCAGAGAATGTTCCAATCCGTATTGATGTCCCTATTGGACAATCTTCTAGTGTCATATCTAATGAGTCGAAAGCACGCCTAAAACGTGGCAGGCCATTAGGTTCCAAAGATCGAAATCCTAGAAAAAGGAAAGCAAATGATCAAAATGACACTACGAAAGAATCTCATGAGGAAATTCACGATTTAATAAATACTGAGATTCATGAAGAATCCATTGAGTCCGAGAATCAGGAAAATAAGGAACTATCAATAAATCCAATCGATATTGAGACAAATTTAATCGAGTGGATATAGTGGTGGATTATGTCTTTCCATATAATGTTGCATCTAGCATTATGCAAGAAAGTGAGGATCTTGAACCTCAATCTGTTGGAGAATGTCGACAAAGACTTGATTGGCCAAAATGGCAAGAAGCAATCCAATCAGAATTGAATTCACTTGCAAAACGTGAAGTTTTTGGGCCTATAGTTGAAACACCTAATCGTGTTAAGCCTGTTGGCTATTGATGGGTCTTTGTACGCAAGAGAAATGAGAAAAACAAGGTACAAAGATATAAGGCACGCCTTGTTGCACAAGGATTTTCTCAAAGGCCTGGTGTCGATTATGAAGAGACATATTCACTCGTAATGGATGCTATAACTTTTTGTTATCTCATTAGTTTTGCTGTCCTTGAAAAGCTTGACATGCATTTAATGGATGTGGTTACTGCCTATCTTTATGGTTCACTTGATAATGAGATATACATGAAAATTCCCGATGGATTCAAAATTCCAAACACTCATAATTCAAAGTCCCGGGAAATGTTTTCAATCAAATTGCAAAGATCTTTGTATGGTCTAAAGCAATCAGGATGAATGTGGTATAATCGTCTTAGTGAGTATTTATTAAAGGAAGGCTATATAAATGATGCCATTTGCCCATGTGTTTTTATAAAGAAAACAACATCGGAATTTGTTGTACTTGCCGTATATGTCGATGACATAAACCTTATTGGAACTCCCATAGAACTCCAAAAGGCAATTGATTATTTAAAGAAGGAATTCGAGATGAAAGATCTCGGAAAGACAAAATTATGTCTTGGTTTGCAAATTGAATATTTGGCAAACGAAATTTTTGTTCATCAATCTGCCTATATAGAAAAGGTATTGAAACGGTTTTACATGGATGGAGCATATCCTTTAAGTACTCCGATGGTTGTTCGATCACTTGATGTGAATAATGATCCATTCCGACCGCAAGAAAATAATGAAGAGCTACTTGGTCCTAAAGTACCATATCTTAGTGCAATTGGCGCATTAATGTATCTTGCAAATACTACAAGGCCTGACATAACTTTTTCAGTTAATGTCTTAGCAAGATATAGCTCTGCTCCCACAAGGAGACATTGGAATGGAATCAAACATATATTGCGCTATCTAAAAGGGACTACCGATATGGGCTTATTTTATAGCAATAATTGCAGTCCTGATCTTGTTGGTTATGCTGATGCTGGATATTTATCTGACCCACACAAGGCTCGATCTCAAACAGGTTATGTGTTTATCTGTGGAGGCACTGCCATATCTTGGCGATCGACTAAGCAATCAATTGTGGCTGCTTCATCTAATCATGCTGAGATAATCGCTATTCATGAAGCCAGTCGAGAGTGTGTGTGGTTGAGGTCTATAATACATCATATTCGAGACAAATGTGGTTTGAAATGTGACAAACTACCCACGATTTTGTATGAAGACAATGCAGCATGCATAGCCCAATTGAAGGGAGGATTCATAAAAGGAGATAGAACAAAGCATATTTCACCAAAGTTATCTTTCACACATGATCTTCAAAAGAATGGTGATATCAATGTGCAACAGATTCGTTCAAGTGATAATATGGCTGATTTGTTCACAAAATCTCTACCAACGTCAACCTTCAAGAAGCTGGTACACAAGATTGGAATGCGAAGGCTCAAGGATGTGAATTGATGCTCTTTTCAGGGGGAGTTAATGCGCGTTGCACTCTTTTTCCCTTACAAGGTTTATTCCCACTGGGTTTTCCTTGCAAGGTTTTTAACGAGGCAACAAAAATGCATTTTGTTAGATATGTGTACTCTTTTTCCTTTCCTAGAATTTTTTTTTTTCATTGGGTTTTATTTTAGTTAAGGTTTTAACAAGGCACATTATCTTTGGACATCCAAGGGGGAGTGTTATGAAATATTAGATTATGGTGGATGTCCATAACTCCTATAACACCCACTACTTTTATCCATTATCTCCATAACTCCCACTACTCCAATACGTATGGTTGTAACTCCCACACCTCCATGATCTCCCCCATGATCTTCCTCCATGATCTCAAAAGCTTAATGACATATTTATGGAATTCTTTTAGTATACATCTATGTAGTATTATAAATAGAGGATGAGAAATCATTTTGTAATACACTTGGATATATAGAAGAAATATATTCTCTTCTCTATTTCTCTCTACTTTGTTGTCTATCTTTTTGTTTATTACTTTGAGCTAAGTTTTGTAACAGATACAAAATTTTTGGATAACTTCAGATATATTTTTCTCTTCTTTTTGACAGTTACTTTCTTCTTCTTTGTATTCATTCATGTATACAGGAGCTTCACTACTGCCTTCTTCTTCTCTATGTTCATGTCCTATATATCTAGGAGGCGTTTGGTTTCTTCCTCTTCCTAGATGCAAACACCATTGTAGGTTGTGCTTAGGGTTTCTTCTACTTGCAAAATAAGTTTGTTAGATTTGTTGTTGCTTTGACAATTTGATGATTCAGAGTTTGTTCTTTATGATATTTATTTTTTAGAAGAAATTTTGTTTTATTTCAACTATTTGGCAAATTTACATCATCTGTTCTTTTGGACTCTAGAACAGATCTCAAAAGTACAATCAATTAGAAACTCTACAACTGTTGTTGTTAAGCTAATATCCTATCACAGAATTAGTGTTGTTACAATTGTGAATACTCGCACAAAGGATAACTATTAATGTTCTGCAAAATGGGTGACCATTTAGGTAGCTTCATTCCAGTAAAGTGCACTTGAAGTGTAATCTCCTTTGCTCGTTCTTTGGCGTCTCTGCTCGATTATTGAAACCTTCTGTTGTTCCTTTCCATCGAGATGTTGTAAACTATTGCTGCAAACACCACACCTAGGATGGTTTTTCTGGGGTTTCTGTTGTTAACATTAGTAGTTAACCATTGCACTTCTGTTTCCCATGTGCCTGTCATTCTTTGATACTTTAACCATTGTAACATACCTTGCCACAGTACTTGGGAGTATAAGCAATCAAAGTATAAATGGTCGTGTGTTTCTTCAGCGTCTCTTCCACATAAAATGCATGATTGATTAATTTGAATTCCCCATTTAGCTAATCTGTCAACTGTTTCCACGCTTCTATGCAGTGCCATCCATAAGATGTATTTCTGTTTCGAGAGCATGCCAGTCACCATCAATGATTTTTTCCATCGAACCTTGGGATATTGTGGAGTGGTATGAATGTGCCTTCCTGATGCTAAATTGTCCATTTTTGGTACATGTTTGCATTCATGTTCCATCAGTTGCCCACCATTCTCTTGCGCCAAACAATTTCCTAACGAGCTAGCTAGCTTGTTTAGGTACTTCCATAGTATTAATTTCTTTTTTCTTTATGTAGTGACAATGGATCCATTTGATCCAGAGTTTGTCTTTCTTAGACATTAAGGCCCAGAGAAGTTTTGATAGAGATGCTTTATTCCATCTTTCATAGGAGATAATGTTCAAACCTCCTGCCGCCTCTTGCTTACACAGTGTTTCCCAGGCGATTGGATTCCTATGACTAGTTTCATGACTACCAGTCCACAGGTAATTCCTGCAAATTTCATTTACCAGTTTTATAATTTTTTTTGGAATGAGGAATACCTGGGCCCAATAAGTTTGCATTTCAAACAGGAGGCTTTTGATAAGTTGGATTCTGCCAGCATAAGATAGGAGTTTGGATGTCCAGCTTCTAATTCTGTCCACTATCTTCTCTACTAGGGGCATACATTGAGATGTTGTGATCTTTCTTGTGGATAAAAGTACTCCTAGGTATTTGAAAGGAAAAGTGCCCTCTGTTAGGTGGAGATCAGAGCATATTTTCTTCCTGAATTCAGTTGATACACCTGCTATATATAAGGAACTTTTATCCATATTGGCTTGAAGGCCTGATACCAGTGAGAACTGTTCAAATTCATTCATCAATAACTTCATGGAAGTGTCATTAGCCCTACAGCACATCAAAAGGTCGTCGGCAAAGCATATATGTGTGATTTGTAGTTTGGAGCATTTGGGGTGGAAATTAAAGTCTGGGTTTCTGTGTAGCTTCTTTAAAGATCTAGTTAGGTACTCCATGGCTAGAACAAATAAGTAGGGGGACATTGGGTCCCCCTGTCTTAGTCATTTCCTTGCTTCAAATTTGTTGGTCAGTCCTCCATTTATCAAAAGAGAGTAACTGACTATTGAGACACAATTCATTATTAGGACTATTATTTTGTAAGGAATTCCAAATTCAAGTACCACTGCCTTGAGAAAGTCCCATTCAACAGAATCGTAAGCGTTCCAAATGTCAACTTTAATCATGCATCTAAGGGATATTGTCTTGTGATTATAGCCTTTGATCAGCTCATGTGCCATAATAACATTATCAAGAATGTTTCTCCCCTCAATGAAGGCCGATTGGGACTACCCAACTAAATAATCGACAACCAGCTTTAGCCTATTTGTTAGGATCTTAGAGATGATTTTGTACAGTATTGAACAGTAGGCAATGGGTCGATATTCTTTGACATAGCTGGGGTTTTTTACTTTTGGAATCAATGTGATAGTTGTGCAATTAATCTGTTTCAAAAGTTTTCCAGTTTGGAAGAACTGCTGCACTGCTTGTGTAACTCCCCCCCCCCCCCCCACAATTGGCCAAAATTATTTAAAGAATTCTGCAGGATAGCCATCAATACCTGGAGTCTTATCTTGAGGAAGATTCTGCACAATCTGATGGATCTCCTTTTCTGTTACTGGTACCATGAGTTGCTGCTGTTGGTGCAGTGTTAGGCAGGGTACATCTTTGACCACAGTGATGTCAATGCCTGGTAGCTGAGCTGCTGCTGTACCCAGTAATTTGTGAAAGAACTGGGCGAATTGTTGTTGAATCTGCAGTGGATCAGTAGGCTTCATCTGGTTTTCTATAAGGATACAGCTCACTTTATTTCTTACTTGTCTGGATTCTATGTAGGCATGAAAGTATTTTGTATTGTTATCTCCCAGTTGGATCCAATTGGCTCTTGATTTTTGCCTCAGTATTTGTTCTTGAACTGCTTCCCATTTTTCAATGTTTTGTAAGAACTGTTTTTCTTTTTGGATCTCCTGTTTGTTAAAATGGTCTTCATTCAGTCTGCTTTGTGTTGCATTCAGTTCTTCTCTCATTTGTTGCAGTTTCTTCTCCAAAGAGGAGTGTTCCTTGTGAATGTGTCTGGTAGTTTTTTCAGTTTGCTCCGGATAGAGTGCATAGCGTAGCCTTGGTGTTGTTGGCTCCAAACTCTTTGAACTGCTTCCCTGTAGTCCTCTTGCTGCATAATTTGTGAGTAATCTGTATGGTCTGTGCACTTTGGTTTTTGCAACTTCAGTATCTATCATTATGGGTGTGTGATCTGAGCATCCAGGCAGCATGTATACTGCTTCCACTCCGGTGTAAGTGTTGAACCACTCAGCATTACCAAAAGCCCAGTCGATGTGACTATAAATCATGTGTTCCCCATCTCTCTTATTGCTCCAAGAGAATATGTTCCCTTGTTTGGTAATCTGTCCTACTCCAATATCATCAATGCAACATTGGAAGTCAGCCATCTCTGATTTGTGTACTGGTTGCCCATTAAGTCTGTCATCCACTCCTAACACACTGTTAAAGTCACCCATTATAAGCCATGGACCACTATATTGGACAGTTCTCAAACTCCCCCATAGGGATACTCTTTGCTGGATGGAATGCAGGCCATACACAAAGGTGATGTAGCTAGCAAATGTGGAGTTCTTGTCTGTCACCCAGCAGTGAATCATTTGGTCAGTGGTTTCTAGAGGTACAACATGAACATTTGACAATTTACACATTATCCATATCCTCCCATTAGGTGCACAAGCATAGTTATTTTCAATGTTCCATTCACCTCCCAATTTCTTGTAGATTGTCTGTGAATGAGACTGTTTCACTCTAGTTTCTAGACAAGCTACCATGTCTACTTTATTGGTCCTCAAGAACTTTACTAGCTCTCTCTGTTTTGTAGGACTTGTTAAGCCCTCTAATGTTCCAGGAGACAATGATCATGGATGATATTGGTTGCTTGAGATTCTCATTTATCCTTAATGGATGTCTCTCTTCTGTTGTCTCTCTATTGTTGGTTCCATTCGGCTGATTCCTTTAAAATTAATGCAGTGGATGTATTCTTGGTAGTCAACTCAGCATAGTTGATCTCCCCTTTGTCAATAGTCTCATTAGATCCTTTTACAGTTGCTACATGTTTGCCTCAGTTGTTCATTAATAGTTCCACCTCAGGTTGAAATGTTTGTTCCTCATGCTGTTGATTGACTATAGTCTCCTCCATTACAGGTTTTGGTTTCCATTTCAATTTGGTTTTATTCTTGATCCTTTTTCTCTGATTCTGTGGCCTTTGAGCCTGTTGCTCCTCCTTCTGACATTCTCCATTTTTGTGCCTAAATGAGTTACATTCTAGATAGAATATTGGTTTCCATTCGAACTCCACTGGCTGCAACCAGCTTCTTCCATCTGGTATCTCAATATAGACTTCATCAGGTAAGGGTTGGGTTATGTCCATTTCCACTAGGATTCTAGCAAAGGAAATCCTTTCACAAGCAGCAGTAAGCCTATAGTGCATAAAGGCTTCTCAATTAAACTAGCTATTCTACCTAAGTTCTCCTCTGCCCAGCATTGAATTGGCAAGCCAGGAAAGTTAATCCAAATTGGTACAATTCGCATTGACTCATTTTGGATCTGAAAATGGATCCCAGTCTTTCAATATCATAGGCTTACCATTGAAGGTGTAAGGACCAGTTTGCATTATCAGTCTTTTGTCCTCCATATATTCGAACTTAAATATGAAGTAGCCATCATCATATAACATCACTATAGGTGTTATAACAGCATGCCAAACTCCATAGACATATTTGAGCATTTCCTTGAAAGACGGATTACCTCCTATTACATAACCGATTGAAGCAATCTTCCATTTCTGGCTCTGTATTTCTATCTCCTTGGGATTTAGTTTTGCAATTTTCACTCCATCGTTCATCATCGGAGGGTGGTACTTGAGTTGCATTCCCTGATTTGGAGTTATATTACCTTGAACAACTTCATCAAATGTTTGCTTCTGCGATTCAACTGAGTATGTGAGCTTCCTCGCTGTTGCTTCCATATCTGGTTCCTTTGATTGCCTTTTTGATTCCTCCTTCTCCGATACATGTTGCATGACTATCGGAACACTTCCCATTCCATAGAACCATTGTAGCAATGAAATTGTGTTTAATCTCTGTGGGATTCCACTTTCAGGGGTTACCAATCGCGTCATAGATATAGTGTGGGTGAGTATTTTGTGTAGGTGATGGTGGACTGTGGTGGCCGGCGGCGGTGAGCTACTCGCTTTTTCGTCGCCAGAGTCTCTCTTTCTCTCTCTACACTGGTTGTTATCTTATCATCTCCATAAGTTATGTCTCAAAATTGAGTACCTTTGGAGTAGAATTGGATGTTGAATCATGTATTGGATTGTTGAAATTCAAAGGAAAAGTTTGTATTTCAGAACTTAAAATCCGATTTCTGGAAATTCATTGAAGAGATAGAACTATTTTAAGATACCAATATTTTGAATTTGCATTGAAAAGATAGAAGAACTTATGATTTGATTTTTAAAGTTGCATTGAAGAGATAGAACTACTTAAAATACGATTCTTCTAAAGTTCCATTGGAAAGATAGAAAAACTTCATACTGATTCTGAAGTTAAATTGAAGAAATAGAACTATCTAAGATCCGTTTTTTTGAAGTTGCATTGGAAAGGTAGAAGAACTTTAGATCCCAGTGGATAAATTCTAATTTTTGGTGCAATGCTGATATAACTTCAGCGGCAGCCCCAAAAGTGGATATTTATCAAAATGCCCTTAATTTTTTTGTGTATACACAAAATTAGAATAATTTTTAACCAATTTAGCTGAGTTTTCCTATTTGTTAAAAGTAACTAAAGTTTTTTATAAAATATTTACAAAATCCATCAATATCTACAATTTATTTACACCTTGAATATAATTTTTTGTTTCACAGAATCCGGTTAAAAGTATCAATTATATACAACTTGTATATAATTTTTTTAATTCGATCAAAAAGCTAGAATTGACATATAACTTATATACAACTTACATATAATCATATTACTTATGTATATTTTCCATACAAATAGTTCTTCTATTAAACACTTTGTATGCTTTACTATATGGTGAATATCTCAAGAATACTCTGTGACGACCGGTCAGACACCCATGCAAGTGCATGTGATCGTGAAATAATAAAGTAGTGAGTAGACTATCATTCCCACGAAGACTGGTGATTAGCTTATGACTGATTTAAACCCAATTCCTTTATCTACCCAAGAGACTGTTCACAGAAGAGAGTTTTGATTGTTTTACTAACAAAACTATAGGAAATTAATCTAGCTAAGACAGGTAATCAAACAAATAGCAATTGGCTGGTAACAAACAATGGAGAGTGATATTCCAGGGTCATGGGCGTAATTAACAATCGTGTTGCATTCTTAGCTTTAAACGACAAATCAATTTATCTGGGTTGTTGATTGACAAGGTTAATATTACTCATATGAATATGTCGAGTTCTTACTCGCCAATTCAAGTCAACTCAACGCCTATATGTCTATGGAATCAAGATTAACAAGAATGCATTTACAACTCATGTATCTCAACCAAGCAAGGGAATTGGGTATATCTCTATCCCAATTGTGAATCTGTACCCCGAGGCCCGGGTTTAAGAACTTTCTCTATTTAATTTTATATACAATCTAAAGTTTCCACTTTCGAGTTCAACTAGAGATTCGTAGATAGTACTTCACTGTTAGCTACTCAACAAAAAAATTAAGAAAACAATTAAATAAACAACCAAACATGATACTCCGACTTTGTCGAATTAAATTTCAAACAACAACGTTCATGTTTTACCCATGACCCCAGAACATTGGGTTTAGCCAATTGTTCATCATAATTATGTTCAATTTCATAACAAATCGTCAAAACAAAGAGAATAAAAGAAGAGTTTGATGATCGAAAATCCGCCTTGCCTCTCTCCTTTTTGCACTATAATCTCCCGAGGTCTAAAAATATGGCAAAAGTCCTCAAAATGGCATTTTTACATGTATTTATACTAAGTAGGGTCGGACCTTTCCTGCGCAAAATAGGAGTAGCTCTGTGAAATTTGCACAGTTGCGCCGCATGGTGTGGAGCCCCATGTGGCGTGATAGTGGCGTTTATCTAAGGCTTCAACATTTGACTTCCAGGCATGTTTTACACTGTCATGCTGCACCATGCGGCGTGACATGCCACTTTTCTTAGAGCTAGTTTATTTTGTCTTCATTTAATATTCAGACTTGATACACGACCCCCGAACACGATCTCGGCTTAATGTATTGGGCTTTTACTCAGACTTCAAAGCTCCAAATTTATAGATTTAGCTCCAAATTAACTTTTGAGCTCTGGATCGCTTACTGCAAGGCATAAAACACGTACTAAGTGTAATTCATTATTATTTGAGCTCACACACACGTAAAAATGCAATCATTGGGATGTAATGTCAATGCTAAAACACGAGTTTATAGCCTAACATCAACACCCACACTTAGACAATTGCTCGTCCTCGAGCATTTTGAATTACACTGCACCTAGGGATAATAGTTCATCAAGCCCCCTTCCTGATATGCCATGCCAAGGATAATTAAAGTGGACTGAGCACCTTATCATAACATCCCACCCTCAAGATTCGTCTCAAATGTACCATGCATTAATCCCTCACCCACTTACTCTAACATAGAGGTCAATGATATTACCTTTCCTTCATGAATCACGAGCCCTCACACAACAAAAGAGAGTAGTTCCACACAATTAAATTTAAGAATATTCAGGAACTTGAGATAGAAAGAATTCACTCGCTCTCAGAAATAACATTCATATGCCAAAAGAGATGCACTATAAGCTTGCACGTAGTGTACTACTCTACTAACCGAGCTCATTCAGTCTATGATCAAGTAGGACTTTATTAGGTTGTAATGTAGGATGCGAGACGGGTAGGAGATATTTAGATATAAGAGTGACTACACCTCCCTAAGCACTTTAATACATACATTTTAACATTTAAACCACATACTTATGTCAAACCAAATCTCCACCCTCACATCACTGTAAATTACCTCATTCTTCTTTAAGCACACTTACATCAAGAGCCATCACTTATCTTTTTTCATAATAATCCAACTTTTTTTTTTCAATTCAAATGGCTCTTATTATTTTAAAACAGTGCACCTTTCTCCTTATTCTATTAGTTCCACTCAAAACCCAAATCGGCCACCCCACACTTTAACTTTTACAAAGTTCATAACAATTCAAGTGCTCATTAGAGGTGAAAGGGTTCGAATAGATGGTTAATTCAAATAAATGGATTAGGCTTGTAATGTGGTTGCCAAAAGAAACAGGAGTACAGGCTCAAAGGGGTTAACTATGATACATAACAATTAGGCTGGTAAAATATTTATATGGCTCAACAAAGAAATGCCTATATCACTTCCAAGACTGAACAAAACTACCCTTTTGCTTTGCAAACACACGGGGCAAGTTCTAAATATTAAATGCAATGCACTGAATAACAGAAAATTTTACACACACATGGCACATAACTCACGCAGGATTGGACTCATTATGACACTCTGTTCAAAGCAGTTAAGCAAAGTTAAAGTCATACAATTTTAAGGTACTTATTTAAGAGTCAAGAATTGAGCCTGGGTGTCCCAACTAAGGCCCTTACCACTCTCAAGGCACATGCAATCAAGGGAAATTGATCCTCAAACTTAGCTTTCTAAATAACGATTCCTAATTCCTAAAACTAAATCTTTTTTAACTATACCCGGTTCATGCAAAAACACTTAGAAAAGAACCGCGGCATAAAGAAAAGCCAAGAGGAAATTGTTACACTACCTAAAACGGAAAAAGAATAAAGAAAAAAAACTAACAATGAAAGACATATTTTTCGATTTTTGCATATATTAATTTTTTTTCTCAACTCATCTCCCTTAAGAAACCGGTCGACGAAATCCACCGTTGGGAAGAATCAAACTACATACTTACTTACTAACTATTACATGCCCGATAGAATTCAGAATTATAGTTTACAGACCAATTGTCTAAGAAAGCAAGAAACAAATCAAACAAAACCAACTGGCAAATGAAAAACAAAGGAAAGTACAAGTACAATCAAATAGGAAGATCTCACCCCACACTTAAGAGATTGCATTGTCCCCAATGCAAATAGTAAAATCAAGAGTAAACAAGGGACTCCCTGAGGCCCAAGGCCTAATCATCAGCACCATCGAAGCTGCGATAATACTCCTCATTATTAGAGGGAATGGAGTTCACATCTTCATCTGGTGGTAGTTGTCCTCCTCTTGCCATCCCCAACCACTGGTGAGTGATAGCGGAAAGTGGGTGATCTTGCTGCAACTCTGCCAAGTCAACCTCCCCTCGATCAGCCTGAAGGCGCAAGTCATCAAACATCAGCTGTAGAGTCTCCTCAACGCGAACCATCATATGGTCCGAATTAACAGCCGCATTAGGGGGTAAATCACTGATGTAACATCAAAGGGCCTAATAGGGTAAGACACTAGAATAATCGTGTCATAGTGAAACTCCTCCTCCACGATGTGTGCTCGCAACAATCGAGTAATCATACTCGAGTAGCGCAGACGGCAAGTCCCAAGTGGTCGCACTTTAGCCATATGCTCAAGCATGATTTTACCAAGGTCAACCTGCATCCGAGTCAACAATGCGTAAATCAAACACACCTTCAGTCGGGGTACCTCAGTGTCACTGCTGAGTGATAGCGGAAAGTGGGTGATCTTGCTGCAACTATGCCAAGTCAACCTCCCTCCGATAAGCCTGAAGGCGCAAGTCATCAAACATCATGTGTAGAGTCTCCTCAACGCGAACCATCCTCTGGTCCGAATTAACAGCCGCATTAGGGGGTAAATCACATATGTAACATCAAAGGGTCTAATAGGGTAAGACACTAGAATAATCGTGTCATAGTGAAACTCCTCCTCCACGAGGTGTGCTCGCAACAATCGAGTAATCATACTTGGGTAACGCAGACGGCGAGTCCCAAGTGGTCGCACTTTAGCCATATGCTCAAGCATGATTTTACCAAGGTCAACCTGCATCCGAGTCAACAATGTGTAAATCAAACACACCTTCAGTCGGGGTACCTCGCTGTCACTACTCGTCGGTGTGATCTTTGGATTAATCAACCGCAACAGAACCCTGGCTGGCCGCTAGAAAGTTGCCTTCTTCATGTCTCTGTGGAAATCATTAGCATCACGAGTCCATGCTGCAAAAGAGGCAGGACCACATAACAGGTGGCGAATAAGAAACCTCTGGAAAATCTTGTGGGAATGTTCTATGAACCCTATAATTCGATTGATAACATTGGAGGAGAATGGAATCACTATACCCCTTACTTGAACTTCGTAAACTGCATCCAGGTTGGCTTCAGGTTGCCAGTTGGCATAAAATTGTTTAACTAAGTTCACATTCACCGCACCACCCGGATGAAATATACTTTCAAAGCCCAAATCTCGAATATTTACGGGCCAAATTCCCACATCAATACCAACCTCAGGGTCCGGGTTGATTGTCGGCACAAATGTCTGAAACCAATGTCGACCATGGGCGAGGACAGTCTGTATACCATATTTGCACGCTGGCAACACATCCGCATCAGGGTCAATGTGTTCCTCTTCCTCCACTACTGGGGCGGGAAAGGTGCCTTTCTCCCACCACGACGGCTACTAGAACCAACCTCAAAAGAACCAGTGTTAGAGCGTTTGCTCAGGCGACGAGACAGTATATCCGTACAAGACGAACAATGTTAGCCATAACACGAAAATCCAAACAAGACAAAATGGGGGAACCACCCCACACTTATGACATTGGCATGTTCACAAGTAGAATGTATTTCAGGGATTCAGACTACCCCGATGGAAGTGCGCCGCAAGAAATCAACAATTCTCCCAACCACCAACATATAGTACAACTACAAAACTACGCCCTATGCTAGTCGAACATAGCAAAAAAATTAAGAAGCTAACTAATTAACCACCATGAGAAACAAAAGAAGTTAGACTAATGCACTACTAACAAACTTCCCAAAATACAACAAAACGCTACACAAGCACAAAGCATGAATCAACTATTCCAATTAGCAGCTAGCACACATTTTCTCATTGCAATTAATTGTCAAAAACTATAATGACACTTTCAAGGTCATTGAGGCGTTTCATCAAACACATGACCTCCACCAAATATACTTCATAATTTCAACCTTAATTCTTCCAATTTTACTACACCATTATACCAAACAACCATCCTACAACCACCAACACACAACAATGGCACCAGGTGCTTCAAATTTTACAAGTACACCACTAATTTTCGGCCTTTAAGGCACTTCCACAAACTTCACCATCACAATTTTAGTTTAGGCCTCAAGACATGGGAAAACATCTTCCACAAGTCAGGCACTAGGAAAACCCAACAAGTTAACACAAATCATGCAAAGTAAGCCATTCATTGTAGAAGAACAAAAAAGGAAACAAAACTAAAAAAAATTAACATGAAGATACTACTTAGGGTTTAGTTAATATTAAACTATACTATCCATTACACTACATTACTTAAAGACATGAGAATTGAGTAGAAAACTTACCTTGAGTGTGAATGGAGAGGATGAGGGTGTGTTTGGGTAAAGGAAAGTGAAGAATTGAAGAAGAAAAGATATTGGGAAACTTGGGGGAGGCTTTTAGGCGTGTGGAGAGAAGTGGAAATAAAAGAAAAGGGGTTAGGGGTTGGGAATACCTGTCAGATTTTAAAAAAAATATTTTTTTTGAAAGTGTACTGTCGCGTCGCATGGTGCGGCGTCCCATGCGGCGCGACAGTGGAAATTATCAGAGGCCTCCAACGTTTTGTCCTTCTGCCTATTTGTACAGCTGTGTCGCATGGAACGGCGCCCCATGTGGCGCGGTAGGCCATATTTCTCAGAGTATGATCTATTTTTGACTTTTAGCTTCCGGGTTACACCCCGACTCTTTTATGTACTTATTTTATGTCTAATTCATGCTTTTACCTGCCAAATCAAGTCTCGTGACTCCTAAATTCTAATAATCCTAAAATACAATTATGGGTTAGTAAGGTTAGCAATTGTGTTGCCTCCCAATAAATTCCTTATTTAATGTCGTAGCTCGACGGTTACAAAATTTTAATGCGTTGCCTCCCATCCAGCGCCTGATTTAACGTCGCGCCACAACTCAACATGTTCTGAAGCATCCTTCAAGTCCACTGAGGTCTTGTGACTTGCTAATTCACCACCCCAGTAATGTTTAATTTATTAACCGTTCACCAAGAAGGTGCCCGTTGAGCTCATATGTCTCAATTCCACGGCTCCATGAGGTTTCACGCTTACCACAACAAAAGGGCCCGACCATCGAGATTTAAGCTTTTCAGGGAAGAGCTTCAACCTCGAATTGAATAAGAGAACCTCTTGCCCTGGCTCGAACTCTCGAATGTGAATTTGTTTGTCATGCCACCTCTTAGTTTTATCTTTATACAATTTGGCATTTTCATATGCGTTCAATCAAAACTCCTCGAGCACATCTAGTTGCAGCAACCTCTTCTCTACAGCTAAGTCCTCATCCATATTCAACTTCTTTATCACCCAATAGGCCATGTGCTCAAGTTCAAGGGTAAGTGGCATGCCTTCCCATACACTAATTTATAAGGAGAAGCACCTATGGGAGTCTTGTATGCAGTTCTATACGCCTACAATGCGTCATCCAACTTCCCAGCCCAATCCTTTCGATTCGCGCTCACTGTTTTCTCCAGAATTTGCTTGACATCTATGTTTGAGACCTCCACTTGACCACTCGTTTGTGGGTGATAGGCAGTAAATACCTTGTGCTTGACTGCGTATTTTGCAAGGACGTTATTCAACAATTTATTATAGAAATGCGTACCTCCATCACTGATCAACACTCTGGGAGTTCCAAAACGTGCGAAGATGTGCTTCTTAACAAAGCTCCCCACCATCTTTGCATCATTAGTAGGTAGAGCAATTGCCTCTACCCACTTATACATGTAGTCGACCGCCACCAAGATGTATCTATGATCGTTAGAGGATGGAAACGGCCCCATGAAGTCTATTCCCCAAACATCGAAAAACTCCACTGCCAGAATGTTTTGCAGCGGCATCTCATGCTTCTTAGTGATCGTCCTGGTTCTTTGGCACCTGTCACACATTTTAATAAAGGTGTGTGCATCCTTAGACAATTTGGGCCAGTAAAAACCTGATTGTAGCACTTTTTCAGCGGTCTGGTCTCCACCATGATGACCTCCATTGGTGAGGCATGAATACTATGAAGTATTGCGCTCATCTCCTCCTCAGGGACACATCTCCTAACCAATTGATCTGAACATAACCTGTATAAGAATGGCTCATCCCACATGTATAGCCTGACATTATGCAAGAACTTCCTTATATTATCTGGTGTGAGTTCTGGTGGTGTCACCCCACTTGCAATGAAGTTCACATAATCAGCGTACCACGGGGTTGTGCTTACAGTGATTGCAAATAGCTGCTCGTCAAGGAATGTCTCTTTGATTGAACCCCCTTCAGCCACATGATTCTGATTTTCTAATTTGGACAAGTGATCAGCCACTTGATTCTCTGTTCCTTAGCGGTCTCGGATTTCTAGATACTACTCTTGCAACAATAGGACCCACCAAATCAATCTCGGCTTGGAATCTTTTTTCTCGAACAAATACCTGATGGCTGAGTGATCAGTGTAGATGATGACTTTGGTCCCCACATGATATGACCTGAACTTGTCAAACGCCCACACAACTGCAAGCAAATCTTTTTCACTAACGGTGTAGTTAATTTGAGCTGGATTCAGAGTTTTGCTCGCATAGTAGATGGAGTGAAAATCTTTATCTCTCCTCTGCCCCAAAACAGCCTCAACAGCCACGTCGCTTGCATCGCACATCAGCTCAAAAGGTTGCTCCCAGTCTGGAGCAATTATGATAGGTGCAGTCACACGCCTCCCTTTTAGCTCCTCTTATGCCTTCAGACAGGCATCATCGAATTTGAAAACCACATCCTTCTCAAGCAACCTGCACAAGGGAGATTTTCGAGAAGTCTTTAATAAAACGATGATAAAAACCTGCATGGCCTAAGAAACTGCGAATGCCTTTGACACATATTGGTGGAGGAAATTTTTCAATTGCTTCCACATTTGCTTTGTCTACATGCAAGCCGTCTTTAGACACTTTGTTTCCCAAAACTATGCCTTCACACACCATGAAAGGGCACTTTTCCCTGTTTAGCACCAGGTTAGTCTCTTTGCACCTAGCATGTACTTTATCGAGGTTCATTAAGCAATTATCAAATGAATACCCAAAAACAGAGAATTCATCCATGAATAATTCTAAAAATCTCTCAACCAAATCAGTAAAGATGGTCATCATACACCTTTGAAAAGTCGCAGGTGCATTACAAAGGCCAAAGGGCATTCTCCTGAATGCATACATGCCATAAGGACACGTGAAAGTTGTCTTTTCTTGGTCCTCTAGGGCTATAGCAATCTGGTTATACCCCGAGTAACCATCCAGGAAGCAGTAGTACTCCTCGCCAGCCAATTTTCTGTTAGGATTTATGCCCGTCACTAGAGGGGGGGTGAATAGTGCGGCACGAGAATGTTGATAAATATTGCGAAATTAAAATTGCAGGAGTAAAGTAAATGCGGTAATTAAAAGATTAAGGAAAGGACACACCGAATTTATACTGGTACACCACAACGTGTGGTTAGTCCAGTCCCCGAGACACTCTCTCGAGTTTCCACTAACTCCATTAAGCTTACGGGTGCTTAACAAACCGTTACACTTGCTCGTAGATGTACATTCTACAAGACTTCAACTTGCTCGAGGATACCTCACCTCAAGACTTCACCTTGCTCGTGGATACCGCACCACAAGACTTCACACACTAAGATTGAGGGTACTTAGCAAACCCGAAAATCAATGAGAAGATATGGTCTTCTCAAACACCTTTCTCTTTTACAACAAGAACTCTCTAAAAAGAGTAGATAAAGAGATACAATATTAGCTCTATGAACAACTCAAAGTTGTCTCTCAATTGGCTCAACAAAAGCTCAAAAATGATGCACAAATAATATCAATATGTATATGAATAATGAGAGGTGTTGTGTGTATCAAATCAGCTCAAAAGACCTCTATTTATAGGTGGTAGAAGTAGTATGTCCGTTGCTTAATTGGCAATCAATTATGCTGATTTTATGCCAAGATAATCGATTATCAGATTTGCATAATCGATTATGAGCTTACCATTACAAAATCGGAAGCTGATTTTGTGCTAGATTAATCGATTATTGGATTTGCATAATCGATTATCTGCCTGTCGTTCAAAAACTTTGGCAACGGATACAAGATAATCGATTATGCCCAAGTGTATAATCGATTATCCTACTCTGCGGAAATTTCCAATAAATGGAATTTCCCAGAATAATCGATTATCACTTTTGCATAATCGATTATTCACCTATGCTGTCCAGAATTGAAAACTTACTTCAAAAACCACTTTGGTTAAAATGAAAACGTTAAAATCATTTTGTTTGAAGTATTTGAAATATGTTTATGATAAATATGGTTTGATAAAAAGATTTTATGCATATTTATGATGACCTACGTTGAGCCAAAAGACGAGATAACTTAAACGTTGCTCTTACATTGGTTCTACCTAACGACCTACGCCTTGGGTCTTCGGTCTTGAACTTTTGAGCTCATCTTTGGCTTTTCCATGCAATCCATTCATCAATATGCTTCTCGGCATTCAATCTTGATTGTTTGTCATATAATAACGTTGTTTGACACTTGACTTCATTGTTTGTCATTCATCAAAACCTATACCTGAAAATCATGCTAATACAACCAAAGCACACATATCATGGATAGAATGATTTTCTACATTTTCTAGGTGGCATTGTTCAATTTCTAAAGTCAATGCAAATTCTCCACCCGGTAACAGTTCTGGTTGGGATTAAATCATTATTCCCATTCACTACCATAGTCATCCCCCTTTCTTGGGGACACATTGCACGGGACTTACCCATTTTCTTTTAGAGATGGGAAATACAATACCTGAATAAAGACACTTAATCACTTATTTTCTTACCACCTCTTTCATGATTGGATTGAGTCGGCGTTGTCGCTCGACACTGAGATAATGTCCCTCCTGTTAGATAATACGCTTAACGCTAGAGGGGGGTGAATAGCGTTATAATAAAAATTAGCGTAAACTTGCGGAATTTAAAATTTGCAGGAAATAAATAAGTGCGATAAATAAGAAAGAACACACCGAAGTATTCTGGTTCACCACAACCCGTGGCTAGTCCAGTCCCCGAGAGACTCTCTCGAGATTTCCACTAACTTGTCAAGCTTCTGGGTGCTTAACAAACCTTTACAACTTGAGGACACAAGCCTCAACACCTTTGCTCGGAGATACAACACTCCAAGACTTCAACCAAAGGAAACACAAGTTCCTTCACAACTTGAGGACACAAGCCTCAACTACCTTTGCTCGGAGATACAACACTCCAAGACTTCAACCAAGGAAACACAAGTTCCTTCACAACTTGAGGACACAAGCCTCAACTACCTTTGCTCGGAGATACAACACTCCAAGACTTCAACCAAGGAAACACAAGTTCCTTCTTACAATAAGAGAATAACAATTCTCTTCAAGTGTAGAAAACACTAAGCACTCAAACAAGACACTCCTTAATGAGTAGATATGAGTAAAAGAATATGCTCAAGATCGCAACAACTTTCGACAAGAGTTTGGCTCTCAAAAACTTATGTAATGAATATAAAATGATAAGCAATTGACTATGCAAGCTTATAGCAATTATATGATCAGTTGTTGTGTGTTGTTGTTGTCAAAACACTGAAATGAAGCTGTATTTATAGTTGAAAAACTTGGCATTACCGTTGCCTAATTGCCAATTAAGAGTTGCTGATTTTACTGTGTGACAATCGATTGTCAAGAAGCCACAATAGATTGTTTGCCAATCGTTCCAAAAATCAATCCCAAATTTTACGCTTAACAATCGATTATCCAAGATCAACAATCGATTATTGGCAACGTTCAAAAAATCATTTCCAGATTTTACGTAAAACAATCGATTGTACAAAATCAATAATCGATTATTCAGCAACGTTCAAAAAATCCTTTCCAAATTTTAATTTCAACAATCGATTATACAAAATCAATAATCGATTATTCAGCAACGTTCAAAAAATCCTTTCCAGATTTTAATTTCAACAATTGATTATACAAAATCAATAATCGATTACCTGACGGTATTTGAAAATTTTACGACAACGGTCAGCTTCACAATCGATTGTGCAATGTTAACAATCGATTATTTATCAGTCTAGAAAAATCAATTTAGACACTGCCTCGTGACAATCGATTGTTATATACTCACAATCGATTATTTAATAACTTTGAAAAAGTCTGGAAGACACTGCCTCAACACAATCGATTGTCATATGTTCACAATCGATTATTTTGTGACTTTGAAAAATCTGATGGACACTGTCTCTTCACAATCGATTGTCATTAACTTCACAATCGATTATTTTGAGCGTTGAAAAACTTTGATGGACACTGCCTCATCACAATCGATTGTCATTAACTTCACAATCGATTATTTTGAGCGTTGAAAAACTTTGATGGACACTGCCTCATCACAATCGATTGTCATAAGGTTCACAATCGATTGTCATGCAGATTTGAAAAATCTGATGCTTACTGCCTTAACACAATCGATTGTCATTAGTTCACAATCGATTGTCATGCATTCTTGGCTTAACATAATCGATTATCATAAGTACATAATCGATTATCTTAGTCCAGATTTTAGAGGCATGATTAAAAATCATTTTGACTAAAGTAAATATGCATGATTTAAAATCATTTAGCATTAAATTAAATATGCATGATTTTGTAAAAATTATTTTACGAGAGAAGCCATGTCATGAGTCAAGTTGTCGGATCAAGATCACAGTTAAGAACGACTCATGTAAAACTATGAAACTTGGTCTTGAGCTTGAATCTCGTTGTATATCAATTGTGCGCTTGTACTTGAACTTCGTCATATGTCAATTTGCGCTTGTTTTTCATTCATCAAAACCTACACATATAAACACACGTTTAGCATAATGCCTTGAGAACGTGTTTCCAACAATTTCCCCCTTTTTGATAATGGCAAACTTTAAGCGGGATATGCATATTAAGCAATTCATAATGACGATTCAAGACAAGAAAAGATATGCAACAAGTATATGGATATACAATTTGTTCCCCCTCAATATTTGAATTCCCCCTCAATTTATGCCGATAATTATTGAGAGTGCATACCCGTTATCTTCCCCCTTTTGCCATTAGCAAAAAAATGTAATAAGATGGCAAGGATTGAAAAAAAATTTGTTTATTTATTGAACATAAAGCGTGATTACTTAAACAAAGTACAATAACTCAAATAACAGCAGTACAATCGATTATTGATACGAGATAATCGATTATTAGACGACAAAAACCGATTTTTCTGAAGAAGACTCGATTATTGCGCGTCATGCTTTATAATTCCCCCTACCTTTAGGGCGATACCTGCAAAAATTCGTTAGACGTCTCCGACGCTCAAGTTATAAATCATGAAAAAAAATGCAATGCATGACTTAGATCAACGTGGAGTCAAGAATCCCGAGTTCAATACGAATTCGGAAGAAGGACTCTTTCTCTAAGGGCTTTGTAAAGATGTCGGCCAATTGATCTTTGGTTTCAACAAATTCGATTTCGACATCGCCCATGAGAACGTGATCTCTTATAAAATGATGTCTAATTTCAATGTGTTTTGTTTGCGAATGAAGAACGGGGTTCTTCGTCAAGCATATGGCACTAGTATTATCACATCTAAGAGGGATATGATCAAGACTTGGGCCATAGTCCAAGAGTTGTTGTTTCATCCATAGGATTTGAGCGCAACAACTCCCGTGGCTACATATTCAGCCTCGGTTGTGGACAACGCAACACTTACTTGTTTCTTGCTAAACGAAGAAACGAGAGAGCTACCGAGCAAATGGCAAGTGCCACTAGTGCTCTTGCGGTCCAATTTGCATCCAGCAAAATCGGAGTCGGAATAGCCAACGAGTTGGCATGAAGAACCTTTGGGGTACCATAGACCCACATTTGTAGTACCAACAAGGTACTTCAAAATCCGTTTTACCGCAGTACGGTGAGACTCCTTCGGACACGATTGATAACGGGCGCATAAGCACACGCTAAACATGATGTCCGGACGACTAGCAGTAAGATAAAGAAGAGAGCCAATCATACCTCGATACTTGTTAGTGTCGATTTCCTCACCTTTCTCATCTTTGTCTAGATGATCGGATGTGCTCATGGGAGTCGCCATTGCTTTTGCATTGTTCATTTCAAATCGTTTCAGCAATTCTTTGCAATATTTGGCTTGGCAAATGAACGTACCTTCTTTCATTTGCTTTACTTGTAATCCCAAAAAGAATGTTAACTCACCCATCATAGACATCTCAAATTCGCTTTTCTCCGATGTTGCCAAGTACCTGTTCGAGAGGGTGATCTTTGATTGTCCTCCATTCGTTAGGCATTTTAGTTTCTTTCTCCAATTGTGGCGCTTCCTCCGTTGGTTGTTCCAAAATTTCGTCTTGATTTTCCTTAGGCGTTTCCTCTTGTATTTTGTCTTTCAAGCTATCTAAAATACCTGCATGATCAAAACCGGAATCCTTTCTCGCCAAGCGAGCATTATTTTCGGAAAACACAACATGAGGGGATTCCTCCACAGTTTCGGTTCTTTTATTAAAAACCCTATATGCTTTGCTACGTGAAGAATAACCAATGAAAATTCCCTCATCGGACTTAGCATCAAATTTTCCCAATTGATCTTTTCCATTGTTATGAATAAAAACTTTACAACCGAATACTCTAAAATGGGAGATATTTGGTTTCCTTCCCTTGTAGAGTTCATAAGGAGTCTTCATGAGTATTGGCCTTATGACTACACTATTTAAGATGTAGCATGCGGTACTCACGGCATCCGCCCAAAAATGTTTGGGAATCTTAGCCTCTTCGAGCATGGTTCTAGCCATCTCTTCGAGACACCTATTTTTCCTTTCCACCATTTTGTTGTGGTGTTCGTGGAGCGGAAAAGGTATGCTCGATACCGAGTTCGTCACAAAAGTCCGCAAAGAGATTGTGATCAAACTCTCCCCCATGATCACTTCTAATTGAAGTGACGGTTGTTTCCTTTTCGTTTTGAACACGTTTAAGGAAATATTTAAAATTCTGAAAAGCATCACTTTTATGGGCAAGAAATAAAGTCCAAGTAAATCTGGAATAATCATCAACAATAACAAAAGCATAACGATTTCTTCCTAGACTTTCAATGCGAGATGGTCCAAATAAATCCATGTGAAGCAATTGCAATGGTCTAGTAGTTGAAACAATGTTTTTCGATTTGAAAGATGCTTTTGTTTGCTTCCCTTTTTGACAAGAATCACAAATAGAGTCATTTTCAAATTTCAAATTGGGAAGACCAATAACTAAGTTTTGAGAAATCAATTTGTTCAAAAGATGCATGTTTATATGTGCTACTCTACGATGCCATAGCCAAGTATCATCCTCTTTGCTCATAAGGCAATCCACATATTCGGGTGAGGAATTAGCAAGATCAACCATATAAATATTATCCACTCTAAAACCACGAAGGATAATTTTGAAATCACTACGTCTAAATACTAAGCATTCATCCAAATCAAATAAGGCAAGATTTCCCTTGTCACATAATTGTCTTATGCTCAAGAGATTATGCTTTAAACCTTTAACAAGTAATATATGCTTAATAGAAGAATTTTCATCCTTACCGACGCGATCCGATGCCGATAATCTTTCCTTTATTGTTGTCACCAAAAATAACACTTCCTACTTCTTTGTGTTCTAGTTGAAGGAATTTGGATTCGTCTCTTGTCATGTGCTTGGAGCATCCACTATCAAGGTACCATAGATACACTTGATCCCTTCAAACACACCTACAAAACAAATTAATGAGTTTTAGGTACCCATGCCATTTTGGGTCCTTGAGGGTTAGGCATATCATAATGATGCGATTGAGCGATATGTCTATGCCGTGTAAAACATGCAGGAGCAATATGACCAATTCGTCTACAATAATGACAAGTCACGTTGGGATTATGCATCCTTCTAGGTTCATAGTAATTAGACGGACGAAAATTGTTCACTCTATTTTCGACACTATGGCTATTGCGCATTTCATGAATGTCATTTCTCCTACTATTATGAGCAGCATTTCTAGAATAATTGTTTCTAGATTGAGGGCCATTTCTAGGTGTTCTAAAAGGTTCAAACTTCCTTCTAGTGTGTGGCCTAGAATATGCATCATTTCTAGAGTAGTTATTTCTAGGTGGTAAGTCATTTCTAGGTCTTCTAAAGTGTTCAACATTTGGTCTAGCATGCATATTGGTTCTAGGGTTGTTATTTCTAGGATGAGCATTTGTTTTATTAATCCTAGGTTGAGCCTTAGGTGATTGGGGTTTGGCTTCAACCTTTTCTTTAGGCTCATTCATAAAATCTATGCCATGCTTGGTTGACTTCAAATTAACAAGGACCTCATTCAAATTTTTGTGAGAAGAATTAAACTTATCTAAGGTGCCCTTAAGCCTTTCTACTTCATTTTTGAGATGCATGCAAGAAGTACAATTTCTAATAGAGCTTTCGGGCTTGTCGGCGCTTCTTTTTCCGAAAAACTTGTTTTCCTCTTTCAACTTTTCATTTTCTAAAACCAGCTTTTCCAAATCCTTTTCTTTCAATAAGAGTTGTTTTTGAAAATCTTTTTCTTTTGAAGAAGCATTTTCTTTTATGCTTTTAACAGTTTTTGAAGCTTTAATAAATTCACTATATAACTCATCAAAAGCATTTTGCATTTCTTCAAGGGAAAAGAAATTTTTAGAAGAGATTTGACATACCTCATCTTGCTTGTCTTCTTGTGCCATAAGACAAAGGTTTGCGCTTTCCTCTTCTTCTCCTTCGCTTGACTCATCTCCGGAGTCTCCTCCCCAAGATATATATGCACGTTGCTTTTTCAAAGGTTTCTTTTCCTTTTTGATGTTTGGGCAATTTGATTTGATGTGCCCGGTTTCTCCGCATTCATAGCACTTTATTTGTTCTCCTTGCTTTTTGCCCTTTCGTTCATACTCTTTTCGCATGAACTTTTGAAATCTTTTGATAACGAGTCCAAACTCGTTGTCTCCGTCCTCATCAATTTGGGTTGGCTTGTGCTTGCCTTTAGAGCGATTCTTTGCCTCATTTGATCATCAACAAGAGGGTTAAGTATAGTAGATTCATAAGTCTTAAGAGTACCTCTTAATGCGTCGATGGTAACATTTGAGACGCCAATGGACTCTTGAATCGCGTCGGCCTTTGATCGCCATGTCGGAGTGAGACTTCTAAGGATTTTTCGGACAAGTTCCCTATCCGTGAAAGTCTTCTTGAGAGCATGTACGTCATTTACGATTATTGAAAATCGTTCAAACATTTCATCTACCTTTTCACCTTCCTTCATGTGAAATAATTCACAAGCATGGGATAGGAAATCAATTTTGGCTTCCCTTACCTGGTCCGTACCTTCGTACGTAATTTCCAACTTGTCCCACATTTCCTTCGCCGTTGCGCAACACGATATTTTCCTGTAATCGTCAGCATTTACAGCACAATATAATAAATTAATTGCTTTAGCATTATTTTGCACCTTTCGGATATCATCCGCGTCATATTCTTCTTCGGACTTGGGAACCCATTCGTTTTCAACCTTTTTGGTTGGAATTTGATTTCCGTTTGTTATCACCTTCCAAAGATGAAATTGTTTGCTTGAACGAAGATTTTCATCCTCTCCTTCCAGTACGTATAGTTTGTACCGTTGAATAGTGGTGGTCGGGTGGAGCACTGTCCTTCCTCTATTCCTGCAAAAGAGTCACGAGTAGAAGCCATGGAAGTTTCTCTCAACTGTTAAGTCTTCATAGAACCTGGCTCTGATACCAATTTTTAGATAATACGCTTAACGCTAGAGGGGGTGAATAGCGTTATAATAAAAATTAGCGTAAACTTGCGGAATTTAAAATATGCAGGAAATAAATAAGTGCGATAAATAAGAAAGAACACATCGAAGTATTCTGGTTCACCACAACCCGTGGCTAGTCCAGTCCCCGAGAGACTCTCTCGAGATTTCCACTAACTTGTCAAGCTTCCGGGTGCTTAACAAACCTTTACAACTTGAGGACACAAGCCTCAACACCTTTGCTCGGAGATATAACACTCCAAGACTTCAACCAAAGGAAACACAAGTTCCTTCACAGCTTGAGGACACAAGCCTCAACTACCTTTGCTCGGAGATACAACACTCCAAGACATCAACCAAGGAAAGACAAGTTCCTTCACAACTTGAGGACACAAGCCTCAACTACCTTTGCTCGAGATACAACACTCCAAGACTTCAACCAAGGAAACACAAGTTCCTTCTTACAACAAGAGAATAACAATTCTCTTCAAGTGTACAAAACACTAAGCACTCAAACAAGACACTCCTTAATGAGTAGATATGAGTAAAAGAATACGCTCAAGATCGCAACAACTTTCGACAAGAGTTTGGCTCTCAAAAACTTATGTAATGAATATAAAATGATAAGCAATTGACTATGCAAGCTTATAGCAATTATATGATCAGTTGTTGTGTGTTGTTGTTGTCAAAACACTGAAATGAAGCTGTATTTATAGTTGAAAAACTTGGCATTACCGTTGCCTAATTGCCAATTAAGAGTTGCTGATTTTACTGTGTGACAATCGATTGTCAAGAAGCCACAATCGATTGTTTGCCAATCGTTCCAAAAATCAATCCCAGATTTTACGCTTAGCAATCGATTATCCAAGATCAACAATCGATTATTGGCAACGTTCAAAAAATCATTTCCAGATTTTACTTAAAACAATCGATTGTACAAAATCAATAATCGATTATTCAGCAACGTTCAAAAAATCCTTTCCAGATTTTAATTTCAACAATCGATTATACAAAATGAATAATCGATTATTCAGCAACGTTCAAAAAATCCTTTCCATATTTAATTTCAACAATCGATTATACAAAATCAATAATCGATTACCTGACGGTATTTGAAAACTTTACGACAACGGTCAGATTCACAATCGATTGTGCAATGTTAACAATCGATTATTTATCTGTCTAGAAAAATAAATTTAGACACTGCCTCGTGACAATCGATTGTTATATACTCACAATCGATTATTTAATAACTTTGAAAAAGTCCGGAAGACACTGCCTCAACACAATCGATTGTCATATGTTCACAATCGATTATTTTGTGACTTTGAAAAATCTGATGGACACTGTCTCTTCACAATCGATTGTCATTAACTTCACAATCGATTATTTTGAGCGTTGGAAAACTTTGATGGACACTGCCTCATCACAATCGATCATTAACTTCACAATCGATTATTTTGAGCGTTGAAAAACTTTGATGGACACTGCCTTATCACAATCGATTGTCATAAGGTTCACAATCGATTGTCATGCAGATTTGAAAAATCTGATGCTTACTGCCTTAACACAATCGATTGTCATTAGTTCACAATCGATTGTCATGCAGTCTTGGCTTAACATAATCGATTATCATAAGTACGTAATCGATTATCTTAGTCCAGATTTTAGAGGTATGTTTAAAAATCATTTTGACTAAAGTAAATATGCATGATTTAAAATCATTTAGCATTAAATTAAATATGCATGATTTTGTAAAAATAATTTTATGAGAGAAGCCATGTCATGAGTCAAGTTGTCGGATCAAGATCACAGTTAAGAACGACTCATGTAAAACTATGAAACTTGGTCTTGAGCTTGAATCTCGTTGTATATCAATTGTGCGCTTGTACTTGAACTTCGTCATATGTCAATTTGCGCTTGTTTGTCATTCATCAAAACCTACACATATAAACACACGTTTAGTATTATGCCTTGAGAATGTGTTTCCAACACCTCCTTCATGAGAATTTTGTGCATGCAAAAGGCTGGACTAATGCCCTTGATGTCAGACATAGTCCATCCAAGTGCACGCTTGTGTTCATGCAGCACTCTCAACATCTTTTCCTCCTGCAATTTAGACAATTAGAAGAAACAATAACAGGTAGGGTGTCAGATTCACACAAGTAAGCATACTGCAGGTGAGAAGGGAGCGGTTTAAGCTCCAATTTTGGTGCTTTTTCAATCGACGGCTTTGGAGGAGGTCTCTCTGGCCTGTCCAATGGTTCAAAGAGGTGTATCCCCTTCATGTATGCACAAGATATATCAAGGATTTGCATCATCTCTTCGACCTCCTTATCAACCCCCAAACTATCAAATAGCATGAGTGCTTTCTCTAGAGAATCATCTAGATAAACACTTGGGTCATAAATTTGCTCATCAGCTTCAACAACGGATATCGTGGAGAGCTCCTCATAATCACGATAAAGCTGAATTGCTTTGTAAACATTGAAAAATGCTTCCTCGTCTTCTACCTTCAACATCATCTTTGCCTCTCTCACCTTGATAATGGCGTCACCAGTAGCCAAGAGATGTCGCCCATATATGATTGGGACCATATCATCAGCCTCATAATTGAGGATAATGAAATCACTAGGGAAGATAAATTTCCCAATCTGTAGCAACACATCTTCAATCACCCCTTCAGGTTGTGCTATTGACCTGTCAGCCAGCTGCAACATCACAGTAGTGCGTCTGGGGGCTCCCAAACCTAATTGTTTGAACAAAGACAGGGGCATCAGATTTATGCTTGCCCCAAATCACAAAGAGCACGACCAACATCAATATTACCAATACGTACAGGGATCGTAAAGCTGCCAGGATCTTTAAGCTTTTGAGGAAGCTTATTTTGGGCTCTTGGACATGCATTCCTTAGTAAGTGCAATTGTCTCAACTCAGTCAGCCTTCTCTTATGACCCACTATGTCCTTTATGTACTTAGCATATTTTGGAATTTCGCGCAAGCACATCAACCAATGGTATATTCAATTGAACCTGGATCAACATGGAGAGGAATTTGCTGAACATGTGATCATCAATTTTCTTTTGCAATCTCTGGGAGAAAAGTGGTGGCGGCCCTGGGGCCTCTACTGGCTCTGGAATTTCAGCACTCGTGTTTGGCTCGTTTGTCACTTTAGGGATCAACTCTCCCTCATGCACAGGCTTATCTCTCCTTTTCTTTGGTAATTCCTAAAGCTCTCTCCCATTTCGAAGTGTAACAGCATTCACTTGTGGATTCTTCTCTGTGTTACTAGGGAGGGCGCCTGCAGGTCTAGTGTTTGATTAGTGGCCAATTGTCCCAGCTGCCTCTCAAGATTTCTGAAGTCAGTTCGGAGCTGCTGATTGTCAGTCCTCATATATTGATTTTCAGTCCTTATCTTTTGAGTGTCACTCAACAACTTCTTTAACAAATCGTTGGTGCTTTCTTCCATTTGCTGGGGTGGTTTCTGAGGCTGAATTAAACCCCCTTGAGGTTAGTTCTAATTCTGATTTGGTTGATTTCCACCCCATGAAAAGTTGGGATGATTTCTCTAATTCAGATTGTAAGAATTCCCATATTGTGCTGCTGATTTGGTGGCCCTCTGTGTTGTTTCCCCACATAATATATTGATTATGGATTGGTGTGGCACATGTCGCTCATATGATTATCACCACATAACTCACAGCAAACAACCATTTGGTGTACATGTTGCATTGCTTGTGGTGGTTGCATTGCCATTCGAGCCATATGATTGGAAAGCTTTGCTAATTCAGCTCTCATGGCTTAAACCTCATCTAGTTCAAGCACTCCATCTGATTTCTGCTTAACTGCCCTTTGTGAATCACCCTCACCCTGCTAGTTGTTATCATTAGCCGTGAAAGTATTCAGCAAGGTTTGGATTTCACTGTATGGTCTGGCCATGAAACTCCCCCACAAGTTGAGTCTAGGTTCATCTTTGAAGCATCATCTAACCCGTCCACAAACATATGACCCAACACCTCATCTGTCCGACAATGATGAGGAAAGTCCTTGAGCATCTTCTTGTATATTTCCCATGCTTGACGAAGTGTCTCACCAGCTCGTTGTTCGAACCCAAGAATCTGACTCCTCAACACCTTTGTCTTTCTGGTGGGGAAAAACTTGATTAAGAATTTCTCGACAGATCATCCCAAGTGTGGATTGAATTTGCTGGCTCCTAATTCAACCACTCCTTAGCATCCCCAATCAGTGAAAAGGGGAACAGTGTCAGTCTAACATAGTCCTTAGAAACGTTCGGATTGTTGTATGTATCCGTAATTTCCAAGAAATTCTGAATGTGCCGATATGGGTCTTCGTAAGGCAAACCCGTGAACAGTCATGCATTTTGGATCAGCTGCACCATGTATTGCTTCAACTCAAAAGTGCCGACTTATTTTAGGCTTTAGAATAGCTTGAGTCATATTAGCTAAATTGGGCCTTGCAGATTCAATCACCGCCTGTTCCTCATTACCTGCTATCTCAATTGGTTGTGGCTGAACTACTATGTTCAACTCTCTTTCAAATTTGGTTCTAACGTCCACCTCCCTCCTAAATCTGTGAAGTGTTTGTTAAATTTCGGGATCTAAAGGAAGCAGGTTATTTGCGCTTCTACTTCTTCACATTCAGTTGAAATTCCAGTATTAGCACAACAACGGTAACTAACAGTCAAACTCGAATAAATAAGTAATAAAAGCTCAATTCAGTCAAGTAGCTAATTTCTAAGTCCCCGGCAACGGCGCCAAAAACGTGTTGCGACCAAAAACACCCACGCAAGTGCACGTGATCGTCAAGTAATAAAGTAGTGAGTAGAGTATCGTTTCCACGAAGACTTGTGATTAGCTTATGACTGATTTAAACCCAATTCCATTATCTACCCAAGATATTGTTCACAAAAGAGAGATTTGATTGTTTTACTAACTAAACTATGGGAAATTAATCTAGCTAGGACAAGTAATCAAACAAATAGCAATTCCGGGAAACAAACAATAGAGAGTGATATTCCAGGGTCGTGGGTATAATTAACAATCGTGTTGCATTCTTAGCTTTAAATGACTAATTAATTTATCTGGGTTGTTGATTGACAAGGTTAATATTACTCATAAGAATCTGTCGAGTTCTTACTTGCCTATTCAAGTCAACTCAACCCCTATATGTCTATGGTATCAAGATTAACAAGAATGCAGTTACAACTCATGTATCTCAATCAAGCAAGGCAATTGGGTATATTTCTATCCCAATTGTGAATCCGTACCCCGAGGCCCGGGTTCAAGAACTTGCTCTATTTAATTTTATATACAATCTAAAGTTTCCACTTTCGAGTTCAACTAGAGATTCGTAGATAGTACTTAACTGTTAGCTACTCAGCAAAATAACTAAGAACAAAATTAAATAAACAACCCAATATGATAAACCGACTTTGTCGAATTAAATTTCAAACAACAACATTCATATTTTACCCATTACCCCAGAACAATGGGTTTAGCCAATCATACTATTGTTCATCACAATTAGGTCCAATTTAATCACAAACCGTCAAAGCAAAGAGAATAAAAGAAGATATTGATGATCCAAAATCCGCCTTGCCTCTCTCCTTCTTGCACTATAATCTCCCTAGGTCTAAAAATTGGCAAAAGTCCTCAAACAGTCATTTTTACATGTATTTATACCAAGTAGGGTCAGGCCCAGACGAAAAAATCCTTTCCTGCGCGAAATTGGAGTAGCTATGTGAAATTTGCACAATTGCATCGCATGGTGCGCCGCCCCATGCAACGTGATAGTGGCATTTATTTGAGGCTTCAACGTTTGACTTCTAGGCACATTTTTCACTGTCACGCCGCACCATGTGGTGCCCCATGCGGTGTGACAGACCACTTTTCTTAGAGCAAGTTTATTTTTTCTTCATTTAATATCCAGACTTGGCATACGACCCCTGAACACGATCCGGCATAATGTATTGGGCTTTTACTCATATTTCAAAGCTCCAAATTGATAAATTTAGCTACAAAGTAACTTTTGAGCTCCGAATCGCTTCCTGCAAGGAATAAAACATGTACCAAGTATAATTCATTATCATTTGAGCTCAAACACATGTAAAAATGCAATCATTGGGATGTAATATCAATGCTAAAACACGAGTTTCTAGCCTAACATCAGTCGTCTCATGAGTTACCGCTTTGTTTTCCCTATTTCTGCTTCTAATTAATCTGTATAATGATTTTATATGTGATCGGGTTGATTGGTTAGGATTCAGAAAGGATTTGATAAGATCTGAGACACTTGGTCTGTTTTAAGGAAGGTTAAGTTGGAAAAGTCAATCGGATGTTAACTTATTTGTTAGAGGACTCGAATGCGAGTTTCAAAGGTTCAATTAGCTTTCGCATGTAAATTAGGACTTAGGAGAGTGATCAGTATGAGTTTTGGAGTTTTGAAGTAGATTTAGGCTTGAATTGGCGAAGTTGATATTTTGGCAATCTTCGGTTGGTAGGCGAGATTTGGATATAGGGGTCAGAATAGAATTTCGAGAGTTGCAGTAGTTTTGTTATGTCAATTATGATGTGTGTGCAAAACTTCAGGTCAATTGGATGTGGTTTGGATGGATTTTTTATCAAAAGCAAAATTCGAAAGATTATAGAGAGTTTGGCTTGAATCCGATGTGTTTTTTGGGTGATTTGATATTGTATAAGGTGTTTTGATGATTAGAACAAGTTTGAATAAGGTATAGGATATGTTGGTGCTTTTTGTTGATGTCCGGGAGCCTCAGGGTAATTTCGGATAGTTAACTGAAAGGTTTGATACTTTTGAAGTTGCAGAATCTCAGTTGCATCTGGTATTTTTGCACCTGCGGATTGGGGACCATAGGTGCAACGCCGCACGTGCAGAAAAGGATCTGTATAAGTGGATTTTGGAGAAATTGTCAGGAACTACAGATGCGGTAGTGTGACCGCACTTGCAAAAGCGCATGTGCGGAGTGCTGATCGCATATGCGAATTGGGTCTTTTAAGTGAATAATTGCAAAAGCGGTGATTTGGCCGCATATGTCGTACCATAGAAGCGGTGGGCTGGTCGCAGAAGCTAAAATCCCTGGGCAGAAGGTACATATTGCTTCATTCGCGAAGAACTCCATTTTATAAGACGGGAAAGAGGGTAAGGCATAGGATTTCAAAAGGAATCAAAGGTATCATTTGGGTATTTTTCCTAAGCTTAATTACATGGGATTGAGATTATTTTTCCATTATTTAATCATGATATTAGTGGAGATTATGGCAGAAACATTGGGGATCAGGGCTTGAGTTTAAGAGGCCTTTAAATGGGTATTTGAGGGACCATTTGGACTCTAATTTCATTGCTCTTGATATGTATAGACTCGTGGGAGGATAAGGATTCTGTTGATAAAAAATAATTGAATTTCGAGATGTGGGCCTGGGGTCGGGTTTTGGTAATTTTTGTATTTCTGCCATTTATTAATTGTTTTTGCTTAGGCTTCGTTCCTTTTGGCGTATTTTGACGTCCTCGTTATGATTTTGGTTAGATTCGACACGAGCGGAGGCCGATTTGAGGGGCAAAGGCGTTGCGAGCTAGAGATTTGACCAGTTTGAGGTAAGTAACCATTGTAAATCTAGAACTGAGTGTACAAACCCCGGTATTGACTTGTTTTAATAAATACAATGACGCACATGCTAGGTGACGAGCGTGTAGGTGTGCACCGGTAGGGATTGTGACTTGGCATGTCCCGTAGCGACTATTAAGCCGCGTATTTTATTTAGAAATATTATATTATTATGTATTTGGATATTTATACTATATTATGGATTGTATGCCAAGCCTGGGGCCTTTTGCCGACCTGTAGAAACCTTTAGGGACATTTTGACTGTTTTCCTCAATTTACTTGCTAGAAGTATATCCTCACTGAAGTTTTACCTGTCCAAATGTTTAAAACTTGTTTTATTACTCTACTCCTAATTGTGAGGACTGTTTGGGTTGAGTTCCCTAATTACTATTGTTGTGCCTGAGAGGTTGTGAGGTTAATAATTGAGAGTGGTTTAGAACCTAAGTGTGAGGATATTTGTATGTGTGAGTTATGGATCGGGTTGCACGCCGCAGTGATACTTATATAGATCGGGATACACGCCGCAATGATATGACGTTTGGGCTGTAGGAACCCCTTCGGAATATGCACACCCCAATGAGCATGGTCGACCATAATTTATGGATCGGGTTGCACGCCGTAACAGTTACTATAATTTCTATTATTATGAGATATCAATGAGCCGAATGCTGAGAGTGAGTACTGACTGACGACAGTTGAGTCACGAGTGATGAGAGGCTACCCGGTGGGCCATATTTTTGAGTTATTCCTTGCCCGAAGGGTCCATTTATAATGATTTCACTCTTCTATAAAATAATCATTGGTTGGATATATTGCTAAGTATCTGATTTCAAATGTTTTAAATTATAAATTTGATCTGTTATTCTGTTATATGCTTTTGGAACTGCACGTCACTACTTTCAGTCCTTATTTACCTTAGTTACTTACTGAGTTGGCGTACTCACATTACTCCCTACACCTTGTATGCAGATCTAGGTTCTTGAGCGACCGAGTGAGGGTCTTCAGATGGTTTCGTGCTTGTCGGAGATTTTGAGGTAGCTGCATGGCGTTCTCAACCCTGTTTTCTCCCCCCTTATCTTGTTATATTTCCGTATTTTCTAGACTATTGATGTAGTAGGTATTCAGACTTGTATTAGAGGATCTAGACTCGTGACACCAGATTATTGGGGCTGTGTAGTTTTCTGTTATTTTGACTTCCGCATATTTTCTGTTGCTTAAAACATTTATAATAAAACTGGTATTTAAAAAATATGTTATAAAATGGCTTATTGTTAAAGGAAAACGGGATGTGGTTAATTAATTGATTGGCTTACCTAGTAATGTGATAGGCGCCATCACGATCCGTATTTGAGGTCGTGACATACTCCCCTGTCACTTCTGTCATCAAACTTACCTTGAGCTTCTATGCCATTGTTGTGCACAAAATATTTACACCCAAAAGCTCTTAGGTGAATGATGTTGGGATTTCTTTCTTGAAGTAACTCATAGGGAGTCTTCTTAGGAATGGGTCTGACCATGCACTTGTTTAACAAGTAGAAAACAGTATTGACTACCTCAGCCCATAAGCTTTTAGGCAGTCCACTAGCAATCAACATGGTCCTGCCCATATATTCCAGATATCTATTCTTTCTTGTAATAATACCATTTTTTTTTTTGGAGTTCTATGTATAGAGAAGTTATATTCAATGCAATTTTAGAAATTTGGAGTTTTTAAAATCGGTTCCATGATATGTTCTTAAACTTGAAACAACACTTCCCAATTAAATGTTTCATTAGATACTAGAAACAAGGTTCATGTGTACTTGGAAAAGTCATCAATAATCACAAATACATACTTCTTTCTTCCCCTGCTCTTAACTCTTATTGGTCCATATAAGTCCACGTGGAGAAGTTAAAGGGGTCAGAAGTACTAACAACTTTCTTAGATCTAAAAGATAACCTTATATGTTTACCTCTGACATATGCATCACAAATTTTATCAGATACAAACTCAACTTATGTTAATCAAGGACCAGATCCTTTGTTGCCAGCTTATTGAGTTGAGACAGACTAGCATGCCCCAGTCTTCTATGTCACAATAATGGATCATCTTCCTTTACACTTAAATATGTATGTTCACTCTAAGGAAGAGACATAATACATATCTTGTAAACATTGTTATGTCGCTTGCCTTTCATAACAATTTTATTTGTATCTAGCTTAGAGACAAGTACAGATTATGGAACTAAAATTTATCTCATTACCTTTATCACACATTTGAGATATACTGAGTAGATAATGTTTGAGTTCCACTACATAGTATGCATCTTCTATAGCATGAGAGAGTGATTATTTACCAACTTTACTAATACCTATTATTCGTCCTTTCTTCCAGTTTAAAGGACAAACTCAATTGGAAGGCTATCAGTGAGAGAAAATTCTTTTTTTTACTGGTCATATATCTTGGAGATCCACTTTCTATATACTACTCCTAATTGTTTCCTCTCATTTTATCCTACAACAAAAATCACAGGCTAGTCTTGGGTACCCGTACATGCTTTGGTCCCTTTTTGTTGGAAAATAGATTAATCAAATATCTTTTTGCCTAAAAGGGAAGAGTATTAAATGTCATTTTCTTATTTACCTAAATCTACTTAGATTGAATGGGGGAGTGATTATTGGTTTTTATTCTTTCTCCATATGTTTTAGTAGCCTAAAGTTATTTTTGGACTGAGCATATATTAAAGCAGGGCAACTATCTCTGAAATATCCCACCTTCCCACATTGAGTTCACATCTTATTATGAGAGATTCCTACATACTTAGGATCAAACATAGGTACATGCTTCTAATATCTAATTCCTGATTTATTAGTGCTGTAAATTTTATTTAGCCAATTCAATGTATCAGAGGATCTATGCCATTTGTTTAGCCAAGAAAATTCATACTTTGCCTTTTCAAAGTTTTCTTGTAATACTTTATTCGTACAGTTAGAATCACACATACTATCTTTGAGATCTTTCATCTCCTTTTCAAGACTTTTTTGCAGATCACTCATTATTTCCTTTCCATTAGCATAAGCTTGTTGCTTACTATGAGAAGTAAGTTCAAGGACTTGGTTCTTAAGATACTTGACCTATCCTTCAAGATCTGCTTTGTTAGATTTTAGATTTTTAAAATCAAGCTTAACACATGAAAAGTTGCTTACTAACTAATCATTCCCAATACTTAACATGTCCATCTCACTCATCATGGTCAATATGATGGCCATTATTTGTTATTAGACATATCATGGATGGTTTCTTTCAAATGAGAGATACTTACCTGATTTGTTTTATCTTCAGCCATCGGGTCACTCATGGCCATAATTTTTATCACTTCCTCTTTTGTCTTGCTTCTTTCAATTTCCATCAAGGCTACCTCAATATTTTTATTTTTATAACCAGTCTTCAGATTCCTCTATATATCATGAGTAAAGATGCAGGAGGACACCTTGTAGAGAACATTCCTTCGAGGCTCTTATAGAACAGATCATTTGCTTTAGCATTTTCTAGATTATTTGACGATCCTGAACATCATATCCCTCCTCTCTTTTGATACTCTTGTTTCCACCACTATCAATTTTAGTGGAAATAATTCTCCCATAATTGATAATTATCCATAGGTCAAAATTAGTAGCCTGAAGAAACATTTCCACACGCATATTCCATTCATCGTCGTAGTATCCACAAAAAAGGGGGCTTCCAATAAGCATTCCTATATGTACATGGGGTTCAGCTTTAATAGCATCGTGCGAGTCAATCACAACATAAAGACTAATGACCTTGTTTCTTTCTCCTCGTCTTAGTCGCTTCCACTGTCTTCATATGCTGCTAGAAAGGCTTATTTCATGGCATCAGTGAATCCCTTGACGAGAATTTTGCCTTTGTTTAGACCTCGCTCTTTCATCTCATCCTCCTTCTTCTTTTTCAGCTCTTTCTTTCTTTCCATTCAATTTTCCACATTGGTAAACAATTGACCATGTGGTCCAGTTTATTATACTTGTAACACCCATCATAAGAAGACTTGTCAACCTACTTAGGTTTGCCATTGATTTATCTTTTAGGTGCATTCTTGGAGTTCTTCATAAACCTTTTGAACTTGGCAAACATTACTAGGTGTAGTTCATCATTATCAGACTCATCTTTTTCAGGTGCCTTAAGAACCTGTGCCTTATCTCTTTGGTTCCTCCTTGCACAGTTCCAGTTTTCTCATTTCACGAGTCTTTAAGTTTCCAGTTAACTCGTCCAGTGAAATATGATCCAACTCCTTTGCTTTCTGAATGGCAGTGATTGTTTATTCCCATGAAATAGGGACAATCCTTAGAACCTTGCTAACTAGTTCCTCAGAGGTAAATACCTTTTCTTAGTAACTTTATTTCATTGTTATTATAATGAACCTGGTCATTATCTCCTCAATAGGTTTAGACTCGCTCAAGTGAAGAGCTCATAATTTTTTATGAGCAAATTATTCTTGATCTCTTCACTTGATTTGCTCCTTCATGAGCAATTTGAACTTTGAAGTGTATCCCAGATCTCCTTTGCATTAGAGCGGACATATCATGTTATACTCATCAAGACCAATTCCACATATGAGAATCTTCTTGGCCTTTGCACTTTTTTCCATCATCCTAAAGTATGTCGCCATAATCCTAGAAGGATCTTTGGGAATAGTTTCATCTTTCCCATTTTGTTTAGTGAGAGTTAGTGGTCCTTGATTACCTATTGTCCATAGTTCATAGTCCCTAGCCATGAGAAAATGCTCTTTTTTTTCCTTCCACCAACTATAGTATTTTTCGTTAAACAGATGTGGTCTGCTAGTTGACTGTCCTTTGTTGATCCCAGATGGAGCACTGATACTAATTGTTAATATGAGTGCCTTCCTAAATTACTTAAGAAACACTTCCATACGTATATTCCATTCGTCATAGTAGTATCCGTAAAAATAGTGGGTCTTCTAATATTCATTCCTAGTTGTACATGGGGTTGGGCTTCAACAGCCTCGTGCGAGTCAATCACAGCATAAAAACTAATGACCTTGTTTCCTTTTCCTTGTCTTTGTCACTTCCACTTTCTTCATATATTGCTAGAAAGGCTTATTTCATGGCCTCAATTAATCCCTCTCCTAGAATTTTGCCTTTGTTTAGACCTTGCTCTTTTATCTTATCACTTTTCTCCTTTCCAACTCTTTCTTTCTTTCATTCAATTTTCCACGTTGAAAAATAATTGACCGTGTGGTCCATTTTATTATACTTGTAACACACATCATAAAAAGACTTGTTAATCTGCTTAGGTTTGCCATTTCTTTCTCTTTTAGGTGTATTATTGGAGTTCTTCACGAACCTTTTAAACTTGGCAAACATTGTAGGTCCATTTCATCATTGTCAGACTCATCTTCTTGAGATGCCTTAAGAGCATGTGCCTTATCTCTTTGGTTCCTCCTTGCGCAGTTCCAGTTTTTTATCGCATGAGTCTTTAAGTTTCCAATCAACTCGTCTAGTGAAATCTTGTCCAACTCATTTGCTTTCTGTATAACAGTGACTATTGATTCCCATAATGTGGAAAGAATCCTTAGAACCTTGTTGACTAGTTCCTCATAGTAAATACCCTTTTTAATGACTTTAGTTCATTTATTATTATAATAAACCTGGTCATCATCTCCTGAATAGGTTCGGACTTGCTCAAGTGAAGATCTCATAATTTCTCATGAGTAAATCAATTTTTGATCTCTTCACTTGATTTATTTCTTCATGAGCAATTTGACCTTTGAAGTGCATCCCAGACCTCCTCTGCATTATATCACACATATCATGTTATACTCATCAGGATCAAGTCCACATATGAGAATCTTCTTGGCATTTGCATTCTTTTCCATCATCCTCAAGTATGTTGCTACAAGCCCAGAAGGGTTTTTGGGAACAGTTTCATCTTTTCTATTTTACTTAGTGGGAGTTAGTGGTCCTTGATTACCTATTGTCCATAGTTTATAGTCATCGGCCATTAGAAAATGTTATATTCTTGCCTTCCACCAATTTCCGTTAAACAAAGGTGGTCTGATAGTTGACTGTCCTTCGTTGATTCCAGGTGGAGTACTCATTTTCTTCCAAGATCTCTCTAGGTATTAATGATGTTTGAGAGAACTTGCTCGTTACTAAGTGTTAATATGAGTGCCTTCCCAAATTACTAAAGAGCTTGATTTTTTGTCTTACTCCTTACGCGTAAATAAAATAAATAGAAAAGTAAGAACAATTATTTTTACGTGAAAAATTATCTAGCTCAAAGGTGCAAAAACTATGACCTACCACGTATGATTTTAACTTCGACTTCACTAGAACAAATGAGCCAAATGTACTGATTACAAAACTTGTAAACCAATACCCACACACTTCTCCTACTTCTACTTTTTATATGAATTACAAGTTACTCTATCTTGCACACTTACACAATACTCCAACTAACATATTTTGAATAACATCTTGATTACAACTCAATCTCCTAATACACATGGACTAAATTGTCACAAAAACTGAATTTCAGAACACACTGATGATCAACTTGAATATTAAACTGAAAATGCGATATTACTTCCTCAGTCAATGTGCAAAAGGATGGTATCTGCAGTCTATAAGCAAAGTATTTAACTTCCCAGTACTACAAGATCTTTGAGAGTCCTACACACACTTAACTCTCATTTGCTTGCAATCCTGAAATTCTAAGGATTCCATGAATCTTGTGATTCATATCTATCAGATAAGCAAGAAAATATTCTTAGGCAACAATTCTTATCGCATCAAGAGTCTTTTCCACCAATATTGGACTGCAAGTTAATGCCTTGTAAGAATCTCCAGCAACTACTTTGAGGATCTGATTCTTAATTAGCACACGTTCATCGGACACAATAGTTAATCATAAAAACTAAATTTTTAACAGGAAAATATTAGGGGTTGAAGATGATGAAGCTTTTGTAGTGAATTTTGCCTAAATAGAATTGCGAATTTGATTATTTTTTTAATAGGAGAAAAATGGGAAGAGGAGATAGAAATTGGGAACGATTGAAGTCTAATACATTACTTTCCATGTAACTATGTATATGAAAATATAATTAAGTGATAACATATCTAAGAAGGTAAATAAATTTATAATGTAGTATAGATATGTAAAAGTTCCTAAGTAGTAAAAGTTCCTAAGTAGCCGCACACACAATTGTTTAAAACAAAAATGGTCGGCGGATCTATAATATTATACCATTATGTATAATCAATGTTTAATCTATAAATAACGATAAAAAAAATATAATCAATAAATACGGACGACTATTTGTATAAAGATCCCATTAAACTTAGATGAAGAAAAAGTTTATATTTATATCAAATTTTTATATATGCTTGATTACATTTCTAATTACTAAAGTTATACTTTTAAGTGTTGTTCTGCTAAGGTAGTTACGTATCCAAAATCAATATGGATTGTGGTAGGATGAATAGGATTTCTTCGTCCTTAATTAGAGGCTCGGTTTTTAGCTTTGAATATGAAAAAAATCATGTTAGGTAGCGCTTCACCCAGAAATAAGTGACTCAAATCCAAATAAATCGGACTCCAGTGCGAATACCGAATACCTGGTAGTGAAACCCGGAAAAAAAGGTCGGTACCCATCAGTTTTCGCCCTACTGCCTACTATGTTTGGTTGAAAAAAACATAAAACCTTGCAGAATTTTCTTAAATAATTTCTAACTATTAAATATTACATGTAGTACTTTTAGTAGCTAGAGAAACTGATTCAAAAGATTTCATAAATTATTAGACTTTGTTAAATAGTACTAACATGCTCATTACTTGAGAGCTAACTGTAATGTTACATCAATATCGATGTTTGTATTGCACAAACTCTTAGAAATTTATCTTTGCATTATTGCATCAGGTTAAACTAAATGAGAATTATGCCCTATGGAAATAAGTAATTACATTGTGGTCCATTAACTTGATGCAAAAGTTAGCACTTGTGAGTAGTGAATATTTCCCATGTGTTGAAGAATGGAATAGAATCTCGTTAATCTTCCAGCAATATACTTGGAAAAGGAATTTTATTTTTTTTATTTTACTTAATTCAGGACTTTGCCTCTTTTCATACACATTCTATCTACGTACCTTATATATTCATTCACCTACTGAAAATTAACTCACAAAACTAATTTTACAGAAAAGGAATGATACAATGGCTGCAGATCATATTCTTGTTCAAAGAGTTTTGCTCATTTTATTTGTTTTATCAGGTACTATTTCCATGTTTCTTTTTTGTTTGGTCTTCTTCATTTTTTTCCCAAGTATCTGACAAATTTGTTGAATAGGAAATTAAAAAATGTAATAATTATGATATACTTTTAAATAAATCGTCCAGAATTACCCATGATTACTTTTATCAGATTGTAGAATGTGGATATCCGTTTAGGAATAATTAGTTTCATCATTATTTATGGCTTGTGACTTCTGCAAAATCCAAATGTGAACGTGAAAATATTTTCTTTAATGGCTTGTTACACGCCATTAAAGAAATTTGCACCTCTTTTTTGTAAAGGAATGAGGTAGTTGATAACTCACTTCAAATTGATACTTAGACATAGAACAAAATCCACTATGTAGTTTACGTTGGACAAATTTGTGCATTATTTTATAGCAAATTAAACATGTAAAAATGGGCAAATGAAATGGGACTTTAAATTACAAATTATTAACTTTTGTATTTTTCAATTATATTTAATAATTAATTTGTATAACCACATAAATATTATAACAAATTCAAAAACTATAAATATTTCTTTATAATTACACAAATATTTATAATTTGTTTTTTATTACAAATTTTAAAAGTGTTTATTTGTTTTTTAAACTCTGATTATGTCACAAAAATTGGAGGGAGCAGGTGTCTTCACAAAAATTGAAGGGAGTACGTGTCAGTCTTATTAATATGAATAGGAAATTTTACCTTTTACAGCAAAGGTGCCCTTATTTATTATATAAATCAAAATTATTTTAAAATATTATTTTTTATAGCTACCTTTTATATTTTATAGCAAAATAAGTATTCATGGTATATACTATCTATCATTGAGGCATGAAATACGCTATTTATGGTTTTCATCTCTCTTAAATAGCTGGACACCTTTTTTTTTAAGGTGATTGCCGTTATTGTATTCATGAATGCCTGGTGCGACTACATTTCAATATATGCGCATACAGCTGGACTGCCCTGATTTTAGGCACTTTTTACTGTTGTATTCATGAATACAGCAGCCCGAATACATGTGAATATATGGACGTACAGCTTGACTGTCCTAATTTTATATGCTTTTTGGTGTTATATTCATGAATACATGACACAAATACATGTGAATACATGCGCGTACAGCTGGACTGCTCTGATTTTTAGGCGCTTTTTGTTGTTGTATTCATGAATATAGCAGCACGTACAACGAATACACTACCGTAACAACTGAATAGTAGTTATAGGAAGTAATTATGTAAATGACAACTATAGGAAGTTAATAACTACTAAATAATATCTTTGTTCTAATTTATGTGAACATGTTTAACCGATACAAAGTTTAAGTAAAAAGGAAGATTTGTAAAATTTGTGGTCCTAAACAAGTTAAAATGAAGTTCAGAGTATTTGTGTAGTTATAAAAGCTTCTCATTAAGGGTAGAATTGGAAGTTTAAGCTAAATTGTTTCCAAATTTAGAAAGAGGTCATTTTTTTGGGACGGACCAAAAAATAAAGATAAATTACCAGCTATTACATTTAGAAGTAGCTCATTACAAAAATTAGCCAATTGATAAAATATTACTAATATTAACCAAAATGACCAATTAGCTATTTGTAGCAAAAAATATTATTTTTTTACTTTCTTTTGAGTGGGTACTATTAGAATAGACTGAGTATATCTTAAGGAGCTTGAATCTCAATTTTGGGATGATTTGGTGAAGTTTTGAGGTGGTTTGAATTGAAAATTCGAAGTAAAAACTGAATATGAGAAAAATGATACGTGTATCACACTGTATATCACATATGTATCATATTCGTATCGATTGTGTATCACATGTATATCCATTTATATCTGTGTGGGAGATACATGCGTGATACATGTGTCACAGAAGAATTTTTTGACATCGATTTAATTATGAATTTTGATACAAAACCAGTCCAGATCACCTCTAATCTTACTCAAATTTGTATATTGATTTATTTATATGTTTTCAATGAATTTCGATTATACCCACTAAAAAAATTTCTTATTTGTTTCAATTTTTAAAATATCGTCTAAAGGTGGATAAGTTGAAAATATTTCTGTAAGTTTCCTAAAAATAAATATGTTCACATAAGTTGGAACGGAGGGAATAGTAGTTTATGAAAATTTCTCACGCGAAATCAACAATTTGTATGATTGTACATACAGGTGTAAAATTGTCGGAGCCAGCAAGAATTTTCACCATAATAAACCATTGCAAAGAGACAGTCTGGCCAGGCGTCTTCCCAGGTGACAACTTCAACGGTGGTGGCTTCACTCTAAAACCAGGTCAATCCCTTATTTTCAATGCACCCGTTGGTTTTCAAGGTAGAATTTGGGGAAGAACTGGCTGCAATTTTGACAAAAACGGCAACGGTTCATGTCAAACCGGTGATTGCGGCCCATCCCTCAAATGTTCAGGCACAGGAAAAACCCCTGCTTCACTTGCCGAATTTACCCTCGCATCTCTCGATTTTTACGATGTTAGCCTTGTCGATGGCTTTAACGTACCCATGAGTGTTACTCCTATTAATGGTAAAGGAAATTGCTCAATTGCTGGCTGTGATGGAGATTTAAGACAGGATTGCCCCAAAGAACTTGCAGTTAAGGCCAATGGGAAAGTTGTTGCCTGCAGAAGTGCTTGTGATGTGTTTGACACGGATGAGTATTGTTGTAGGGGTAATTATGGAAATCCAACCACTTGTCAACCTACGTATTATTCCAAGAAATTCAAACAAGTTTGTCCTACTGCTTATAGTTATGCCTATGATGATCCAACTAGCATTTTTACATGCTCGGGCACCGATTATGTTATTGCTTTTTGCTCATCAAGGTACGTTAAAATAGTGGCATTTCTCATATTTTATTTAAAATAACTAAAGTTTATTTTTAATACTAATCTCTTAAATAAATCCCTGATTCATACGTCCATTCTATATAGCAGGATTCAAATATCATTAAACATCATTAAGCGAAGCCCCTTTTGTTTTGGGGTACATTAAATTAAAAGTAACATATAATAGAAGCAATTTTTGTTCTTTAGATAAAGCATACCCTTTTTTTCATTTTCCTTTCCTTTTCTCTCCCTTATGTGAAATTAAAAAAATAGAGTAACTATGATATTTTCATATTACAGGAAGCGGCCAGTATGTACATACCATGATCACAAGCTCGTTTGCGGTGGATCAAACAGTTTAAAATCGTTGATAAGCAATTTGTGGATGATAATTCTTGGATTAACCCTCATAGCCAATTTGAATATCATATTTTAAGATGTGACAAAAAGAATTCTTTTGTGTTTTTTTGTTTTTTAGATTTCGGGGAAACACTTCTTTATTTTTTTCATCGGGAAACTATTGTTGCAAATTTCATGCAATTTTATTATTATTTTTATTGATTTTTTATGTGAATTGTTATCTCTATTACTCCGATGTTTGCATAGTTCTAGTACTCTTTCATATAATCTATTCCTTAGATTATCATGTTGCTTAGAAGCATATGATGTTGTTTAATGGGACAAGATGGTAAGAGGCTTGAACTTAAGCTTGTGAATGAAAAGTTATAAATACTTGAAATTTACGAGAAAGCCATAAAGAAACTAGAAGGAAATAACGAGTTGAATTAACAAATTGAAAAGAAGTAACAATAGTAATTGTAGATGTATTGGATGAATGTTGTTCATCCTGTACATAAGACAAATTTGTACGGAAGGAACCAATATTTGCTCGTTCAAAAGTCCACTTTATTCGTTTAGCCAAGTATTATTTTACTGAGCTTTAGAGCAATAAAAACCTTTCTTGACTCGGTAAAATAGGGGTAGTAACTTATCTCTCTCTCAGAAGTTATCTTTTAAGATGGATAATGAATTTATGCTTTCCGGGGCTATGTATGGGTTGATCACGAATTTTTATCATTTATAGCAAAGGTTAATACTTTATTTATTTTAAAAATATTATTTTAAAAAATTTTATTTTGCAGATATCTTTTAATGTTTATATCAAAATATCTAATTTTAATTAGCTCTTATCCCCAAGTCACTAAATACATTATTCAGTTATATTATTTTCTTTCCCTCTCGATGCATGTCATTCTCTTCCTCCATTCTCTGAAAACATGATGCTCTATCTCAAAATTCATCTTGCCCAGCCAAAAGCCCACGCTCTCTCGTCTCTCCTATCTCTGGGGCGACATATGTAGTATAGGTTGTCATGGATGCACAACCCTCTCCATCAAGTTAAAATCAGAAGGGTTAAGATTGAATCTCAAGAGCCTTTGTTTGGATCTCGTTTCCATATAAGATATTGGCGTATCCTCGTAGATGATGAGCTGCCAATTGCTGGAGTTCGGACTGCCATCTTCAGGTTGCTAGCTTTGCGCCCTTCTCTTCAATGGTGGTATTCTCAGCATCATGATTCCTTCATTTTTTCGTTCTTGGGCTCAGCGTGATCCTAGGGTTTTGTATACACTACCTGAATCGCTTGAATATCTCTTATTGATGATGTATTTAGTGCTTGTCAAATGAAACTAAGAAGAGTATTCGAAAACTGAGGCGCCAATTGGTAATTTATTGGATCGGATTTGGGGACCTATTGGAGCTGAGCAACTTGGTTTCTATTAATATTTTTAATGTATCACACTGTATTTTTATGTATTTCACTATAGTCATTGTCTATTTTTTTTTATTGTAATTCAATATATCTCGTTGTATTCCATTTATTTCATTGTATTCACCATTCTTTTTTTTATTGTACTCAATGTATCCCATTGTATTCTATGTATTTCCTTGTATTCACTGTCCCGCTATATGCCATGAATGTATTCATATGTTTTTTCAATTAATATAGTTTATGTGTTCAGATGTATTATATATTATCACACCTCATTTTTTTTACTTACACCCCAGAAGGGTATAAAGAAGTTTTTCCAATTTAAGTGACGAAACGGGATTATTTATTTAAAATTAGAGTCGCCACTTGGGATAATTATGGTGTCCCAAGTCACCGGTTTAAAATCCTGAATCGAGGAAAGTTGACTTTATTTACAGTCTGCGAACCAGAGATCCGGGTAAAAAATTCTGTTAACCCGGGAGAAGGTGACAGGCATACCCAAATTTCGTGGTTCTAGCATGGTCGCTTTGATCATACTTGGCTTACCAAATTATTTAATCACTAATTTTAGAACCTACGTGCATTTATCTTTCACCGCTTTTATTTAAAAAAGAAGTTATCTTGAAACAGATTACGCATATGTATATCCATTTGTTTGGCGTGTCAAAAATTATGTCACGCAAATGTGTCCACAATTAATAACGCTTTATTAATATTAAGAATATTTGGACCGAAGTTGCGCGAATGCATACTTCGATTTTGTTTTTAGAATCATAATTATGTTACGCGGACGTATACATAATCACGATTGTATTTTAAACGACCCTAAAAGATATTCTACGAATATTAGTCATTTTTTATCTAAGTCATAAGAAATTAACATGAGGGCCATATGTGATTTAAAGGTGAATGGCACACCTCAAGCTATGTAAACTAAAATTAATTAATGACACGTGAAAATCCATTTTTTATTATTAAGAAAAGTTTGACCGAAGTTGCACGAACGCATATCCGAATTGATTTTTTAAATTGTGATCATGTTACGCGAATGTATACACAATCACAATATACTATTGTAACACCCAATAACTCCACACCCCAAAGATGAATTAATACAATTGTTCTTACCTACAACTGCAAAATTACAATATGACACCAATCCTATAAATGAATTGCTAATAACTGGAGAATTATCAACATAAGACATGGGATCTTCTATCTTAGCCTTTAATTTTAATTTAACAAAATGGGGATACAAGCCACGCTAAACAAAAACATTTCAGTTATGACCATTATCCATGAGCAATGACAAAGAATAGCATCACTAGGTAAATTTAACTTCTTCATATAAGAATAACAAAGTTTGAAGCTCCGGAAACAAAACTAGAGGATATTCATAACAATTCCAAAAGCTACATGGAAATGTATGAAAGAGGATCGAACAACTGTAGAAAGCTACAAAAACAGATTTGAAATTGACGAAGCACATTACTACGTAAGGACCAATTTTGTGATTTTCCTTCGCTCTTCCTTTCCATTTTTCCAATGAATAACGAAATTTAAGTACCTAAAGAATGGTAAACACAGTAGATACAAAGCTGACTGGTCTGGGAAGAACCGAAAGAAGAAAATGATAGGAGTAGGAAAGATAAAGCAGTACACAAATGTCCTAGAAAGACCCCTCAGTGAAGGCAAACAAGAGGTCAGTTTGAGTGGTTTTGCTTTCTTGTTTTCGGAGTTCCTTCAGTACAATCATACCCAAGTGGACAACATTACTGAATTAGAGAGAAGATTAGAGGATGTTGGTTATGATATTGGAACGAAACAAATAGACATACACAAGCCAAATTTTAGTGACTCAACAGACCCTTTATCCAGTTAGATCAACTCAAATCTAAACCTTGCAACTCTGAAAAGTAGCCAAAACTGAAGCAAATTACCCATGAAGATCGTAACAACGCATCATTAATCAGACATTCTGTCAGGGAGCTCTATACCATGTTAGGATTATGATTCCTACTAAAGACAACAACCTACATATTGAATAATCCGGAATTATAACTACATGAGCGGAAGCTAACCTGAATCCATATGTGTGGAATTTTATGAACCACCTTTGATAATTGTCCTTGATTCCTTTTGAACCTCTTGATCCTTTCTTCAAGTTTCTTGAAGTTTGTATATTACCACAAGAATGAATCCACAAGATTTAACAATATGAGAATTGTTACACAATAACAATAATATGACAATGATCAAATTTGGCTTATGGTTTTCCACCCTATTTGCAAGACAATGGACAATATGGTTCTTGATTCAATGGGAAGAAGAAGAACTTGTCTTGCACTAGGGTGGGAACCATAACCCCCCACTTTATAACTCTAGGAGTTACATAACCCAAGAGACAAGAGTTACAAGACAAAAGTTATGTCTTGAGTTATGTCTTGCAAGAGTTACAAAACTCAAGAGTCACAAGCATTCATGTAACCATAGTTACATTTGTAACCTTAGTTAGCCCATCATAAACTAAGGTTACCCTTTTGGGTATCTACACATTAGTCCTACACTTTAGTATGACAATACATTGGCCCCCTTAACATAATGTCCATAAGACCACATAATTAGGCCAAACCAAAAGATAGCACATAACATATAATTATCCATATATTGTTCATATGTGTGTAGATATAAGTCCATATATCTAGATATAAATCCATATATCTTACAATCTCCCACTTGGACGAGATATACAAACATATGTACAAACCTTAATATTATATGTTACAAACCTTAGGTGCACAAAATTGCTATCACAATAAAATTGTCATGAACAATCCGGTCCATCAATCATACCAACATTGGACCTAAGAGCTCGTCGTTACTCATTCGTAACTAGAACCAATCATAGATCACGTATATCAATATAACCAACGACATGGATCAAGTGTAGGTATGTAGCATGGAAATAACATAAAGTGTGGTCAATAGAATGTCTATTTCCAACTGGTTCTCCTTATTGAGATCAAACTTAAACTGTAAGAGTGCAAAAACTTTAAAACTGAATATCTGCGCAGATATAACTGAATTACTGAATTTCTGAATATAATGAACAATACATAAATGTGCAATACAAACTCCCACTAAAATACATAATCCTTATCTGATTTGACACCCATACAAGCAATATGCTCATGAAATACTTTTGGTGTCAATTCCTTATTGAGCGGATCCGCAAGCGTGGAGTTTGTACTTATGTACTTAATGCACAATTGTCCATTTTGTACTCTTTCTTTAACAACCCGAAATTTGACGTCCTTATGTTTTGCTTTCGTCAAACTACTGTTGTTATTAACATATGCAACCATGGTTACATATGTTATTAGCATAAATGGCAAAATTGGAGTCGGTATACCTGATGATCTCAAACTGGTCCGAACTCCGATATGTAAGCATGTAATCCTTTGTTCTATGTATGTTCCTCATGACCCTTTTGGTTGCCTACCAATGGTCCATACCCGGATTGCTTAAATATCTGCCTAACATCCCAACAATGTATGCTATATCAGGTCGTGTACATACCTGAGCATACATCAGACTACCTACCGCCGAAGCATAAGGTGTCTTCTGCATTTCCAAAATTTCATAAGAATTGTTTGGGCACTGTTTGAGACTAAATTTGTCTCCCTTAGCAACACGGGTGTCGCCTGGTTTACAATCCTGCATGCCAAATCTTTTCAGAACCTTATCGATATAGCCCTTTTGTGACAGACCGAGAACGCCTTTGGAGCGATCTCTTAGAATCTGAATTCCTAATACAAAAGAAGCTTCACCAAGATCTTTCATTTCAAATTTCTTTGAAAGAAATTTCTTAGTTTCAAGTAATAATGCTATATCGTTACAGGCAAGCAGTATGTCATCGACATATAAAACCAGAAAATATACTTACTCCCACTGAACTTATGGTATATACAGTCATCAGCAATATTTGGTCCAAAACCAAAAAATGTAATGACTGCATGGAACTTATAATACCATTGACGAGAAGCTTGCTTGAGCCCATAGATGGATTTCTTTAATTTGCAAACCTTCTTCTCTGATTCATCCGAAACAAAGTTTTCAGGTTGCACCATATAAATTGTTTCCTCAATGTCACCATTGAGAAAAACAGTCTTAACATCCATTTGATGAAGCTCAAGATCAAAATGTGCTACTAATGCCATTATAGTCCTGAAAGAGTCTTTCGATGAAACTGGAGAGAAAGTCTCTTTATAATCAATGCCTTCCTTCTGAGTGTAGCCTTTTGCGACAAGAGGAGCTTTGTACTTAATAACATTGCCCCCTTGAATCCCTTTTGGTTTTAAAAATCCATTTACAACCAATAGGTTTTGTACCTTCGGGCAACGTAACAAGCTCCCAAACGTCATTATCGCTCATAGACTTCAACTCATCATTCATGGCATCAATCCACTTTTGAGAGTTAGAACACTTAATGACTTGACGGAAGTTGATTGGATCATCTTCCTCAAGTCCAATATCACTTTCTTGTTCTTGGAGAAATACATAATAATCATCCGAAATTGCATTTCTCCTCTCTCCAGTGGATCTCCTTAATGGCATTTCAGTTTCTTGAGGCTGTTGAGTTTGATTTTCATTAGTTATATCAGGGTCCTGATGGGGGAGATTTTCGAGATTGTCTTGAACCGGAGTTGCATCAACAACTTGAGGAAAAGACACATGTTCTTCCTCAAAGACAAAATCTCTAACAACTTTATTTATCTCCCCACCCCCCAAACTCAATATCCTCAAAGAACCTAGCATTACCCATCTCAAAAATAGTTCGTGATGTGAGATCATAAAACTTAAAACCCCTGGATTTTCAGAGTATCCAACAAAATAGCTACTAACCGTCTTAGCGTCCAGTTTCTTTTCATTCGCCTATAAGGCCTTGCCTCAGCTGGACAACCCCAAATGTGAAAATGCCGAATACCGGGTTTATGCCCAGTCCAAAGTTCATATGGGGTTTTTATTGTAGCTGCAGTTGGAACTCTATTAAGAATATAAGCTACGGTTTTTAATATGGATTGGGACTTTTCATGAATAAGATATAGGTACCCATAACGAGAGTAATCGTCTATGAATGTGATAAAGTATTGTTGACCATTCCGACAAGGAGTAGGAAATGGCCCACAAATATCCGTATGTATCAATTCTAAGACGTCCGAAGCTCTCTTAGCACCTAATCTAGTCTTGTTTGTTTGTTTTCCCTTGATACACTCAACACAAATTTCCGAATTTGAGGTATCAAGAGAATCAAGAATTCCATCTGACACGAGTTTCTGAATTCTTTGAATGGATATGTGACCCAAACGTTTATGCCAGAGTGAAATAGAATTCTCATTAGTTAATTTTCTTTTAGTACCACTTAAACTTGTATGCAAAGTTTCTTTATTTGAAGTTATTGTATCAACCAAATATAAGCTATCAAATGTTGATAAAACACCAGTACCAATAAGATTTGAATTCCGAAAGAGACTAACTTTATTATCCCCAAATGTACATTTACAACCGGATATGTCCAATTGGGGAACTGAAATTAAGTTCCGTCTAAAAGACGGTACAATAAAAGTCTCATCCAAATCTAAATGAAAACCGGTCTTAAACAACAGCCTAAATTTGCCAATAGCTTCAACTGGCACCTTCTTGCCGTCACCCACATAGATGTTTCTTTCACCATCATTTGGTTTTCGGCAGTTCAGGCAACCCTGCATTGATATACTTATGTGAGTAGTAGCAGCAGAATCTACCCACCAAGTATCCTTAGGTACCGAAAATAAATTAACCCCAGAACAAACTTTCTTCACATGATTAGTTCCCTTACAGAGAAAGCAACCTAATCCAGTAATTTCAATCTTAGGTTCCTTATGTTGCTTAATCTTGGGCCTTACAACCGCAACTTCCTTATTTTTCCTCTTCTTAGTTTCCTTAGAAGAAGATGCCAAATGAGCACTTTCAGTCTTATCTTACTTAATCCTTTCCTCTTCTTGCACAATGTGAAATGAGCTCATTAAGAGTCCATTTCTCCTTCAGGCAGTTATAACTGACCTTAAACTGATTAAAGTGTGCCGGAAGAGATATCAAAACAAAGTACACAAGCAGTTCCTCAGGTAAATCCAGCTTGAGTGACTTAAGTTTCGAAGCAAGATGAGACATTTCCAAAATGTACTCCCTAAAGTTTCCCTTGCCCTTATACCTCATGGAAACAAGTTTACTCAATAGTGTACTTGTTTCCGCCTTTTCGTTTTGAATAAAACGCTGTTCGAGGTTTTCAAGGAAAACTTTGGCATTAGGTTCATCATTCATAGTCCCCCTGAATGATTCTGGAATTGCACGCTTTATGATCATTAGACTCATGCGATTCGAGCGTTCCCACTTCTCCATCGCTCTCTTTTCATTAGGAGAGGATGTATCCTCAAGAGGAGTAGGTTTCTCGGTCCGAAGTGCTAAGTCAAGATCCATGCAACCGAGAACGATCATTACATTCTCTTTCCATTCCTTAAAATTTGTGCCGTTAAGCACAGGGATGCTATTGATATTGGCAGAGATCGTAGAAGCAGAAGAATTTACTGAAAATAGAACAAAAGGATTACTAAATACATGCTTACAAATACTTGAACTTTAACTTTATAGATTCAAAATTAGGCATTTCCCATTACAAGATACCTAGCACAACATTGTTTTTAGTCTTTGGACAGAAAAACAACTTGTAAGTGGTACTCTTGGTGTAGTGATCAAACATAGACAATAAACTCCTGTCAAATATTAAACCTTCCTTTGGGCCGATTTAATATTCACATGGAAAACCAAATAATCGTCTCATATTTACCACCACAAGAATGTTCGAATTCCTGCCAAATAACACCTTCCTTTGGGCCGGTGTTAAACGCATGGAAGACTAACATCCACAGTCATCTTATATTTTAAAATTAATCAATCTACACAATAGAGGTTACTTTGGCAACATAGTGCTTCAATTGAATAACTAAAATATTAGATGCTATAGACTTTAGTTCCTTAAGCCATTTTATGAATCTCAACTTAATGTGTTACATATTTTGATATATAACACTTGAATATTAATCGTTGTGTACATGATAGGACAATTCTAAATATATTATAAGAATTGATGGACTTTAAAACAATTAATATTCACTGAAACTTAAGAGAGTTGAAACTTTTTTTTTTCTTAAACTTTACTGGACCAGACAATCGATTGTCAAAACAGACAATCGATTGTTTGGTTTTTTCTGGAAAAATTTTAAGTCACTGGATGAGACAAGAAAATTTTTTTCTAAGTTACTGGATCAGACAATCGATTGTCAAAACCAGACAATCGATTGTTTGGTTTTCTGAAATTTTCAAATTACTGGATCATCCAACAATCGATTGTCAGGCTAGACAATCGATTGTTTGGATTTTTCTAAAAAAAAATTTCAGTTACTGGAAACGTTTCAACTCACAAAAATTAACTGCCAGAATTTTAAACGTCTCAGACAATCGATTGTTTTAGGCAACAATCGATTGTCTGACTGGCAGTGACCAAAAAATAATCTCCAGAATAACACATGATTTTCAACATGGATTTTAAACATAAAAAACATGTTTTTAACCAACTAAAATCATGCTATTTATAATGTTTTAACATCATATTAAAACATCAAATCAAAACATAACATTCATAAGATCATGCTATTTCATGGTAGAATTTCATAAACAAAATTCTTATAAAACTAAAACATGAATCCTAACATAACATGATTCTTATGAACATCCAAATTATCCAAAATGAAGGGTGGCTCTGATACCAATTGTTAGGATTATGATTCCTACTAAAGACAACAACCTTCATATTGAATAATCCGGAATTATAACTACATGAGCGGAAGCTAACCTGAATCCATATGTGTGGAATTTTATGAACCACCTTTGATAATTGTCCTTGATTCCTTTTGAACCTCTTGATCCTTTCTTCAAGTTTCTTGAAGTTTGTATATTACCACAAGAATGAATCCACAAGATTTAACAATATGAGAATTGTTACACAATAACAATAATATGACAATGATCAAATTTGGCTTATGGTTTTCCACCCTATTTGCAAGACAATGGACAATATGGTTCTTGATTCAATGGGAAGAAGAAGAACTTGTCTTGCACTAGGGTGGGAACCATAACCCCCCACGTTATAACTCTAGGAGTTACATAACCCAAGAGACAAGAGTTACAAGACAAAAGTTATGTCTTGAGTTATGTCTTGCAAGAGTTACAAAACTCAAGAGTCACAAGCATTCATGTAACCATAGTTACATTTGTAACCTTAGTTAGCCCATCATAAACTAAGGTTACCCTTTTGGGTATCTACACATTAGTCCTACACTTTAGTATGACAATACATTGGCCCCCTTAACATAATGTCCATAAGACCACATAATTAGGCCAAACCAAAAGATAGCACATAACATATAATTATCCATATATTTTTCATATGTGTGTAGATATAAGTCCATATATCTAAATATAAATCCATATATCTTACATACCATACTTTGATTAGCTCTTCAAACAAACTGGCAATTTGGTTCAAACCATAAGCAAATGACACTGAATATTACACTTCACAGTAAATTCCATTTCAATCTTTAAAAACAGAAACCCAGATAGCTAAATTGACAAACAGGTTTGGTGGAACAAGAGGTAAATGTTTTAGCTGCAAGAAAGTGCATCACAAAGTGGTCACGCCTACACTAACTTGCAAACACTTTCCATTTTTACAAAATCTCAACAAACAGTGCATTCCAATCAAATACCATATTTCACGGAACAATCTAGCAATTCAATGAGACTAACAAAGATAGTCCATATATCTAGCTCGCAAATCTCCAGAACATAATGGCATAGCAGAAAACACACTTTGCAGGACTCATTTCTTTGAGCTAATTAAAACAATCTAGGTGTAAAAATGGGCGAAAGTAGCAACCACAAGGGAACACAGTAAGTTGAAACCAAGCAGATTCAAGGCTATGAGACCTTAAAATGCGTATTTTAAACAGAACTCACGCACCATTAGAAACTAACCGAACTAGTCGCTACCTGAAAACTATGACCCATGACTACTAGCGCCCAGATTTGTCATAGAAACCACAAAACTGCAGATTCAAACATGTATTAAACATACCCCAAACAATAAACAAATTCACAAAAGAGGATAAAGAAGAAGGAAGGAGCCGGAGTCACATGAATTGATCAGTAGCAACTCAACAAACTGCCTTAAGACAAAGAGGGAATAACAGACCTGTTAAAGAAGAATTACTTTCAACAGAACCAGATGAAACACATGAATATAGACTTCACAGAAATCGGAAAAAGAGTAAACCAAGCAAACTAGCCCTCAAACCATTTGGAAGCCAACCTCCAAACATTTATACACAGAAAAGAAATCGATTACAGCCAGGCACTGAAAGAAAAAGCAGACGAACACATAATCACACGTTTGGACGGAAGAACTAGAAGGCCGGGTGAACATGAATAAGCACACATTCAAAGTCATAAAAAAACTAAAACCTCAGTTACTACTCCAAACTTCCACCCATTTTATAGCTCATTTAGAGATAAACTTACGACGGGAACTAAATGGAAAAGAGGAGTGAACCTGGAATTAAGAGCATGAACTAACACCACACTGAACTGATCAAAGAAAGCGAACAGCAGCACAACATCAGCTTTCGAGCAACAGCAGCCTCAAATTTATCAAGTGACTTCAATTTTTAAACCAAAGTCCAAAATTATAATTAAAAAAAGATGAACTCTAGAGGTTTAGAAAAAAACTTCGGTTAAGGGTCAAATATATCCTTATACTATTAAAAATAGGTCATATTTATCCTTCGTTTGAATTCTTTATCAAATATGTCCCCACCATTATACATTAGGGCCATATATATCCCTCAGCCGTAAAAACACTCTCCCATATATTTAAATTACGGTTAAGGGTCAAATATATCCTTATACTATTAAAAATAGACCATATTTATCCTCCGTTTGAATTTTTTATCAAATATGTCCCCACCGTTATATTTTTATCAAAACACCCTCACATATATTTTTAGTAGCACGTGGCATCTTATGATTGGACTAGACGACCCGCCCCACTCCTTTAATTAAACCCGCCCCGACCCAATGAAATTTAGTCTTCTTCTCCGTTCAATCCCTTCAATATGCTTATGCTTCTGCAAAATGCATGCTTCTTTGCTATTTGATGAAAAAGTTTTTTGAGGGTGCCTTAAAAAGTAGGGAGTGATAACAATCCTGTGCCATAAATATGAGATGGACCGAAAAAAAAGAAGAAATTGAGTATGTTATTTACTAAATGGGTAGTTTTTGTGTCTGGTTCATTGCATAACTTATGTAGTACAACATCATATTGATTTCTAAACTATTATCCATTTGAATGCTTATCGGATACTAGTACTACTATTGCTATTCTATTTTTTTCCTTTATAATTCATGTACTTGCAACTATACGATATGCGAGAAATTTAGTAAGCTTAGAAGCCAAAAACTTAACAGACTGCAACTCTACATGAAGATGCCAATTTGGAAAAAGAAAAGTACAAAATAAAAGAAAGCTAGCACAGAAATATAGTTTCACACTTCCATCTGCAGCTTCATGGGTTGGGAGTGAGATTCACCAGATATCATTAGAAGAATAATAATTATGTTTTCAATATAGAAAGAGTACTCTCATGGCGTTAAAGAGTGACCGCGCAACATTCAAGAGTGGACATTTTATTCATTGATGCATGTAACTAATATCCAACAATTAGCATACATTTTCGTCTTATCCGATTTTGAGGGTCATTTTCATGAGCCAATTTATATAGCTATAATTTTATATAAAAATAGAGTTTTAGCCTTTGTATTATTGGGCAGATACAAACATGGGCCATCATTACCTAGTATTGAAGGGATTGAACGGAGAAGAAGACTAAATTTCATTGGGTCGGGGCGGGTTTAATTAAAGGAGTGGGGCGGGTCGTCTAGTCCAATCATAAGATGCCACGTGCTACTAAAAATATATGGGAGGGTATTTTGATAAAAATATAACGGTGGGGACATATTTGATAAAAAATTCAAACGGGGGATAAATATGGCCTATTTTTAATAGTATAAGGATATATTTGACCCTTAACCATAATTTAAATATATGGGAGAGTGTTTTAACGGCTGAGGGATATATATCGCCCTAATGTATAATGGTGGGGACATATTTGATAAAGAATTCAAACGGAGGATAAATATGGCCTATTTTTAATAGTATAAGGATATATTTGACCCTTAACCGAAAAAACTTTAAACACTAGTCGACATGAAAAAAAATTGAGCACCCTCAATGATTATTGTGTTCTTCTATTATCAGGAATCAAAGAAACAATAAAACTGAAGAAGGAAAAGAAAGAATCTCTCAAAATCATTTCAAAAACAAAAATCTCTCCCAAATTCTCTGTTCCTCAAAAAAAATCTTCTCTTCACAAAAAGCGGAATTGGCCCTTTTTTAAAATGAACCTCTGATGAATGTGGGGCTTGGATTGAGTGAAACCGATCCAACACCTCACACTTATCCAACGAACGTTCTCCAGAACCTTCCAATAGCCTGAGATGGTTCAAAATCGGGCGAGTGAGAGGTGGGAGAATCTTTGGTATCAGAAACCGTTAGAATTTGCGAGATAAGAGAAGGAGGAACGCGTGGTTGTGGGTTTGGATTCACTCGCTTGAATTTGGACTGAATTGGGGCTTGGTTTGATCGAGAACAATGCTTGAACAGTGAGAATTGTTTGTCCTCTTGAGATATTAGGGCTTCGCTCTTGTGTGAGCGTATCTGAAACTGGTTCAGGTTTAGAGGGCACCTGGGCCGGGTCTGGCCATTTTGGGGGGAATTTTTACATATACTGCCAAATACACTAATATATTATATAATATGTTTAACCTTTCATTTTATTACATATATGTTATTTTAATTACATATATGTACCATAATTCAAAATAATGATACTATTATGTGGGTCTTCAAATTAAACATAATCACTCAACCATAACCCCCTAAAAATACAATCCCCCAATTTATCAACCCTTTTTACTATTCATTTTGACCACTTTTCAAATTAAAGTAAATCTTTTTCCTAATTTCCTCTTCCCACTATACCCCACCTCGTACCCTCTCTCTTTCTCCAACTTCAATTCATTGTAATCATACCCTTCATCCTCCCACAACTACATCCACACTCCTTTTTTTTTGCTCACAAATTCGTATAAAGTTGTGGCAAATTTGTTGTTGTAAACAATGAACGTCAATAAATCACCTCAAAACCCTCAACAAATTCCAAACATACTCGACATTCCCTCTTTAATTATGATACTAAAGTAAAAAAAGGCAAAAGTAAAAGTGGGTCTTGCAACAATTGAAGAAAAAAAATTTGGGAGTGAATGTTCGTACTACTAAGCATCAATTTCTGAAATGGAAATATTGATTTCCTTAAGTTACATTGCCTACAATTGGAATAAACAAAAGGGACAAAGAGCTTCAACAAAGTTCTACATTCATCAGCAACAAATTGAAGCTTCATATCTGTTCTTCATCATAGCAGCTCTATTATAGTTTAATTATTGTTAATTATTATAGTTTTGACATAAATTGTATATGGTATGTAGATAACTTGTGGATAATATATTTCTCTGATTGTAGTATCTATTATTATGTTTGTTATTTACTCTAACTACAACTGACAGTTATACTGAATTGTGGTTTCTTGTTGCATTTACATGTATTATGGCTATATGTGGTGAAGATAAGAATCTGTCTTTTTTATTAAATTATGTGTTCTATTCCTATTGCATTTATATGTATGGCTAATTGGTTGTGTGTGGTGGAGATAAACGAACCAATCTATGTTATTTTAATAGTCTCTGCATTTTCATTATTTATTTGCCGTTTTAGACAATCTGGGGTCAGACAAGGAAAGTCTTGAATTCATTGCCATGTTTATTCTAACTCAGATCCTAACTAATAGTATTTGTATATTGTTGGTTTTGTATCTTTCTAGTTGATATTAGAACTACATTTTCTGGTGTATTTATTTGATAAATTTTGCATAAATTGTCCACATTTTATACTAGTTTTCTGTTTATACCTTGGTTGTATTGAAGATCTGGGTGAATTTCAGTGTTTAGCCTCAGGAGCTGTGACCGTCAAATATGGATCGTCTTGTCAATACTTATAAAAGGATCTGAATGTTGAAGGGTTCGAGACTAAATTATATACGAATTCTTCGATTCTGTTTCAATTCTATCAAATTAATGTTGTTTACTATAAATGCCAACTCAATTCTATATTCTTTAAAAAGGTGGACTGGTTCTAAGTAGTGAACCATTAATCTACATAATACCTACATAATTCTTAAAAAAAAAGTAAGAACTACAGAATGACTAAAAAAATTAATATTTGTAAAAATATAAAAAATAGCAACTACAATTAATCTACAAAATTAAGACAACTAATCGGCATGATTACAAAATAACTACATTTATAAGCTGTAGATAATAGCAACTACAATTTATACACAAAAATTAACACAGCTAGTCTACATGACTACAAAATAACTACAAATATAAATTGTAGATAATATCAACTATAATTAATCTACAAAATTAAGACTACTAAACTATAATTTAACAACCAATTAAAATATAAATTTTTATAGCCTTAATCTACATAATACCTACATAATTCTTCGGAGAAAAAAGTAAAAACTACAGAATAACTACAAAATAACAATATTTGTAAAAATGTAGAAAATAGAAACTACAATTAATCTACAAAATTAAGACAACTAATCGATATGACTACAAAATAACTACATTTATAAGCTGTAGATAATAGCAACTACAATTTATGCATAAAATTAACACAGCTAGTGTACATGACTACAAATATATATTGTAGATAATATCAACTACAATTAATCTATAAAATTAAAACTACTAAACTATAATTTAACAACCAATTAAAACATAGATTTTTACAACCAACATAATATTAAAACAAGTGTAGGTATTAATTTACACAATACCTACATAATTCTTCAAAAAAAACCAAGGATTTCAACTTAAAGGGCGGAAGAAGTCGCAACTCAACCCAAAACCAACGTCAAATGATGCTCGAGTCTTTAACCACTGATTGATGCAAGCTTCAACCGCTAAAAACTATGAGAAAATCGAAAAGGAAAACGAACAGATTTTTTGGGGCTTTTAAATTAGAGATTCGGTGGTCTTGGTGAGGATTTTGAGGAAGCTAATAAGAGGATAGTGATGAGGGGAGGATTTTTAGGAAGCTATTAGAATTGCATCAACTTCGAAATCAATATATCTCCCGTGTTCATCACATTTCCCCTTGAAATGTAGCATTACAACAACTCTTGACATGATAGAGTGGCTGTAACTCAACGGAAAATATTTTTTGATGAAGGGCTACTATACAACTACAATTTTATTCTGAATTTTTTTGATGTTATACAAAACTCTTCTACCCTTTGGTTTATTAAATTTGTACAGAGTGTCGACTTAGGGGAGGCAAATTGCCAGTATTTTTCACTCCCAACCACTCTCAATTATTTCATTATAATAACGTAATAAACACTATTTTTTCTACCACACTTTCAATAATTAAAGCCAACCCACTACAATTTGTTCACACTTCAAAAAACGCAAAAGTTATTAATATCCACCTTTTTAGGTGGTCAAAGTACGATGGGGCCAAAATGTAAGAAGTTATGAAATCTTTTTACTAACATTTGATGTAATTTAGGTAGTATAGACATATTATGTAATATAGTTTTGAATTTGGTACATATATGAAAATGCCCCTTTTGGGGGTTTGTTTGGGCCTGGGTAGAATTAATCTATAATGCCCCAAATTTGGATTTCTTTTATTTTGATTTTCAATTTTCTTCCTTTTCTTTTTTCTTTATTTTCAGAATTTGTTAAAGACAAAAATTAAAAATAAAAGTTAAAACCTGATTTAAACTCAAAACTAACCTATTGCTTTTCTTAAAATTTAGTTAATTCCTAATTTAGAAGACAACTATGACAAATTCAAAAAATCTAAAAGTTAAAAATGCAAAACGAGCCATTTTTGTGATTTTCTTTTTATGAAAATAACCTAATTATTAATTAATTCTTAAAATACACAACTAACTCCAAACTAATACTAAAATATAAAATTAAATCATAAATGCAAATGCATATTTTTGTATTTCATATAAATTAATATGCACAAATAAAATGCAAACAATTAACACAAAATTCACAAAAATTGTAAAAATAAGGGAAAATGTTTTTTTTTGGTTTGAATTTTATGGGAATAATTCATATATAGGGAAAAAATCACGTGCTCACATGTGCCCCTCTTTGCTTGGAAACATGGAATATTTTCCGTGTGAAGCATTTTTGAAAAGCTTGACCGCACCTTACTTCAGAGGTTACCTCCATATCCTGGGCTAAACAAGAATCAGGTCAGTGTAGTTCGGGAGTGTCTGGTAGCTGGGACTACTAGGAGATGTGATTTCACTGCGCTTGCTGCTGCTACTGCTCGTTGACCTTCCTTATTACACCATGTCAAAAATAAAAGAAGCTAGCCTAAGATATGAACTATGAATTACAAAAGTCCTATCTAAAATTTTCTGAATTGCTCTTGTGCTGCCTTGTTGTCTTGCGCTTCCCTTGGTGAAACTCATTGTTGTTACTTCAAATCGTGAACTGAGATGTTGTTCTTTCTTTCCAAATTACTGAACTTGAATAATCTGAGACTTGAATGTATTCCTCTGTTCTTCAGGCGGGCTCATGACTTCTGAATTTTGAATTCGAATGTATTCCTCTGTTATCTAGGCGGGCTCCTGACTACTGAACTTGAATTTGAATGTATTCCTCTGTTATCCAGGCGGGCTCCTAACTGCTGAACTTGAATTTGAATGTATTCCGTTGTTATCCAGACGGGCTCCCGACTTCACAAAAGTAGGCAAAACAAAGAAAACTTTTTGCCCCAGTTTGGAAATTGGGTACATGTTATTGGATATTAATAAGAATATGACTAGAACTTGACTTGAAATATCTCTGTGATACATGCGGGCTCCTGACTTCCGAAACTTGAATTGTATACCTCTATTCTTTAGGTGGGCTCCTGAATTAAAAAAGACAAAGAAATCAATGGAAAACTAAAATTTGAATTGTATCACCTTTGTTCTTCAGGCGGGCTCGTCACTGCTGAAACTTGAATTGTATGTCTCTATTCTCTAGGCGGATTCCTGACTACTGAAATTCTAAATGCACGTCTCTGTTCTCCGGGTGGACTCCTTACTGCTAAAATTCAAAATTCATCGATCGAGAACGATGCTTGAACAGTGAGAACTGTTTGTCCTCTTGAGATATTAGGGCTTCGTTCTTGTGTCGTATCGAAACTGGTTCAGGTTTAGAGGGCACCTGGGCCGGGTCTGGCCATTTTGAGGGGGTTCGTTTGGGCCTGGGTGGAATTAATCTATAATGACCCAAATTTGGATTTCTTCTATTTTGTTTTTCAATTTTCTTCCTTCTCTTTGTTTATTTTCAAAATTTGTTAAAGATAAAAATTTAAAATAAAAGTTAAAACCTGATTTATATTCAAAACCAATCTATTTCTTTTCTTATAAATTAATTAATTCCTAATTTAGAAGACAACTATGACAAACTCAAAAAAACAAAAAGTTATAAATGCAAAACGAGCCATTTTTGTGATTTTCTTTTTATGAAAATAACCTAATTATTAATTAATTCTTAAAATACACAACTAACTCCTAATTAATACTAAAATATAAAATTAAATCCTAAATAAAAATGCTTATTTTTGTATTTTCATATAAATTAACATGCACAAATAAAATACAAACAATTAACACAAAATTCACAAAAAGTGTAAAAATAAGGAAAAATCTTTTTTTTGTTTGAATTTTATGGGAATAATTCGTATATAGGACAAAAATCATGTGCTCACATATATGATCTAGACAAAAGGGATAGCTCTGATGGTATGCAATCTCCACTTCCAACCAAGAGGTTGTGAGTTGGAGTCTCCCCAAGAGAAAGGTAAAAAATTTTTAGAGGGAAGGATGTCGATGATCTATTTGGAAATAAGCTCTCTACCCCAGGATAGGGGTAATATTTGCGTATACACTACCCTCCCCAGACTCCACTAAGTGGTGGTTATACTAGGTTGTTGTGTTATTTGTTAGATGTATTATTTAATTTCTCTGAAGATTGCTATGTTTTTGAGGTATTTTTCGATTGAGAATCTTTTTTATTACTGGAATACAAAATTTGTGTGTTATAATTGAGTTTTTTTAGTTATATTAGGAGTCTATTATGTTAATTGATTCATTTTTCGTTTAAAAATAGTGCAATCCTTTGTTTCACGCCGTGAATACAGTCGAATATAATAATTTGTCCAGCTCTAATCCCATGTTTCACGCCATGAATACAGTCAAATATACTCGAATACAAATTGATTAGCTGGACTTTCCTGATTCACGCCTATTTTTGCTAATGTATTAATGAATATAGTAACTTAAATACATCTAATACATCTTATAACAACAGAAAACATATCTACAATCCGTAATATAGCAAGTGGTATCTATAGATAACTAATTACCACTAAAAGATAGTACTTTATGAAAATTTGGCCACAATTTACTTGACGATATCAATAAATGCTCAATGAATCATTTCTAATGCATGAAAATAAGTTTTTTAAAGATGTCCTCAAATAGTCAAAAATCGACTTCGGGCCCGCATGATCAAAACCCGATGTTCAAACCAAAACCTGATTACACATTCACCCACGAACTCAAGTATATAATTTATTTTGTAACCGGACCTCAAATCAAGGTCCAAACCCCCAAAATTTGGAAATCCTATGTTCTACCCAAAACATCTATTTTCCCTTTGAAAACAATTGAGTTTGAATTAAAATCATGTGAAAAGATGTTATAGATTAAAGAAGACGACTTAGAAATGACTTACAATTGATTTGGAGAAGAACTTTTCTTTAAAAAGTTGCCCAAGAGAGCTTAGGGTTTGTGAGAGTTTGAAAAATGAAGAAAAATGCGTCTAAGTCCTAATTCACTAGTCGCAGATGTCGCAACTTCGACTAGGGTTTGCAATCAGGACATGTTGCCTTCGTATTTGCGACATCGCAATTGCGATAAAAGTGTCGCATTTGCGACCAAAGCATGCCCAGTCTAGGTTCGCATTTGCAACACCTGGGTCGCAATTTCCATGCCTGAGGACTTCGCAATTCGCAATTGCGAGAGCAGAGACCCTGGCAAAATATCAGATACCAGTAAACATGCACGCAAGTCCAAAAATATCATATAGACTTGCTCATGCAATCAAATCGCCAAAATAACATCAACAACTATGAATTAAACACTAAATTCATGAAATCACTCAAGAACATCAAAATTTTCAATTTCTCAAATAAAGGTCCAATTTATACTAAACGAACTCCGATTCTTTCCAAATTTCACATATTTAACTTAATTATTACATAATACTTATACCGAGCTCCGGAACCAAAATATGGGTCCGATACCATCAATTTCTAACCTCTTTTCATTTTTAAAAACTCTTATAATTTCAGTTAAATTTTTTTTTCAAAAATTCATTTCTCGGGCTTGGGACCTCAAAATTCAATTTCGGGCACATGCCCAAGACCCAAATTTTACTATAGACCCTATGAGACTGTCGTATCAAGTCTGGGTCCGTTTACTAAGAATGTTGACCATAGTCAACTTTATTGAATTTTAAAAGTCAATTTTTTATTTTACTTAGTTTTCATATAAAAGCTTTCCGAAAATGCGACCGGACTATGTGCACAAATCGAGGTGAGATAAAAAGATATTTTAAGGCCTCGAAGCATATAATTTATTTTCAAAACGAGTGATGACCACAATATTAAGTGTGGTATTTTTCTTCACCTAAAAACAACATATGCTAGCATAACAATCAAACCGTTATAGAAAAGCTCTTCTTCTCCGTTTCTCTCGGCGCACGTTAGTTAAACGTACGCCGAGCTTGTCATAATAGCGAGAGGGAGAGGTAGAGGTAGAGGAAGACCCTGTAAGATACCATTAGCAACATTTGAGAATTTGATAACAACAATCAAACAACCGATTTTGGAGAAAGCTGTTACCACCTCTGTACAGACCTCCTCTGTACAGATCTCCGATTCACCAGTTGTAGCTGAGAGAGATTCAAGTGGGCTGACATCGCACCATGCTATAGTCTCAAGGAAGCTAGATTTGCCTCCATTAGCTCCGATTGAAGCAGAATCAGATCTGGCTTCTTTAGTTACGTTGAGGCAGAATCAAACTTATTGAAGACGACAACCACTAGAATAGAAGCCATGCAGCAGTCACTACAAGTACAACCAGTAGTGGAAGCAAAGGAGAACTTGGAGACCATCATAAACGGAACTGAGGAACCCAAAAAGAGTTGGTCTACTCTATTTCAGAAAAATAGGTTTGCGACAAATGGAATGGCGTTAGATTACATACATCCTGTAATGATTGATGGACAACCAGTGGTGCAATTGAACAAATCAGAGGTCGAAGAGGAAGAGATAAAATGGAAATGTGCCTTAATTGTATATATCTCCGGGGATGGACCTGGTTTCAATGCGATGAAGGGGTTTATCAATCTTCACTGGTCCAGAGCCAGATTTGTATTATCATGAGGAAGGTTATTATGTAGTTAAATTTAGAACAATTGAAGATGCTAAGGAAATCCTATGTGCAGGGCCTTATTCAATAGCTAACAGACCTATGATTCTTAAGCAATGGACTCCAGATTTTGATTTCACGGAGGAATTCCCTACTGATATTCCTCTATGGGTAAAGTTTCCTAAGCTTCCAATGTCTTGCTGGGGAATGAGATCATTAAGCAAGATTGCAAGTGTCTTAGGGAAACCTATATTTGCAGATGAATGTATAGCCAAACAGACAAGAATTTCCTATGCCCGAATGCTTATAGAGATTAATGTCACTAAAGAGTTACCAAGGGAGATATGGGTAATGGATCCAAATGGGAAGAAATTCTTACAAGATGTAGTTTATGACTGGAAACCTTCCTACTGTGAAAAATGTCAAATGATTGGCCATAGTTGTTCAGTCCAAATAAAGCATAATACAAACCAGCCTACTCAAGTGAGAAAGGGCAAAGTAGTGTAAGAATGGAGAACCAAGGCTCCAGTCCAAACTGTGCCTATACAAAGAGAGGCAATAGTGCAACATAGTGTGAAATGAAGTTCATACAGAGATCAATGTACCACAAAATCTGATAACAGAGAAAGAAAAACAGGAAGAGAAAGGGAAGAAAGTTCAGAGTCCAGAATTCAACTTCATTAATTATCCACCCTTGTCTCCCATTACTGTTAGCAATAGATTTGAGGCAGTCTCTGATAGTAAGCATGAGGTACCACCTGGGGAAAAGGGGGAACAGGTAGTCATCAATGAAGTGGTTATTCTGGAATATTAGAGGTGTAAATGAAAGATACAAACAAAAAGAAGTTAGGGAATATATTAGGAGAAATAAAATAACTCTTATTGGATTGGTAGAAAATAAGGTCAAACAAACAAATGCTAGTAGAATTGCTAATCTGCTGGCTCCTGGATGGGGTACTCTAACAAATTATGATGATGCTGGAAATGGTAGAGTGTGGATACTATGGGAAACAAACATGTTTGAAGTTGCTGGCATTCAGGAGGAAGGTCAACTGATACATAGCAAGGTTAGCAGCAGAAAAGGAGATATTACTTGCTACCTCACTGTGGTGTATGGGTATAATGGAATGGAACAAAGAAGGTCTCTATGGAGGAATCTACAGGCACTTTCATCAGCTATAAAAGATCCATGGTTAGTTGCTGGGGATTTCAATGTTGTACTATATGACAAGGAAGTCAATACATTCAACAAGCCGGACTGTCAGAGTTACCTTGGAAGGGTGAGTATTACACCTGGACAAACAAGCAGGCTAGAGTAGATAGAGTATGTAGCAGATTGGATAGAGTATTGGAAATTATGAGTGGATGATCAAGTGGAGCCAAGTGGAAACTATATATGAGCAACCACTAATTTCTGATCACAATCCCATGATAGTCACATTGGCAGCTTCTTCCTGGAAAGGCAAGATACCTTTAAATTTTTCAATATATGGACTGAGCATGAGGAGTTTCACCAGATTGTGGCCAATGTCTGGTATTATGACAATCATGGATCTATGAAAGCAGTATGGTCCAAGCTCAAAGCATTGAAAGGTCCTTTAAGACCTTAAATATTAAGGAGTTCAAGACTATTACTCAGAGGATATAGCATAGCAGACAGGAACTGAAAGAAGTACAAGAGCAAATGACAAAGGCATATTCTAATGAGTTGCAGCAGAAAGAGAAAGGGATAGTATTGAAACTGGAAAAGTGGTCACTAATTGAAGAAGTGTATTACATCAGAAGGCTAGAGCAAAATGGATACAACTTGGAGATTCTAATACCAAGTATTTTACTGCAGTCCTGAAATAAAGAACTCAAAATAAACAGATCATAGAACTCACAAATGTAATGGGAGTCAAAGTCAATACACCTGCAGATATAAAAAGGGAGATCACTGGTTTCTATAAGACACTTATGGGTTCATCAGCTTCATCTCTTCCAGCCATAAATAGAATGTATATGACAAATGATCCGGTGCTAACACAACAACAAAGAAGGGAATTATGTGTGGATATCACTGATCTTGAAATTGTGGAGATTCTAAAAGCAATTGGAGATGATAAAGCCCCAGGACTAGATGGTTACAATGCTATTTTTTTTTCAAAAAGTCTTGGAACACTATTAGCAGGCAAGTCATAAGTGCCATCAAGAAGTTCTTTCTAGCAACCAAGATGTACAAGCCAATAAACTGTGCCACTATTACTTTAATTCCCAAAGTATCCAAACAAACCACAGTTAAAGAGTACATGCCAATTGCATGTTGCTCAGTCCTCTACAAAATGATATCAAAAATCCTGGCCAATAGACTGCAAAAAGTCATGCCCAGCATCATCAGTGAAGCTCAAACATGATTTATCCCAGGTAGAAAGATAGATGATAATGTCAACTTGGCACATGAGTTAGTCAAAAGCTATACCATAGCCCATGTGACACCTAGATGCATGATTAAAATTGATCTCCAAAAAGCCTATGACTCAGTTGAGTGGATTTTTCTACAACATGTAATGGAGGGGATTAGCTTTCCAACCAGATTCATTAACTGGATTATGGAATGTATAAAATTAGTGAGCTTCTCAGTGCTGGTCAATGGAGAGGCAACATAACCTTTTGAAGCTGCTAGAGGACTTAAGCAAGGGGATCCAATTTCCCCCTTCCTATTTGCAATTGTCATGAAGTACCTGAGTAGATCATGTAATGAACTAAAGAAAGAGCCAACTTTCCATTACCATTCTAGATGCAAAAAGTTAGGTATTACTCACATGTGCTTTGTTGATGACTTGTTATTGTTTGCTAAAGGAGACCTTGACTCTATCATAGCCTTATCCAAATATTTCTCACAATTTTCTGAAGCTTCAGGCCTGCAGGCAAATCTGAGCAAGAGCTCAGTATACTTTGGGGGTGTTACACAGGAAGTGCAGAAACAGATTATAGATCACCTTGGTTTTGTTCATTGTGAGTTGCCATTCAAATATCTAGGTATTCCTCTTTCCACCAAGAAGATTGCCTTGATTCAATGGAAGCCTTTAGTGGAGAAGATTATAGCTAAGATCACTTCATGGACTGCTAAGAAATTATCTTACACTACGAGGATCCAATTAATCCAATATGTTATATTTGGCATTCAAGCATACTGGGTCCAGCTATTCATCATTCCTGTTAAAGTAATAAAGATGATTGAAGCAATATGTAGAAGCTTTGTTTGGTCTGGATCAAATTCCATTACCAAAAAAACCTATGTCTCTTAGGACAGAACGTGCACTCCCAAATCAGCTGGTGGAATGAATCTTATTAATCTTATGCTCTGGAACAAGGCTGCAATTGCAAAGACTTGTTGGGATCTAGCTCATAAAAAAGATAAACTGTGGATAAGGTGGATAACTGCTTACTATATAAAACATAATCCGATAGAAGACATGCCAATCCCTGCACAGGCAAGCTGGATGGTCAGGAAAGTTATAGCCTCTATAGATGTTCTGCAGAAATTTCAAAACTGGAGAATAAATACATGACTGCTCCATTAGACAGCTATATCTTTTGTAGTTAGGAGACCTGCCGAGAGTTCCATGGAAGAACCTGATCATCAAGAATTATGCTAGACCAAAAGCTGTTTCAATCTATGGCTGGTTCTACAGAGCAGATTACCAACCAAAGACATATTAGCAAGCTGGGGACTGAATATTGATTAGCAATGTGTTATGTGCCAGAATCACATAGAGACCAGAGATCATCTTTTGATATCATATCCATTTTCATCTTAACTGTGGGAGCAAGCAATGCAGTGGATCCATGAGAGCCATCCACAGTCATATACTTGGGACCAAAAACTCCAGTGGTTCATAAGTAAAGCTAAAGGGAAATCATGTCGAGCCAATATCTTCAAATGGTGCTTGCTGAATTTACATATGATGTATGGCTAGAAAGGAACTCACAGATTTTTGATAACATTTTCCGTAATTGTGCAGTCTTAATGAGGGAAATAGCTTATATATGTAATGTTAGAGGTACCCTAAAATTAGAAAGCAGATGCAGCAATTCAATCTATAGTATATCAGTAGATAGGTTTGGATATATATAGTTAGTTTTTGATGAATTAGATTAGATAGTCAGCTGAGTATAAGCTGGACTATGATATTGTAATGCAAATACGTTGGTGATTAATAAAACTTTAATTACCAAAAAAAAAACAATCAAACCGATTTGTATTCTTAACTTTTATCATTTTACTCCATAGTTGTTCTAATACTTTTGTTCGTATTGGTTTTCACCAATAATACTTATATTTACATATAAAGATGATTAGCCAATCAAAAAGGATATCAGCGAAATATTACCATTTGTATAAGTTAATTCTATGTTTTGTTTGTTTAGATACTAGTATTAGCACCCACGCAGATGCAAGTACACTAACTATATTAAATATTTGAGTTATTTAGATTATACGTAAAAAAATCTTAAAATTCAAACATTCTTGATAAATATAGATACTCACGGAATATTAATTAAGAAACACTACATGGAAATGATTAAACATTTCTCAAATTCTTTTAGTATGATTCTTGCCGGTGTCATTAGCTAAAAAAAATAGCCAGGAAGCAAAATAATAACTCATATTTATAGCAAAACAATCAAAGGTTCAGACTATGAAGGACTCTTTGGATACGACTTGACTCTTTTACTATTGCTTGAACTCTTATTTGGTGTGTTGATATATTCTAAAATTATTTCTATTTTAAAATTTCAGTTTTTAAAACTTTATTTTTCAATGATAATTATTTTTATAACAATGTAAGTGAAAATGTTATCAACAACAACAACAACAACAACCTAGTATAATCCCACTTAATGGGGTCTGGGAAGGATAGTATGTACGCAGACCTTACCCCTACCCTGGGGTAGAGAGGCTGTTTCCAAATAGACCCCCGACATCCTTCCCTCCAAGAATTTCCCACCTTGCTCTTGGGGAGACTCGAACTCACAACCTCTCGGTTGGAAGTGGGGGTTGCTTACCATCAGAGCAACCCTTCTTGTCTATAAGTGCAAATATTATCCTTAATTCAAAACTCATTTTAATCGGTTATCTAAAATTTAAAAAATTCTTTAGCCAGTGATTTTCTTTCTAGTACCACTCCATTTTGATATTTGACATTAACCATGTTAGCTATGTGAGTTATTTGAATGATATATAAATAAACTTAAAATTTAAACCTTCTAGGTAATTAGAAATAATCGTTAGATATTGTTTATGAAACACTATATGAAAAAAGCTAATATATTCTCAAATCTCGTAGTGATAATTTTATTTTTTGCACCATTCTTATTGGTGTCATTGGAACCTAAAAATAGTCACAAAATAATAACTTGTATTCTTAAGCTCTGGGAAAGCACAAAGGTTGGCACAATATGAACGATTCTTTGGTTACGACGTGACTCTTTTACTACGACTTGAATTCTTATTTGGTATGCTATTATATTTTTTTAAAAAATATTTCTATTTTGAAATTTTACTTTCTATATATATTATATATATTCCAATAAAATACTTATTTTTATAATGATGCAAGTCAAGATATTATTCTTAATTTAAAATTCACTTTAATCGACTATCTAAAAACTTAAAGGATTATTTGGCCGGTAAATTTTATTTTAGTGTGACTCCATTTTGAGTTCATCGATATTTCTAGCCACAAATTTCAAATTTTGAATATCCTATGCATATACAGATTTTTTGTTCTTTGAATCATTAATGTTAGATTAATTGATTGTTATTATATAACATTGCATATATTGTCTTAAAATTGCTAAGCAATTTTTCACTATATTTGGCTTAACCTCAATGCAAACTACTTAAATTATAATTCAATTCAAATTCGAATAGCATATCACTTTGTTAGCAATGGTTTTTTTTAAAAAAAAAAAACGAAATACAATATAAAAATATATATTCTAAGATATCCTTATCTTATAATCTATGTATTTGAGTTGAAAAATATATATTTGCAATTGATGAGATCATTCCAAATTTTTTACACTCAACAAAGATGATACAGAAGAAGAAATTCGTTGTCGCCTCTAATTTATGGTTTTTAGATTTTTCATACATTTTTTCTTTATTTATTTTATTTTATTTTATGTTTTTGTTTTTCTTTCTTTTGTTCTTTGAATCATTGATATTAGATTAATTGATTGTTATTATATAACATTTCATATATTATCTTAAACTTGCTAAGCAATTTTTTTTACTATACTTGGCTTAACCTCAATGCAAACTATTTAAATTACAATTAAATTTAAATTCGAATATCATATCACTTTGTTAGCAATAGTGATCTTAAAAAAAACTAAATACAATATAAGTAAAAAAATATATTCTAAGATATCCTTATCTTTTTCTATGTATTTGAGTTGGAAAAAATATTTGCAATCGATGAGATCATCTTCCGAATTTTTTACACTCAACAAAGATGAAATAGAAGAAGAAATTCGTTGTCGTCTCTAATTTCCGGTTTTCAGATTTTTCATACGTTTTTTGTCTTTATTTATTTTCTTTTATCTTTTTTTTTAATGTTTTTCTTTCTTTTGTTACACAAAAAAAGAAAAAAAAAACATGTATTGAATATTGATTGATTTTTGTAATGTTTCTTTCTCAAGCATGTAGGTTTACTTTATTATATATGTAAGTAAATTTGCATCAACTTTTAAACTTTTTTTATTATGTGGATAAATATAGATATGTACCTTATATATTATATTTACTTTAAAAGAAATTTGCTTTATTCAAATCTAACTGTAGTGTTTTAAACAACTATAACTACAGAATTTTAAATGTAAAAGAGTTTATATTAATATGGAGTATCTTTTTTGCCAAAGGCAAAATAGTATTTACATTATTTGAATTAAGATAACAAAAGTTCCTAATGTAATTACATATGCTCACTAATCTAATTAAGTATGATAACATGGTAAAAAAAATAATTTTTTTTAGTTTAATTTAAATTTAAAAACTTTATATATATATATATATATATATATATATATATATATATATATATATATATATATATATATATATATATATATATATATATATATATATATATATATTACAGTATGATAGACTACTTTTAATTAAAAAAATTTTAGTAATATAACCAGTTTGACTCCTCAATTTATCAGTCAGTTAAGTTTACTTGTAACTTTAAAGTATCATGACCCGTATCTTGTTGAGTTTCGTTTAATACAGGGGTGCTTATCGGACGGATCGGGCGGCATTTTACTCTTAACGGTTTGGCTTAACGGTTATCGGCTTTTAAATGTATTAATCCGTTAGCCACCCGATAAGATATCGGGCGAATTGGTATCGGGTTAGCTCTTATAGGGCGGTTAACAGGCGGTTTACCGGCCTAACATACATGTTCACTAAATATCTCTTATTTCCTTCGTCTTAGAAATAATGAATTGCCATAAAAATAATATTTTAGAGGCAATGTGATGCATTCAATTTTCTTTGCCAGAACCACTCAATTTGATTTCCATGATTAGGGAATTAGCTTTACCATCTCCGGCATGTTGCCAAACAGGAGGATTACAACCAAAAATAAATTAAAAATAGAACCAAAAAATTTCTAGATCACGAGATTAAAAATGCTTAGAAGTTGAAATAAACTTTAGTTAATCATTTTCAAGGGTTTTAGTTTTTTATATTTAATATATATAAATAAAAAAATATATATATACATATATATATATATATGTATATAATATTTATATTCTTAATGGGTTAACAGATTAGCCGTTAAGAAAGTTGAATAATCCATCCCCAAACCGATAAGCCGTTAATAAAAAAAATTCAATCTGGTCCCCGTCCGTTAAGCCGTTACCAATAAGCCGTTAAGCTTCAGTTTGAATCGGTTTTCGGTTTCGGATCGATTTTGAACATCCCTAGTTTAACATCTTGATTCTTGAGTTTTGCTTGAGTGGTTACGGAAGATTGGTAATTGTCTGAAAAACACAAAAATCTAAAAAGAAAAATATATAAAAAAAGTACAGTATAAGGAAAATGTTATAAATAGACTTCTATTTAAGGTGAATGTCTATAATTAGAGAGATTCTAGGGTTTACTTCTTGGTGGCTAAGCCACCACCTCCCTATAAATAAAGGGGTTCTCTCCCATTGTAAATCATCCCAAAGTATCAATAAGAATACTCCTCTCTCTACTTTTCTCTCTATTGTTCTTGTTCTTATATTATTTCATAACACGTTATCAGCACGAGACTCTACCGTCTCAAGAAGCACTTTGAGAATCATGCCTTTTTCTTGATTTGCTCTTTTCTACAAATCATAATCCAATAGACCCTAGCCCCCACCCCCAACATATTCAGCCTGTGGCCAGTTGACCTCAATATCTCCTCCAATTCCAACAAATCACTATATTGCCATCACTTTCATTCTCCTATATAAACGTCGCCTTTGTTATTCTTATGTTTGCCGAACTAGAGAGCAAATCGGCACTAGCAAGGTTGAATTTTTATTTTGGAATCTGGCCTGCGGATCATGACAGTGACTTCTTGACGAATTGAAGATCGATGACTCAAATCCAAAATTTCTATACGGAAAAATAGAAGAGATGGTATCATCATAAAGTAATGCAACGGGATGGAAACTCAAAAGGTATATTTGATATCACAACATTTATTGGTATACCTTAAAGGTAAGTAACTTACTTTTCTCTTTCAAATTCTTGAAATTCTACGATTTGATTTCATATACAAACAAAGACAACAAAGTTTGATTATAACTCTAATGGAGTTTGTAAGAAATTACACTCACGTGAAGTGGTAAAATTTCTATGCCTTGCCATGATCAAATTCATGTATGATTGTGGGCAAAGAATTAAAAAAATCCGTCCAATTGAATTTGCTCCATTCTCTTTAGAGAATGTGGTAGCAGTATGTGATAAGTCTGAAAGAGGAAAAAATCCGTCCAATTGAATTTGCTCCATTCCCTTTAGAGAATGTGGTAGCAGTATGTGATAAGTTTGAAAGAAGACAAAATTATTACCATGAAGGTATCAATGAATGTGGACGTGGCAATAGACGGAATTATAATCGTCATCATTGTGATAATGAGAATAATAAATATTCTCAAAATAATCTTTCACTTTATGAAAGTAATATTTGACATGAGATTGTATATAGCACATACAGATGATTATGATCCATTTCCTGAAGTGAATGTGATAATTGTAATAAAGCCCGTAAGTATGAACACGCTCTTGATGTAATTTTATGTCTGACATTATTAAAAGAAAGTTCGTTGCCCTTGAAATTTGGGGCAAGAACTATATGGGTGTTGGATGCTGAAATCCATTTGGATGCAATGGGTCTTGGAGACGCCATTAAAGACAGAAATAATGCATCCACCCAAAACTGTGCTAAGGTCTTCATTTTCTTGCGCCATCATCTTGATGAAGGTTTGAAACTGTGCTAAGGCCTTGATTTACTTGCGCCATCACCTTGATGAAGGTTTGAAAATTGAATATATCACAGTCAAAGATCCACCTATCTTGTGGAATGGCTTAAAGGAGAGATATGACAACCTGAAGTTGGTCACTCTGCCACAAGCACGATATAATCCAAAAGCAAATAGTTCATAAACTATATGTTATTGTTGCGGTGGATAAGGGCACTGGGCGAAAATTTGTCGTGTACCAAGACATTTGGTTGAGCTTTATCAAGCATCTCTAAAGAGTAAAGACCCTGAAACCAATTTTGTCTCTGACGACAATTTTGACATCATCCACTTGGATGTGGCAGACTTCTTTGAGCACCCTGAGGGGAAAATATACCACTTAATCAGTGATGGATCTGTGATGAAGGAAGATGGAATTGTTTGATTTTATTCGTATTAGTTAGTTTATGATATAATGTTAGTATTAGTTCTTTAGAATGTTTCAATATGCTTAAATTTCAAAGATATTTTTATTTTTCAGTAGAGTTAATCGAATAACCTAACAGTTAGTCGATTATCTAATATTTCGCATTAAAACTGCAAAACAATCGATTATATACTTGATAACAATCGATTATATTAAGACATAATCGATTATGTATGTTTAACAATCGATTATATTAAGACAGTGTGATCTGAAGTTTTTCAAAATAGCAAATAATCGATTATGTATGTTTAACAATCGATTATATTAAGACATAATCGATTATGTATGTTTAACAATCGATTATATTAAGACAGTGTGATCTGAACTTTTTCAAAATAACAAATAATCGATTATGTATGTTTAACAATCGATTACATTGAGACAGTGCTTAAACTGAAATTTTCAAACTGCAAAGTAATCGATTATGGAAAACATATAATCGACTATCTGATTTAGTTAGTCGAATAACCTCCGCAGATTTTGAAAATATTGTTTAATTATGAAGTAACGGATTAAATTTGTTTATTCTCATGGTCGTATATCTATTTTGATTAATTGATTCATGTATCACACATACGATATTCAAAGAGAAGAGATATTACTCTCATTTAAGTATGTGTAAGGCAGATGTTACTACAATTTCTGGTAGTAATAAATTGATTAAAGGCTCCGGAAGAGCAACTATAACTCTGCCTAAATGAACAACATTTTAGAGAATGCAATGTTCTCCTCCAAGTCTAAAAGGAACTTGTTGAGTTTTAAAGATATCAGATTGAGACAATACATGAGTATAATCTTGAATACCTCATTTACTCATGAAAACGAGGCTGCCCACTTCAGTTTGGGGTCACGCCATTTTGCATGCAGCAATGCTAGTTCGTCTCTGACTGACGAATTATCACAAATATTCCCCGTTGCAATTAGTTTTGGGTCATGAACCTAATATATCCCACTTAAGAATTTGTGGATGTGCAGTATATGTGCCTGTAGCACCGCCATATTGCACCAAAATGGGTTTGCAAAGAAGGTTAGGAATATATGTTGAGTTTGAATCGCCCTCCATTATTCGCTACCTCGAAACATTGACAGGGGATTTGTTCACTGCACGATTTGCAGACTGTCAATTCGATGAGACACTTTTCCCAAAATTAGGGGGAGAAGTTGGTGAAACCAAACGGGAAATTTTGTGAAAAAATGCATCATTATCTCATCTTGATCCACATACCTCTATTTGTGAAAAAGAGGTGCATCCATTTGCAAAGAATAGCAAATCGAATGCCAGACGCATTGGTATTGAATATACCACACTCACCCCTAGAAGGAGGTTTGAGATGATATATGAAAATAATGTCATTGTTATGGCATGAATGATCGTTGGTCACGTACCTATTGTACGCCAAAATATTTTGGAAATATGACTATTAAAGGACAACGATAATGCAAGAAACATATCTTGCATATAATTCTGACCATGACCATAATGGTATAACTTTCTCTTTAAAAGAGATATTCACCACATGGATGTTGATGAATCTGTGGTAGTACAAAATTAATTGAGAGCTCTAGAAGAGCCAATTATTACTATATTGGAGAAACACAATTGATTACCAATAAGGTATTGTGTTGTAGTAAGTCTCAAAGAAACTTATTCAGTTTCCAAAGTATATGCGAAAGCGATTGATTATATTGAGACTATAAATAAAGGAAAGATTTGATATCTTCTATTACTACAACTTGTAGCGGGATAATCTGTATGTGAAAAACTACCCGCTTTATTCTTCAGTTTGTACTACACAAGAATACCACAATAAAGTGGACGTTTATTGATATAAAAACCCATATCATAATAAACTTGAAGTTTATTGATAATTGCACATGTCATGGTGTAAATTTGAAGTTTATCAATATTGATAATTTATTCAGTTGGCATTCGGGTTAGCCATCTCATTTAAGTATGATGTGTAGTAATAAAGAATTCACATGGGTAAATATTAAAGAACTAGAAAGTTCTTTACGAATTCTCTTATATTACTTGTTCTCATTAATTGATTGACCAACTAAAGAGTTCGGGTTGAATCCCATAAATTCTGGAAATATCAAAGATGAATATGGGCCCATTCACCTGCCATGTATACCACATATGATGCATCTATGATATGGTTACATGTGCGATTGTTATTAACCCGCAGCCTGGCCGGTGCTTGCGAGGTAAATTGCTCAGTAATATAACTTCGAGCATAATTTCCAGATTTTCTATTCAAGATAGTTCATCTTGATAAGTTGGTTTATATCATAGTTCGTTTAGCAAGATAATAGCTAAACTGTTTCTTATGAGAACAAAGTTATACATATCAGTTTGATATACGAGAGTATATTATATTCTCCCCTCACAAGTGGTTCAGGGTCAGGAACCAAATAACTCCATGTTATTATTGATGTGCGGTGTATATTTTTATTAACACCATAATGCACAAAGATGGACTCTCAAAGTTGAGGAAGCAAGTTAGCTTTTCTAACATGAGGGGGAGACATGATAAACACTTGAGAAAAGGTTACATGGGATGAATTATCATTTGTATATATAGATCCTCGAATATCATAATATGAACCTGAAGTTCATAAAAGGATAATTCAATTGCAAGATATTGCAAAGCATGCTATACGCATTTGCTGACCCAAAGAAAGTAACTATATTCTCACTGCAAATGCTCATATTAAGTCCTAGAAGGACAAAGTCTTTGATACGCTTAAGACGTATAGACAAATCGGTTTCAAAAATAACTTCTTAATAAAGAAGATGAGCAAATGATCATAAATGGAAGAGATACAATTCAAGCAGAATTGATTCCATATGAAAGACATGTAGTTTTGGACATGTAATTCATATACTTGAAAGTATAGAGTTAATGGTATGTGTAATCAGTTTTCGATATCTTATTTGTTTAGAATGACATGAAAACTTGATATGCATCTAAAGTCTATTATATGGCTTATATGACTTAACTTATATGTCAATCCATGAAAGATTGAAGTTGCTTGAAGCATATACAATTCTTGGTCCTGAAGTACCACATCCTAAGTGCAACTTGTGTACATATGTATCTTACTATAACTACAAGCATGATGGCATCAAGAATACCTCTATGGAGATATTGAAGAGTCATTCCACGACATTATATGAAGATGTTCATATCTATCAAGAATGATAATTTCAAGGTGCGGAATATTTATTCAAATCAATATGGCTGATTTATTTATCAAATCTCTACAAAAGATCGTTTTGAAGATGGTGCACACGATTGGAATGCAAATGCTCAAGGATGTGAATTGATGCTCTTTTCAGGGGGAGTTAATGCGCGTTGCACTATTTTTCCCTTACAAGGTTTTGTCCCAATGGGTTTTCCTTGCAAGGTTTTTAACGAGGCAACCAATAGGCGCATATTCAAACATGTGTACTCTTTTTCCTTTTCTATAATTTTTTTCCCATTGGGTTTTGTTTTAGTTAAGGTTTCAACGAGGCACATTATTGAATAGACATTCAAGGGGGAGTGTTATAAATAGACTTCTATTTAAGGTGAATGTCTATAATTAGAGAGATTCTAGGGCTTACTTCTTGGTGGCTAAGCCACCACCTCCCTATAAATAAAAGGGGTTCTTTCCCATTGTAAATCATCCCAAAGTATCAATAAGAATACTCCTCTATTTACTTTTCTCTCTATTGTTCTTATTCTTATATTATTTCATAACAGAAAAGATAAAGAAAATATTGGCGTTCTCTTCGGGGAAAAGAAATCTCAATGGAGTTAGTCTTAAAAATGAAGACAACGTGCAGCTCCTCCACTTTGATTAAAATGATTTTTTTGATTGCGACTTCCCCACACAATGTATGAAGTAGTCATGAGCTTACTAATTTATATATATATTTTGTAGATCTATAAATCATACTATTCGTAACTACTGAAATTTTAAGTTATATTTAAATATTTGTACGTCATATTTTATGTTTTTTCCCCATCAATTGTTCACTTACCATAAGCTTTTTATCGTACATTTTCAAATCTAAATTGTATCTGTTATTTTCTTTCATAAAAAAGTAAAAATTATATAAATTAACTTTGCACAATGTTTTATCACAGCAAAAGTTTTCATATCGTACCTTTGGGGGATCAAATATCAATAATTTGATTTGATGGATTATTTTAAAATTAAACTTTATGTTTTGATTATCCTATTATGCATAGGTAAAATTAAACTTTCCGAACTGTCTCAATTTTTTTATATTTGTATGATTAGGTTAATTTTCGGTAGTTTATTTTTAAAATATCTTATAAGAGTAACTGTTATTTTTAATGTAACATATAAAGTGCAAATTATGCAATTTAAATAAGTTTAATATTTTTATTAAACAAAAAATTTTACATGTAAGAGTTTAAATGAGTTCCAACTTTTCGTAAACATTTGGACATAAAAACTATAATTTATGAAAATTCGTAGTAGTATTCTAAGGTTAGTTAAAAAACGGTATTTGAAATTATGTTTGGACATATCTTTTATTTGAAAAAATATTGCAGTTTTGTGAGTGGGGAAAAAGTGTTTCTAAAATTTTTTAAAAAGCGATAAAAACTATTTTATTGGTTTTGAAAATTATTTTCGGAAAATTTTCAAAAACTTGCAAAAATTTATATTTAAAAAAAATCAAAAAAAAGTTTTCCATTTTGGACCAACGGGTCTACTATTAACAAAAGTGAGTATTTTTACACTATCATTTCAGAGGCTAGAACTAGGGGTGTACATAGGCCGGGTTGGTTCGGATTTTACAATTACCAAACCAAACCAATTGTGTCGGGTTATTAAATCTAAATACCAAACCAAACCAATAAAACTCAGGTTTTTCGCTCTCGGATTTTTTCGGGTTTTCTCGGGTTTTCGGGTTATTCGGATTTTTTCTAAATTTTTTCCAATAAAATCTTCATAGAACAAAGCATATAAATTATGCTCAAAATATTTCTTTAATCCTAGTAAGATACAACTATATAAATTATTTTCCAAGAAAATAATACAAAATATGAGATATGTCATGGCATTATCCTAAAATATTCAACAACAAAGACAATAAAGTTGTGTAATGTCAATACTGCTAATTAAAAAGCCACAATAAAAATAAAAATAATTTAAAAATACTAAATCATGCTAAAATTAGTAGACTAATAAGTGAATATTAATTACATGACTAAACGCTAAAGAAAAAATAAAAATAGGATGTGCATTTATCTAAAGTATTGCAAAACAAAAAATAGATATTCAATACATTCTCGTTCATAGTTGAATTGAATGTCTTTTGTTAGCATTAATATTAATTTGATTTTGGTTTTAGTTTGGCGTTTGTTAGCATTATTTAATTTACTAATGTTAATGACTATAAAACTTATTGGAACATTCAAAAAGTTTTAAGTTCAACATTAAAATAATACCTTAAAAGATAAAATTAAGAATTTTTTAAAGAAATATTTATAAATTATATCAAAATAAATATATTTATATATTAAATATATCTAAAAATTATTGGTTTGGTTTCGGTTTGACTTTATTTAATTAAAACCAAACTAAACCAATTATGATAGTATTTCTTTTTCAATACCAAACTAAATCAAACTAAATCATAATTGGTTTTTTTGTAGATTTGACTTAAATTATCGGTGGGTGCCCTGTCGGTTTCACGTGAATGTTTACTGTTTCCATAATTCCTAGGAGTAAATACATAGTGGTTCTGTAGGGGAATTGCACCTCCTCCTTAAATTGCTGTACCTTCTTCTCCAGATCCAACAAGACCAAATACGCAAACACAGCGTTAGTTCAAGAGTTTCGCTCCTTCAACAAAAACACAGAGCAGAGCCAACAGTTCAAGAGTTTCGCTACTTCAATGCAGTAACTTTCTGCTAATTCTGAAAGATATTTACCACATTTTGTCTCTCAGATCAAATGGCTGTTCCGATTGAAGAAGCTATAGCTGCACTATCCACATTTTCATTAGAGGTTAATTTTTTTAACGTAATTATTATGAAAATTAGATTCATACTCAGGAAATGAACTTTATGTATAAGTTTGTTTTCTTCATTGATGTTTTTCTCGTTAAAATTATAATCTTAGGATGATCAAGCAGAGGTACAAGGTCCAGGGTTTTGGGTTTCAGCTGAAGGAGGTGCAACTAATAGTCCAATTGGTAACACATATTTTTCTTTTAGGTCTTCAGTACTGATTCAGAAGTTTTTTTTTCTTATTTATTTTTGTTGTTGGTAATGATACTATTATGATTATTATCATTTACTTTTTTCCTGAATGTTTTCATTAAGGATGTTTCTTTTTGATGTCTTCCTTTCTGTAATTATAAATTAATTTGCCTTCAATATTTTGTTTTGTTAAATAAATTTGCCTTCAATATTGTTTAGATGTGCTGTCTTTTTTCTCATTTTTTTGGTAATAATCGAGAAATCCTTGAGGACCAGTGCCTCGCAGTTTGAAACTCTTGATGATGGGCCTGCATCTCTACCCTTTCTCCATTTTTAAACCAGGCTTTTGTCTACAATAATGTTCTAACTCGTGACGTGCACCTAACCCACACATCTTGCACTATGCTTTTACCGCTAGGCCAAAGCCCTGCATTCAAAACCATGACATGCACTATGCTCTTTTCTCATTTACTATTATCTGTCATTCTACTGTTAGAATTATTACTATTATTTTTGGAATTTCAGGTGAGTCATTGTGAATGTTCCTTGTTGGTCTTCTTTCTGCAATTATATCCCACCCATGAAATCAAATTGCCATATGTATATTTGAGTAAAGTTTTTTTTTTTTTAAAACTTTTTTTTATGTTTCAAAATGTTTTTGGCAGAGTACAGTGACGTGGCTGCATATAGGCTGTCATTATCGGAAGACACTAAAGCTATTAACCAGCTGGTATATGTTAAGAAATTGTACCGTTTTCTGCTGCTGAAATTGCACGTCTTTTCCTTGATGTAATGCTGAAGTTGTTTGCAGAACACACTTATACAAGAGGGGAAGGAAATGGGTTCCGTGCTCTACACATATAGAAGTTGCGTTAAAGCGCTTCCTCAGGTTGGTAAAGGACTTCGGCTTCTAACAAAAAAGCTTTTGATTTCTGAATATGAGATAACGCATTATTATTAGGATCTTCTACTTTGCTGCTATGCTTTTTGTTTTTTGTCTGGTACGTGAAAATGATGATAATATGTGGTGTTTGTTTGTAGTTTATTTCAGAATATTGTTGTATATTTACATATCTGTAGCAGTTATTAGTTAAAAAATCTATACATCTGTGGCAGTTTTGTGAGAGAACAAACAATGAGCAATTTCAATTCATGCTTAACTTTTCGCAGGAAGAAGAGTAAAACCTTTTTAAGCAACTGACTTGTAAAATTTCCTGATAACATAGGCCAAGGTCACTAAACTAAATCAAATGCGGAAGGAGTGCAAAATTTGTTACTAACCATCACATGAAAATTAAAGCTCATAAAGGTATCTTCGTTTTAAACCAAAGTATACCCGTCATGTCACCTCGGGTCCAGGTCTAGGGAGATTTAGGTAGGTATGCCTTGGTAGTAGAAATGCTAGCCATTTAATACACTCCAGTTGTAGCTGTTTTCATCTTTGATGACTTTAGACTTTAACCAAAAAGGGAGAAAGAGGAAGTACTTGAGCAATGTTCCTTATAAATTATACTAAAAAGGGCAACCCGGTGCATTAAGCTTCCGCTATGCACAGGGTCCGGGGAAGGGCTGGACCACAAGAATCTATCGTACGCAGCCTTACTCTGCATTTCTACAAGAGGCTGTTTTCACGGCTTCCTTATAAATTATACTATTCCTTTCAAATTCATTAAGGTTTCATATAACGATTCTAGAATGCATCAGGGTTTGTTAAATTGATTCAAGTCTACATTGATATGCAACTACCTTTTCAATACGATAACAAGCTATATCAACGTTATTATGTCGTCGCTTAAAGCGATGAAGTGAAGGGAGGGAGTATCGTTTCATGGGTGAAAGCCATGCGCTTTAGAGAAGTGTACGCATCAAATAGTATCCACAAAAGATCCTAATGAGAATCAACCAGTTCTTTGAATCTCAACTTTAAAGAGTTAGATTAATAACAACATTATTGTATTTTGAATGCTGAAATTAGTTATTTTAGTTGCAATTCAATAGAAATTGTACCAAATTCATATATGTTGGTATAATTTAATTTTCTCTAAATAGTGCACTTCATTTGACAGTGTCCATTTCACTTCACGCCTTTTGCTTTTAGCCTCATGATCCTTGTCATTTTTTTGCGCATTTCATTTTAAAAATACTGGACAAGAGGGTTGCTCTGATGGTAAGCAACCTCCACTTCCAACCAAGAGGTTGTGAGTTCGAGTCTCCCCAAGAGCAAGGGGGAAGTTCTTGGAGGGAAGGATGCTGGGTATCTATTTGGAAACAGTCTCTCTATCCCAGGATAGGGGTAAGGTCTGCGTACACACTACCCTCCCCAGACCCCACTAAGTAGGATTATATACTGGGTTGTTGTTGTTGTCATTTTAAAAATACTGCAGTATATTGCTGTTGGGATATTAAGTATGTTATCTAGTTTTGCATTTCCTTTAACTTTGTTTGGATGTTTATTGTTTAGTTAAATTTGTTTACGACGCCCTAGCAAGAAAACAAGTGCTGAAAGCTGATTTTTCTGAGAGATAAAGTTCCTCCCAATAATTGAGGCAAATTGCCGATTGAAGTTGTTAATCTTTCTTTCTTGTACATATTTTTTTGATGTATGCACCTTCTTTTTTCCACCTTCCACCTTCCGACTTTTTCTTTTTCCTTTAATAAACTTGTAATAGTTATAGACATAGTATTGCAGCTTCCAGATTCTATGAAGCAAAGCCAGGCTGACCTGTATCTCGAAACTTATCAAGTTTTGGATTTGGAAATGAGCCGTCTGCGTGAAATCCAGAGATGGCAAGCATCAGCTGCATCTAAGGTTTGAACCCGTGATTCTGTTTATCTAAAATATTTGCTATAGATATAAATTTTTTCTCACACAAGCTTTTCTGCTCGATCCATTTCAACACAGCTGGCAGCTGACATGCAACGTTTTTCCAGACCAGAGCGTCGCATTAATGGTCCCACAGTAACTCATCTATGGTCTGTACATGTGTCTTATCTTTTCATTAGTCTATACCTTTTTTCTGAATTGTAATTATTTACGTTAATTGGTTAAATTACTTGCCACTTTCATATTCACATCCTAGATGGTAATTGCTTCTTTTAGGGCATGTATAATCTTCGGAAATGTTACGAGGGAAGGGGAAAGCCAAGTGTAAAGGGCGCTCCACCTCCGGTCTTGAGGTTGAGGGGTTTGAGTCGCCTAGGTACCAAAGTTGAAAAAATCACTCTTTGGCTCCTGCATAGGGCTATCTTTTTTTTTTTTGGGGGGGGGGGGGAGGGGGTTGAGGTTTACCAAATTTAAAAAAAGATCTTCGCAACCGTGTCAATTTTCTGTTAGAGGTCTCTTCTTTGATTAAAATGCACAATTGAAAGCAGCTTTACTTCCCTAGCAGTGTGTATTAGAAAAATTTAGACAGGCATCAAAGCCAAATTTCGATAGTCCAGATTTACGAAATGTTCAGTACTTGGTCTGGCTACTGAAAATTTGATCTGATGATGCATAGCTTATTACTTTAGACCAATTAAAATTAGGTGAGGCAGTCAAATTCCTCTCGACATAGATTTAACCTGAAAAAACCAGTATGTTTTTTCTCTTTTGGAGGGAAAATAGGAAAAGAAACAAAAGTTACAGAACTTATTAGCATGTCATGCCATGGTATCTATTTCTTGTGTCTCATTTAACTTGGTGATTGGGGAAAAGGTTATCGGAAGAATGAGTTCAAAAAACTTGGTTATGCAGTTCTGCATTTTGCAAAATGTGTGTAAAGTGTATAATATTGTCTCATTGTTTAGGAGACAATGTTTTATCGGTGCAGTATTGTTTGATTAATCTTTGTGAAGTAATTAAGACACCAGTTATTTGCACAGATCCAAAACATTCAATGAATCCTCTTTCAAGTCTGCTGTACTACTTTTTTGTATACTTCCTCTCCCTTTTGATTAATACAATTTACCTTATCCAAAAAAGTCTGCTGTACCACCTGATTTCTCACTACTACATGATTATTAGCCCAAAGAAAAGATAAAAAAGTATACAGTTGAACAGCTCAAGTTATTTTATCATGACCTGATATTGTGATACTGAGCTTGCACCTTTACTAGTACATTTAGTTGGTCAGTTCTGTTTTCTTAAGCTTATGATTGATGAATTACTTGTTTTTCTCAAATGCCCCTGAATCTCTTGACTTTGCAATGAGCAATAAGGCATTAATATTCAAATATTTTGTTGCAGGTCCATGCTGAAGTTACTTGATGTTCTGATCCAGCTTGATCATCTTAAAAATGCAAAAGCTAGTATACCTAATGACTTTTCTTGGTACAAAAGGTAAAGATGTGCGTGTTAGTTGTTTGTTCTTCATGAGTGCTCAGCTTTTCAATCCCTGCCGTTTACGACAATTGGTTGCACAAAGGCTTAACATGTTGTAAATTGACTACTTAACAATCAAAGCACGAGGGAATTATATGAACACTGTAACTGATTGTTTCGAAGAAAAACACTGTAACTGTTGGTAAAAGTTCTTAAATTTTCATGATACCGCCATGTTTGGTGTTTATTTATGAGCAGATCTTCCTTGTTGATTGCAATCAATACTTTTTATCTGCATATTTTATTGAAACTCTCTTAGTAGCAAACTATATTTCAGCAGTGATATCTTCTAAAGTGTTGCTTGTTCTTGTTCAGTGTATACCAAGTGTGGTCACTTTTGCTCCCAGACTTCTGTTCTGATTTTAATTTGAAAGTATTCTTGAAAACATAGATCTGTTATGCCACCTACAAAATTGTGTAACCACTAGGCACTAGAAAATTAGAGGCAATTCCAACATCCTCTCCCTGGGGCACAAAAGGGTGTGGAAAAGGCAGGATCCTCGAGGAACAACTTTGAGCTTTGAACTGCCAGTCTGCCTGGTGAAGAGGCCAAATCTTGGTTGTTCAAAAGAGAGAACAATGACTGAGAAAGAAGAAATGGAAAGAGCCAAAGGTCCCACAAAATTTTAGTTAATTGTTTGTTTGTGCTGGGTGCTTGCATCAGAAAAAATATATATTTATATTTCATGAAGTATTAGTCAACAAATTCTTATGTTTATAATGAAGTAGCCTAAATTTGGAACAAAATGAGCCTGAATAGAGTGCAATAAAAAACAGAGGATTCATATAGCCAGCCAGACTAGTTAGGAATTGAGCTTTTGTTGATCGATTGAACGAAGCGGCTTAAGAAAGTTGTTACATGGTTGTTCTTTTTTCCCCTCTTTTTTTGTACTTCTCCCAACATCAGGAATTTCAGTTCACCTTCCATGTAATAGAACTTCTATTTGAGTGAAAGTGTTTCATTTGTACGTCTTATCCAATATGTCAGAACATTCACACAAGTCAGTGTACAGTGGCAAGATACAGATTCAATGAGGGAGGAGTTGGATGATTTGCAGGTGCATATCTAATTCTTGTCTACGTTAAGTTTTTGCATCATGTGAACTTGCACGTATTTGTGTGTGCTGAACATGAATTGCACATATTTTCAGATCTTCTTGAGCACGAGGTGGGCTATTTTGTTAAACTTGCATGTGGAGATGTTCCGGGTGAACAAGTATCCTTCCAATAATCTTTCTCTACCCAGAGGAATGGTGAAATGATGCTGCAGCACAGAGTGAATTTTGTCTCTGTCTGTAATTATGTCTGTATGTATGTGTATTTTCTGTGTCTCATGGCCTTCAAGATCTGTCATGATAAGTTTTATTTATTGGAGGCTAATCATCTTAGATATCTGAAAGTTCATAACTACATAGGTGATAAAACATTTAGTCTGAAGGAATTTTCATTTTCATCATTGTAAATCTTGAGGTTTCTTCATAACTGAGATATTTAACTTATCCGATTTTGGAAGTGAAAGAGAAACAGCTTTTCAAGTTTAATAAAAAAATGTTCAGCTTCGAGTTAACCAAACTTAACTTTTTCGGACCTACTCTTTTGACAGAATTCCTGAAAAGGGAGCCAGAAGTTTGATTTGGAGGAAAATATTCAAATATGACTTCTACAAGAGTCGCTATAAACATAACCATGAATTTTGCAAAAGGAACTTGTGCGCATCCTGTCTTGAAGTTCAGAATTTTTACTTCATTTCTTTTATATACTTCTGGTTCCCACCGAATAAATGTTCCTAACTTTTTTCAAATTATTTTGTATTAACAAAATCTGTCCTGAAAGGAAAAAAAAAAGATAAAGAGGAAGAATGCATAGAAAAATCCTAAGAGAGACATTATCACCTGAGAATGCTAAGAGAGAGCATTGGCATATAGTACCCTCTGCTGATAGCTTTAGAAAGGTAAGATCAGAAATAACCAGTGCCTGACATAGCCAACTTGGTATTTCCTGCTGGATTGGCTTAACCATTGGGACTGAATGGAATCTGTCTGGGAGGATCTTATATTAGAAAGGTAATCAATCTTCTAACCTCGATATCAGAGGTCAGTTCGTTCAGCTTTGCTTTCTGAGGATCTGAAGTACTTTTTATATAAGTCACTTTGATTGAGTATAGCACAACTCATGAAGGGCACTTGTGATGAAGCCTGCATATGTCCATCGCTTTCAGGATATCTGATCACTAATGTTTGCATTTTGCGATTTTTTGTGTCTAAATTTCATTTGCTTTGGTGGTAATTTCTATCATGTATGGCGTTGTGAGAAAGCACGGGAGAATGGGGGCCCAACATCGGTAACAATAATTGGGATGGGCCTGGCTCTGATACCATGATAAGAATGGACCTTGGGCCTAACTCAACCCCAATATAACTGAGATTAAACATAATACAATGAGCCCTATATATAATACTAATAACCTAGAGTTCTACTATAACTGGAGTTCTACTATATTTACATATCTAACACTCCCCCTCAAGCTGGTGCATATAAATCATATGTACCGAGCTTGTTACATATGTAGTTTAACATCGAACCCAGGTTTCTAGACCCGAAAGCATCGATTCCCAAAGACATCGTTGAAAATTTGCTGAAACAGATGAAGGAAAACTGTTTTTTTTTTTTTTTGCCGGAAAATCACTGTAGATGCCGGAAAAACTTCAAAGTTGTCGGAATTGAAAAGTAAAAACATGAGTAGGCTCGGAATTTGAGGGCGATGATACTGTCCTGAAGAAACTTTTTGAAATTCTGGCCGGAAAGTCTCTGTAGCTGCCGGAAAATTCAATAAAGTCGCCGGAAAAACTGAAAGTATTCGGAATCGAACGAAACAAGGATGGGTAGGGTCGGAAAATAAGGCCGACCAAACTGTCCTTCTGGAGCGAAGCCAAAAACTGGCCGGAAGCAGCCCCACGCGCCGGCGCGTGGTCTGACGCGCCGACAGCTGTGGCGGCGCGTGGCGGCCCGTGACGGGGAGTCTGCCGGAGAAATTTCTGGTGTTTGGTCGGAATTCTATTCCGAGTCTTGTGGTGGTGTTGGTTTTTGCACAACACTGATAATTAGTGACTTTGACGTAATTAGTCACTTAGGTCACCGGAAAATTGCACGTTGACCGAGTTATTTCTTCCCGGATGTCGTTGGAATGACGCACAACGATAATTATCTCACCAAAGCTCCGATACCATGTGAGAAAGCACGGGAGAAGAATATAACTGAGATTAAACATAATACAATGAGCCCTATATATAATACTAATAACCTAGAGTTCTACTATAACTAGAGTTCTACTATATTTACATATCTAACAGGCGTGAAGTTGTCTACTCATTTCCTGTGCTCTACTTTTCCTGAGCTCCTTGACTCTTTATAGCGTTGAAGACATTCTTCAAGTTCTCATTGTCTTCATAGTTGAGTCATTGGAGTTGAATTTTGCACTTCTGTTTCCGGAGAGGCACACACTTCTTCGTGTTTTGCCTGTCCTTGTTGTCTTAGCATCATCATCAGAGAAAGATAGCGAATCATTGTACAAAAGGGTGAAAATCAACAGACTTACTAACATATTTAAGGTATGTTCATTTTGCTCTTATTATGATATAAACTTTACTACTTCATACTCTCTACCCCTTGGAAAATTGTCCTTTGTTACCTTTCCCTATATGCAGAGTGATCCTGTTATACCTGCTTTCCCAGATCTTCACCTGTCTCCTGCTGCAATTTTAAAAGAGTTATCAACATACTTCCCTAAATTTTCTGCACAAACTCGGCTTCTCACTCTTCCAGCACCTCATGAGCTGCAACCGCGTGAGGCACAAGAATATCCTTTCTCAGTGTTTCTGACCTTTAATCTTCTTTGTTGCTTTTGGTGCTGTTCAATTTTGGGTCCATGTGATTCCGAATCGGTTTTCGTGAAACTTACTTTTCATTACTGCTGATAACTTGAGAACAGATTCTGTTGAAACAGAATAGAATTTTAGTGAGGTGCTTTTCCTTTCCCTATTCCAATTGATTGCTTAAGTAACAGAAAATATACTGTTTTTTGAAGGAAATAGTTAGAGAAAGCTTACAATATCTGTTTTTTTCTTTTTCTTTTAACACTTCCCTCTCTTTACCAGCAGTCCCAAATTATTACTTTTCTCCACGAACATTATTACTTTGAAGTTTCGCGACCAATCATAAATTGTCCTAATTTGAAGTGGTTTAACGTTGTACACTTTTTGGCAGCTCTCTCTCTCTCTTTATCTCTCTCTCTCTCTTCACAAGAACAGTAAGTTTGAATCCATAAAACTTATTTGGCTTTCTAATGGAGGTGTTATTTCTTTTTTAGTATTAAAATTCAGTAAACGACTTTTAAAATGTTTTTTTACTACTGGAGCAAGTATTCTAAAATATTATAAATATCAGGCAGTTCATATTCAATGATAGAAAGTTTAAATGCTTTAGTTCTTTTATAGTACATGTCATCTATGGGAGTTTATTTGCATTTTAACTTATAAGGGGTCGTTTGGTATGAGATATAAAAAGGTATAGTGCTGGTATAAAAATTTAATACCACCTTAATACTTTGTTTGGTTAGCAAACCAGGTATAAGTTGTCCCGGGATTAAAAATAACACCGGGATAATTTATATCTTGTAGAGGATGGGGTAATTACCACCGGGATAACTTATACCTTCTTTTTAGAAATTATGTAATTGTCATTTTCAATACAACATACCAAATAGTGGATAAAAAAACAATCCCATCATAACCAATCCCAGCATAATCTATCCCGGCATAACTTATCCCGTCATAAGCTGTATTCAAACCAAACGACCCCCAAGTAATTTCTCTATACTTTCCTTTTGTTTCCTCTATTTTGTCTAATAAACTTCCTCCACTATCCACTGGAAGATCTCCAAGGGTTTACCTTAAGTAACTTCTTATCAAACATTTACATATCAGCGGCAATATCTGATTGTCAACCATATTGGGGCGATCCGTGCTGAGCATGATGACTTTACTGTTCGTTTTGCTTCAGCCATGAGTCAGGTGCTTCTCTCTCTCTCTCTCTCTCTCTCTTTCTGTTGAGTTGTTCTCTCTTTTTTTCAATGTGTTCTACGACTTGTAAATAATACAGCTCGTGGAGTTGATGGCAAATCAAGTTCATACATTCAGATTAGCAATGTTTTAGGTGGCCGATGTGATAACAGATCAAGTATCACATATTCTGATTAGCAATGTTTTAGGTGGAGGTTGGATCATCCATTTGAATTGAGCCCGATAATATATATGAACCTGGCTCGAGAAACTCAACATGTACGGGCCTATGGGGAGACTCGTTTTAGGTGGAGGTTGGATCTTCCAATATTTTTAGCAATGTTAATATAGACTCATTTATAGCTATGTATCAACACGGGTCCGTGAATATCTGTTATGGATACACACTTTTTACCATCTTTGGTTGTATTTTAAGAAATTTGCATAGAGCACCCGTACTCATGTCACACCCATTCATCCGCCATGAGTACATCTAGGCAAATGAATTTCCCATGTAACATAGCTCTTTTGCTTAGAGATGTATGATGGAAATGTTAATTTCAGAATATATCTAACCTGTAAATTAAATTTAATTTTTTTCCCCCGATATGATCAGTCCTGTACTTCAAATATGAATTTCCTTTCAAATTAATATGAATACTTAAATGTACAGCAGAGACAATAGAAAGCTAGGAATTTCAAGTTATAAAGAGAGATTGGGAGATACGGAAGTCATTGATTGTCAGATGGATGTGTTTATTTGTGATTAACATATGGAGGAAAATGAAAGAAAAGAAATGGAAAAGTAGAAAAGTATTTGATTCTTGAGCATCGGCATGGGAACTGTCCACACTTTTCCTTTTTCTTTTCTTTTGTTTCTTTTCCTTTTCTTTTAGAATATCTGGAACAGTGTTCTGGCTGTCATCATTCTTTTTTTTGTTCTTTTATTATGGTGTTGGGGTAGGGGAATAGGCAGCATGATAATGGGATAGGAAGCTGCATCAAACACAAGTGGCAAATTTACATAGTTTGGGGGAGAACTTTAGTTTCCAATGAATTGTAACTGAAAAAGAAATTTTGGCCCCCAATGCTTTGGTCTAGTGGCAAGAGCATAGCACATGATGTCTGGGTTAGGCACACATCACGGGTTCAGACAGCGCCGCAGGCAAAAGCCTAGTATTTAAATGGAGAAAGGTAGACGGGCAGGGCCATTATACACCAATTTCGAACTGTGCTCATTGGCCCTCTGAAAGAATTGCATAAAAACTAAACCAGAAAACTAATCTGATCTCCCTTTTCAAGTTATTTTTTCAATAAGAAATGAAAACCCAACATTCACTAAACCATATTTCGCGAATACCCAGACTATGTTGCATATGAATCCTCACTAGTAAATGGTTCTGATCATATTATATCTCGGCTTTCTTTGCAGCTTGTCTTGCTAAAATCAATAGATGGTGTGGATGTTGAGTGGGTTAAGGAAGTCAAAGGAAATATTTATGACATGGTTGTTGAAGGTTTTCAACTTTTAAGCAGATGGACTGCACGAGTTTGGGAGCAATGTGCCTGGAAATTTTCTCGCCCATGCAAGGATCCCGTTCCAATAGATTCACAAGAGATGCCTGCATCTTTTTCTGACTATGAAAAGGTTTCATTTAATTTGATTCTTATGTAACTAATTGCCCTCTTACATATAATGGTGCATCACAGTGAAATCCTCAATCTCTTTTGCCTCCTCTCTTCTCACCATCCCCCCCCCCACCCCAAAACACACACACCAAAAAAAAAAAAAAAGGAAAGAAAGAACTGAAAAGAAAAGAAAATGGAACTGCTCCCTAAAAGATTGAGAAGAGCTGCTGCTTTTTTTTTTTTGAATTTTAAAAATGCATCTGACATGATACCTGCAAATTTACTATTCTTAAATTGAAATGAAGGTAGTACGGTACAATTATAGTGCTGAAGAAAGGAAGGCTCTGGTTGAACTTGTGAGCTACATCAAGAGTATTGGATTGATGATGCAGAAGGTTGACACCTCAGTGACCGACGCCTTGTGGGAGACAATCCATGCAGAGGTGCAAGATTTTGTTCAAAATACAGTGGCGACAATGTTACGGACAACATTTCGAAAGAAGAAAGACCTTTCTAGGTGGGAACCACTTCCTCTTATTTTTTTTTTCCTTTCTTTTTTGTTTCGGGCAGTTCTTACTTTTCTTTTTTCTTTTATGAGGTCAATGAAAGCTCAAGTATATTCGTCATCATAATAGTTTGAATGCATGTTTTGACTGGAGTAGATACAAATTTCTTTTGGTGATTAACATGTCTTTAAAGCAAAACGTTGTTACCCAGGTTAATGTGTAAAGCTATTTTCATATAACCTTATTTTGGGCTGAACGTAAAAGATTCCATTGATGAGAAATCAAAGAAAGGATAAAGTTGTCCCCGATAAATAATTGGAACATTTTATAAAACTCAACTTAATCATGATAAAGGCTGTTCTTGAAAGAGGAGAGATAATTTATAAGTGATGAAAATCGGTAGAGAATAACATTCTGATTATGGTGTTTATTATGAAAAAGAGAAACACCTTTCTTTGGGAACACAATTTGGAATTGAGTACTTTTTGCTGAAGGTGGAGAGGCATACAATTCTACTTTGAAGTGCTGATATACAAATTAGTGAGAAAACATCAACTGTGACTTGTGAGATTCAGGAAGCAACACGTTAAAGCTTTTGCATAGTTTTTGGGAGTGTATTGGGGAAAATGATGTGAAAGCAAGTGAGCTATACAATAGTTGAAGGCTGAAATTTACAAGTGAGCAAAAGGGAAACCAGAGTGGTGCGAGAACTGAGCAAATTTGAAGCTAGGGATTATTGTAAAATAGACAAAAGAAGAAAAATGAAATTATACCTTGTAGGGGGGCTAAGATTATGTTTTACAAGTGATTTTGGTCACTAATGGGTAAGAAGATTATGGGGGTTTCTGGGATAAGAAATTATGTCCTCAGTCCTTTTGTCTTTGTATATTTTGTTTGTGTTGGGTATTCCATGCTTCAGGATATGCAAATGCTAAAGCATTTGAGGAAAATTTAACTTTCTATATGAATCCGTACAGATTGGCTCTCGCCTCTCGAGTATCAAACCCCGCTTACACAATAGGTCTTTCAAGTTGGAGTACCTTGTTGTCATACATAACTGATTTGGATAACTTGGATTTTGGTCTAATTGATGATCCTTCTAGTCTCTAATTGCTCCGCGTTTTTGCAATGTTTTCAGAATTCTTTCTGATATGAGGACACTTTCAGCAGATTGGATGGCAAACACTAGTAAGCCAGAGACTGAAATGCAGTCATATCAGCATAGTGGTGAAGAAAGCAGAGCGACCTTCTTTTATCCAAGGCCAGTGGCACCAACATCTGCTCAGGTTTCCTTACTTATATTTTCTGATTTGGTATTCAATGTTGTAGTACACTTCAAGTACAAATTCTGATTATTGTTATAACACATGACAATCATAAATGATATTCTTATTAACTCAAGGTATTGCTCTGGGTGGAAGTGCTTCTTTAATAGTTTGTGGTCTCTTATCTCATTTGAATACTCACACAGGAGGCTTAAGTGGCCAGAGTGAAAATTTACTACTTTCTTTATAAGCTTCATTGTCCTTATACATGCATTGTCGTGATCTGAGTAGTGGCAGATGGGTTATATTCTGTTACTTAGCTAATATCTTTATTCTGTTAGGCACAAGTAGTGGTGGCAAAATGGTGAAAAGAAAACAGTTATCCAATGGATAACTAATGAATTTAACTTTTACATTTGTAAATCTCAAATGGGAGGTTTCTCAAGTTTGGGAGATATGGAATTCTCCCAAAAGGGTTCATATTCAAGAATCCATGGATAATATAGATATTCATATTATTCGCCGGGTAACCCGTTTTTTATCCGTATTAAATAGGGGTTGGGTTGGATAATTTACCCTTTTTTCTATCACCCATTTTGACCCATCCATATCTCACCCGACCCGCCCGTTTGCCGCCCCTAGGCACAAGATGTTTAATTTTTTTGGATCTGTTGATTAAAGCATTTATAGTTGCACTTCCATGGCACATCTAAAACATCTTTTCCTGAAGTACTATATTAGTCAATTTTTCCCTAATTAGAAGTCAGAAGTACTTATGACTTATATCTCGCGGAGTAGTGCTTTTCTTCTTATGTAAGTTAGTGCAAAATTGGTAGCAACTACCAAACCAAATAATGATGAAAGTGATTATATCTGAAAGAGAATACATTAGAGGTGTCTACCTTGGATATTGGGTATACTATATATTACTCGTATCAATGTTTCTCCCTTTTGCCAGGTCCATTGCTTGCAGTTCCTCATATATGAGGTGGTTTCTGGTGGCAACATGCGGAAGCCTGGTGGTATTTTTGGAAATAGTGGTTCTGAAATACCTATCAATGACTTGAAACAACTGGAGACATTCTTCTACAAGCTTGGTTTTTTCTTGCATGTATTAGACTACACAGGTATCTATCTATACTGTGTTATTTATATCCTGTAAGGCTCATTAAAATTCATGATCTTTTATGCTAATGTGCAAGTTAGGGTGTATAGTTGATTTACTGTTTTTGATACTGTACTTATTTAGTCATAGCCATTTGCACGTATAGCGTGTGTTAGTTCTGTATCATTTTTCTGGCCTTCATATGCCATTGCTTTATGTTTTTGCTCATAGCCATTTGCACGTATAAGCGTCTGTTAGTTCTTCTGTATCATTTTTCTGGCCTTCATATGCCATTGCTTTATGTTTTTGCACCAGACTCCTCTAACACTATTTTGAGCATATGGAAGTTGTTTATTCTGTAATATATCTTCCTTAGCGTAATCCATTTCAATCCGCTCCTTGCAGCTACTCTAGGAAATTTGACAGATCTTGGTTTCTTATGGTTTAGAGAATTCTATTTGGAGTCTTCTCGTGTTATACAGGTATATAAGTGCCAACTTGCTTGATGATCCCTTTTTTGCATAGTTAAATCCTTTTTCCTTTTTTGCATAGTTAAATTCCTATTTGCTAGAAGTTTTGGTGTTCCATGCTGGTGGTATATCTATGGATTTCAACTTCACAGCTAAAGAGGTTCCTTTCTTAATACATATCAACATCCTGATATTCCTTTCTTGTGAGTTGGAAGTAGGAGGCGCCTGAATCTTCTTAATATCTTAAAAGTTGTGCTTTCTGTAGTATACTTACTCCCAAACAAATTTTAAAAATGTATGGTAAAGGCTTTGCCTAGTTCTTCTTAATCTGTCATGGCTATTTCAAGGAACTTTATTCATATCTATTTGCAGTTCCCCATCGAATGCTCCCTTCCATGGATGTTGGTGGATCATGTGATCGAATCTCCAATCATTGGTCTTCTGGAGAGTGCCTTGATGCCATTTGACATCTATAATGATGCTGCTCAGCAAGCATTAGTGATCCTCAAGCAACGCTTTCTATATGATGAAATCGAAGCTGAGGTAATAAACCGTTAAATTTGCATATTAACATTGTTGATCCCGGGGAAAACCTTTTGGTCATCTTCTCTCCATCTTCCTAACTTCACATATGTACATGCAATCTCTATATTCAGCAGATTTTGATGCTGTTGAACTGTATTCTTAATTCTATCTTATGAGCTAAAGGAACTCTGTTATTTCGAATTTCAAGCATTATTCTCACCTTGTAACAAATGCTCATGTGATATTTAAAGTGCAATTTGTTTAATATATCGTAATATCGATTATGCTTTAGGAAATTTAGTTTAGCAGATTCAATAGGAAGCACTATCTCCCCTTTGTGAATTAAAAGGCATTTACAACACCTTTTGTTTTCCATATTCTCTAGGTGGACAATTGTTTTGATATATTTGTCTTGAAGTTGTGTGAGACTATTTTTACATACTACAAAAGTTGGGCAGCCAGGTATTTCTCTTCTGTACTTTTTACGGTTAACTTTTACTAAATGAGATGGTCTATCAGAAGTTGACGATCTCCGATTCTGCAGTGAGCTACTTGATCCATCATTCCTCTTTGCCATAGACATTGGCGAAAAGTTTGCGGTCCAGCCAATGAGATTCATAGCACTTTTAAAGACGACTAGAGTGAAGGTAAGTATAAATATAGATTCTGTATCTGGTAATGAACTTATATATTTTTATTTTTATTTTGTTATGTCTAGTGATAGTTGGTTCAACTAGTAATCAAGTTACCTCATTTTCTTCAATATATTTAATTTCCCAAATTAGCATTTGCTTCCATTTTCAAAGATAAAGAAAAAGAAAATTCCTGATTGGTGTGTGCTGGGAAGTTTGGATATGTTTTATTTAACAGACATGGTACAATACAAGTGACTTGTCTGACATAATCCCTTTTTACAAAAGGAAAAAGGGTGGAAAAATAAGGGGATGGAAAATATGCTATTGATATAAGTATTTAACTGTTAATTTCTATAAAAAGAAAAAAAGATATAATACTGTATCTGCAAAGAGAAGATATTATATTGTATCTGTCAATGGTTCCACAAACCTACTGTTACGCGGCGCCTTCCTGAGATTCCTTGGAAGGGCGATGTAAGGCTAAGCAACTGATGTTAGTGCAGTCATTATCCGCCAACTGAGGTCCCCTCCGTACGCTAGACTAGATTGTCAGTGTCGTACGGGTAAACCAATGTCAAAAGCAATTGAGAGAACATAATTGAGAATTGAGAATGAAAGAAAACTTGATTGCATTAATGAAAGCTATTATAGAAAAGCAAGGCGGTATCGAGGTGGAGAGACACCAGTACAGAGAATTGTTGCTTGTTAGAAAGTTTTGATTGCTTGATCCCCCTAATAATACTTCAAAAAATAATCCAAAGCTACAAGATTAGACTTCAATAAACTAGAGAAACATAATGGAAGTACTTGAAATAAAATTACTCTATAATTACAATGAAAAGGACTTAGTTTTCTACAAAGCAGAAACAGGTTCGTTGTCAGTAGCAACGTCTTTGGCATCACGGTCGGCGCGCCCGACATTGTCTGCGCGCGCAGCGCTGTTGGCATCTGCCTGCGGCTGGGCGCTGGCGAGGGATATCTGTAGGCGACAGAGGCACTTGTGCGCTTGTCACTTTGCGCGGCCAAGACCACGAGGCCGTCTGTGGCGCTAGGCATTGGGAGGCTTGCTAGGACGCCACGGGGCGCGCCCAAGTGGTCATGGGGCATGGCTGGAAAGCCGCCCATGACATTCTCCCCCACCTGAGTTGGCGACGTCCTTGGCGCCTTGCAAAAATAATCTTCAATCAGGCTCTTGTAGGCTTTGAGGTTTGTTCCGCTCTCCCAAGTATTCTCTTCCGCATCACATCCCTGCCATTTCACCAAGAACTCTTAGTGATCTTTCCTTGAGGCATGAATCACTCTATCATCAAGGATATCTTTAACACACCTTTTCCCGGTTGAATTGGGACCGCGAATACTAGGTATTGTGAGTTGGCTCCGTGAAGGATCCTCCGTGTCTTTCCGAAAAGGTTTCAGGAGGCTGACATGGAAGACAAGATGAATTTTCCACCTAGTTGGGGTATCCACCCGGTATGCAACTTTCGCAATGCGCCTCTTAATGGACAAAGGTCCAATGTATTTTTGCAATAAGCGAGGGTCATGTACCCCTGCAAATAAGTACCTCTTTGGAATTTTGACCATTACTTTGTCTCCTACTTGGTATTCAACAAAGCGGCGATTCTGATCAGCATGCGTCTTCATCCACTTTTGAGCTTTGACAAGATAGCTCCACACTATCTCCAAATTTTGCTTCCACTCTTTCGAGAAGTTAGCAGCTCGAGGAGACTTAGACATATTTGGTGCATTCAGAGTGTGTGGGAGTAGCAGTTGCTGTCCCGTAACAATTTCAAAAGCGCTTTTGTTTGTGCTAGAGCTCTTTTGTGAATTGAAACACATTTGAGTAGCATCCAAAAGCTTCACCCAATTCTTCTGCGATCCCGTGGCGGAGATATTCCTCCAACATACCATTGAACCGCTCCGTCTGGCCATCAGATTGCAGATGAAAACTTGAGCTGTGACTCAATTTTGCCCCCAGGTACTTAAAGAGTTGGTCCAAAAGTTGCTAGTGAAGCGTGAGTCGCGATCACTAACAATGTCGTTGGGTAGGCCCCGTTATTTGACGACATGAGAGAAGAAGAGTCGAGCTGTATCTTCTGCTGATATATATTGTGGGGCTGCAATAAAGATGGCATACTTGGAAAACCGGTTCACCACAACCAAGATGGTGGTGAGATCTCCGACCTTGGGTAATCTGGTGATGAAATCCAGGGAAACGCTCTCCCAAGGTCTTTTTGGAACAACTAGTGGTTCCAGGAGTCCCGCTTGTGTCAAGCGGTCCGACTTGTCCTTTTGGTATACTAGATAAGTCTTCACATACGGAGTGACATCATCGGCCATTTGAGGCCAATAATTGGCACGACGAAGTAACTCCATGGTGCGTTCTTCACCGGGATGGCCGGCCCACAGAGTATCATGACATTCCGCTAGAAGAGTCCTCCGCAAATCTCCTCCTTTTGGAACATAAAGTCGATTCCCTTTGACTTTCAGAAAACCATCTACCATGTAGAACTGGCGAGTCTTGCCCTGTCCTACCAAATCAACCAAATACTGAGCAGCATGATCCTTTGTGAGTAGATCCTATATCTGGTCCTTGATGGAGGTGGCTACTTCGCTTCCCCTTAGGGTGGCGAGTAGGCACACCGATGCTAGATCAGCTCTCCGACTGAGTGCATCAGCAACATGGTTGGTCTTTCCACTACGATACTCCAGGTTGAAGTGGAATTCAGCTAGGAGTTCCTGCCACCTGGCCTGTCGACCATTCAGCTTCAGCTGGGTCATGAAATGGCTGACAGCTGTGTTGTTTGTCTTGACCACAAACGGGGTTCCCAGCAGATAGTGCCTCCAAAGGCGCAACAAATGAACAACAACCAATAATTCTTTCTTATGGGCGGCATAGCGCCACTCTGCATCCTTCAGCTTTCAACTCTCGTATGCTACTGGATGCCCTTCTTGTAGCAAGACTCCGCCGAGGGCATAGTCAGATGCATTCGTTTGTACCTCGAACGACTTGGCCAAATCAGGGAGAGCCAAGACCGGGCTACTAGACATAGCTGCTTTTAATGCATTGAAGGCCTCCGCTCTCCTTGGCCCCCAATCCCAAGGTGTGACCTTCTTGAGGAGTTTTGTCAATGGTAATGCGATAAAGGAGTAGTTCTTCACAAACCACCGGTAGAAGTTGCATAGGCCAAGAAATGCGCTCAAGGCGTGGACATCCTTAGGCGACGACCAATCTGTGATGGCCTGAATCTTCTGTTGGTCCGTCTTGATGCGTCCTTCCTCGATGACATGTCCGAGGAAGTCAATTTGCTTCTGAGCAAAGGAGCATTTGGATAGCTTCACATACCGTTCATGTTCCCGCAAACGAGCTAGGACCTTCCGCAAATGCACTAGGTGTTCTTCTAATGTTTGGCTATATACCACAATGTCATCCAAGTAGACCACCACGAATTCGTCAATGTACTCTCGGAAGACTTGGTTCGTCAGAGTGCAAAACGTAGCTGGAGCATTAGTCAATCCAAACGACATGACCAGGAAGTCGTACGACCCATATCTGGTTACACAAGTCGTCTTGTGTTCTTCACCCTCTGCGATCCGAACTTGCCAATAACCTGTCTTGAGGTCTATCTTGGTGAACACCGTCGCACCACCCAGTCTATCGAACAAGTCTGTCATTAAAGGAATATGGTACTTGTTCTTTACGATGATTTTGTTTAGAGCACGATAATCCACACAGAGTCGCAGGCTGCCATCATGTTTCTTTTGGAATAGAACTGGGGACCCATATGGGGACGTGAAGGGTACAATGATCCCTGTATCTAGCATTTCCGTCAATTGTCTCCACAACTCGGTGAGTTCGAGTCATGACATTTTGTAGGGCGCCCGGGCAGGTGGCTTCGCGCCCGGCACCAACTCAATTTCATGGTCCACTGTGCCTAGGCGGGAGCCACTTTGGCATGTCTTGTGGCATGACATCTTCAAACTCCAGTAGTAACTCCTTCACGGGTTCAGGAATGGGACCCGAGGAGCGTTCTATATCTTCAATGCACAGGGTTGCCAGGAACGTAGGTTCATTCCTTTTTCCCCCCTTCTTCAACTGCAAGGCCGAGATGTTCTCAACGGCCATCTTCATGAACAAGCACTGGATGATGCAGGGCTTGGCCTTATTGGTTCCCATCATCAGTAGCATGTCTGCAAATGGTTCATGCATGGTGTTGGTTTGCCTTAGGAATTCCAGCCCAACTTTCAGCTCAAAGTCATCTATGATAACTACTCGCTGGTTGAATTTTCCTTCGTAAGGGCCAAGCTTCACCAGTACTTCTTTAGCTATTCCACCCACTGGCTGGGGAGGTGAGTTGATAGCCTTGACGCTATCTTTACCTTTCCCTACAACTATACCAAGGCGCTCCATCTGAGTCGAGGCTATGTAGTTGTGGGTAGCACTTGTGTCTATCATAGCCTGATTGGGCTTGCCAGTCACCTTCATCTCAACGAACATTAAGGTCCTCTCTTGTTTAGGAGGAGTCTCTTCATTCACCTTCTTTTTTCCTTTCTTGGTGACTGGATGTGGGTCCTTCTCCTTACGGATAGCAACACTGGTCTCCGCTAATGCCTCAGAAATGGAACCAACAATTGCATTGCATGCACCTACTGGTTCAGTCTGGTCCGCATCGTCTGATTCGTCATCAGTCCCATCATCAATAGCCTGACGGGCGTTCATTTTTGCATGCGGGCACTCGTTGTTCCAATATGGTCCGCCGCAATGACGACATCCTGAAGGAGGCTTTCTCCCCCGGTCATTGTTGTTTGACGCAACACTGTTACTGCCGGAGGAAGAAGCTCTAGATTTGTTTGAGTTCCGATCTCCCCCACTTTTGCTAGGGCCATCATTGCTAGGCTAGCCTCCTTTGAATCCCGCTCGGGCAGGCGGCTGAGGTTTGTCCTTTCGATCTTACATCTGATAGTCCCCAAGGCATTCAGCTGCTTGGATCGCCTTGGGAAGGGTATCTACCCTTTGTCTTTGTAGCTCCACACGGGCATAAGGTTTCAACCCTTCCAGGAAAGTGAAGAGCTTGTCTTTGTCCCCCATGTTGCGTATGCTTAGCATGAGCGCGTAGAATTTCCGCACGTAGTCCCGCATTGATTTGGTCGGGCAGAGCTCCCGTAGCTTTCTCCTAGCATTATATTCTAACATTTTCGGGGAAGAACTGTAGGCGTATGGCTGCTTTCAGTTCTGCCCATGTCTCGAGAGCATCTTCACGGGCCTGATGGCTTCGTACTTCACCCGCCCCCTGAGTTTAGCATCACCCTAAAGATACATGGCAGCAGTTGCTACATTCTTAGCTTCTTCTAGGCCCCCAACAATAACAAAATACTGTTCGATGTCAAAGATGAAGTTCTCCACTTCCTTGGCATTCCTAGCCCACTGTATGGCTTTGGCTCATGAATTTTCAATTTTTGTGTCATGGAATCGGGGTTCACAGCGCCTCGAAGCAGGCCCTGTAAAGCAGCATTGACAACATTGAGCTTGTTTGTCAATTCGTCAATAGTTTGTTGCATGGCAACCACCCTGTCTGCCTCCTGTGCCCTGTAGGCTAAATCCTCGGCACACTCCTGTTGGAGTCCCGCGAATTTGCCAAAAATTTCTTTGCCTCTGTGGGTGCCGTTTGCCGGTCTCCCTCGGAGTCGCGACTGCTGTTTTCTATGTCAACTCCGGCCTGGATCACTCTGCGGTCCAGGTCGTCCAACTTTTGCCCTAGGCTGGTTGTTAATTCAGGCACCGTATCTACGATGGGCCGTAATCCGTCAACCGTCTGTTCAAGGGATGCAATGCGGTCCCCATGATTCACTATGGTCAGAAATGGTGGTAATGGCAATGCGTTCCCTCGTCTGATGTCGAGCCTAGACTCTGATACCAACTGTTATGCGGTGCCTTCCTGAGATTCCTTGGAAGGGCGATGTAAGGCTAAGCAACTAATGTCAGTGCAGTCACTATACGCCAATTGAGGTCCCCTCCATACGCTAGATTAGATTGTCAGTGCCGTACGGGAAAATCAATGTCAAAAACAATTGAGAGAACAGAAATGAGAACTGAGAATTGAAAGAAAGCTTGATTGCATTAATGAAAGCTATTACAGAAAAGCAAGGACAAGAGGGGTTGCTCTGATGGTAAGCAACCCCCACTTTCAACCGAGAGGTTGTGAGTTCGAGTCTCCCCAAGAGCAAGGTGAGAAAATCTTGGAGGGAAGGATGCCGGGGGTCTATTTGGAAACAGCCTCTCTACCCAAGGGTAGGGGTAAGGTCTGGGTACACCCTACCCTCCCCAGACTCCACTAAGTGGGATTATACTGGGTTGTTGTTGTTGTTGTTGTTGTATTACAGAAAAGTAAGGCGGTGTCGAGGGGGAGAGACACCAGTACAGAGAATTGTTGCTTACTAGAAAGTTTTGATTGCTTGATTCCCCTAATAATGCTTAAAAAAAATAATCCAAAGCTACAGGACGAAACTTTAATAAACTAGAGAAACATAATGGTAATAGTTGAAATAAAACTACTCTATAATTACAATGAAAAGGACTTAGTTTTCTACAAAGCAGAAACAGGTCCTTTGTCAGCAGCAGTGTCTTTGGCATCACGGTCGGCGCGCGCAGCGCTGTTGGCATCTGCCTGCGGCTGGGCGCTGGGAGGGATATCGGTGGGGCGACAGAGGCACCTGTGCGCTTGTCACTTGGCGTGGCCAAGACCACGGGGCCGTTCGTGGCGCTAGGCATTGGGAGGCTTGCTAGGACGCCACGGGGCGCGCTCAAGGGGTCATGGGGCATGACTGGAAAGCCGCCCATGACACTGCTTATGAAAACCATTTACATGGATACAATGACATATTAAAAGCGTAGATGCCGCATTAGTCTACAAAAGTTAAACATATCCTCGAGGCACCATTTATTTTAGAGGAGATGCATCCATGTTGACCAGTTGTTTTTTTTACTTGTGTTGAAATGTGTGACCATCTCAATGGAAAATTTAAGCTGTTAGAGAGAACACAACACTTTTTACTTTACTTAATTATGCCTTCAAACACGCTCGCTCATGTGCTGGGTTGATTTGTTTAATGAGCTAAGCGCATGGAAGTTCTTTTTGATAATGAGTGGCAGTCAGTCTCGAACCCAGAATGTGAGAATTGTGACCAGGAAAAGAAATTGAAAGCAAAAATGCTTGGTTACTCCCTCAAACTATTGGGGTTTACTAGTGAAGTCTACATATTCTAAGAAAGAGAATAAAAAATGCAAAGTTGAAGGGTGAATCAAGCTTACTGATCCTATGCTATATTTACTAGATCCGAGTAATATTCACAAGATTCTAACTACTTAGATAACACGTCCTTGGTTATTTATTCTCCCTGTCTACATTATGGTTATATCTATGTTCTAATTTTGGAGTTGTATATGAGAATCTTGGTTTACCTACATTGCGTTCACTCCTTTGGTTATTAATTTCTAACTAGAATTTTTGTAACATGCAGCTTCTAGGAAGGACCATCAACTTGAGAAGTTTGATTGCTGATAGGATGAACAAAATGTTCAGAGATAATCTTGAATTCCTGTTTGATCGCTTTGAATCACAGGATTTATGTGCCATTGTGGTACAAACACTCACATATCTTCTGAATTAACCCAAAATCTGAACCTTCCTTGGCTCTTAATTGAAAATTTTAACACTTATTCTCTCTCTCTCTCTAAATATATCAGGAACTGGAAATGTTGCTGGACATTTTGCAACTTACTCATGAATTGCTCTCAAAAGACCTTATAATAGATTCTTTCAATCTTATGTTGAACGAGATGCAGGAGAATGTATCCCTTGTTTCTTATTCTAGTCGACTTGCTTCTCAGGTTTGTCAATATCTTTTTCAATCCTGTGTGAAACATAGTATGACAGATACTCATATTTATCTATCTCTGTTTTATCTCCTGCTCCACCTTAACTTATCTTCTTGATTCTGGTGAGTTGTGGCTTTAATTACTATTTTCTAAGCTCTGCAATTCTAGTCGGTTGTGAATGTATATGTATCTCACATAGTTATGAACTTCATTGATTTCTTAATACGTATTGCATATGCAGCCAATGAAAAGAGCGACATGTTCGCAGTAGTTATGATTTGAAAAGTTAATTGTTGGACCTAATTTTGATACCATGTCTTCACCTTTATGATGTTCTGGTGCAATATACTTACTTTCCCAGTTTTATTTTCTTTTGTACATCTCCCACATCGAATTGTTTTCCTGTTAACATTTCTAATTAAGAGTCTTAATAAGACGGTTGTCAATAGCGGAACAACTCACTAATGTAATAAGGATACTAATTATGCTCTTGATGTGCTCTAGATTTGGACAGAAATGCAAAATGACTTCTTGCCAAATTTCATCCTTTGCAATACAACTCAGCGCTTTGTCCGATCATCACGAGTACCCCCTGTTCCTGTCCAAAAGCCTTCGGTTCCTTATGCAAAGCCAAACTTCTACTGTGGTACTCCTGTAAGAAACTACCTCCTTGGCATATTTCCTGGTTTAATGTTCTATTACTCTTTAAATGATGTTTTCTGCTGTTATTGAGGCTTCTGTATGTGTATTAATTTTCTTCAATTGCAACTTTTTCCAGAAGTTGTTCAGTGTATTTTCAGTCGTATATTATGAATGTTACTCTCTGAGCTGAAGAAATGATATCTGAATCTTACTAATGCAATTTGATAAAATGAGCAATTAACAGTGCAAGTAGAGCACATAGAGGAAACGTAAAGGTCGAAGTGATAGTTTTGCCGCTTCCTAGGTAGATCTCCACATGCCCTTGTATAGGTGCGACATTGTGATGATTGAATTGTTAGAATATGTAAATAGTAGTAAAATAACCCTAATCCAATATGTATTAGGAGTAGGATATGTTATGCATGTATATATAGGGCTCATTGTATCATGTTTAACATTAATTATTATATTTCTTCCGTGCTTTCTCACATGGTATCAGAGCTTTACCGAGAAACATATCGCTGTGCCTCATTCCAGCGATTTCCGGGAAGAAAGTCCTCGTCGTCGTGCAATTTTCCAGCGACCTAGAAGGCTGCCCGTAATCACATAACTTTCTGTTGGTGTTTTCAGAAAAACAACACCACCACAAGACTCCTCAAGCTCCGGCGACCAAACCCCAAGAAACCCCACTGGAAAAGTCAACTGCACGCGCCCTCATTCACCGGCGAGATCTGTCCCACGCGCCCTCACGCGCCGGCGCGTGAAGCACTTTCCGGCAGCTTTTTGGAAAAGTTTTCTTGAGATAGCCTGTTCGCCTGAGAATTTCGAGCCTACCCATATTTTTACTTTTCAATTCCGACCACTTTGAATTTTTTCCGGCAGCTATAGTGATTTTTTCCGGCAACTACAGTAATTTTCCAGCAAAAACAGTATTTCCTTCATCTGTTTCAGCAAGTTTTCATGATGTCTTTGGGAGTCAATGCTTTCGGGCCTAAAAACTTGGCTTCTGGCAATTCCGGTGTTATGATTACCTCAGAACCTTTAATGGGAGGTTCCAACTACTTAGCTTGGGCTTCGTCTGTCGAGTTGTGGTGTAAAGGTCAAGGTGTTCAAGATCATCTAATCAAGGAGTCTAGTGAAGGAGATGAAAAAGCCAAAGCACATTGGGAGAAGATCGATGCTCAGCTATGCAGTATTTTGTGGCGATTTATTGATTCCAAGTTGATGCCCTTGTTTCGTCCATTCCAGACATGTTATTTGGTTTGGGAAAAGGCTCGTACTTTATAGACTAATGACATATCTCGTTTCTATGATGTGATATCGCGGATGACAAATTTAATGAAACAAGAATTAGATATGTCTACTTACTTGGGACAAGTACATGCAGTTATGGAGGAATGTGAGACGTTGATGCCAGTTTCTGCTAGCGTTGCAAAGCAGCAAGAGCAACGACAAAAGCTGTTTCTAGTTCTTACTCTTGCTGGGCTTCCTAATGGTCTCGACTCAATACGCGATCAGATTTTGGCTAGTCCGACTGTCCCCACAGTTGATGAATTATTCTCTCGATTACTTCGCCTTGCTGCAGCACCAAGTCACCCAGTGAGCTCATCACAGACAGTTGATTCATCTGTCCTCGTATCCTAATCAGTGAACAATCGGGCATCTCATACTATGGAGAATAGACGAGGAGGAGGTCGTTTTGGAAGATCTAGACCCAATTGTTCTTATTGTCATAAACTTGGTCACACTTGTGATGTGTGCTATTCTTTACATGGTCGACCACCCAAAAATGCTTATGTTGCTCAGACTTAGACTACAGGATTTTCTGTATCTGAAGGGGAGTATAATGAGTTCCTTAAATATCGAGCAAGTAAGCAGACATCTCCACAAGTAGCCTCTGTTGCTCAGACTGGTACTTCTGTTGCTGGTAATTCTTTTGTTTGTATTTCCAAGTCTAGTCCTCTTGAACAATGGGTTGTGGACTCAGCTGCTTCTGATCATATCTTTGGTAATAAATCCCTTTTGTCAAATACTGCGTATTCACATTCTCTTCCCAAATTTACTTTAGCCAATGGGTCTCAAACTAAAGCAAAAGGAGTTGCGACAAGCGAATCACTCACCCTCTGTCACTCTAGATTCCGTTCTTTATGTCCCTGGCTGTCCTTTTAATCTTGCATCTGTTAGTCGTTTGACTCGTGCCCTCCATTGTGGTATATATTTTATTGATGATTCTTTTATTATGCAGGACCGAAGTACAGGACAGGCGATTGGAACAGAACTTGAATCTGAAGGACTCTATTACCTTAACTCACTAAAATCCTCCAAGGCCTGTCTAGTTGCAGATCCTCCAGACCTACTTCACAGTTGTTTAGGACATCCTAGCTTGTCCAAGCTTCAGAAGATGGTGCCTAGCTTATCTAGTTTATCCACATTAGAGTGTGAGTCATGTCAGCTCGGGAAACATACCCGAGCCTCCTTTCCTCGTAGTATTTAGAGTAGTGCAGAGTCTGTTTTTTCTTTAGTTCATTCGGATATATGGGGTCCTAGTAGAGTCAGTTCAACCTTGGAATTTCGTTATTTTGTTAGTTTCATTGATGATCATTCAAGATGTACTTGGATTTTCTTAATGAAAGATCGTTCTGAGTTGTTTTTTATATTCCAGAATTTTTGTGCTGAAATTAAAAAATCAATTTGGTGTTTCTATTCGCACTTTTCGCAGTGATAATGCCTTAGAATATTTATCCTCTCAATTTCAGCAATTTATAACTTCTCAAGGAATTATTCTTCAGACCTCTTGTCCTTATACCCCTCAGCAAAATGGGGTTGCCGAGAGAAAAAATAGGCACATTATTGAGACTGCTCGCACATTTCTCATAGAATCTCATGTTCCGCTGCGTTTTTGGGGCGATACAATTCTCACATCTTGTTATTTGGTTAATCGGATGCCTTCATCTCCCATCCAAAATCAGATTCCGTATGAGGTATTGTTTCATTCAGTCACCCTTATACTCTGTTCCCCCTCGTGTTTTTGGGAGCACTTGTTTCGTTCATAACTTAGCCCCTGGGAAAGATAAGTTAGGTCCTCGTGCTCTCAAATGTGTCTTCCTTTGTTATTCTCGTGTCCAGAGGGGCTATCGTTGTTATTCACCTGATCTTCGTAGGTACCTTATGTCAGCTGATGTCACATTTTTTGAGTCTAAACCTTTCTTTACCTCTTCTTACCATTCTGACCATCTTGATATATCTGAGGTTTTACCTATTCCGGCCTTTAGGGAGTCTACTATAGCTCTTCCTTCACCTACCGCCACAAAAGTCTCACTCGAGTCTACGATAGCTCCTCCTTCACCTTCCGCTGCAGAAGTCTTATCCATTCCAACCGTTGGAGAGTCTAGTGTGGCTCCTCCTAGACTCCCTGCCACAGAAACTCCACTCTTGACATATCATCGTCGTCTTCGCCCAGCATCCGGCCCGGTTGATTCACGTCCTGCACCTGACCCTGCTCTTACTGCGGATTTGTCTCTTCCAATTGCACTTCGGAAAGGTATACGGACCACCCTTAATCCTAATCCCCAAAATATCGGTTTAAGTTATCATCGTTTGTCATCACCCTATTATGCTTTTCTATCTTCTTTGTCCTTTGTTTCCATCCCTAAGTCTACAGGTGAAGCATTGTCTCATCCAGGGTGGCGACAGGCTATGACTGACGAGATGTCTGCTTTACATACGAGTGGTACTTGGGAGCTTGTCCCTCTTCCTTCAGGTAAATCTACTGTTGGTTGTCGTTGGGTGTATGCAGTCAAAGTTGGTCCAGATGGTAAGGTTGATCATCTTAAGGCTCGTCTTGTTGCTAGGGATATACTCAGATATTTGGGCTTGATTACAGTGATACCTTCTCTCCCGTGACTAAGATAGCATCAGTCCGCCTTTTTCTATCCATGGCTGCTGTTCGCCATTGGCCCCTCTATCAGCTGGACATTAAAAATGCGTTTTTACACGGTGACCTTGAGGATTACGTTTATATGGAGCAACCACCTGGGTTTGTTGCTCAGGGGGAGTCTCGTGGCCTTGTATGTTGCTTGCGGCGGTCACTTTATGGTCTAAAGCAGTCTCCTCGAGCCTGGTTTGGTAAGTTTAGCACTGTTATCCAAGACTTTGGCATGACTCGGAGTGAAGCTGATCACTCTGTATTCTATCGGCATTTTGATTCGAGTCTCTGTATTTATCTGGTGGTCTATGTTGAAGACATTGTTATTACCGGCAATGACCAGGATGATATTACTAAATTGAAGCAACATCTCTTTCAACACTTTCAGACTAAGGATCTGGGCACACTAAAGTATTTTCTGGGTATTGAGGTCGCTCAGTCTAGTTCAGGTATTGTGATCTCACAATGGAAGTATTCCTTAGATATTCTTGAGGAGACAGGAATGACAGGTTGTAGACCTGTTGACACTCCGATGGATCCGAATTCTAAACTTCTTCTAGGACAGGGGGAGCCTCTTATCAATCCTGCAAGATATAGGCGGTCAGTTGGTAAATTAAATTATCTTACAGTGACAAGACCTGACATTTCCTCTCCTGTGAATGTTGTGAGCCAGTTTATGGGTTCTCCGTGTGATAGTCATTGGGATGCAGTTGTTCGCATTCTTCGGTATATAAAATCAACTCCAGGTAAAGGTTTATTGTTTGAGGATCGAGGCCATGAGCAGAACGTTGGATACTCCGATGCTGATTGGGCAGTATCGCCTTCTGACAGACGTTCTACTTCTGGATATTGTGTCTTAGTAGGAGGAAATTTGGTATCTTGGAAAAGCAAGAAACAGAATGTGGTTAGTCGGTCTAGTGCAGAAGCAGAATATCGAGCAATGACTGTGGCGACATGTGAGCTAGCTTGGATCAAACAGTTGCTCAAAGAGCTGAAAATTGGTGATGTTAGTCAGATGGGACTTGTGTGTGATAATCAAGCTGCTCTTCATATTGCATCAAATCCAGTGTTCCATGAGAGAACTAAGCACATTGAGATTGACTGTCACTTTGTCAGAGAAAAGATACTCTCGGAAGATATTGCTACAGAGTTTGTAAAGTCACATGATCAGCTTGCAGACATTTTCACCAAGTCACTCATTGGTCCTCGTATTAACCACATATGTAACAAGCTCGGTACATATGATTTATATGCACCAGCTTGAGGGGAGTGTTAGAATATGTAAATAGTAGTAAAATAACCCTAATCCAATATGTATTAGGAGTAGGATATGTTATGTGTATATATAGGGCTCATTGTATCATGTTTAACATTCAGTTCTGTATTTACAAGGAGTCTTTTTAGTCCAACTAGAGATCTGCATACAACAACAACAATCCGGTGTAATCTCACAAGTGGGGTCTGAGGAGGGTAGGATGTACGCAGCCTTACCCCTGCCCTGGAAGGGCAGAGAGACTGTTTCCCGATAACTAGAGACGTGTATGCAGTAAATATTCAATGAGACTTGTATGCCAGTGTAGAGATAAATGTGAAATTTAAAGTACTTAAGTTTTTAAGAGTTTGTAATTTGCTGTCACTCCCTTTGATTAATTTTTCTTAAAGTTCATGGCTATCTGTATGTAATTTTTCAATGACATTATATCTTTTATCTTCTATGAATATTGGGGATTCTATAAAAAGATCTGGTGGTGTTGTCTTTCATTCAACCACCTCAACCTCCACTTTCTCCTCTTTAAATTTATTGCCAAATGGCTATGCAAAGCTAAGTTGCTTGGACTCGGGTGCGGGTGTCCGATACGGGTGCGTATTTAGAGGTCGGATCTTTTATGATCTAAATTTTAAGATTTGGGGATAAGGATATAAGTGCGGGGATTCGGTTAAAAATAACTCAAATATCTATTGAGATTTTACATACAAGTATGGTTGTCTAAGGGGAGGAGATTATCCTGAACCGGTCCGATCAGTACCGGTACTGCTCTGACCCAGTCCGGTTGGGGAGTAGGTGTAGGGGATTTAGGCAAAGGGAACGGGGAGTGGGAGGGTACCGGAAAAAGTACCCTTAGAACCCCCTCTACCTCATTAATTTATGTTTTTCTGTATATTTATATACAAAATTTTTTGTAAAATTTAATTTAAAAATATTCTAAGTACCTCCCCCAGGACCTGTAGTGGTACTGGTACGGTACCCACAAAAATCCCCTTACTCCGTACCCTTAATTCCCCTTAGCCTCAGTCCCCTTAAGGAATCCTCCCCTTACTGGTATTGCCCCCTTACCCAGTCCCTTAAGTACCCGTAACCTTTCCCTTAGACAGCCCTACATACAAGGTGTTCCGAGATAAAATATTGATCAAGAGAAAAATTTGAGAAGGAGATAAAAGAAAAATGACTGATTTCATAAATTTCTATATACAAGGTATTCAATTTCACCTTAACTTTTGTTTTGATTTCAAAAATCACTATATCTCTCCTGAATTTCTTTGTCAATTTTGGTCAAATCCAAAATCGATTGACTAGATCCGGTAAGGATCCCATATCCATGTCGTGTCGATACAGGTGTGACATCTAAAGTGAAGAGTCCGAGCAACTTAGATTGCAAACAACTTTTTGTCATATTTGCATTTGATTTGAAGATAAAATTATATTTCATGTATCTTGGGTAGACTGGATACAATTACTTTCCATGATATTTGGATTATTATCCCCAGACCCCACCTGGTGGGAGTATACTGGGTAGTTGTTGTTGTTGTTGTTGATATTTGGATTATTATATAGTATAATTAATCATTCCCTTTGTTCTTGCTGTAGGATTTGAATTCTGCTTACCAGAGCTTTGCTCGATTGTACTGTGGTTTTTTTGGCGTTCCTCACATGTTTTCTCTAGTCAAGCTCCTGGGATCTAGGTCACTGCCTTCGCTTATGCGAGCCCTTTTGGATCATATATCGAACAAGGTAAACAGATCTATGACAATTACTAGTGTCTTTCCCGATAATGTCCTGCATTATTATTTCAGTATTCATGTCACTGTACTAGAGCCACTGATTTATCATGATTTGTTTTTCCTTATTTGATAATCATCTTGCTGACTTTAAGTTCATATAAATGAAAATATTTTTAGCTTCATCTATCTTCAATTTGTGGCATATTATCATTACACAGCTCTGGTTTAAATGCTAACGCATTGTGAATTCTCGTTCAGATAACTACTGTTGAACCAATGAGTACTGGATTGCAAGAAGCTTTGCCAAAATCTATAGGGTTGCTTCCATTTGATGGTGGTATATCAGGTAAGTTTGTCCATTATGTAGCAAAGTTGACCTCCAAAGGAATTTAAATGTCAGCTTTTTGAATGACTTGTATCCTTCTGCCTCACCTATATTGGCAGCAGAAATCAACTTCAGTGAGGGTGCCATCCTGTGGGAGACTGTTTGTGTTCTAACCCAGAGTAGTTGGTTAACCAATGATCACTGTCCTTTGAAACTCGATATTGTTGGCCTCTTACATCTCCTGTTAGTGTAAGTTAGTTTTTGAAATGGTAGCCACGTTGCACCCTTTCTTGTTTTGCCTTACTATGTGTAATATTCCTACTGCCTTCTTTCAGAAGGAGAAGCAAAACCTCATTCAAAATTCTTTTCGGGCAACTCTGGTTTATGTTAGGCTAAATACTTGAGCTTATTTGGCCCACAGTAGGAAGCTTCTTGTACTTTAGGTATTGTGTGCGAGCCATGTGATTAGTCTTCTTCTCATCTAGTTTGCCTTCGAGAGAGTTAGCGCTGAGTTTGTCTTCGGATTTTGAGTTTAATAACCTCTCATAATGATTTTTATGCCGTGGTGATTGAATTAGGAAAGAAGAAAATGTTTGAAGTGTTGCTAAATAACCTAAACTTGGACGCCTTTTCCCTTTCAACTATAAGGGCTCTAGATGTTTCTCTCCTTTGCTCCTCAATGTGAAGTATTGCTAAAGAACCAAACTTGGATTTTTCCCTTTCAACTGGCTCTAGATATATATCTTCTTTGGTCATTAATGTGCTCTCAACACCAGGAATATGGAATGCGGAGACAATGTATTTGGTCAGTAATCTTGCTGCAAGTTTGAAATTGAAAATTTCTAATTAGTTTCTGAGCACCAATTTAGTAAAATATGTTGCTCTCTCAGCATAGTCTCTTAGGTTTCGTTCATTAGTTATTAGTTATGATTTATGGGTGTAATCTTTTCTAGAGCAGCTTTTGTAATGTATATCAAACAGGCAGAATCTTGCCGTAATCTTAGATAGAAGATTTAGTTAGAATCAGTTTGTATTTATCTTTTAGAGCATATATGATATTCCATGTTTAGAAAAGAAGCTATTTCATATAGTTCTAGGTGGTAGAGCAGCCTTGCTGCCACGATCCACTTATATTCAGCGCTTTAAAACTTGGTTAGCGGAAAAACCCTGGTTTTCAAGCTTCGAATTGCAAAAGTCTGCATTTCCGGAGTCACGTCAATTCTTTTACCGAAGTCAAGTCAATTTTATTTGTCAATCAAAGAGTTAGAAAGCTAGTCTTAAGCAGACCAATCTAAATTTGACCTCATTGCTGGATTCTGAGTTTTTGGCATTGCTCCTCACTCAATAATTCCTCACAGAACAGTCGGATTGCGCGAGGGATGAACTGCATTCGGGACAAAGGAGAAGCGGCATCTTTTAAAGGCAAATACACTAGTGGAGGGTCCCAGACAGTGATGAATTTACCAAAGAAGAATTTGACCTTGGCCATAACTGGATGAATCTATCTATATAGAATAGGAGAAGCAAAAGTACTACATTAAGACAAGTGTCTTAACCACAAAATGCCAAGTGGCTTTGTTAAGACAAAATAAACTACTTTTCTAACTAATTTTTTTTTGAATTTTGAATTAATTGGTTTCACTAATTGAATTAATAAATATAGATATCTTATAATTATTTATAAAAAACGAAAATACAAAAAAATATTCGACTCAATCAAATTGGGGAGTAGTTTCAAGTTGGAATTTTAAAATTATTTTACAATAAAAAAAATATAAAGTTAAAAACTAGCATTTCAAATTGGAGAGTAATTTCTTCATAATAGTAGTAGTAGCAGTGTGTATATATAAGAATAGTTATTATACTAAATCGATAATTTATTAATAATTCATATGTCAATTTAACAATATTAACCAATTAATATACACAAAATACAAAAGCACTACATTAAGTTAAGTGTCTTAACCACAAAATGCCAAGTGGCTTTGTAAATACAAAATAAACTACTTTTCTAACTATTCTTTTTGAATTTTGAATTAATTGGTTACACTAATTGAATTAATAAATATAGATATCTTATAATTATCTATAAAAAACGAAAACACAAAAAAATATTTTACTCATTCAAAATGGGGAGTAGTTTCAAGTTAGAGTTTTAAAATTATTTTACAATAAAAAAATTAAAAAAAAAACAAAATGTAAAAAACTACCATTTCAAATTGGAAAGTAATTTCTTCCTAATATAATAGTAGTAGTAGTAGTAGTAGTAGTAGTAGTAGTAGTATGTATGTATATATGGGAATAGTTATTATACTAAATTGGTAATTTATTAATAATTCATATGTCAATTTAACAATATTAAGCAATGGATAACACAATTATATATATATATATATATATATATATATATATATATATATATAAGTAATTAGATTTTGGTTACTATAGTGCTTTGTATCCTTTGATTTTGTATAAATTTTATTATATTTATGTACACTATATTAAAAAATAAAATAGTAACTAATATTTATTTAAATAATAGGATATATTAGATCATAATTTTATAAGATTAATATTCCGTTAAATTATCCGCGCATCGCGCGGGTTTTAACACTAGTGAATTGAATAATGGGGGATGCACAAAACTTAATGTTTATTTAATAGGAATGTATCACTACGGGCAACTGTATGCTGTTTAGACGAGAATCATCTTTTGTGCGGAATTGTCTACTTTTTTGTATGCATCATATGTGCGACCATTCCAAATCACATCAATAAATAATTAAACCTTATCCCAAAAATAAAATATCATTTTGTATTCTCTGGTTCCTGATGTTGTTAAGTGGTGATTGTTGTTCGATACCTAATGGTTTTTTTAACTTTTTTTCCCAATGCTTAGGCTGTATGAGGCTTGTCAAGGAGCATCTTAGCTGCTGGCATTCAAAATCTGAACTCAAAGCTGAAGTCCTTTGTGGAATCAAGGAGATTGGTAGCATAGTGTACTGGATGGGACTTCTTGATATTGTATTGGTAAGTTTCCTGAGCTTCTGGCATGACCAATAAGTAAATTATCCTTTCAGATACTATAACAGGTAGTTGGTTAGCCAAATAAGGGATATGGTTAGGTCAATGCAGGATAAATGTTGAATTGGTGATCTGCCATTTCCAGTAAATTTTTTGCACCCCCCACCAAGGTGGTATTGAAGTCTGGGAATTATGTGAAGATGTTATTAGGTCCAACTCTAAGATGACCTCTCATCATGATTTAGTTAGTTAAATAAAGTATACTATCTTTAATACTTTTAACTTTAGATGAAGTGGTCACACAATTCAGTTTAAAAGCCTCTAGGATCTTGGTAGAGAGTCAAGTAGTTTTCGCGTAATGGTGGGTGGACTGACTCAGCATGTCCTGCTAATGTTTTTCTTCTTTCTCTTCTATTTTCTTATTCCGGCTTCGCTGTTTCATGCCTGTTTCTAGCGTCATTTTAGCGGCACTTCACCTTTGTAGGACCGCTCCAGCCTCCCACGACACCATGCCTCTTTTCGACGATTGTTAAGTATTGACTCTCTTTTCAATGACTGTCCTCATGGCATTGCATCTCTTTTCTGTTACCATTCCAGGTCACACCATGCCTCCTTGTACTGATCGTTCTTGCAGCACTGTACTTCTATCTGTCCATCTTTCTGACAAACTACTTTTCCAGCAAGATTTCTGCTATTAGAGCGTTTCAATCTAGATTTTCAGGCGATCTTTTGATAATATTGTTCCTGTGTTTTCAAAATAAACAAGTTTAATATCCTGTTTGGCCAAGCTGCAAAATCAGCTTATTTTGGAAAGTGTTTTTTCCCTAAAGTGCTTTTCTCAAAAGTACTTTTGGTGAGAAGCAGTTTGTGTTTGATTAATTAATTTGAAAAACACTTCTGAGCAGCAATCAGTGTTTGGCCAAACTTTTAAAAACTGCTTGTAAGTGTATTTTTCTCAAAAGTGCTTTAAAGTGTTTTTGGAGAGAAGCTACTTTTTTTTGCTTCTCCAAAATTGCTTTGCTTCTCTTTCTGTGACATATATCGCCACCAACATAAGTTAAGACCCGAGGAAACAACCTCTACAAGGCAAGGTAAGGTCTGTGTATACACTACCCTCCCCAGACCCCACTTGTGGGAATATATTCGCCTATTCGGTATGTTGTTGTTATTGTTGCACCAACATAATTCACAAGATGGTTAATAGACCTACTGTTCGTTTGATCTCCTGGGAAATTTGCCTAAATCCTTGTTATCTTAAAGTAGTTTGAATATCTCAGTAACTAGAGTTTACTATATTGTCCTTTGTTATGTTTGGGGAAGGCAGACTGTTGAACAGCATTTATGAACCTGCTGCTAATCTGGATAAGAGTTTATTACTTGCATAAAGTATGGAGTTGTGTCGGAGCTTGTGCTTGCAATCTCCTGAAGGCAGAAGTTTCTCCAATATTTGATCTCATCCTATGTGTCCTAAACTAGGTTTTCTGTAAAAGGAAATGGATGGAGCCCACTTTGTGGGATATTACTGGGTAGTAGTTGTTGTTGTTGTTGTTGTTGAAATGGATGGAGCAAATGAATGCCTAATAGGATGTTGACCCTTTTTATTTTTTGGACATGATGCCCTTTTTCATTTGTTTACATCTGTCTAATGAAGTTAATTGATCTTGGACCATTGAATTACAACAATCTTCACGTTCTTTTTACTTTGTAGTTGTCATCTTTTTTTTGCATTAAAACTCATGGTAGTTACTGTTGTGGCAGTGATAATATTCCACAAAGAGGAATCTTTAATATCTACTGTATTATACATGTGACAGAGAGAAGTGGATACCTGCCATTTTATGCAAACTGCCCCTTGGTTGGGCTTGATTCCTGGTGCTGACGGGCAAATATTGCACTCTCAAGATGGGGGAGATAGCCCTATGGTCACTCTGTTTAAATCAGCAACTACTGCCACCGTGTCCAACCATAACTGTACAAATCCAACATCATTTCATACTATATCAAGACAAGCAGAAGCTGCTGGTATGTACCTTTACAGTATCAAGACCTTTACAGTATCTAGCCTTTTAATGAGCTTGTCGATATAATCATTTAAGACATGTTAAACAACTCATTATGGCATCTAAAGTCTGATATCATAGAACGCAGTCATGATTCAAGTCTCTCTGGCACATACCCTATTGGACTATGTCACTCTGATGCTTTAGTACCATCATGCTTACAGTGTCCTCTTTTTCCTCTTGAAGAAGAGGAATTTAATCTTATGTGCAGGAAAGCCCTATTACATAATTATATTACGTACCAGAATATTTGCAACTTTTTAAAAGGCTTATCAGACAATTGGGATCTAAAAGACAGTGCAAACTTTCTTATTAGATAATTAGACCAGGAAAGAATAATCTAAGTCGCTCTGACACGGCAATTTAGATTCCATACCTGTGGCGACACGACACTAGTATGGGTGTTGGTGTGGGATACATACCGGATCTGGTCAAACAATTTTGGGTACTTTGACCACGACGGATGGAATAATTTGAGACGAGATACAATTTGATTCCTTAAATCAGAGCCAAAATTACGGAAGAAGATAACTTACAGAATCTAGGAAATCAAGCCTTTACTTATCTACAATGAAAAAGAAATCCACACTTTATAAACTTACGTAAGTATTCCTCAAATTTCTCATAATTTAGAGATATTTTTATATTTATTTTTGATTATTTTGAGCCGGATCTCCGCACCCGTATCCATACTAGGATTCGTATCCCCGAATCTTAGAATTTACAGTCGAAGGATCCGACCTCTAGATCTGTACCCGTGTCGGACACCCGCACCCCTGTCCGAGCAACTTGGCGAAAGATATTGCAACTTGCTATCTCTTGTCTTTATTAGCATTTTAGTATCATTTCGTTGCCATGTTTCACTAGTAATGAAGCCATTTGCTTTTAAGATGATAGGAAAAAGCTGGATTGGTTCCTGTGGCTAATAAGGGTCTCTAGGTAAAATACACATATTATTGAGTAGTAAATTAGGAGCAAGATATCTTTTTTTTTTTGATGAAGTAATATGTTTCATTAAGAAGGCATCAAGAAGATGCAAAGTTATAAGATGCATAAGAGCTACATAAACAAAAAATTACAGGAGAACATTGTTTGCCCCAAATCAAAGTCTCAATCTAGGACCAGAGCGCTAATAAAGTCCAAAAGCTTTCCTGTACTATTTATTGGTGACAAATTTGTCCAGGAAAAAAGGTTGAGCAGGCATTTAGATTTGAGTAAGTGGTTCGGAGTTGAGGTGTCATCAAAGCATCTTCTATTCCTCTCGTTCCATAAACACCAAAAAATGGTTGCAAGGATCACAAGCCAGATTTTTCTTAATGATCTTTTCAACCTCCTAAAAACTCCAGCTCATATGTGCCTCTCTCCACTTCCTCAACTTTAGATTTGAGTAGAGGTGGCTAATGAGTCTACCGGTCCGGGCCGGGTCGGATTTTTTCCGACCCGTCCGGGTTCTGGTCCGGGCCGGGTCGGGTCGAACAGTAACGGGTTGCTAAGGGGCCGGGTTGGTTCGGGTTACAATTGAACCATACGGGTTACGGGTTGAAAGGGGCCGGGCCGGGCCGGGTTTAGTATATTTTCAACTTCTTTTTTAAATTAAGTATAACTATTAAGTTATAATTATGTTAATACTTTGTAATCATTGAATGAAATCATAAATACAAGTAAGATGGGAAAAATTTGCACTTATTGCAAGTGCTACTTTATTTCTCAATTTCAAATTAATAAGTAGAAAATAAAATGTTTACATTTTTTCTAACAAGTAAACTAGTGAAGTAGTAATTTCAAATGTTTTGCATCGCCTTAGCAAGTTCATCATAATCAATATGAACTGATTGACCTTCTTCTGGGGAGTTAAATTCCGATGGGTTTCCATGGGTTAATATATCTCCAATTTCTTCGTCTTCTGGGCTATCAACATCTTCTTTTCCTTGATTTCTTCGTTCCGATCTAATCCAATCTCTTAAACATACTAAAACTTCCAAAGCATTGCTTCCCAATGAGTGGGGGGTGTCTCCAAGTTGTTGTCTTGCTTGGCTAAATGCACTCTCCGATGCAACGGTAGAAATTGGCACATTCAGCACGTCACGAGCCATAGCGAAAAGAACAGGAAATTGCTTTGCATTTTCATGCCACCATCCCAACGGTGAAAAGTCCTTTGTGCGAGGCTCCTTTTGCTTCTGCAAGTAGAATTGAAGCTCATCAATATTCCTGCTACTGGTTTGAGTGTTAGAAAATGTAGAAAAAATATTAAAACTATCAAGGCCTTCATCATCCACATTAGAAGAACTGCTACATTGCATAGCGGGATTAACATTGTCAGAAGCACGAGCAGTATTATCACATTCATTTGCATAATAATTATATAGTTGTTGCAAATATTCATTTAGTTTGTTCATAGAATCATATAAATTTGGGGTTTCAGATTCTCCAATCTCCATATAAGTATATAAGGCATTCATTAATTGGTGACAATCAGATATTTTAATAGAAGGATTTAAAACTGCACCAATTAAGTAAACTGGAGGAATTGGAAAGAAATAGTTTTTGAATTTCGCTTGCATACTTACAATAACATCCATATATTTTTCTTTCTTCTTAAATTCATATAGTAGCAAAGAAATTTCAGCTATATGTACTAAAGCCGTAGTAACAGTTGGGTAATATGCGCAAGAAAACACAACAGTAGCAGTATAAAATTTATGTAAAAATTTAACAACATCATTAATGACATCCCAAGTATCACTTGTTAACATACGCCTAGGATCAGTACAATGTGCATTAGCAACTTCAGTAATAGGAAATCTATATTTGTAGCAACATTTCAAAAATATATATGTATAATTCCATCTAGTAACAACTTCGTCTGGCATGAATCTAGGTGTAAGGTTATACTGCATACACTTTGTTTTAAATTCTTTTATTCTAGATTGTCTATTATTTCCCTGAATAACACCAACTGCTCTTCTAACATGAGTAATCTCAACTGAAAATAAATCAAGGCCACTTTTAACAATTAAATTATAAACATGACATGCACACCTAACATGAAAAATATCGTCAAGAGGTGGTTGCAAATGCAATTTTAAAATTGAAACTGCAGCATTATTGTTTGAAGCATTATCAAAAGACATACACAAAACTTTTTGGTTTAGATTATAAAATTCAACACCATCAACAATTGTACTACTTATAAACGTAGCAGTATGACTCTGATCTTCATCATTTTTAAAAGCGATAATACGTTTTTGCATACAAGTATTATCATCTATCCAATGGCATGTAATTGTCAAATAATCATTTCCATTAACAGCATGACCAATATCAGAAGTTAGACATACTCTAGAAGGAAGGTAACTAAATAAATAACGTATGTATGTTTGATATTGTCCATGAAGTCTAAAGATATCTGCTCTACAAGTACTTCTAGGGACACCTTTAAATAAAGGATTGTAAATCCTTTGAATATACGTAATAAGATACGATGAAGAAGCAAAAGAAAAAGGTAAACAACCCAAATTAATCATTTTTGCTAGTTCCTCCCGATCCCTCATTTTATTATATTTTCATAGACCTCCAGTAGTAGGGTTAAGAGTTGTTTGACTTCCATCCCCATTAACTCCCCATTCTATAGGATGGATACCCGACATATGTCTAGTAAGTGTCCCAGTCCCCCCTAAATTACCTCCGGTCAAATGTTTAAAAGTTTCATTACATAGTTTGCACTTAACTCTATTAGTACCTTCTATTATTTCAAAAAATTTCCAAACCGGACTTCTTTTTTTACGAGTAGAAGTTGGAGCAACTGGTGGTCTTCTACCCCTTGTAGCACTAGCAACTCCAACTCCAATACTAACAACATTTCCACTACTAGGTGTAGGTGGTATCTCATCTTCTATTCCAATTTCATTATCTTCTATTCCGTGATCTTCTTGTAATTGTTCATAATCAATCTCTACATCTTGCAAATTAGGCGATGATTCAGAAACATGTGTTATTGGGTCATTACTATTACTACCAGAAGCTACAGGACTACCTCTTTTTTTACTTCCACCCCTACCAGTAACTTTTCTACACGCTCTTTTAGCAGCATTAAACATATTATAAAAATTAAAATATAATCAAATATGCAATTAAAATATTAAATAAGAGAAAGAGTTGGAGGGAGTGCACCGAATTTGACAATAAATTGAGCACTTGATTACGCAAATCCGGTGTTACCACGAACAAACTTCAAGCAAGTATTTCAATTTTGAACTTCAAGCTTCAAATTCCGAATGACAAATTACGATAAATTAGATTCGGGAAAAGAGTAACAAATGAAATATGTAATCTTGCAAATTGAAGGGAAGAGATAGATTGATAATTTGAGAATTGAGATTGAGATAAGATTTTTGAGTGAAGAAATGAAGAAGAGATGAGGGGTATTTATAGATTTTAAGAAGGGCTAATATTGTAATTTAATAAATACCAAAAAAAAATGAAAAATGGCCATTTTTGCAAGAAATCCGTTGGCCAACGGATCTGTAGCTGTTGCCAACGGAAATGTGGGCCCCATCAATTCAAAATTTTAAAAAATAAAAATAAAAAAAAAAGTTACCGTTGAACCGGGCCGGTCCGGGCTGTACCGGTTCACGGTACTGTTCACGTACCGGGCCGGTCCGGTCCGGATCCGAATAAAAAATTTTTTTAACGGACCAACCCCTACCCCCTTTGAACCCAGCCCAGCCCGCCCCCCCCTACCGGTCCGGTCCGGTCCCGGGTTGTACCGGTCCGGTCCGGGCCGGTCCCGGGTCAACCCGGCCCGATTGACGGGTCTAGATTTGAGTAAGTGGTTTGGAGTTGAGGTGTCATCAAAACATCTTCTATTCCTCTCGTTCCATAAACACCAAAAAATGGTTGCAAGACTCACAAGCCAGATTTTTCTTAATGATCTTATCAACCTCCTAAAAACTCCAGCTCATATGTGCCTCTCTCAGGGTCCGTGGCATTACCCAACTTAGACCGAAAATACAAAAGAACATGTTCCAAAGGTCTGTGGCTACTGGGCAGTGTAGAAGTAGGTAATTAACTGTTTCCAAGTGTCCCTTGCACAGGTAGCATCTATTAACAAGCTGAAATCCCCTTCCGCATAGGTTATCTTGCGTTAGGCATGCTTCATGAAGTGCAATCCAGTTGAAGCATGTCACGTTCACAAGTAGCTTTGTCTTCCATATCTGTTTCCAAGGCCATGAATACAGTAGCTGATTCTGATTGTTAAATTGTGTGTACCATTCTTTAACAGTATAGATACCTTTAAGTCCCCATCTCATACTGTCTGGAGCATTCTCATAAATGTTTTAGGCCTCTAATCTTGCTAGCATTTCCATCAAATCTTCTATCTCCCAATCTTGAATAGATCTTTTGAGTAGCACATCCTAATTACCATTTGCTCTGTTATGAGCAATAGAAGAATTTTTGTCCTAAGGCAATGTTGAATAAGCTAGTATAGTTGAGAGCATTGTTGTTTAGCCATTTATCTTTCCAAAACTTAATGTGACATCCACTGCCTGATTTGAAATGAATATTCTGAAAGAATTCGTTCCCCAGGTTGCTAATATGCTTCCAGGGCCCTGCTCCATGAGATGCACTGACATTTTTGGTGCTCCAATTGTCTTTGATCCCATATTTTGCATTAATCACCTCTTTCCATAGACTTGGTTCATATGTGCCATATCTCCAGAGCCATTTTATTAGCAAACCTTTGTTGTGCTTGTCTAGATCTCTGACCCCTAGTCCACCTTTGCATTTAGGTAGCAATACCTTATCCCGTTTAATCAAATGATACTTATGAGAGCTGCTGTTTCCTTCCCATAGAAAGTCCCTTCTGATCTTGTCCAGCCTTTTAAGTACCTTTTTAGGGATGGGAAACAGTAACATGACATAGGTGGGTAAACTGTCAAGCACAGTACTGATGAGGGTGAGTCTTCCTCCCATAGAGAGGTATTGTCGTTGCCATGAAGCCAGTCTTTTCTCAAAATTCTCCACTACACCATTCCAGATATCACTGCTTTTGAATTTGGTTCCCAGTGGAAGCCCCAAATAGGTGGTAGGCAATGACCCTATACTGCAATGTTGCTCACCTGATTGACGGGATATATAATACTTCTCTGCTTGTTGATGTGAAGTCTTGACAATGCTTCGAATAGCTGGAGTGTAAGATTCACGTACAAGATTTGGACTCTATCTGTTTCACAGAAGATGAGTGTGTCATCAGCATATAATAAATGGGAGATAGTGGCTGAGTTTCGAGTGTTTGTGCCTACACTGAATCCTTGGATCCATTGTATTTGCCTGGCTTTTTCCATCATTTTACTTAAACCCTCAATGGCTAGAATGAATAGGAAAGGGGAAAGAGAATCCCCTTGCCTAATTCCTTTCTGAGGTGAAGAGAAACCAAGAGGACCTCTATTAATTAAGACTGAGTACTTGACCGTCGAGATACTGTATCTGATCCACTTTAACCATTTTTCTCCATACCCTATCTTCCTCAAAATAGATAGCAAGTAAGATCAGTTTAATTGATCAAATGCCTTTTCTATATCCAGTTTACATATAAGACCAGGTGTGTCAGTTTTAAGCCTCAGATCCAACACTTCATTAGCAATGAGAGCTGCATCAGTAATCTGTCTGTGTTTAATGAAAGCATTTTGATGGGAAGAAACCAGCTTTCCAATAACCTTTTTCAATCTTTCTGCCAACAACTTGGCCACAATCTTATAAATACTATCAATAAGGCTTATCGGTCTGTAATCCCTAAGCTCAATAGCTCCTTTCTTCTTTGGTATCAAGGCAATGAAAGAGGCATTGCATGATTTCTCCATGTAACAGTGCTGATGAAAATGATTCAATGCTGCCAAAATCATGGTTTAATGAAATCCCAAGACTTCTGAAAGAAGGCCATGGTAAATTCATCTGGACATGGGGCTTTATTTGGGGCACATGATTGAATGATAGCATAAACTTCATCTTCCTCAAAACCTTTTTCAAGCATTTCACTTTCCTCCTTTGATAGTCTGGCAACATCTTCAAAGTTGGAAGATGGTCTCCAGTCTTCCTTCTCTGTGTATAGTGATTGGTAATAGTTTAATATTTCCCCTTTGATCAATTCTTTATCAACTGTAATCTCATTGTTTATCTTGAGCTTGTCTATTGAGTTGCATCTCCTATGAGAGTTGGCTAACGTTTGAAAGTATTTAGTGTTCCTGTCCCTTTCTTTCAACCATAAGCATCTAGATTTTTGCTTCCATGAAATTTCTTCAGCTTTGGCAATCTCTTTCAACTCCAGTCTTAGAGACAGAAACCTTTGTTTTTCTGCTTGAGTTAGGGGTGGACATTCGGTACTTCGGTTCGGTATTTCGGTATTTGGTTTATCAATTGTGTATACCAAATACCGTACCAAAATATTTCGGTACGGTTCGGTATTTCTTATTTTGGTTCGGTACGGTTTCGGTTCGATTTTGGTTTGAACCAAATTAGCATACCATAAATGATCTGGTGCTTTTGCTCTAGTACTACCGTCTTAGTAGAATCATCCTTGAAACTACGTAGTTAAACTTCTCAGTCAAATGAGTAGAGCCAAATAACATCTTTATTGAGGAATGTTGGATAGGGTTGAGGTTATATTTCAACATGACTAAGGCTTTTAATTAGTTGAGAAGGAATACATCTCACAGTTCTATTAATCTCTAACGTTCCACTTAATTGAGAGGGTTCATTAGTTTTAGCATATCAACAATCAACTTTGAGAAGAAGAAGAAGACAGATTATTTAATGCTCGGATGAATAAAATATAGGCAAGTGAAATTTTAGTGGTAGTTAGCACTCCTATAAATTAACTATGACATACTAGATAGTGCAGTTAACAGAGTGAGCTTTTCACATACAAGTTCTTGCTTGTCGAGCAATTAGTATTAATAGAACTAAAACCATTTGATAAACCTTTACGTACATTACAATTTCTTCTTCATTGTTTATTCGTTGATAAACCTTGTGGTCAAAGTTGTTAATGATCCATCTTATGGATGTCCACTTCTGTGGTTCTTACTATCGTCCTTGGCTGAATTCATCTTATGGAAGTTCCAAATAGTAAAATGATCACCAACTGGACTAAACTATTTCGGTATTTTGGTAATACCGAAATACCGAAATATCAAAAATCCAATACCATATACCGAACCGAATTACTGAAATACTGAAATTTTTGTACTGAAATAAACCGAAATACCGAAAAAACAAAAACCGAAATACCAAATTAATTCGGTTTGGTTCGGAATTCGATTTTTCGGATTTTATGCCCACCCCTAGCTTGAGTTGGAGTTCTGCTTTCGGTTGCTTGTTCTAAGGCTAAGAGTTCATTAAGGGCCCTGCTTCTCTTAGCGTCTAACATGCCATAAACTTCTTTGTTCCACTTGGAGAGGTCGTTCTTCAAGCTCCTCAACTTCTGAACTAGCACAAAGTCTGGGTTGCCACTTATTGTGTAACTTTGCCACCACCTTTCACCATGTCAATGAATCCTTCTCTTTGAAGCCACATGTTTTCAAATTTAAAGTAAGATGATGTTGAATTTTGTGGTCTGAGTTGACTCTTGGAAGTGCTAGTTGTTTGATGGCTCTGAAACTTTCATTATTCTGTAGAGACCAAGAACCTGTCAATTATTGAGGCTTGGAAAATACCCTCCCCTCTTGATCAGGTGTGTTGTGCTTCATGCAATGACAAATCCATTAGCTGTAGGTCCTCAAATGCTTCAGAGAAACATCTCATAGCTTTGGTCCTTCTATAACAGTCAATCTTTCAGATTCATACATACATACGCTGAAATCCCCTCCAACAACCCATCGTTCCTCCCAAATACCTCTGATTGATCCCAATTCTTGCCAAAATTCTTCCCTTTCAGCATTGGAGTGAGGACCATAGACACCCGTAAACCCCCATCTGAAGTCCTCATGGAGTCTTTCAAGAAAGCATGTATTAGTGAAGCACCCCTGGTGAGAGTCAATACACCTCCACAATCTCTTATCCCATAGAATAAGAATGCCACCCCTAGTGCCAGAAGCCTTCAACTCTGCCCATTCAGCCCACCAATTTCCCCAAATCCGGTAAATCATATTGGTTGGGATATTCCCCAATTTGGTTTCTCGAAGACACAGAATATCAGCTTTTCACTTCCTAACTAGTGATGTGATAGTGCTCCGTTTATCCCTGTCATTGAGGCCCCTAATGTTCCAGCTGAGAATTTTAACTTTCATCTGGAAAGTGTCTTGTCTTGCCTGCCCCTTACCTTTTTATTCCGTCCTTCATAGTTGATGCCACATATTAAGTTTTGGATCTCAGTTTCCCCTTTTTTCCTCTCTTTCCCCTTCTTACTAGTTGAAGAGGATGATCCCTTTTGTTGTAGTTGAACCTATCTTTTCTGATCCATTCTCATGATTAAGTAAAAGATTTCATGCTCAAATCCAGCACCGTTGATCCTGAATGCCTTGCATACTTTACCCAACACCAATTTGGTCCATTTCGAGGTTTCTACTGCGGTAGGTTGTTGAATTCCTTGTTGGAATCCCTGTAATTCTAGATGTTCATCATCGTGCCATGGTAGATAAAGTGACTCTATGTATGAATCTGTTTCTGAGCACAATAATGCAGTAAAGGCAGCATCGGACCAGCCTAATTGTTGAGGAAGACCACTAACATCAGAAAGAAAGTTTTCCGATTCGTCATCAGCTTCTGAGTGTGTCACAGGTGTTTCATGCGTGACTGCTTCATAGAATGACACTAAGTAATGGGACTGCTGACAAATGGTTGAAGAAGAAGAAGGAATATCAATGCTGGAATTAATTCGTAGATCTTGTAAAGCCCTTTAGCACGCCATTCCTGAATGATTGTGGGTTTAGTTGCCTTCATCTTTTGTTGGAACTTCTTTTTTGGGGCTTTGTAATAATTAAAAGATTGGCCAACCATCTTCTCTTTAATGACTCTTGAGGTGTTTTCTTTATTGGGCCTGCATAGGCTAATATTATTATTAGCCCGTGTGTGGAGAAGGGATGGCAAAGGGCCCAAAAGGTGACCCTTTGATAGCTGTCCCTCCACGTTCTCTGAATTGACTGCAACCCTATCATTTTCTCCCAAACACATCGTCTTAGTTTTGGCCGCCGTTTTTGCATCGGCTGGCGGGAAAGGCTTTGGCGACCTTGCTACCTCCTTCAAAATTGAAATTTCGAAGCTCCAGCACTCCACATCGAGCTCTATCTTATCTGGACATTCCATATTACCATTCAAATTCTTGCCCAGAGGTAGTGATTCTGGTGCCTCGTATCTTCATCATTGTCTATGAAGCCACCACACTAAATGTCTCGAGGTGCCAAGCATTAATGGGAATTCCGAAAGCCTTAATCCATTTTTGACCGGATCTTTACGAGGCTAACTCAGTGCCCGCCACCGGTGACCACCACTCCAATAAAAGTCGTCGACTGTTCCAGAACCAATCTCCAGCGTGGACTCTCACTGGTTCTCTCCTTGATGAGAATTCAAAGAGAAGTTGATTGTGAGACATTGGAGTTACTTTCAGACCCTCACAAACCTTCCACCTATTCAGAAACCATTTTTATATCACCTCATGGTTGGGGCTATAGTTGAATGGATCATTGAACGTGCCGACTAAGCACCTTGAGAGGAAATACTTATTCCCGTCATCTGCGCGTGGGTTAATTGCTTTGACAGCGTTAACCATCCTTGCTGGAAACTTCTTCACAGGCAACCGAGGAATTTTTGCTGTTTCTGCATAAGGCTGAAGAGTAGGAGGCAGCCTGGATCTGCTTGTACTTTGTTTTCCAGAAAGTGTAAAATTTTGTTTGCTATATCTGCCCATCCCAAGTTGTAATCTACCTCAGGATTAATCACTGCTTTCTTCCTGGTCCCCAACCATGCTTCAATACGTATGAATCTACCATAACTATTGAAATTTACGTAGACTCTGTAATAGTAAAACTGTGAACTCCACCCCCAATGTCTGTAATAATTCCCTTCCCTTTCAGTTGCTTGTCTGAGTGCTGTGCAAACTCGCCTGAGACTTTCCTTATCTATGTTATTATGACACGAAAATCTCCTTCCCCTTTCAATTATAGTAAACCACCCCTCGCCGGAGTCGATGATCTCAAAAGATTTCTCACTTGAAATAAAAAATATCTTGGCTTCCATGGTAAAGAAATTTAGAAGGGAGTAACAACTAACATTGAGTCTGTAATCTTAAGACGGAGGAGGTTTTTTTTTTTTTGACTGAGTAGTGAGCAGAAAACTGGCCGGAGTAGTGCTTCTATCGCCGGAAAAATGAAAAGTGGTCGGTATCTAGATCTGCATGGATGGGTGTGGTCGGAAATGTGGTTCGGACAGGCTGTCCAAAAGAAAAATTTGAAATCTGGCCTGGAAGATGTGTCACGCCTCGGCGCGTGGTGGTGGCCTCGCTGGAGCTTGGCCGCGCGTGTGTGGCTGTTCTTCGGAGATCTTTTCGGGGGTAGGCTCGCGATTCCAGGGGATCCCTGGTGGTGTTTGTAGAAACTCAAGATTCCGGGTTCTCAGGCTCCTCGGGGAGTGTGCCGGAGAGAATCTGACTTTACTGTTACTGTACCAACATATATGCTAAAAACACAAAAATCAGTTATTTGATGGGTCTCAACGTAGGAGCAAAATATCTTCTCCCTGTATCATATATTTTGTCACTTATTTTTTTCAGCACATTTAGTGTGATTGGTGAGGAAGATGTGGGCTTGTATATGTGGCAAAATTTTATGTGAATTTGGACGGTCCCACCGTGAGCAATAAATAAAGGGCAGCCTGATGCACTAAGCTCCCGCTATGCGTGTGGTCCAGGGAAGAGTCGGACCACAAGGGTCTATTATACTTACCCTGCATTTCTGCAGGAGGATGTTTTCACGGCTCGAACCATGACCTCCTGGTCACATGACATCAACTTTACCAATTACACCAAGACTCCCCTTCACCACGAGCGATAAATAAATTATTAAAATTGCAGTTTAGGCTCATTTTCATGAATCATTTGAACTGAGTCCTTGCTCATGTATAGAAGGTAGTTATGAACTAGGGAAGCTAAGGTGGGAAGTTACTTCTGATTCCCTCTTGTTAAATACTCATAAAGATTCCTCCAATCGCGTCTCTCTTTCATGCTTTTGTGCAATTTCTATTTTCTTTTTCTCTGGAATTTTCCTTCTTGTAAGGAGGGTAATGATCATAACTACTGTGATTGTTACGTAACCTCAACCAGTAAACCCTGTTATTTGTTTGAGTTGTTCTAAGTTGATAATCTTGTTTGCTTTATTCTTGTATCATGTAACATAAGCATTTCCCCTTTCCATTTTTGTTTCAGATTTGTTGTATAAGGCCAATATTAACACTGGAAGTGTGCTGGAATATGCCCTTGCTTTTACAAGTGCCGCATTAGATAAATACTGCAGTAAATGGAGTGCAGCCCCAAAGACGGGATTTATTGATATTACCACTTCCAAGGACTTCTACCGGATTTTCAGCGGACTCCAAATTGTAAGATACAAAACATCATTCGCTTCATTTGTTTTATAAAATTTCATTGCACTTTTAACTGCATATTTCAATGGTTTTGAACACTAATGATGTCTTCAATGTTGCAAATTTGTTGTGCACACATTATGTTTGTCTCTGGTTACAAATTTACCTGATTAATGCATCAACAACTATCAGCTGGACTGTCATGGACTCATGGTTAATGTAGAATCCCTGCAGTTTACTACCTCTGTACCTTTTTCTGATTAAAAGAACTACCTCTATATTGGTTGACCTATTCCCTACTTTAGTCTATTAGAATGTTTAGTGTTGGAGTAGAGTGTTAGAAGAGTTATGTTCTTATGTTAGCTATTGTCTCACACTGTAAAAATATCATGTGTTTTTATTCAACACTTATAAGTAGGTGTGCCTTTTTCATTAAATTATCAAGTCTTTAATATGTCTCTTCCTTTCTCTTTTTTTTCTTTTCACAGGGCATAGCAGCCTTTACAATCTTGGTTGAGACGTTTATTTTAATTGTTTTAAAAAGTCACGGTAGGGGTAAAGTCTGCGCGCACACTACCCTGCCCAGACCCCACTATGTGGGATTACACTGGGTGTATGTTGTTGGTGTTGATTGAAGTATTGATTTCAGCAGTTGAGATTCAAATCATTTATGCTTACCATCACGTGGCCATACACCTACCTGCCCCACCCATGTTTTCCTTATTTCTTTCTGCATTGTCCCAGTGGCAATCGATGCTACTCATCCTTCTGCCAGCCAGTTCCCCTCTCCGGTTCTTTGTGTCGTTCCTCTGACTTACCCCCAGTAATAATCTACTCTGCCTTTTTTCAGAAAAACTTGTACTCAAAGAAGCTTTTTCACACGCCACTCCTCTCTGTCCGGCTATTTAAATAGCTGTCACTTTTTGACGACTGCCTGACACCTTTTCACTGACTACCCGGCTCCTCTTTTCAGCAAGGTCCAGCGCCTCTCTTCAGTAACCGTCCAGTGCCTCTCTTCGGGCTCACCCCAGCGCCTCCTTTTGGCTACCTCTCTGATGGCACCACACCTCTTCTAGCGTATCTTCTAGTGTCACCTTGCCTCTTTCCTGTGACTGTTCCAGCGTTACTGTGCCTCTTTTCACTGACTGCATCGCTACACCTATTTCCTATGTCCGTTCCAACGTCACCATGCACTGTACCTCTCTGACAATGCCACACTTCTTTCTGGTGACCATTTTCGATTCATCTCCTGGATACTGCTCCAGCAATATATTTTCCAACGAGCAGAGCTTTTCCAGCCAGATTTGGCACGATTTTCCAGTTTGTATTCCGACTATATCTACTTTTAATGTCTTCTACACAAAGAATTCAAGTTGGTTTTTCCACTTTGACTTAGAGGGGACGTGTGAGGATGTTAAGAGTTAAAGTGTTAGAGGAGTTATATTCTTGTATTTGATGTTGTCTAATTTAGAAAAACTATCATGTATGTTAACACCTATATATAGGTGTGCCTTGTCTTCACCAAATCATCAAGTCTTCATCTATCTCTTCCCTTACGTTCTTTTTTCACTTAATCTTTCCGCAATTACTTCTTTCATGTAATGGTGATTTTTTTCCCTCTCCTTTCCAGGTTATCTGGTTATGTCCTTCACTTTTGTTAGGTGGAAAGTTCTAATACAATTTAAACAACACAAAAGTTTTGACTCCCTACTGTTACTATGGTAGACTGTAATCTTTTTTGTGTACAAATTACACACTTGCTTGGTGCAGTTTAATGGAATCTATCTTGCTTATCAAAACAACAACAACAACAACAACCCAGTATAATCCCACTGAGTGGGGTTTGGGGAGGGTAGTATATACGCAGACCTTACCCCTACCCTGGGGTAGAGAGGCTGTTTCCAAATAGACCCCCCGCATCCTTCCCTCCAAGAACTTCTCACCTTGCTCTTGGGGAGACTCGAACTCACAACCTCTCGGTTGGAAGTGGGGGTTGCTTACCATCAGAGCAACTCCCGTTATGTGCGGGGTCCGGGGAGGGGCCGGTGCACTAAAGTTTCCGGCTTCCTGCTTTGTAATGTATTCGCTCCCTGCATTATTTCAGAAGCTCTAAAAACAATATGCTTTTCCAGGTAGTCCAATATTGGTTATCCTCTAAATTAGTCAAAATTACTACTTGTAGTCCATGATAATATTTTTTACAAGTACTTGTTGTCCATGTAGTCCATGTTATTTAGTCTATTTAGCCGAGATATGATCACTTCTGCAAAACCAAGGCCAACATGTTTCAGCATTGGTTTTAATATATGACAGGATACCGGATAACCCAACTACATTCATCAGACATATTTTTCCAACTGTGCACTACTCAACTAAAGAAGATATAATACAGAGGACCTATAGAGTAATACCATCATTATACAAGAAGCCAGGACTCTTTATTACTTTCTTAAATTTGACAATAAAGCAAGATATGTTAAAGGAAGACACCAATTAGAGATAAGGGTGTATTTTGTCGGCCCGGGTCTAAACGGGCTTCACGGAATGGGCTTCGCGGTCCCAGGCTTCGTGGGCCTGGGCTCTGGCGGTCCCGGGCTTTGTGGGCCTGGCGGGTGAGACCAGCCTGTGACGGGCCTAAGCCCACAGTGGTCCTGGGCTTAGCGGGCCGGGCCTGGCGGTTTTTTTAAGACAATATCTTGTATAGTAGTTATTAGTATAATATAGAATATATTTTATATAGTATACTAGTTATTAGTATAGTATATATAATATATATTTCATTGTATATTGCATTGTAGTAATTAGTATATATTGTATATTATATATATATATATATTCCCTTATATATTTTCTTGTAGTATATATTGTATGTTATGTATATATATTCTCTTATATATTTTCTTGTAGTATATATTGTATGTTATGTATATATATTCTCTTATATATTTTGTTGTAGTATATATATTGTATCTCTTATGTATAATGTATATATATATATTCTCTTATATATATTGTATCTTATGTATATATGTTATTACTTATATATTTTCTTGTAGTTTAGGTTGTATGTTATGTATATATATTCTCGTATATATTTTCTTGTAGTATATATTGTATGTTATATATTTTATGTTATGTATATATGTTTTCATGTAGTATATATATTGTATCTTATGCATACATATTATAACTTATATAGTTATATATTTTGTTGTAGTATATATATATATATATATATATATATATATATATATATATATATATATATATAAAGACAAAGAAATATTGAGAAAAAAGATATTCAAGGGTATGTCTTATAATTTTTATTACCCAAAATGGCATATGAGCACAACAAGGTACTAATACCACAATTAAAATGAAAAAAAACTAAAAGAAGATGTGTCAATGTACAAGTTACATCATAATCTACATTGTATCTCTAACAAATATCATAAATCCGTCAAGGTTGGGAGGAGGTTGTGTTGGTGGTGGTGGAAACGAAGCTTGTTCATCACCACTTCCGGGCGAAGCCGAATCCTCCGAAAGTTCCGTTATCATTTCTTCATAAGCTTCATCTATCGCCGGTTGTGATTCTGCAATTCCAAAGTTTCTTCTTTCCGCGCGGATCCAATCTCTAAAAAGTACCGATTTTTCCAAGCTATCCCTCATCGCCGCTCTATGATCACCTATTTGTAGTCTAGCTTGACTGAAAGCGCTCTCCGATGCAACAGTTGAAGCTTGAATTGATAAAATCCCGAGCCATCCTTGCAAGAACCAGAAAATGTTTTTCCCTTGACTTCCACCATTCCAAAAGATCGAAAGAGCCGTCTGGATTCTCCTTTTCAAGTCCCTGAGACAAGTAAACTTGAAGCTCATTTAGATGTGAAGTTTCATCATAATTATCACCTTGAGAACCCCGGAACGCCGTCCAAGATTTAAGAGTTGTTAAGCCCGTAGCTCTTTTAGACGATTGTGGGCTAGACGAAGTAGGGGTTGGAATATTTGGCCTAGCATGCTCTAAGGCAACTTGATAAGCATTATAAACTGTTTGAGCATTAATTTTAATTGATGCTTTTGCATCTGCAAGTGTAGCAACTTCCTCGTTTGAAAGATCTAAAGCCTTATAAATATTTGAATACCAAAAATGAGGACCTCCCAATTTCATTGTAGGATTTAACATTGCAGCAACATCAAAAATAGGAGGGATAGGGAAGAAATATTTTTTAAATTTTTGTTTCATTTCATTTATAGCAAGTTCATAAATATCCTCACCCTCGCCAAATTCAACAAACAAATCAGCTAGTGCTGCAATATAAACTAAATAGTTTGAAATAGTAGGATAATATTGCCCAGAAAATGCATTTGTAGCAACTTGAAAATGTTCTTGAAAATCTAAAAGAATTTTAACATTCGTCCAATCTTGGGTAGTAAGAATTTCATCATCATCCTCACCACCTACCCGAGAGTTAAACGTTGCATTAATTGAGTTTCTATATTCATATGCAACTACTAAACTTTCGTACATACAATTCCATCTAGTCGGGCAAGGTTTAGGAACCTTTTTTTCTCTAAGGCCATATTCATTACATTTTTTAAAATACTCTCTAAGTCTAGTTCTACGGTTTGAATAAAAAAGCCAATTAAGAGCCATTCGAACTTTTTCAATTTCTATGTTTAAAATTCGCATACCATCACCGACAGTTAAATGATAAATATGACAAATACATCTAACATGGAAAATATTACTAAATGCTGGATTTAGTGTTTTTGTAAGCATGCCTATAGCACTAGTGTTACTAGAAGCATTATCCATAGAAATTGCCATTATTTTATCGCTAAAGCAAAAATATCTACAAATATCTGAAACAGTGTTATCTATAAACTTACCTGTGTGACGTGAATTAATTATTCTATACGCAATTATATGTTTTTGCATTGTCTAGTCCTCATCTATCCAATGACTTGTAACAGTTAGATAATCACAATCATTACCACTTCTACCAATATCACTGGTAATAGAAATCTGATTAGGTATATGAGTAAATAAATAGCGCAAATATTGTTCATATTCATGTTTGAATTTATAAATATCGGCCTTAACTGTTGCGCGAGGCCAACCTTTATAAGTAGGATTAAAAACTCTTCTAATATAATTAACCCAATTAGGATTAGAAGCAAAAGTACTAGGTAAGCACATAACAATAATCATCTTTGCTAATTCTTCACGATCTCTATTTGGATCGTAATATATAATACCTCCAGTGACAGTGTTAATTCCTGGTTGAACTAGATTTGAACCTGTGCTAGGGTTAACCGCAGAATCTACACTTGTCCCCTCTTGCTGCGCTTGCATTTGAAAAAATCTAGCGCTATCTGTAGGGTGTGTTTTTATGTGCCTAGTCAAACTACCCGTGCCGCTACGGTCTCCAGTAAATTTATGAACCAGTAATTTCTCACAAGTTTTACACTTAGCCTTATTTAGTTCTCTTACTTGAGTAAAAAAATTCCAAACTAATGATGTTTCTGGACGTTTAGGAGGTTGTCTACTAAAAGTTGGAGTTTCTACAGGTGGGTCGGCCGGTGCATTACTTGAGTTATGAACAGGACTAGTAGGTGTATCATCTAAATTTGGTGCTTGGGTTTCATCATCATCGTCATCATCCTCTAGGATAGGTTCATTAGGATAAAGAACATTCATAATTTCATCATCTAATCTATCACCTACTGCAATATCATATTGAAATTCACTATCGGTAAATTGAAAACAAGGGTGATCACTATCAAGCATTACGGGAGGAGGAGGAGGACGTCTACTTTGGCGACTACTTTAAACTTGCTTACCTTTTGTAGGCCGGGGAGCCGGGGGAAGGCTAGTATTATGGCCATTACTTTCACTGGTTTTACCTTTTCCTTTACTAAATAATTTTTCAAAGAAAATGCCATATTAATTATAATTATGCGAACTAAACCACACAAAAATATATTATTAAAACGTAAGAGTTGAAACGAGTTTACTGGATTGCCGAACAACTTCTTCAAAATTGAACATCATTGAACACTTGAAAACTTCAATTCAACAACTTCACAATTTTTCACGAATTTTCAACTGTGAGAAAGCACGGGAAAAAAATATAACTGAGATTAAACATGATACAATGAGCCCTATATATACACACATAACCTATCCTACTCCTAATAAACATTGGATTAGGCTACTCCTAATACACATTGGATTAGGGTTCTACTATTACATATTCTAACACTCCCCCTCAAGCTGGTGCATATAAATCATATGTACCGAGCTTGTTACATATGTAGTTAACATCGAACCCGGGTTTCTAGACCCGAAATTATCGAGTCCGAAAGACATCGTTGAAAACTTGCTGAAATAGATGAAGAAAATACTGTTTTTGCCCGAAAATTAGTGTAGATGCCGGAAAAATCACTATAGATGCCGGAAAAACTTCAAAGTGGTCGGAATTGAAAAATAAAAATATGGGTAGGCTCGGAATTTGAGGGCGATCTAACTGCCCTGAAGGACCTTCGTCAGAATTTCACCGGAACAGTGAGTCGGATCTGCCTGGATAAATCTGGCGCGTGAAGGGCAGTTTTTCGGTGGGGTTTGCTGGGGTTTGGTCGGATCTCTCTTGGGAACCTTGTGGTGGTGTTGGTTTTTGCACAACACTGATAATTAGTGACTTTGACGCAATTAGTCACTTAGGTCACCGGAAAATTGCACGGTGACTGAGTTATTTCTTCCCGGATGTCGTTGGATGACGCACAACGATAATTATCTCACCAAAGCTCTGATACCATGTGAGAAAGCACGGGAGAAAAATATAACTGAGATTAAACATGATACAATGAGCCCTATATATACACACATAACCTATCTTACTTCCTAATAAATATTGGATTAGGCTACTCCTAATACACATTGGATTAGGGTTCTACTATTACATATTCTAACATCAACAATAAATTAAGCAATTGTAGTAGAAAGATTGAGAGAGATTGAGAGATATTGATGAATTGGTGAACAAAAATGAAAGAATGAGGGGATATTTATAGTTGAGATATGAGAAAAAGTGTAATTATATAAAGTTTAGGGTTAGATTAAAGTTTGGGGGCCAAATGACCATTTTGTAAACTTTCAAACGGCTATATTTTCAAATATAGCCGTTGCTGATTTTTAAATATTTTTTTTTAAAAATAGCCGTTGGGCCCGCCAGGCCCGGTTGACGGTCCCGGGCCTAGCGGTCCCGGGCTCACGAGCTATTTTTTGAAGACCGGCCCTTCACGGGCCTACAGGTACCACCAGGCCCAGGACCCGCCAGGACCACGGGCCCGGTTCAGGCCCAAGCCACAGTGCACCCCTAATTAGAGAATATCATTACCTTTTCCAAAAACATAAAAGAGGAATTAATTATCCTAGTGAAACTAAAAGTACACTAGGTAAGTAGAACTTCCAATCCCTTTGGAGTCGAGGGGGTGTAGTCAAGATGAATATCACTCATGGGAAGCCTAAAAGGTTGTTCCCTAGCACCTTAGTGATTCATGGCCAAGATATAACGTTGTTTAGTAATCTGATTGTCAGAGAGTGGAATAGGGGTGCACTGTGGCCCGGGCCTGAACTGGACCGGGCCCGCGGTCCTGGCGGGCCTCACGGGCCTGGTGGGCTGGGCCTGGTGGTACCTGTAGGCCCGTGACGGGCTGGTCTTCAAAAAATAGCCCGTGAGCCCGGGACCGTCAGCCGGGCCTGGCGGGCCCAACGGCTATTTTTAAATTTTTTTTTTTAAAAAAAAATCAGCAACGACTATACTTAAAATATAGCCGTTTGGAAGTTTACAAAATGGCCATTTGGCCCCCAAACTTTATATAATTACACTTTTTCCCATACTTCAACTATAAATACCCCTCATTCTTTCATTTTTATTCACCAAACTCATCAATATCTCTCAATCTCTCTCAATCTTTCTACTACAATTGCTTAATTTATTGTTGAAAATTCGTGAAAAATTGTGAAGTTGTTGAATTGAAGTTTTCAAGTGTTCAACGATTTTCAATTTTGAAGAAGTTGTTCGACAATCCGGTAAACTCGTTTCAACTCTTATGTTTTAATAATATATTTTTGTGTGGTTTAATTTGCATAATTATAATTAATATGACATTTTCTTTGAAAAAATATTTGGTAAAGGAAAAGGTAAAACCTGTGAAAGTAGTGGCTATAATACTACCCTTCCCCCGGCTCCCGGACCTACAAAAGATAAGCAAGTTGAAAGTAGTCGCCATCGTAGACGTCCTCCTCCTCCTCCCGTAATGCTTGATAGTGATCACCCTTGTTTTTAATTTACCGATAGTGAATTTCTACATGATATTGCAGTAGGTGATAGATTTGATGGAATTATGAATGCTCTTTATCCTAATGAACCTATCTTAGAGGAAAATGAGGATGATGAAACCCAAGCACCAAATTTAGATGATACACCTACTAGTCCTGTTCATAACTCAAGTAATGCACCGGCCGACCCACCTGTAGAAACTCCAACTTTTAGTAGACAACCTGTTAAACGTCCAGAAACATCATTAGGTTGGAATTTTTTTACTCAAGTAAGAGAACTAAATAAGGCTAAGTGTAAAACTTGTGGGAAATTACTGGTTCATAAATTTACTGGAGACCCTAGCGGCACGGGTAGTTTGACTAGGCACATAAAAACACACCCTACAGATAGGGCTGGATTTTTCAAATGCAAGCGCAGCAAGAGGGGACAGGTGTAGATTCTGCGGTTAACCCTAGTACAGGTTCAAATCTAGTTCAACCAGGAATTAACACTGTCACCGGAGGTATTTTATATTACGATCCAAATAGAGATCGTGAAGAATTAGCAAAGATGATTACTGTTATGTGCTTACCTTATATTTTTACTTCTAATCCTAATTGGGTTCATTATATTAGAAGAGTTTTTAATCCTACTTATAAAGGTTGGCCTCGCGCAACAGTTAAGGCCGATATTTATAAAATGAATATGAACAATATTTGCGCTATTTATTTACTCATATACCTAATCGGATTTCTATTACTACTGATATTGGTAGAAGTGGTAATGATTGTGATTATCTAACTGTTACAAGTCATTGGATAGATGAGGACTAGACAATGCAAAAACGTATAATTGCGTATAGAATAATTAATTCACGTCACACAGGTAAGTTTATAGCTAACACTGTTTCAGATATATGTAGATATTTTTGCTTTAGCAATAAAATAATGGCAATTTCTATGGATAATGCTTCTAGTAACACTAGTGCTATAGGCATGCTTACAAGAACACTAAATCCTGCATTTAGTAATATTTTCCATGTTAAATGTATTTCTCATATTTATCATTTAATTGTCGGTGATGGTATGCGAATTTTAAACGTAGAAATTGAAAAGGTTCGAATGGCTCTTAATTGGCTTTTTTATTCAAACCGTAGAACTAAACTTAGAGAGTATTTTGATAAATGTGATGAATATGTACGTCAGCGGCTATCAAGATCGCTTTGTTAAGCAGTGACATTAATAACCGAGAGTCTTCTAAAACTCTCTGCCACTGGCCTTAGAGAAAGAAAGGTTCCTAAACCTTGCCCGATTAGATGGAATTGTATGTACGAAAGTTTAGTAGTTGCATATGAATATAGAAACTCACTTAATGCAATGTTTAACTCTCGGGTAGGTGGTGAGGATGATGATGAAATGCTTACTACCCAAGATTTGACGAATGTTAAAATTCTTTTAGATTTTTTAGAACATTTTCAAGTTGCTACAAATGCATTTTTCTGGGCAATATTATCCTACTATTTCAAACTGTTTAGTTTATACTGCCGCACTAGCTGATTTGTTTGTTGAATTTGGCGAGGGTGGAGATATTTATGAACTTGCTATAAAAGAAATGAAACAAAAATTTAAACAATATTTTTTCCCTATTCCTCCTATTTTTGATGTTGCTGCAATGTTAAATCCTACAATGAAATTGGGAGGTCCTCATTTTTGGTATTCAAATATTTATAAGGTTTTAGATCTTTCAAACACTTGCAGATGCAAAAGCATCAATTAAAATTAATGATCAAACAGTTTATAATGCTTATCAAGTTGCCTTAGAGCATGCTAGGCCAAATATTCCAACCCCTACTTCGTCTAGCTCACAATCGTCTAAAAGAGCTACGGGCTTAACAACTCTTAAATCTTGGACGGAGTTCCGGGGTTCTCAAGGTGATAATTATGATGAAACTTCACATCTAAATGAGCTTCAAGTTTACTTGTCTCAGGGACTTGAAAAGGAGAATCCAGACGGCTCTTTCGATCTTTTGGAATGGTGGAAGTCAAGGGAAAAACATTTTCTGGTTCTTGCAAGGATGGCTCGGGATATTTTATCAATTCAAGCTTCAACTGTTGCATCGGAGAGCGCTTTCAGTCAAGCTAGACTACAAATAGGTGATCATAGAGCGGCGATGAGGGATAGCTTGGAAAAATCGGTACTTTTTAGAGATTGGATCCGCGCGGAAAGAAGAAACTTTGGAATTGCAGAATCACAACCGGCGATAGATGAAGCTTATGAAGAAATGATAACGGAACTTTCGGAGGATTCGGCTTCGCCCGGAAGTGGTGATGAACAAGCTTCGTTTCCACCACCACCAACACAACCTCCTCCCAACCTTGACGGATTTATGATATTTGTTAGAGATACAATGTAGATTATGATGTAACTTGTACATTGACACATCTTCTTTTAGTTTTTTTTCATGTTAATTGTAGTATTAGTACCTTGTTGTGCTCATATGCCATTTTGGGTAATAAAAATTATAAGACATACCCTTGAATATTTTTTTCTCAATATTTCTTTGTCTTTACTTCGAATTATTTATAAGCTACAAAATATATATATATATATATATACATACATACTACAACAAAATATATAACTATATAAGTTATAATATGTATGCATAAGATACAATATATATACTACATGAACATATATATACATAACATACAACCTAAACTACAAGAAAATATATAAGTAATAACATATATACATAAGATACAATATATATAAGAGAATATATATATACATTATACATGAGAGATACAATATATATACTACAACATCATATATATGAGAATATTTATACATAACATACAATATATACTACAAGAAAATACATAAGGGAATATATATATATACAATATATACTAATTACCACAGTACAATATACAATGAAATATATATTATATATACTATAAAAATAACTAGTATAATATATAAAATATATTCTATACTATAGTAATAACTACTATAAAAGATATTGCCTTTAAAAAAAACTCGCCCGGCCCGGCCCGCTAAGCCTAGGACCATTGTGGGCTTAGGCCCGTCACGGGCTGGTCTCCCCGCCAGACCCACGAAGCCCGGGACCGCCAGGTCCGGCACCGCCAGAGCCCAGGCCCACGAAGCCCGGGACCGCGAAGCCCGCCCGTGAAGCCAGTTTAGGCCCGGGCTCGGGACAAAATACGCCCTTAGAGTGGAAATATCTTTGGCGTAAACTGTTGATTTGACATTGTTGTCAATTGTAGGAATATTTGGAGGAATCTGTTCAGCTACAATCCAACACTTACGAAATGTTGGGCGACTCAGTTGCTTGGGGTGGATGTACAATAATCTACCTGCTTGGCCAACAATTGCATTTTGAACTGTTTGATTTTTCTCATCAAGTCCTCAATGTTGCCGAGGTAGGGTCTGTAGCAATATCGCCAACCCAGAAGAATCCTAATTTCCTCCAGGTATGATTTGCGAATTAACCAAACAAATAATGTTCTTTCTTATTTTGAACATGTGGAACTGCATCTGTAAGAATTAACACTATAATTATGTTCTCCACTTTATGATGGCTTGTGTTTCTTTCAACTAAAATTATTCGGAACCGTGTCACCTAAAATTTTGTTGTGACAGCTTAATTGACGCATAATTATTCCAACCACTGCTCCCTCCCCCACCCCCCAATATATATATATATATATATATAGGAGATTAATGACTGATATAGAATAGGTACACCAACTTCTCGTTTCATATAGTTCTGAGAAAGTGAAACATACAAACTGGGAGTTGTGTTTTTGGGTGACATTCTGAAAGCCTTATAACAACAGGGTTTTGCTTAATGCTTTGCTGCTAATACCTTATCTTTACCAAACTGCTGGGATCTTGTCATGCTGCATTAGCAAAGAGTGATTAAGGCAAAATACAGGGATATAGATATTACTCTAGAATCAAGTAATCAGTAACTAATAGAGCTTATTGACTACACTATTGTTTCTTTGTCATATACCTCAGAGTCTCCTATATATGACTATGAAAAAAGCTTTCCCCCTCACCTTGCTTGTTGAATTATGATCTCATCTAAAATTTTTAAATGTTAGAGAGGAACACTTTACTTATTTATTTAGGTCAGCAACATGGATTCTCATGTGTTGACCTGATTCTTTTTCTTGGACCAAGCACGTAGAAAATTTTTGAGTGATGTTTGGCGGCAAGACTTGAACTCGGGACATTTTTTTACTACTGTACCATGTGAAAAATGTAAATGTCCAATTCAAAATCTTAAGGAAGTGGATTGAGTAGCCAAAGACTTTTATAATCCCACCTGGAAGCTCTTGAATAACTCATATGATGAATTTATGACGCAACACCTGTTCGTATGTGTAAGCGGATTATGGTGTTCGCACGTAAACGATTATGCCAACTTAGGAGTGTGCCTTTTCGAAGCCTTTATAGTTTTTATGACTCATATGTAATAGCTATACAACTCATCCTCTCGCACGTGCAACCTGAACTTTTGAGCGTGACAATGAGCTCATGAAAGATTGATGCAAATCCTGTGTTGAATTATGTGATTAGCTTATCTAACAACTTAAACTGTTCGATAAGGAACATTTTTATTTATTCATTTTACGTCTGACTTGTACAACCCAAAGCCTTAGGGTAATTGGTATTAGAGCCAAGATCTTTATAAATCCTTTTAGAAGTCCTACACATCTCATGTGAAACCACTATATAACTCAACAGGCCCAGGACCTTAGTTTTGATCTGGAATTTTTTTATGCAATCATTATAGAAGGTTGTTAAACCTAACAAATGAGATTAAACAGAATCAAAGATCTAAAGAAGGCTATCATGCATTTGTTAAGGGGTGCAGTTATGCTCCTGAAAGCTGTTTAGCTGGAAGATCCATCAAACGACAATAACAATGACAACAACTATGCCTCAATCCTAACCTAGTTGTGGCTTCTAAGATGAATTTGGGGGTTTCTGCACTTAGAACTTCTTTAACTTTACACTATATGTAAATCTCTAACCAAACTAAAAAGACTACTGACAATCGCCAAACCTAATGTAAGTCTGTCAACTATGACCTAATCCCAACTAATTCATATTGCCTATTTTGACGACTCTGATCTCGTGATGTGTTAGGTCTTAGAAGCCAAACATTCACTTTAATATAACATAACATTGTTGGTCTCACTACTATTTTATAGATTTCTCATTCACTTTGGTAGGTACGTTATCACATAGCAGTCCGATAATACTTATCTAGTTCAGGCATCTTATTCTAATGCTGTATTTTTGTTTTCTTCTATTATGTTTTTCTCTTGAAACTTTGAGAAATTAAAAATGTCAGCATTTAAGCATCCAATCTTGTTTGATACTATACTTGATTCTCCTTGTGGGTATTTAACTTGTAATGTTTATTCTGTCTTATGTAAACACTTCCTCTAAAATCCGTGCTCCATAAATGATTCTCCATAGTTCAAGCTTGTTGTTTCCTTTGCTAGTTTCGTCAATTAATACAATATTATTTGCAAATAGCTTGCACCATGGAATCCAATCTTAGAAGTTGACCATAAAACATAAATCAGATCATGAAATAAGGGCCTTAATTCTTTTTTACTTTCACTTTGTCTCCTTTCCCAAAAAAGAAGAGAATTTCTCTTTCTCATCTCATTTCTACGTTAATATTATTCTAAAAGCTTATGGCGATTTGATTCAGACATTAACATCATGGCATTACAGAATATAGTGAAGCTGTATTTGTTGAAATCAAGCAAAGGTGCCTAAATTAATGATAAAGCAAGATCAAAACTAACACAAAATGGTAACTAAAGCACCAAAAATTCATGTATATTAGTATTTCAGTATGCATAATCATAGTAGTGAAGAAAATGTGGAGATCATTTCAAAAGGAAAATGGAAAATGATGGAAAACAATATACTAGTAGCTATAAATAATAATTGAGGGAAAGGGTAATTGTGGATTTGAAAGTCGTAGGATTTAGCTAACAAGAAGTTCTTTGTTCTATCGTCTTGATTTACGATTATCCATCTATAATTTCTGACATGGGAACCCCCCCCTCCGGGCCCTAAACCAAGGGAGAGCGCTAAATTTTATTTGCAAGTGTTGGACTATGGATTGCCATTTTGTATCCTTTTCAATTCTCTTTATCACTATTGTTTACACTCATTTTGGTATGTAGAATATCATATATTTTCCATCTAATCCTTTCAGCCCTAACATTGACCAATCTTACTTTCAATCTAAAGGGAATTGAAGGTTTGCTAGAAGCTATGAAGAAAGCTAGGAGGCTGAATAATCACGTATTTTCAATGTTGAAAGCCCGCTGCCCATTGGAAGATAAACTGGCTTGTGCGATTAAACAGAGTGGTGCACCATTGCATCGGATAAAATTTGAGAATACTGTGTCTGCCTTTGAAACATTGCCACAGAAAGGTGCCTGAGATCTTGCTTCTATTTTCATTGCGGGAGCTGGCATTGTATGCCTGTATTATTGTGTATGTAATATATGTATATTGCTGTACTTGTTGCTCTGACGATGAAGGATAGTACTTTATCAGTGATGGTAGAGATTCAGATACTGTAAAATTAAGTAAAACGAGTTCATCAAAATAGTTTCTGAGGCAGCAGAATGATATATTCAACTAGTTCAAATAATGATCCGATAAATAGGTAATGGAGAAAGAGCAGAGAGTACGCAAAGACTGCCAGATTGGTTAAATCGGGGCAAAATGCAGAAAAGAAAAAAAAAAGAGTGAAATTTCCCGAATGCATAAATGACTATTTCTTTGAATTCACGAGGAAGGAGAACCTTTCTGTTTAAGCAAAATGGCTAAATGCATGGACCTTTGATTCAAGACAAAATTTTAAGGAGAAGCTGCGTTCGTTTTAGTCTTCAGAATAAAATCATAGTCAAAAGAACAGAATATTGTTTGCTCAATATCTCTGTGAGGTGCTGCGTTTAAAATTACAAAAAATAACTAAAAGAGTTTCAGCTGAATGCGGCCAATAGCCGTTATTATTAACCCAAAAATACAATCACAACTGTAATCTAATAACTTAACGTGTTCACTGTGGAGTTTTTTTTTGATAAAAAAAGTTGACACTGGATTCATCTTTATTCTTAGCCGGAGATACTCTTTGCCAAAGGGAGTTGGAGAGTCTAGCCAAAAGGACCTCATCTGTGAAAATCTTGGATGGATATATTAGTGTGTTCGGTATGAAAGGAAATTAGTTTTTAGAAAGTGTTTTTCATAAGTCACTGCCGTAGGCCCGTAGTGTTTGATTGCCATAAAATATTTTCATCAAAAAGGGAAAATAATTTCCCTTATTTCTTGGCAAAATAAATTTTCGTTACCACTATCTTAACTTTTAATTTGATATTCTTGTTACAACAAATAATTAGACATTATTAATACATATTTATACTCATAATTTCATCAAAACACTCGATACTTCGCTAATATTAGTAATATAACTCTATAACCTGCATATTTGATCGATTTGTCTATATGAATAGAAAAGATGAATAATCCAAACCAAATTCAATCATTTATCGTATTTGGACAGCGTGGCATCCAGGACCTTCAAATGTTGGATTCGCTTCTGCTTGGATACCCCCATTTCCTGTAAGGCTGTACCTAGTGGGGGCGAAAATGATTAAAAGAGAACAGTTAACCACTCATATTATCCATTAAAAATTGGGTTGGATAATGAACTTTTAAAAACGGGTCAAATATGGATAAGAACCATATTATCCATTTAGTAAATGAATAATTAATCGGTCTAACTTTTATATTTGTAAAACCTCAAATTGGGGGTTCCTCAAGTTGATGAAAGTCTCTCAAAAGTGATCATATGCAAGAAGTCATGGATAATATGGTTACCCATTCGGTTAACCTGTTTTTATTCGTATTAAATATGGGTCGAATCAAATAATTTATCCGTTTTCTCATTATCTATTTTCGATCTGAATCATATCTGACCCGATCTGCGATTTTAATCCGGACCATATCCGACCGGCTCGCGGTTTGGCACTCCTGATTGTAACTTGTAACCAAACGACCACTTAGGTACAAAAAAGCCTTTTTCTTGAGAAGGCAGAGCTGGCTAAAGCTGGAAAACAATAAATGCTTTATGGTACCTTTTGCATGATTGAAGGGAGCATTTCGGGTGGAAGCTTTAACTTGTTTTTTCTAACGTTTGGTCAAGAATCAACGCCTATTATTAAAACTTACATCAATAATATTGTTTAACAAAAATAGTAAATATTTTAAGACAGAAGTTTCCAACTTGTAATACTACGTATTAATCTTGAAGTACCTAATCATTATGACATGTGTTAAATATGCTTTAACTTTTGCTGAAAATGTAAACTGCTAGACCTTTGGAAAGATGGTAAAATCACATGTACTCAAACCAGTCTCCATGTGTTTCACAATGAGAGTGCCAAACTGGTTGAAAGATTTAAAGCTAATACTATAGAATGAGGTTTAACGCTTAGGCTTCAACTTTTCTTCATTTTGTTTTTCTATTTGGTGTTGGATATTTATTTTGGATTTTGACCAATCAGGATTCACATTACGTGCTTACAATCTATTAAAAGAAAAAGTGCTTCCTATCAACTTTTTTATTATTATTTCTAAAGAACCTTTGATCAAACACAAATAGATACTATCCATCACACTACACCCGTAAGTGGTAAACTTAGTCCACTTTCAATAGTTAGAAGAAGTAAAAATACCACTAAATTCTGACTATTGTTTTGAAGTGAATGACTTTTGTCTATTACGAGAGTACAAGGGTACATTCATTAAATCTGCCACGTAATCTGTAAACATGCATAAAAGCCAAGAGTTGTCTAGTGATTATACGGCTCGGAGGAAGATATCAATAAGACAGGGGTCAATTGTCAAAGACAGGCAAAGAACCAGGGGTTTGTGTTTTCTTATAATATACTAAGAAATATAGCATATTTGGACAAGTTTCTTTTGAAACAAAATTATTCTTTTTTGTCAAAAATATTTTTTTCAAGGCGAAACAACTTTCTGATCATTTAAATTTATATGCCTTTCGAAAGTCGATACATAAATTTTAATCTTTTTTATTTAAGCATTCAAACTCGTAAAACCTATAACTAATAAACACCTTCGATCATTTACCATGCTCGTGTATATTACATATTAACAGACGTATTCATCCAGTTAGCAAATGACCAATGGGATTGCTATACGTCAAAGGGCGCGAAAACAAACCCATAACTGTGCTGGAATAAATTTATTATTTTTTATTTTTTTCTATTTCCCTTATTTTCTTCTTCACCAACTGATAGAATTAGGAGGCAGGAGCTTGAGATAGTGATGAGGAATGGGGAATAAGCACATATCATTTACTACACCTAAGATTGGTTCACTGATAAATATGCAGACCAGTAAAAATTCTGATGGACTTCATATCTTTTATTATCTTGTTCAAACTGGTAAAGATCTCTGCATTTCAAGATCAAACCCATTTAAGTCGTGACTTTGCCGTGGGCAATACCCCAAACAAAAAAAAGAAGAAAAAGAAGATGATATTTTATTTTTGCAGAGAAACTTTTAATGAAGAAAAATAATTGTCTATTTTGATTCTTAAGGATATATGTTTTTGGGTATGTTTCAGCAGTTTTAATAGGGAAGGAGACAAAAGTTAGTAGGTGTAGGAGATATTATGATGTTTAGGAAGCCAGATCATTGATCTATTTGAGGTATTTTTTTCGAGCATAAATTCATCATTATTATGCAATGAAGAGCTTCAAAGCCTCTAATGGAGATGAAAAAAAAGGGACACATATGTTTATCTTGATGTGTCAGAATCTGAATCTAGCAGGAAGAAATGCAGATCCCGTTGTTGACCACCAAAGTCGATCCATGTGACGGGGAGAAGAGACTGGTTGGGTTCGTTTGGTCGTTGCTATGGGTTATGGGTGAAGCCTTGTTTCTGGTCGTTGGGGATGGTGCGAAGATACAGGGGTGGTATGTAGAAGAAGAGATCCGGAAGCGGGGGGGGGGGGGGGGGGTTTATTATGGAAATCGGCATACACACGCCATTTGAATGTGACTTGTACGCATTATATATGTCCA